>OX336353.1:19666866-20866866 GCA_946902875.1 Nematopogon swammerdamellus
GCAGAACAGCTGTTTGTTGTAAGTCAGTCACAAGGTCACTATGATTGGTTTTTACAGCTACTTATTTGATTTTATTTTTTTGTTAGAAGAAAAAATGCTTCTATAAACATATGTTTTTTTTTGCGTAAAGTGTTTGTTTGATTGCGTATACGTAACCCTCCCGAAGTTATTGACATGACTAACGAAACACCTATTTTACAACTACCTATGTTCATCTTTTTTTTTCAGTATTGGAAGAACAAAAAATTCAAACCAAAAAACTTGGTAGCTCCGCTTGATGATCGGGACAAGCGGACGCTGTGGGGCATCTGGCCTGGGACTCCCGGGGTCCGAGTGAACATTCTACCAGTAAGCATATTTTAAATCACATTAATATTTATTTACTGTAGTGTTGTTTACATACTTCATTACTATGTAGCCCACGACTGCTTCTTTCTGCTTTGTCTAGATCAGGGGTTTTCAACCTCTTTATGTTTCTGTACCTTAAAAAGAGAAATGGAACCATTATAAGATCACTCCAGTGTCCGTTCGTCTATCACAGAGGTTTTTTTAATTAACTGGCACACTTTTTCACCTTCCGTTCTGTTAGGACTTCTATGAAAATTTCACAGCACACCACATTCATACAGAAAGCATATGAAATTTAAAAAACTAAAAACTATTAAAAACTCTAATTTTATCCGATGACGTATCAAAAATTTGACAAAGGCTCTTTACACCTGATCCACTTAATTAAGTCCTTGCAGTCAGAACTTAAAAAAAAAAAACAAAAATCTGTTTTTGATCTTGCTCTCAAGCTGTATTTTCAATCGACTGGTAGGCGGTGTTATTATGTGGATAGTCACTAAATGCTTGTAAAAATGATTATGAAAAAAAAAACCCTGCGAAGTTTCTTACTGGTTCTTCTTCGTGGGTGTAATCAAATCGGATAGAACAAATTGTAACAAATTCGAGTACTGCATGCTAATGTAATAGTATGCTGTCTAATGAATGCTTATTAAACAATATACAATATACGATGATGTCAACATTTTCTCATTACCTCTACCTACTATGAAATGAAGGGAAGCAGTGACATGGCACCTAGTTCACCCGGTGTTATGGGCTGACATCACGGATGTTGTAGGTGATGTTGCCAACGGTGTCAGTTTCCATAAAAATAAAACCTCCCTGCGAACTCGCATTCAATTGGTTGAGGTGTTCAAACAAATCAGTCAAAAAATGTTGTGGATAATCTATCCAGTTATTTAGATAAACGTTAAATTATGCTTGCTCCTTCCGCTGTTTTCATGCAAATTTTGAATGAGTTACTTATAATTCGCAGCACCACTTGAAAACCACTGGTCTAGACTGCAATGTCACAGTAGCAGGGGAGACAAAATGTATGAAATACCGTTACGGTATGGCCGAAACCTGCAGCCGCGTCGCGGTTGTGCTGTTATCGTCTAGTACTCAAGCAGCCAATGTAATAAAGTGTATTTGCAGGGATGACAATGTTTCAAAAACTAGGCCATTTTTACTAAGCCTGGGATTGGATATTCTGAGAGGTAATTAGCGGCCCTATCTCCTGTTAGGGGATTGTCGTCGCTTTCTGGGACACCCTGTATACATAAATTGCAGTTACATACTTACTTGCTTATTTATTTACATACTTACTAATTAAATGTATAGAATATATAACAAATACATATAATATCACACATGTGTACCTACATATACATATTAATTAAGAAAGGGAATGGGAAGAAGTGCCTATAGGCACTATAGTGCCTGATCTGTGGTGATCTGCCATTCTTTGACGGTCGCCGACAAATGGACCTAGCAACAGCAATTCGATATTTGTGATGTCAAGATATTCATGAAAGTGAGGGTACTCGGAGAGTTGTTAAGTTTCATGTATAAATGACGGTTTAGTGTTGGGTTTATTTATGTTGCATAGACGACTTTTTGTCCTAATAGATAGTTTAGCAAACATTCATTGTAGTATTATATAAATGTTTGTACAAGTAAACAATGTAACTACATATATAGGAATAAATTAGTACTTACATATCTGTTGCTCATGAAGCAGCCGCAAGGCCAGTTTGGGCGATAGCTATTACTTTTACATTGTAATGCAGAATATATAATAAACTTTTTGAACTTTTTTTTTGTGTTCTTAGGGAGCAAAAGGAGGACAACATACATTTTTAAACACTAGAATCTCTCGTGAATATAAGTAAAGCAACATGGAAGCAAAAAGCAAAATTATTTACAAAAGAAGTACCGGGCCAGAATTATCCGTTCAAAGCAATGGGCACCAGTCTTGATCTTGTCATAAATATGTACATTGGTAGAAGGAGAATGGGCGTTTTGGTCTACCCCTCCTCTAGCTGTGAGTGGTATATCAATGGAAAGGTTGATTTATATAGAACATTTTTTAGTATGGCAGCCAACGTCAATTATTAGTACTTTAGGAGTTATATCACTTTTAAGTTTTATAAACATAGAACCTTATCACAGTAATATGCTTACCTCTGTACGATGATCATCGTTCTAGGAAGTACTTAGAGCGAAACAGTTCCAAAATGACCGAGCAGTATTGAAACCGTAATAATTAAAATACCATTTTTTTGGTTTCAATACCGCTCCATCATTTTGGTACTGTTTCGCTCTAAGTACTTACCCTTCCTAAAACGATGATCATCGTACAGACGTAAGCATATTACTGTGATAAGGTTCTATGTTTATAGAACTTAATTAAAGTGATATAACTCGTAAAGTACTAACAATAGATGTTAGGTATGTTTGGACAAAATGGTTTTCTTGGAAAGACCTTTCGATTGATATATCATTCATTGTTAGAGGAGGGGTAGACCAACTCCCATAAATGTTTGCCCATCTTTTTTTTTTTTTTTTTTTTTATTGAAACTGACACGGTTGGCTACATCACCTACAACATCCGTGATGTCAGCCCATAACACCATCTTCGTTTTAAAGGGATCACCAGCTGTTGACGTGTCCCCGGAGGAGCCACTACTGGAGGACTGGGTCATAGAAGCTGCCCCCGAGGATGGTGCTGACCCCGAGAATGATGCTCCCTCCGAGGATGATGCTCCCTCCGAGGATGGTGCTTCCACCTCGCCCGCTGTCGCCGAGGGAAATCCCCCTGGGCCCGCCGCTCTACCAACTCCGCCTGCCGCCAGAGGTTACACCATATACATTTATATTCAAACTAGCTTTTTCGACTCGAGTTTACGGTAAACTCTATTAAAAAACGAAAGTGGCATAAAGTGTATATTATTAATGCGGAGATTGGAGAACTGGTAGAAACGGGATACATTATAATATCTATAGAGTCTGGATGTGTTTGGGTGAGTTCGCAAGTCATAAGAAGCAGTAATTGCTCCTTAACCGGCATACGATCTACGTTAGCGATCTCCAAATTCTTCACGTTCACGGTCTTGGGTTGAGTGAGACGTATGTATGTTGGCGTGCTTATGGCGGAAACAACGGATGTCCATCCCTAACTAAACTGAAGTAGGTAGACGAGCATGCAAAGACTCTTGTCACCTTCATTGTCTTCGTCTCTCCATTGATCGAAGCCGTCATGTTTCTTCACTCGCTTTTAAATGAAATGAAATGAAATATTTATTTCCAGTTACACATTACACATTTGCTTAGCCTAAATTTCATTATTTCTTACAAACTATATCCGTTGCCGTGCTAAAGGGCGACAGGCTCGCCACCTCTCACCTTGGCACGGTACTTCCACCGAGTCATGCAGCAGGTGGGTCTTAGTGCCTTACTTGCTGCTTGATCGATTGAATCTTGTTCGAATACTTTGCGAAACGTGGTGGTCGGTGTTCTGCTGTAATTTACCAGAGTTCTTGCAGCACAACACCGATTGCTCTGCTTACCCCGATTGTCGGGATTCAGCGTGTGTGATATGTAGGTATATCACTAAAGAAAATTACAGACTAGCACTCGTTAATTTATCGCATCACCTCTAATGTGTGAAGGCAACTTAAGTTGCGGCTTTTTGGCTCAATAGGGCTCACTGCATTCGAATCTGTCCCATTGTACCTAACGTGGGACATTCTAAACCAGTAGGTAGCAGTCAGAATTTCCCTATTCTGTTTTTGTTTTCAGACGCGCAGAACTGCGGTGCCAGTCCCACTTATAGTACACCGCCAGTAGTGCCAGCGACATTGAAAGATGGCAGTACTCAAACTGAGGACGCAGCAAGAAAATTGGGCGCGTCGAATGAGGCCTTTGGCCAGTTCATCGCATGCGAGCTGGACAATGTGCCATTCATAAAAAGGCGCCAAATAATGGCGCAATTTATCCACATTCTCGAGCACAGCTCCTCTTAATTTGGTCAGGTTAGGTTTGGTTAGGTTAGGTTGGGTTAGTTTAGTTTAGGTTAGGTTAGGTTAGGTTAGACTTCAGTGACCGGTAGTGCGCTAAGTACCTACCTACTTAAATACCTATTGAGTTATGTGGTTTGAATAAAACAGACTTGAGTTAGTCAACCATATTATGTTTTTATTATGTAAAACGTACGACAGAACGAATGGAAAAATGGTCGCTGACAGAACCTCAGCTCTTTCAAACTCTACACACCAGATGGCGCAATACAACCGGAAGTAACATACATAAGTTAAGTTTTTAAACAAACGTAACACTTTTATTTCAACTCAACACTCCTACGTAAAAATTAACTTATGAATTCTTTATAATAACACTAAGACAATCTCTTATATATTCAAAACGACCTTTATACAAAGGCTTTGTCATTATGTCAGCTATTTGTTCCTCCGCCTGGTGAGGTTTGAGTACCTCCTAGTAGTATTTAGTTTTAGTATCATACATAGCAAACACTTTGCCCACAACAATACTTTGTAGAAACTTTTAAAGTTTTACTTAAACACATTTTCCGGAATCGACTTCACTTGCCGCGAATTCCCTTTTATGTCTTCTATCGACTGAAAACGAGTGCCTCGAAGTTGTAATTTGAGTTTTGGAAAGAGCAAAAAGTCGGCCGGAGTCATATCCGGTGAATACGGTGGTTGTTCGATGTATTTGTTGAGTTTTTGGCCAAAAATTCGTTCACAATGATAGCCTTGTGTGATGGCGCGTTGTCGTGGTGCAAAATCCAAGAATTTTTTCCACAAATCTGACCTTTTTCGACGAATTTGCTATCTCAAACGCCGCATAACGCTCACATAATATTCTTTATTTACCGTCTGACCTTCTGACAAGAATTCCGAGTGCACAACACCGCGATAGTCAAAGAAATCAGTCAACATGACTTTGACTTTGGCGTGGATTTTTCGGTTTCAGTTGGCATAAAGATTAGTAGTATTTATTTTATTTGTATTTTGAAGTTAAAAAATACAACCATTGGACTCTGAACGATCTAAACCCAACGTCCCTGGACACCTCCATACCCCCAACTCCCGCAGTCCCTGAAGAAGCCCGTGACGTTGTGGGCGAAACATCGACTTATTCAAGTCTTCAGTACCTACCTACCACTGTTAATGCGTAAAAATTTAAAATGAGTATAATTAATGACAGTGTAAACTTACATACATACGTACATAGCGTCACGCCTGTTTCCCGGTGGGGTAGGCAGGTACAACGGATCTCCACGTGCTGCGATCCCGAGACACTTCTGCTCTGCCGCCTCTTCCACTCTCATTCTACGCACTTGGCCCTTTTTGAGCACATGCCCGATCTGGCCCAGTTACGTGCGTCTAGGGCGACCCTTCCCGACTCTTCCACTCACATTTGCTATATAGATTTCTTTCGTTATTCTCCTATCATCCATTCTTCCAACATGACCGAACCCAAATTAGTATAAATTAATAACAGGGTAAACTTTAAAAAAGGCCAAGTGCGAGTCGAACTCGTGCACCGCAGGTTCCGTATCGCCATGTCTTGGTCAGCGCCACTCACGTCATCTATGGCGTGTTTTATTAAATGCTACATATTAGTTAAAATTCATGATTAGTTAAAATGCTTCATACTCTTTTCGTTAGATGACGCATACACTTTTTGGTTTCTTCTATGGGGATTCCCGGGAATTGTTTACTTTTTCTTATTTTTATTCTTATATTTATTATTTGTTGTTACTATACATTTTTTCGTTTCTTATATGGGGACCCCTGTGATTTTTTTACTTTTTATTATTTATTGTTATATTGGCCATAACAACACATATTCTGTGAAAATTTCAACAGGCTACCTATTACGGTTCAAGAGATACAGCCCTCGGACAGAAAGACAGACAGACGGCGTAGGCTTAGTAATAGGGTCCCGTACGATGGATACGGAACCCTAAAAACATATTTTTTTCCATTAAGGTACGCCCGCCGGCCGACCGCCTCGTGAGCGTCGCGCGAATCAGCCCGGCTATGAAGATATGCGCGAGGTTATTGAGGAGTACGAGCAGGTACGCGCTGCAGACAGGCGGCGGGAGATGGCGCTCAGAGAGCAGCAGCTGGCGTCCCAGGAGGAATTTCAGCAGCAATACCTGGAGATTCAACGGCAGCAACTGGAGGTCGAACGAATGCAGGTGGAGCTCCTACGGCAGTTTCTGCAGGTATAATAATTTTATTTTATGTAAGTATTGCTGTATAATATACTCGGCCGCGGCTTCGCTCGCGGTAGACTCATTTTAATAGCAAATCTGATAATAATCAAAAATATGATAATAATAAATTATCACTGCTCTTATATTCTATCTCTTTGTCCCGTCCATACAATAGATTCTTTGATACTGCTCAGCCCTAAAGCTATTTAGCATGATGGTATATAGGTTATAGTGAGCCTTAAGAACTGCTCTTTCCATTGGTGCAAACCGCATCAAAATCTGTTCAGTGGTTCCGAAGTTTACTTTAAACATACATACAAACAGATGTTCCTTTTTTAACAGACTTCAAAAAAAAGGAGGAGGTTCTCAATTCGACTGTATTTTTTATTTATTCTTTTTTTTTTGTTTATTACCTCAGAACTTTCGACTGGGTGAACCGATTTTTATGATTCTTTTTTTATTTGAAGCTGGTGCTTCCCGAGTGGTCCCATTTCAATTTGGTCAAGATCGGATTGGAAATCGCGAGGCCGAAGGCCGAGCGATTCCGCCGAATACATTAATACAGAAAAATTACTAAAAAAAACTGTGAAATAAAAAACAATTTAAAAAATATAAAAACCCGTTGCTTCCCGTGTGGTCCCATTCACAGAGCAAAAAAGTCCGGTCTGGCGGTGTGGACCGATCGTTGTTCTGTGGGTCCCATTTCAATTTGGTCAAGATCGGATTGGAATAGCAAAAAATTACTAAAAAAACTGAAATAAAAAACTATTAAAAAAAATATAAAAACCGCCTTCAAAAATGTATGAAATAAAAAAAAATCTAACCCTAGAGTTGAAGGCGGTGCTAAAGCAAGCAAAAATGATGCATGAAAGAAAACATGAGTGGATGATATCCTTTGTGATTTGTGTAGCCTTCTTTAGCACCGCCTTAGCACCGCCTTCTCTAGGGTTCGATTATTTTTTATTTCATACATTTTTCATAAGAAGTAGAGATCGGGCTGTTAACTCCGGCTTAGCAGATTCATGGCATTAACAGGAATAACAAAAGTGTATGACGAATTTAGACTAAATTAAAACATTCAGTAACAACTAATAAATAACCATAAAAACTAATCCCCATCTTAATAAAAATAACTAAACAAACATATAGAGGAAAAAAACGGAACCCTTATAGGATCACTTTGTTGTCCGTCAGTCTGTCAAGACCCTTTTTCTCGGGATCGCATGGAGGTAGAAAGTTGAAATCAATACTAATAATAAATCTGTAAGGGATGGTCATGGAGTAAGTTACTTTGTTTTAGGAAATATTCAGTTTGTAGCCTCTATATATGATACTAAAGCTAAATTGACGATTTTTAGAAATCTTTTCTGTATGTATGTATGTATGTATGTATGTTCCTCCATAACTCTTAAAGCCATCATCCGAATTTGATGAAACTTAGTACAAGCCCATTTTACTATACGGGACACAGGATAGGCTAACTAAAATTCACTTCCGGCTACGCTAAGATGTGGCTCCCATACAAATCGAATCGAAATAAAAGCGGCGCGGCGCGGCGACGGCGGTTTATGGCGGCTAGCTGCCGGGGCTGGCGGCGGGGGCGGAGGCGCGGGGTGCGGTCTGGCGGAGCGCGGTGTGTGTATGCCACGTGGTGTATGCATTGTCTCGAGCCAGAGTATCTTATTTAATTCGATTCATAATATTATGTAGGTTTACTTCGTTAGGTAGGTATCTATTTGATAAATTTTAGGTGCAAACCTATGTAAAGTGTTGTTGCAAGTCGATGTTAGTTTACTTAATGGAGTTCCTATTTGATTTAAGTTATTTTGATCGTATGTTTATTATATTGTACGTAGTGTAGTCAGTCAGTCAGTCAGTCAGCGTGTAAGCGTCCACTGCTGGACATACGCCTCTCCAATTTTCCTCCAGTCCTCCCGGCCTTCAGCGGTACGGAACCACTGCTTTCCGCCGACGTACTTGATGTCGTCGTCCCACCTGGCGGGTGGTCTTCCCACACTCCGTTTTCCTGTCCACGGCCGCCAGTGTAGGACACGGTTACTCCAGCGGTCGTCGTCTCTTCGGCTGACGTGCCCAGCCCATTGCCACTTGAGCTTAGCCACCCGGTATCCAATATCGACTACTTTGGTGCGTCGGCGGATTGCCTCGTTACGCACCATATCACGTAGCGTTATTCCCAGCATGGCTCGCTCCATTGCTCGCTGGGCAACTTTCAACCTTTGGACAACACCGACCGTCAGCGTCCACGTTTCACACCCGTACGTCATAACCGGGAGGACACACTGGTCATATATACGGGTTTTTAAATTTTGCGGAAGATCAGACCTCAGGGCGAATTTTAACTTTCCGAAGGCAGCCCAACCCAGTTGAATTCGTCTCTCGACCTCCTTTAGCAGACCTTGTCTACCAAGCCGCAGAATTTGACCGAGATATACGTACTCTTCAACCTGTTCGATCACTTCTCCGTCAATAACGATTTGTCCTCCCGTCATAGCCTCGGTCGCCATGACCTTGGTTTTGTCCCGGTTCATCTTCAGACCCACCTTCATCGACGCTGTATAGAGGTCTTCCAGCATGGTCTGAAGCTGATCTCGGGAATTTGACAGAAGGACAATGTCATCGGCGAAGCGCAGATGACTGAGAAGATCTCCATTCACGTTGATACCCATGTTGTCCCACTCAAGCGTCTTGAACACATCTTCTAATGCGTTCGTGAAGAGCTTGGGTGAGATCACATCCCCCTGCCTTACGCCCTTACTAAGGGGGATGGGCTGGGTATTTTCGTGGAGCCTCACAGTCATCGTCGCGGACCGATACAGATTTCGGAGTACCTCGATGTAGCGGTGGTCGATTCTGCACCTCAGGAGGGAGTTTTCGACAGCCCATTTTTCAACTGAGTCGAACGCCTTCTCATAGTCGACGAAGGCTAGGAAGAGCGGCTTGTTGTATTCCTCGCACTTTTGCACCACTTGTCGCACAGTAAATATGTGGTCCATGGTGCCGTATCCTTTCCTAAATCCAGCTTGCTCACGAGGCTGGTACTGATCCAGCCTCTATGTCAGCCGACTCGTGATGACTCTCGAAAAGACCTTGTACACGTGGCTGAGAAGTGAGATAGGTCGATAGTTTTTCAACTTCGCCCTATCCCCCTTCTTGTGAAACAAGACAACGACACTATTTCGCCATGCGGCCGGAACTACACCACTTTCAAGAACTGCATTGAAAAGTTTCTGCAGTTCTTTCAAGATCGGTCGTCCGCCAGCATTTAGAAGCTCCGTCGTTATCCCGTCTTCACCTGGAGCCTTGTGTTTTTTGAGTCCTTTCAAGGCAGCCTTTATCTCATAGACACTAATCTCGGGCAGATCCTCCGTGTAGTGTCTAGTGAGCGGCGCACGCCTATCAGAGTCGACTGGTTTGCTTGGACTCGGGGCAGGAATTGCTGCGGAATACAATTCACCATAAAATTCCTCCACCGCCTTAAGTATATCCGGCTTTCTTGCGGTGACAACCCCATTCGCTCGCTCGAGTTTGGAAATTTGGTTAGCGCCGGTAGAGAAGGCACGGGCAAACACTTTGCTGCCTCGATTTTCCTCTATAATGCGCTCAACCAATTTCGTGTTCTCTCGGCGAATATCACGGCGAATGGACTTGCCTATGGTCGTGTTGAGGTTCCTGTGCACGACACTGCTCCGGGTCTCCGGTTTCATATTCCGTCGTGTTTCCAGGAGCCTCAACGTCTCTGCGGATAACTTGCTGCGGGGTGCCTGTCGACTTTTGCTGAAGTGCTGCTCTGCAGTGTCCGTTAGTGCGGATACGAAGTCCGTATACACCTTGTCGATGTCGGCATCCTCATCTCGTGGCACCAAGCTAAAAGCATCCTCGAGTTTCGCTTCGAAATTTTCGAGCGTCTCGTCCGGTATGTTCAGCTTGGCCAGCGGTTTGTGAATGAGTTTGCGCCGTTCCATCTTGAGGTTTAACTTCAGCGTACCTCGCACTAGTCGGTGATCGCTGCCAGTATCGAAGCGGTTAAGGACAGTAACGTCTATACATGACGATTTACTGTCCGCCAGTATGTAGTCTATCTCGTTTCTCGTACAACCGTCAGGGCTGGCCCACGTCCATTTCCTTTTCTCCTTTTTTAGGAAAAATGTATTCATGGCGTGGAGCTGGTTGGCTTCGAGATAGTTGACCAACATCTGGCCGCGTCGATTTCTGGCACCGATACCGTACGGACCTGCGGATCATTTTGATACTGCTCTCTCTCCCTTCAGAGGCTTGCCCAGTTTGGCATTAAAGTCTCCCATCACGTACTGGAAGTGAGATTTGTTGGTCTCCAAGGCTTTGGATACATCCTCGTAGAACTGCTCCACCTCGTCGTCAGCGTGCGAACTCGTGGGAGCGTATACCTGCACCACCTTCAGCTGATACCGCTTGTTCAGCTTGATGATGATGTAGGCCACTCTGTCCGACACACTGTCGATTTCGATGATGCTGTTCACGAGGCTGCGCCTCACCATAAATCCCACTCCACCTTCCGATTTTTGGGGATTTCCTCTGAAGTAAAACAGATTGCCGGAATGTAGCACTTCAGTCTCTTCGCCCTTTCTTCTGACCTCACAAAGACCTAGGATGTCCCATTTTATATGAGCCAGCTCCTGTTCTAGCTCGACCAGTTTCTCGTGCGTTCTCAAGGTCCGTATATTGTGAGTAGCCAAGTGTAGTTGGGTGTGGCAGCCAGATCTAACCCAGGGATTCTTAGCACCCCTCACCCCGCCGGAACCAGGACCGCCACCACGATGATCCGGAATAGCGGGGCCGCTGGGAACTAGGGGCCGAGGTACTGTGTTGCTTTTCATGTTGGAGGGTTTTGGCCATAAATCGCCACGTTGGCCAAACGTCTTGGCGAGTCTTCCGCTCTCGTCAGCCTTAGGATTGTAATACCTACGGTATTACGCACCTAAGTTTCCAGGATATACCGCGAGGAGGTGTGAGTCGGAAATTGGAGAAAGAATTTCACTCCGCCACTACTTCACCATCATACACGTAGTGTAGTATGCGCGCACTATTAGCGAAAAGATTCTTATTTTTACCCGACTACGGCGAAGCGAAAAGGAGAGTTATGTGTTTGACCGGTATGTATGTATGTATATATGTATGTATGTATGTATGTATGTATGTATGTATGTATGTATGTATGTATGTATGTATGTATGTATGTATATATGTATGTATGTATCATCTGTTCCCTCATAACTTCGAAACTACTTATCATAATTTGACAAATGAGGTATCGTTGGATGCGTCTTGACGCTGGATAGAGGCTATGTGACGTCCTATAAAATTGTATATGGCGCCCTATAAAGGACATAAAGTCATTACCAATTTTTTTTTAATGATGCCATGTTGGGGATCAAATGAAAGGGCTTAATTAACACATTTCAAAAATTTATATACTGTTAGCTGTTGCTTTCGGATTTGCTTGCATGCATCCGATAATTGGGAATAATTTCTAAAATCAGGCCTCACTCCGAACCTACCCAAAATACATCCTACTAATATTATAAACGCGAAAGTTTGTGAATGAGTTGCGTTCAGGAAGACGATAAACCTACTCAAAGAAAGTAGGTAACTAATGGCGAGGCCGAAGGCCGAGCTGCGTTCGGGAAGACTATAAACCTTCTCGAAGAAAGTAAGTAACAAAAGGCGAGGCCGAAGGCCGAGCTTCGTTCAGGAAGACCCTAAACCTTCTCAAAGAAAGCAAGTAACAAAGAGCGAGGCCGAAGGCCGAGCTGCGTTAAGGAAGAGGATAAACCTTCTCGAAGACAGAAAGTAACTATGGGCGAGACCGAAGGCCGAGATGTGTTCAGGAAGAAGATAAACATTTTGGAAGAAAGTAAGTAAAAAAGAAGTTACTTTCTTCTAGAAGATTTATGGCCTTCCTGAACGCAGCACGACCTTCGGATTCGCTCTCTGGTACTTACATTCTTCGGAAAGGTTATCCTCTTCCTGAACGCAGCTCGGCCTTCGGCCTCGCCCTTTGTTACTTACTTTCTTAAAGATGGTTTATCCTCTTCCTGAACGCAGCTCGGCCTCGGCCTCGCCCATAGTTACTTACTGTCTTCGAAAAGGTTTATCGTCTTCCTGAACGCAGCTCGGCCTTCGGCCTCACCCTCTGTTACTTACTTTCTCCGAGAAGGTTTATGGTCTTCCTGAACGGAGCTCGGCCTTCGGCCTCGCCCTCTGTTACTTTCTTCGGAAAGGTTATCCTCTTCCTGAACGCAGCTCGGCCTTCGGCCTCGCCCATAGTTACTTACTGTCTTCGAGAAGGTTTATCGTCTTCCTGAACGCAGCTCGGCCTTCGGCCTCGCCCTTTGTTACTTACTTTCTTCGAGAAGTGTTATGGTATTCCTGAACGCAGCTCGGCCTTCGGCCTCGCCCTCTGTTACTTACTTTCTTTGAAAAGGTTATCCTCTTCCTGAACGCAGTTCGGCCTTCGGCCTCGCCCATAGTTACTTACTGTCTTCGAGAAGGTTTATCGTTTTCCTGAACGCAGCTCGGCCTTCGGCCTCGCCCTCTGTTACTTACTTTCTTCGAAAAGGTTACCCTCATCCTGAACGCAGCTCGGCCTTCGGCCTCGCCCATAGTTACTTACTGTCTTCGAGAAGGTTTATCGTTTTCCTGAAGGCAGCTCGGCCTTCGGCCTCGCCCTCTGTTACTTACTTTCTTCGAAAAGGTTACCCTCATCCTGAACGCAGCTCGGCCTTCGGCCTCGCCCATAGTTACTTACTGTCTTCGAGAAGGTTTATCGTCTTCCTGAACGCAACTCCGCCTTCGGCCTCAAAAGGTTACTCACTTTCTTCTAGACGGTTTATCGTTTACCTGAATCCAGCTCGCCCATAGTTCTTCCTTTGAAATACGGATTTCACGCGAGCGAAGCCACGGGCAAAAGCTAGTTAATATCTAATAGGTGTACGATTGGTTCCTTGGAGCTGTAAAAAAATCTATCAAATATAATATTCTAATGTGATCCTAATACATCTAAGTACCTACACCAGCCATACTCAAAGTGTGCTCCGCGGAGCCCTAGGGTTCCGCGGAGCCTCTGTGGGGGCTCCGCGAGAATACGAGAAAAAAAATCTAAAATACACTCTCTGGCTCGAGAGTGTATTTTTACACTCTCAGCTCGGCTGCGCAGACGTCACTTCTTCTCTTTTTCACTCCTTCTATTGTTTTTCTCTTTTATTATTATAATATTATGTAAGTAACTATTACATTGTAATATGATTATTAATAAAGAATGCACAAAAACGAATTTTTGTTTATTTTAGGGCTCCGCCAAATTTTCGCTTTCCAAAAGGGTTCCGTCACCAAAAGTTTGAGAACCGCTGACCTACACTGATCAAAACAATATCATTTAAAGATAATTTTTTGTTTTAATTTCCAGAGCAACCCCAGAACACTTTCAATAAACCCCAGCAGTGGCTCACATCACCTGGTACAATGAAAACCCTCCCCACATAGATTGGAGCACACTACTGCCATCTCCTGGTTGCGAGCACCGAAGCCCTTCAACATCAATGCCAGCACGAGCTTGCCTCATTGCTGCAAGCTTTTATTATCATTTCTTTATTAACACATATTCTTAAAACTAATTTTGTACATATTCAAAACCTAACATAAAAAACATATACAAAATTAACCTTAAAAAAATGGAGTTTCCACCACCGGCGGCGGGGCGAGCCCAAGCTACCGATGATCGGGTCCCAAAGAGAGAAACCTCCGGATGATGCGTGCAGTGTCGAGCAGGGCTGCCTTCTGGATCTGGCCCTTGACCCAACCACTCAGCGAGAGCCTCTCAAGGTGGTCGTCGAGGCTCTTCGCTATCAGCCCATGCGCCGAAACGACTATGGGCACAACGATCGTCGAGTCGACGGGCCACATTTTGGTAACCTCGTGCTGCAGATCTAGATACTTTAGCATCTTCTCTGCTTCCTTACTGGCGAGGTTACCATCGTGCGGCACGGCGATATCGACGAGCGTTGCGCGCCTCGCCTCCCGGTCCACTATCACAATATCAGGTCTATTCGCGAGAATAGTCCTATCTGTAATAATGGACCGGTCCCAGTAGAGTGTGACATGACCGTTCTCGAGAACTGGCGGCGGATTGTACTTATAGTAAGGCACTTCGGTACCTACAAGGTTGAACTTTAAGGCAAGTTGCTGGTGGATAATCCTGGCTACTAGGTTGTGTCTATGCAAATACTCGGTGTTGGCAAGCTGCGAACAACCGGAAATCACATGTCTGAGGGACTCGCCAGGTTGGTGGCAGGCGTGGCAGATGTCAATGGTCCCGTCCTTCATTATGTGTCTCCTATAGTTGTTCGTCTTGACAACCTCATCTTGTATTGCAAAGACAAACCCTTCGGTTTCCCCGAAGAGGTCCCCGAAGCGTAGCCAGTGCACGGAAGCAAGTTGGTCTACATCCGGTCCCGTGAGAGACCGGAAGTACCTACCGTGCAGCTCCTTGCCTTTTCATACTTCCATGCGGTCCTCGGTGCTTAGTACAACCGGCTTCCGCCAGTTCTCTTTTCCCATGCTCAGCGGGGTAAGACCTTTATCGCTGGTGACGACATCGCGATGCATCTCACAAACATATGTCTTTTCCAAAAAGTACTGACGGAGATTGCATACCTCGCGGTTGTGCTGGTTCTTGGCATTTAACATACCTCGACCCCCACACTTCCGCGGGATATACAACCTCATGACCGATGATCGTGGGTGATGCATACGGGATTTCGTCATCAGCGTCCTGACCTTTCTGTCCAGCGAGTCCAATTCGGTCTGAGTCCATCTGAGAATACCGAAAGTATATACGAGCACAGGCATGACCCAACCGTTATAGGCACGAATTTTATTGCCGCCTGACAAAAGGCTATTTAGTACTTTTGTAAGACGACGAAAAAACTTTTCCTTAACTGATTGTTTCATGTCCGTATCCCGTATGTTGAGAGCCTCCGATATTCCCAGATACTTATAAGTTTCGTCTTCGGAGAGAGCTCGAACATTCATGGACTCCGACAACTGTATGCCGCCGGAGTTCACGATCACACCACGTTCCACATGGATGGTCCCACATTTTTCCAAGCCGAACTCCATTCCAATGTCGTTGCTGAAACCTTCAGTTATCTTCATCATCGACATTAGTTCGGTGTCCGACTTGGCAAACAGTTTGAGGTCATCCATATAAAATAAGTGCGATATTCGAGAGCCTCCTCTTCGAAGACAGTAGCCCAGCTCTGAGTCCTCAAGCAGAGTGCTAAGAGGGTTCAGAGCCAGACAAAACCAAAGCGGACTCAGACTGTCTCCCTGGAAGATCCCCCGCCGTATGGGAATTCGGTCGTCTGCAACCGAAGTCCGCTCGCCACCTGGTACACGAAGGATAGTACTCCATTGTTCCATACATGCGCCAAGGAATTGACAGATATTCGTGTCAGTTTTGTATAGTTCTAGTATCCTTAGCAACCACGTATGGGGCACGGAGTCAAAAGCCTTCTTGTAGTCTATCCAGGCAGCAGACAGGTTCTTTCGATTGCGTCGGACCTGCTGACAAACGGTCATGTCTATGAGGAGCAGCTCCTTAGTACCGCGGGACCCAGCCCGACATCCATTCTGAGCAACGGACAAGATGTTATTGTGCTTTATGTGAATTGATATTTTGTGCGTCAGAATGGATGTCAGGAGCTTGTAGATGGTAGGCAAGCAAGTGATAGGTCTATAATTTTTAGGTTCCGCAGTACTACCAGATTTATGGAGCAGGTGGGTGACACCAGTAGTCATGAACTCTGGGAGAACCCGATGGTCGAGGGCATCTTGGAATTGAACAGCCAAGCGGGAGTGGCAGCTTCTGAACCATTTCAGCCAGAAGTTCTGCAATCCGTCCGGCCCTGGAGATTTCCAGTTCAGTGCCTGGCGGATTGCAGAACCTACATCCTCTTCGCTGATATTTATGGCGGACATTGGTTCTATCGACTGACACACCCGCTGGACAACTCTCATCCATTCACCCTCGACGTGACAGACAGGATCCGACCAGATGTTTTTCCAAAATAAAGCATTTTCTTGCTCAGTCGGTCGGATCGTGTCTGTCGGTCGTTGGTTCGGGTGCTCCCAGTTCCGGTATACCCACCTTTGGTCACTCTGGAATCGAAGATTCTGGTGATAACGGTCGACACGCTTCCTATAGCGACGGATACGTTGGGCCCACGCGCTAATTTGCTGCTTCAGGTCATCTATGCGCTCCGTGACTAGTGAGTGGAAGTTTGGCTGTGTCTGGCTTAATACAGCACCACCAAATGCCTTCGTCACGAAGCGCATGATTTTCGGTCTGGTATTTCCAGACCTGAAGCAGTATAGCTTTCCGATGAGGATCCTGGCCTCGCCGATACGTCGCTCGATCCGTAACTGCCACGCGGGAGCGGTGGTTGGCCTGGCGCGTGTGTCTCTAGATATATTCTCGAATTTCAAACGCGCCATGCGACAGGCAGCCACCGCCCCACAGTACAAGATCGAGTGAGTATCGGCGAGATCTACACTAGACTCGATATATTGTTTTAGATACGAATCCAGGATCCTCACCATAATAAGATTTTTTTTATTCGAGGGCAACCTCGGTATCCGCGGCCTGTCATTAGTAGGTGCCGAGCGGTACTCCAGAATCGCCTCTTCAAGAGTCCTCCTCATGAACTCATTATCTTGGGTACTTACGATGCCCCCTACCACATCGCCACCATCCTCGGCAGATGGTGGTGTCGGTACGGGTGCGGCTGTCACATCAGCAACGGTGGCGACAGCGGCAGCACCCCGCGCTCTCGCCGGAGGCGGCGGCGGGGCGCATGCGGCGTCCGGGCGTACGGGCGTCGTGGCAGTGGCAGGGGGGAGCGCATCAAGGCGTAGTTGGTCAAGCACGGCGTCATCTACAAAATGGCGGTTTAGGATGAGCCGTACTTGATCTGATAGGCGCTGGGCTGAAACAGAGATGGTCGATTCCAAAGCCTGAAATTCAGAAAGCAGCCTCGGTCGGTAAGCAGTCCGGACTGTTTCTCCCTGTGTGGCCCTGTAGTACGCCGTCATGACTTTTATATTTATTTCATAAGTCCAACGTATACGGCGCACTACACCATCGGTAGCGGGGGTTGTAGGTGGGGTACGAGACCCCGACGGCCCCAAGCGTGCCGGTGGTGGACGTCGTCCTCGCCGTCGGTGTATTGGCGGGGACGGTGTCGTCGGCCCGCCGTCATCGTTCGATGATCCTGACGATGTCTCGGCGGGCGTCGGTGAAGGGCGTGCGGGTGGTCGAGAAGAAGCGGCTCGTTCGCGTAGGCGTCGGCGGCACGGCGATGCCGGTGCGGGCGGGGAGGGCGAGGTGTCTGATGCGCTGCTGGGCCGATGCGCAGACACACGCCGTGGGCGGCGTGTTGTAGTGGTCCGTGCGCGATGTCCTGGTCGGGTGTTCTGACCATGACCTGCAACGCCGCTCGCAGCTCTACCTGCCCGATGAGGCGCCGACCGTGTCGCCGTACGCCGTGAGCCGCCGCTGTCATTCATTGACATACGATGTTGTCTTGAGGCGCCGCCGGGCTTCGGCTCCTGTGCTGGCCAGCATGTTTACTCCAACACTACGGAGCCGTGCGCCGTTGATGATGGTTCCGCGCTCTCTGCGAGCCCGGTGCGGCGCCTGCAGCCGCTTTTTAAACAATTTTCTTGTTGAGGGCAGATTTTTTACAATATGTCATCTTGACAGCTTTTTATTCTTTTATTATTATTATTATTGTAGGTAAATAAAAATATTTCATTCTTATTCCTATTATTTTCTTTTTAACCCCCAACGCAAAAAGAGGGGTGTTGTAAGTTTAATGTGTGTGTCTGTGGCATCGTAGCTACCGAACGGATGGACCAATTTGGATGCGGTTGTTTTTTATTAGAAAGCTGGTTTAATCGGGATGGTTCTTAGCTATGTGTGTAATGAAGTAATCAAAAAATTTATCTTAAAAAGTGGACTGATTTACATGTTTTTTTTTTAAAGCGTGAATAAAAGTTAAATTACAAATTTTAAAAAGCCCTAACCCTTAGATTATTGATAGGTCTCCGCGCGCTCCGACTAGATACCGCCCGTGTACGTGTAAAATGCGGCAACAAATACTACGCCGAAGTCGGCGTACTCGAGCCAGTCTCAATAGGAAAGACTATGGGACCACACACATACTACAACATTTTCTTACACACACTACAATATTGAGTTGCCGCATTCACGGAGCTGTTGTTTTAAGGTAGTGCGGTATCTAGTCGGAGCGCGCGGAGACCAATTAATAATCTAAGTCCTAACCCTTAAAAAGTCAAAAATAATTTCCGTTTACTTGCTTAAAGGAGTCGGGGGACTGCTAAGTAACTAAAATATAAAAACTCAGGGCTGCGTGGGTATTTATTTAGCAGTCCCCCGACTCAAGCTTTTAGGCAGTGTTGGTTGATGTCTCTCAAATGTTAGGTTAGGTTTCTAACTTCTCGATGTTGTGTTGCGTTTAATTATAGAAATAAAGAAATTTTTTTACAGTAAGGATGTTTTTCATTTTTGAAACCACAATGAAACAAGCGTGTACAAATTTAACAATTTATTACCGTCAGCATCAAACCCTATCTACTTTCGTCTGATATGCTCTAAACGTGTGGCCCCCCCCGCCGCGGGCCTCCCTCGCACAATTTGTGAACTCTAAAATTGTTACTAACTTATTCTAACACTGGTTTTTGCCTGCATGTGTGCATGCGTACTTGCTAAACAATATTGTTGTGTAGGTGCGACATGCAAGGTGGGTTGTAGATTTTGCATATTCTATTCCCTAGGCTCTCAACGTTAAGGGAGTCCGCACTATGCGGCGTTACACTGCAAAGAATTTTTTTTTACAAGCCGTCACGCACCGCGCCGGCTTGTCAACATATTCTTTTGACGTTATAACGTCGTCTTATAAATTGATGAACACCGGCTGCGCGCACGAAAAAGTGTCACGTTCCATCTGAGCCTGTGTGTGCAAGCGAGAGCGCGTAACAAGCGATAGAGAGGCACAATCGGCCCAAGCGTCGGCATGTACACATTTATCTCTCTGGTTCATAAAAGTATGCAATTTTTCATCAATGTTTCTTTATGACGTTATCACGTAAAATTATCATCCGCAAACCGACTTACAGACAACCAATTTTTTTATGAAGTAAAGCGCACAATGCGGCGCGGTAAGCAATCCGCTGTCGCTTAGTGCGGTCTCGCCTTTACACAACCGCCAACAGCTATTTTAAACTGGTTTGTTCTGAAATATTGATAATGAAAATTATTTATTTACACCACAACCTCAATAATACCGCAAAATGAACCAACATATCGCAGAACAAACTGCATGGGCCACCAGGAGCTTTCTCTATGGTCACTCAGTGCTTCGCGTCCGTTCAGCGATTGTACATCGACATCTACAGCCAATGGGAGCGAGCAGAGATGTCGACACCCTCTGTCGTGAGCGGTAACTGTTGATCGCCCATTCAGCAATTTCTGGGATCTGTGAGTGGACCACTCCTTGCATATCGGCATCCGAATATAATATATTCTTAGTAACTAATGAACTGTTGCATCGAATATTGAGTTTATAAAACTTGGCTTTTTGGTCAGTTTGGATAAGAACAATTACAAATAAACAATTTTAATGTTCCTATTGTTATTATTATTTCGACTAAGGCTTAATTAACACAAGACGTACTCGCATTCCAACCAAACGACAAAAAAGTCGCAGACTGCAGAGAGTAGCAAATTAGTATGGAAACGCCTCATAGCGCTCACACGTGCGGCAATACCGCGACACGCCGACAACAACCTACACCGAATGGGCCTTTGTTTAGTTTGTTTGTTTGCTGCCCACCCTCTTGGGAAGGCGGGTGGGCCATTCTCCACACTGAGACCTCTAGACGGTCCGTTGTACGTTGACGCTCGGGTGGTGTTACTCCAGCCACCCGAGCTCTTTCACGAAGTGGAGCACTCTTCTCGGTCGCTTCCACACTCCATGGGCAGTTCCCACGTTACCAAGAAACTGCAGTCGTTCTGCTGCCACCACCGGGCACTCCAGGAGCACGTGGGTGGCTTTTTCGGCCGTTAATGCGCCTTAACGACACTCCGGTGTGCAGGTTCTGTATAAAAAACACCATCACCACCATACACATCCTTTGTGAATGTGAAGTGACCATTCACAGTAGAAGCCGTATTTTTGGGGGTTATATTTTTAACCCATGTCAAATACAGGCACTCAACCACAAGAATATAACTCGGTTCATAGCGGAAACTGGACTTGGGGTTGAGCTATAAACTTTTGATCACAATAGATCTTCCTATTTTCGGTTCCTTGAAAAATGCGTTGTTGCCAACTTTATCGCTTGCATACCGGTACCTTACTAAACTACCTACTACGGAAATACCTCTTGTATTTCCTGCGCGACGTTGCAAATTTGCGTGACTACTCCGTGTTCACGTCCCGAGCGAGAGTGAGAAAAGTTCTTCTATCTATCCCGTTTCTTCACTTAAATATTCATTCCGCTTCCCTTTCTCTCAGCGTATAGGAGTCGAGTACCGGTACCATGATACCGGTACCTTTCCTTTACCGGTACTCCTGAAGTACCGGTATCGAAGTAACCGGTTCTTACATGGTACCGGTACTTTCAGAAGCGCAAAAGAACCGAAACCGTTATAGGTACCGGTTTTCAGTCCCTGGTTCTGACGCATGTCGCAGGATTCTCGCACGTGTTAGTGTTATGAAGCGTATCACACGATTGTCACATGTGTGAGTGCTATGACATGTTTCCATACTAAGCACAGACTGCGACTTTTTTTTTTGTTATTGTGTTGTTGGAGTGTGGTACCTACGTGCAAGTTATTCCTTTACACTATAATTTACAGGTAAATGTGGTGGAAATTACGCCGGTTCAAGCCGTACACAAAATTATCGAAGGTAAATTCAAAATTGAGCCATTTTTGTGTGTGACATGCTCGTTACATATATATATATAAAAATAACAACATTACACATGAAAACAAATTGACTACTTATAATAAGTAAAATTCCGGAAAAAAGACAGCTATTTTTGTTCATAATGCGAAAACTGTAAAATAGAAATAATGAATGATAGAGTAAATTATCATCCGCATGTATTTAAATACCACACATGAATGCTTTTATGTAGAAATAAAGTTTGATTTAATTAATAATCCCAGAAGGAGTATTACAATACTAATTTCATAATATAATATAATTTAAAGTTAAAAAAAAAATATTTAGGTTTTTTTTTCAAATCAAACACCTCAAGTGTCAAACACCACAGAGGTGTTGAGAAATTATCCAAAAACCCTTCAAATTCTCAATAGCTAAAATACATAAATGCCACAGCTAAAACAAACAAAAAAATGCACACTTTTGTGTGGTTGAATATCGAAATATTTACCACAATTTTTGTTTATAAAAACTTGTACCATAAAGGTGCAAGCACACTACGGCGGAACTGCAGCAGGCCCAAATGGTTCATGTGAATTGCTTGCCCCGTATTGCGGTTTACCTCACACGTTTTCATGCAAAGAATATTTGCCTCTGCGGACAGTGCAATTCCGCTGAGTGCAGTCACAACTTAAAATATTTACACTCCTAAGTAGCCAGAAGTAATTTAACCCTTCCACTCAAACCAATATACCACCCGCCATACTCTCGCGGAACACACCTTTGTAGTCGACAGAAGAGCTCTTCGAACTGCACAATTTTATTCTCTAAATCGTTCTTGTGCCGCACTGCAAAGGTGTGGAACGCGCTCCCGGGGAATACATTTCCACACTCCTACAAGCGACATTAGTCCACCTCCAAGCCGGACTGGCACCTCCTCGGAGGTGAAATTGGATGCACCTGACATCGCCTCGGCACAGCCACCCAGTTCGGAAGCAATAAAAAAATATATTTTTATGAGTCGGCAGTAGGAAAATTATGTGGCCCTTACGAGTCGGGCAGTTTAAGGACAGTCCTCAATTCATTCCAAAATTGTACTTATGTCATTAAAAAAATATTCCCTCTGCATCTTTCCCTGTGCACGTCGTAAAATACGACTAAGGGATAAGGACAATGTCTTGCTAAAGGGCGACTAGCCACCTTTCAACGGGTTGTGCAGTACGTAAGACTTAATTCCTTATCGTTGCTTGACAGTTAAAATTATCTAAATATTTGCTTAAAGTGGTGGTCGGTGTTGTGCTGTAATTACGCCGAGTTCTTGCAGCGCAACACCTACCACTCTGGTCAACCCGTGCATGTATGTATGTATGTATGTACTTCTGTTCAACTGATTGGCTAAACCTATAAATTGCTTCTGGCTACTTTAGAAGTGTGACGAGAATACATCTTTCGTTCAATATGAAACTGTTAAAATTATTAGATCAGACTAAAAGCAAATTCGATCGATGCCACAGGCACAGCAGACTTTACATTCCACAGAACATTCACTCGTTCATTACTAGAAGTGGCACATGCGTAGAAACGAAAATATATTACAACCATTTAAACCTTTTATGAAAAGCGCGACATGTGGCATCGTTTCACTAACGCGTAGGTGAATAATGCCCATTGACATTCAGTGACGCACGGGGATTGCGAATGCCATGCCGGCTTGACAGGAAGCTTTCCACACCCCTTTGGAAAAACCCCAGGCCGTACTTGAGAGGAAATAGATGAGCACAGGGAGTGCGTTCCACATTTTCTCAGTTCAGTGAACTGGGAAAATATTATTGTATATTATAACATAATATGTTACAATATACAAGTATACAACATATAAATGTATATGTTAATATATAAAAAGACGAGGTTTTGTATTTGATATAAAAGGACTTGCCAGACCTCGATTCATTGCAAAATTGTACTTTTGTCATTAAAATAATATTCCCACTGCATCTTTCCCTGTGCATGATCAATGCGATCGCACGTTTAATGTTAAATATGTCGAATCTAGAAGCTGAAAATGTTATCCCGCCTCCATGGTATTCAGCACCATATATATGTAACTATAATAAAATTTATTTCTGTTTCTCGAATTTTGAGTATGCCGCTCTATATCCAACTCATATAGGCCGAAATCTTAGACGTTGTTGTTGTTGTTTGCTGCCCAGCCTCTTGGGAAGGCGGGTGGGCCATTCTCCGCACTGAGACCTCAAGACGGTCCGTTGTACGTAAATCTTAGACGTAATCGAAACATTTCAATGTTGATTTACTTTTAATAGTGTGAAGCGAAGTTCCATAATGTTAAGAAGGTGTGGAACTGAGCTTGCGATGGCTTCACCGAACATATCCGGGCCCATCGGCAGTAGAGGAGGGTGTTAATCGAGGCCGGGACTAGCGAGTGGACACTCTAAATTTCCCGCGCATGCTTTACGTTTTGGCTCGCGTCAAGCCCTCGTCAGTCTGCGTTGACTAGGACGCGGGGAAACCACCAGTCCCGCTCTCGATAAACAGTTTAGACAAACAAACGTATGTGCCATTTCTGGTTTGAATGAGATTTACTTTGCTCTGTGGTTACGCCGCTCTTCTTAATGTTTAGATCAATTAGAAAGTGCAATATAATATAACTCTTTAAATAAAACAATATTTCACACACCGGCTAAAAGTTTTAGTAAAAATGAAAAAAAAAAATTTACTTATGGAGAATAATCAAATTAAATTATTTACATACTAAATTACCCCCAAATTCATACGTCGCATACTGAGGTAGAAATAGTTGGCAGATTATTTTATTACCACCTGCATTTTCAATGTGATTTTTTAAAGATAGCGACCGATATTGGCGGATCGCGCAAGCGCGGCGGGCGGCCGAGCGGTTTGGGCATCGGCTTCTCATGCGAGAGGTCCGAGGTTCGAATCCGGTCGGCGTGTACCAATGAGTTTTGTTTTTCTGATGAAAACATTTACATAGTTTTCACCGACTATCACGAGCGGAGCTGCGGTCACAACTAGTTGTTGTTTGCTGCCCAGCCTCTTGGGAAGGTGGGTGGGCCATTCTCCGCACTGAGACCACAAGACGGTCCGTTGTACGTTGGCGGCACAACTAGTTATAAGTGTACAGAATGGTTGGGTTGATACCACTGTACTGAACAAATGATGGCCGCATAGCAGTCGCAGGTATCTATAACCAGAGAAATAAGTTATACCACCTTTTGTAAGCATGTTCACTGGCCCCTCTGACTCAGCCACCCATACCGAATCTCATAAAACAAGAGTCAAGGAAATAAAAAAAAAATCTGCCAAAAATATTTTTCTGAACCATGAACAGCTAACATTTTCGAGCAACTGTATTTTAGCCGGTGTGCGATTTCCCAACAACGCAAATAGTTGAGGCGCCGTATTCCGTACAACAGAAATGTATTATTAACTAAAATTGTTCTAGAGCTGTTAAAATAGTTTCTAGGTGAATTTCACTTAGCATGGTTGATAGTCGCGGTCATTTTGACCGACGTTTCGGACCGTCTTGCTCATCACTCCAAAATTATTTTTTTTATTGCTTCCGAACTGGATGGCTGTGCCCGTGGTGGAAGTCTCAGGCGCCAATTTCACCCCAGAAGAGGTGGCAATCCAGCTTGGAGGCGGACCAATATCGCTGGGGAAAGGCTATTAACCCGCGATTTGAACATCCGTTAAAATGGCCGCGATTAACAACCGGTAAGCCTACATATAGTTCGTAAAATATTGCTTGATCTCTGTGACAGATGTCAGAGTGACATTCTAGATAGGGTTGGCACCTAGTTAGGACGATGTTGAAAATCGATCACAATTGACCAGCTGGCGAACAAAACTGGATGATTTAGATTTTGGACGAATTAGTTTTTTTTTTTGTGAATTTTGAACATTTGTATTTAAAAAAAAAAAGTGAATTTTAAAATATATTACTTAGCGCGTCTTGCACCAACACGAGTTTAAAGTTAAGTAGCGAGTTATGGATTTAAACGCGGTTCACACATACAACGGGTGCTAGTTTAACGAGTTAAACTGGTTTATATATTAAATTTGTGTTGGTGCAAGTGGGCCTTACTTAATTAGATTTGTTATATTTGCAAAATCGATCATCATCATGAAGATTGATCGAACAAGTTTCGATTTATTATATTTTCAAGATCGAACACCACTATTTGTGTACTACCACGAATGAAGTATGACATTGTTTTACATACATTTCAGTGTAAAAAAATACAGAACTTCATGCGCGTGTTTTCGATGACATCTGTCACAGAGATCAAGCTATGCACGCTAAACATTCAGAACATAAAAAGAAAATATAGAATTTTCAAGGAGGATTAAGGTAAATTTTCGATCACAGCGACATGACAGTACCGCTTTCTACGGTACGAACGCTAATCACAGGTAAGCGGCCGGTCGCTAGCGACATTTTTCCACCTACAAGTCGAACTGGCACCTCCTTGGGGTTACAATTTGCTATGCCTGAGGCTCCCACCTCGAGCACAGCCACCCAGTTCAGGTGCAATAAAAAGAAAGCGCCACTTCGTCGCTAAGATCCAAATTGTACCTTCATAAATCATAAATTGAAGGGGATAGTACATTGATTTAGGCATGAAGTAAAAGCTATCACACGTGTGCTCTCACAACAAAACTCTTACTAGTAATGCAATTAACGTTAGCTAGAGATAGTTGGGATGCTTAGGTAAAGGTGAGCAATTTGACGATGTATAATGCACCTACATTGTACACACCGTGTAACTTTTAATAGGTGGTAGTACCCACAGAACATTAATAGGTGATAGTACCCACAGAACATTAATAGGTAGTGGTACCCACAGAACATTAATAGGTGGTGGTACCCACAGAACATAAACGGGTCAAACGCGAGTCAGAATCATGCATCGATGGTTCCGTTTCACCATTATTTTGGTCGGTTTTTATTATTTGTTGTTTACTTTAGAGTTATCACTAGAATTACACAAAGTTTGACACTTTACATAATATGTATTACCGTTTTTATGATAAAACTAAAAAAAATCACTGAAAAAACCGGGCAAATGCGCAAAGGTTTCCGCACCACAAAAAAAAACCATTTAAAAAACCAAATTCTTGTATGGGGCAGCTACAGTATTACGTGGAGTTCGAACCAAGGTCAGCCTTCAATGGTCGATCGGTCACCCATCCATCCACTGACCGCACCCAGGTGCGCTTATGACCGCACCACTGAGCTACCGGGGCTGACAAAAATGTGGCAATGTGGGATTGTGGTCACACTGGTTGTGTCATCATCATCACATACGATCGCGACACGGTGCGACCACGTGAAAGACGAAAATGCCCGCATAACCCTCAGTCTAGGCAGTGGCAAACATTTTTGTAAAGTAGACTAAGTGCACATTGAAAAAAATTCCAGTGAAGTTTCTTGTCAGTTCTTCTTCGCTGTGATAATCGAACTGGCGGAATGTTACAATGTAAATATGACAAACTAGCTTTCGCCCGCGACTTCGTCCGCGGGGATTTTAAAAAAAGAACAGAATTCGAAATCGAAGTTTTTATGTGACGTTGATAAGCTTTTATTTTTCTTGTCTTTTATATTCTCTCTCTCCCGTCCATACTATACTTTATTTGATACTGCCGAGCCCTAAGGCTATTTAGCGTGATAGTATATAGCCTATATGTTATTCTGATGTATACCTAAGCTATAGTACTGTAAAGTCTCATCAAAATCTGTTCATTAGTTTTTGCGTGAAAGAGAAACAAATCCATCCATCCTCACAAACTTTCGCGTTTATAATATTAGTAGGATCTGAGTGCAGTGTACTGCCAATAGATGCTAAATAAACAATAAACAAAATTGTGTACACCACATAACATGCTCTTTTATGTTCTGTGGTAGTGCCCGAAACGGGGTGATACCTGATACCAAACAACTTTTGGTAAAAAAATGGTTCGGTTTCACATCAGTTTTCGGCGAAAGAGAAAAAAAACTACAACCCATTTATGAAACACCTTGTATAGCGATCTAGATTGATGGTTATGTACAAGTATTAATTAAATTCCATTTTGCAATAAATCGGTCTTCTGCACAGCAGACAATTGTATTACATTATATGCACAGACACATTAAGTAAATTAAAGTGAAAAAAAATTTACACAACTTTTAAAATTTTATGTAAAAAAATTCACCTTCTCCATACATTTTGAAGTTACGTCAAATATTATGACTCCCTTTACCTAAGGCATTGTCAAATTTTTTTAAAGAGGCAGATCTAACTTTAATATTATCTTCCAACTAAACAAGAATATCTGCTTTCAAAATGAAACTGACGGAAGGCAGAGCGTGGCACAAATTATCTCGGTACAGTTTGAAACAAGGAACCTGGCCTTTGCCATGTGCCACAATTCTCACGCACAAACAATCTTGACATACATAATGTATGACAGAAAATCACATATTACGACTAATTCCAGAAATAACATCCACCATTCGATCACCATAATTGACCACACTGGCAGGGGTGACTCAGTCGAGACAATTGCAAACAAACAAAAGAAGAAGAAGAAGAGCATGTACCAGAATGACATATGACAAAAAATGACATATGTCAAATATGGCACGTGTCAAAATATGACATATGACAAAGCCAATTTCACCGTTTCTCGGACCATTACATAATAATGATGCAAGTATTGTCCGTCCTTATGAAGAAATGAAAGTGTAGACTTATCCCGTAGACCTACTCGAGTATTCTGCGCCGCATGCGATCAATCAGAGCAAGCTCAGGAACGAACTAACGTACGCCATCGGCTTTACGTCCGGATGAGGCTGAAAAATATAACAATATTTTATTTATTTTATTAAATTCAGATTAGGGAACATACCACGTGACCGATTTGAGTGATAAACCCCTCCCGTTTATCAAAATATCACGCTGGGTCACAGGGGGGCGGGGGGCGGGGGGTCCACGTGGTATTTCAAAATTACTAAATCAAAAATAAACACTTCATTCAAAATTACATTTCATTATTCATTTTGTTTCATTCTCGCTAATTTTCCCCAAGAACTCGACAGGCACTGTTCAATTACAAGAAAAAGTATTCAGCTGGTCACATTCAAACATACAACCATTGAAATAATATTAAAATACACATCAATTGTACAACCGTAATATTATGCTTCATCCACATGGATACATTGAAAAAAAGCAAGTTTTTAAATACCACGTGAAAACTGGAGAGGAGGGGGGGGGGTCAAGATACCAAACATGGTCACAGGGGCGAGGGAGGGTCCAAAACTGGCCTATGGGTCACGTGGTATGAGAGCGTTCCCTTAAAGTTGTTTCTGTGCTGAAACACTTGATTTTGTAGCACGTCAGAGGAAAGCAAGCAGTGGTTCTGTACCGCTGAGGGTCAGCAGGATTTGGGAGACGCACAATCAGCAGTGCTCAATGGACCCAAAACGCTGACTGTCTGTACGACTAGATTTTTAAAATGTTAGTGTAATTTTTAGACATATATATAAAATAATAGCCCCACTGCATCTCTCCCCGTGCATGTCGTAATAGGCCACAAGGTACAGTGCTAAAGGGCGACAGGATAGTAACATTATTGAAATCTTAACATTTTAGATATTTCGATTTTGTATGACTAAACCTTTTTGATAGAAAGTACAGATCTCGCTGAAACGAGAAACAGACGGACAGAAAGACCATAAAAATATCAAAATACTAAGCACACTTACCACAGCCTCATAGGTTGTAAACTTTGGCTTCAAGTCTCTTCCTTTTAATGTGATAAAAGCACCGAGGTTTCCCATTGTATCACTGAAATGGCAAATTAAATTGTTAAATGCTAGCAAAAGACCTACTCTACTCCCGACCAAATAAATGTAAATTCCAGCTCAAAACTCACAACTTCCCACCAATTCCAAAGAGAAAAACTGGCAATGAGAGCGAATCAAATACAAAAAGCGACCAGAGAAGCCATCATAACCCAACAAATTGGACCTATGGTCAAATTGCGGGGCCAGACCTTAAACCACACGAATGTGGAGCAGACACAAGTCCTCATAGACTTATTCCAAAAGCAGTCCGCCAAAATGGACGTATAATTGAAGTCATTGCATCAATGACCCTCCTGATAAATGACTAAAGCATTATTTTTTATTATATCTGGCCAAAAGCTCCAAAGCAAGAATTTGAGAACGGTTCAGTCGGTTTGTATTTTCACTCTTAATTTAACTTGACGGGACACGGAGACACAAGAAGAGCTAATAACTGACCAGTAGTCGGTACTGTGTGGGGTCGGTACTTAATAAGTATAGTCCCACTGCATCTCTCCCCGTGCATGTCGTAAAAGGCGACTAAGGGATAAGCGGCCTGCAGACACCCCGGTCGACTTGTGGCTTTCATGGAAGACATAGGCTGGCTGGGGTAGCTGGAGACTGCGGGGTTTTGCACGAAGGTCCCCAACCAAGCGGGATTAGTTTGCAGGCCTAGAGCCAACCCCAAAGCAAAACAACAACAACAACAACAACTGACCAGTAGTTGGGCGCTGAGAAGACGGTGATGCACTTGTCGGCGTGGGCGACCTCGTAGCCGTCGTTCTTCACCTCGTGGCTGCGGATGATGTAGTCCAGCTTGTTGTTTTTGAGGAAGGCGGCCGTCACGTCCGGGCCGAACTGGCAGCCCACGCCGCGCTTCGACGGCGCTCGACCCTCCATCGGTTGGGGGTCAGACCAGAGCAATTCGCACATTATACCTGCAAATGTTACATAAAACATGTGACGAACACAGCACTACGTGGCTTCATCGAACATTGCAAGTAGAAGTTTTCTTTTTATGGAAACTGACACGGTTGGCTACATCACCTACTACATCCGTGATGTCAGCCAAGACGTACCACCAAGTAAGGGGCAAAGGAAGGGACATACGCCTGCATGGATGGTTGTGCCGATGGACCGTATTTGTACCGTGTGGGGCCGGTACTTTAAAAGAATAGCCCCACTGCACCTCTTCCCTGTGTATGTCGTAAAAGGCGACTAAGGGATAAGACTCCCTTCTTATATTACTAGGTGGTAGGGTTTAACCCGCCCGGGTTTGTACCACCGCACTGAATGAAAAGTCGGTCGAAACGGCTATGTAAACAGTTCGTGTTTTTCGTCCAGTTTAGTGTAGCCGGCACGACCGAAGGGAAGCGCTGACGTGGCACCAAGTTCACCCGGTGTTATGGGCTGACATCACGGATGTTGTAGTGTAGATGATGGGACATCACAAAAAATGATGACGAACCATACTGAATATGCATATGTCTCAATGTAATATTGTTATTGTTGTGTGCTCTTTATGGCGAAATATATATCTGAATCTGAATCTGAATCTGTAGCCAACCGTCCCAGTTTCCATAAAAAAAAAATCCAATGGTTCAGTCGACAGAGCCAAAAGTACCTCTCCTCGTAAAACCACGCAAGAGACGCTGACATCCAGACCACTCGGTCACTCACCTCTCGTATGAGGATTCCAATGCGGCCCGCGAAGCTCTTTACATGTAGGAGCATATAAAGTTTTTGAAGAAATTACAGACTATTAGCTGCCCAATAGCATCTTTTTTTTTTATGGAAACTAACACGATTGGCTACATCACCTACAACATTCGTGATGTCAGCCCATAACACCGCGTGAACTAGGTGCCATGTCAGTGCTTCCCATCGGTCGTGCCGGCTACACTGAACTGGACGGAACATAGCCGTTTCGACCGACGTTTCATTCAGTGTGGTGGTACCAACCCGGGCGGGTTGAACCCTACCACCTAGTAAGGTAAGAAGAGAAGGTAAGGTTTTATGTGAAATCCGAACCACGGTCAGCCTCCAACGGTTGAGCGGTCACCCATCCAAGTACTGAACGGCCCAGCGTTGTTTAACCATCAATAGCGACTGTCGACTGTCTGCACCACTGAGCTATCGAGGCTGATGATCGACGACGACGTATCTTACCGTCTTCCGGCGGCTGTCTATTCCTCTCGGTCTTGCGTATATCCTCGAGGGTGACTCCGTCGCTGGAGAAGAGCCCTCCGTGCATCACCAGCACCCTGCCGTTGATGCAGTGCGCCAGCGGCAGCCAGTTGTACACCTCCGTGAACAGGTCGGCCATCTGTGTGGTGTACTTGGCTTGAACCTCGCCGCGGAAACCGTACATCCGGTTCATGTCCAACGACTCGTGGTTGCCTGTAGAAGATAAAGTGTACTCTACTGAAGGGGCAATTGCACAATCCATAAAATTTTTTAGTATTTTTTTTCAGTTTAAAAAGAAATAAAGAAATTATTTTCACTTTCTCTTAATTAATCCTCAATAAATAACAACCGGTACAAAAAAAAAACAATAAGAGAAAAATGGACAGGAGCAGCCTTTGCCCCTGAATGGAAGAGAGAGAGAGAGAGAGAATATAAGAGGATTTGCTATTAAACCGAGTCTACCGCGAGCGAAGCCGCGGGCAAAAGCTAGTTAATAATAATATAATGCTGCGTGACGTTCGCCCCGCAGACCGGCGGATACGTAGTTCTCCGAGATGGGGGTGGTGGTGGCCTACGAGTCTAGTACCACCACCTATCGCTCGTAGCTTGTCTCGTGTCGTCTCAGAAAGCTCTGTAGCCACGCGGGAATTTACCGTTTTCATTAGATTTTGTATTAATTTTGTGTTTTTTTTTATGTTATCCGATATGGGTGGCTGAGTCGGAGGGGCAAAGCACATGCTCCGACCAGCCAATATAACCTCTGAGAAGATAGGTGCCATACCGGAGACTTCCCTGGATTGCTGGCTATACTGGACTAGAGGAGAACACAACCGAGACTGCTATGCTGCCATCTTACATCCAGTACGGTGGTACCAACCCAGTCGACTACAATTTGAGCATACCACCTAGTAAGGTGCAAGGGAAGGGACCTACAGTTTTACACCGGTTCTGAACGGTGAAGCAGCAGGTGTATGCACGTAAATTTTTTCGTCAGAAAAAAGTCATTCGTACACGCCGATCGGATTCGAACCGTGGACCTCTCGCATGAGAAGCCGATGCCCAAACCACTCGGCCACTGGCCGCTTATTACTTTTAATATAATATATGTAAAAATAATATAAATGTACCTATTGTAAAAACGTAAAATAAATAAAGAACATGAAATAATGAAAGTTTCACACTGACCTCTCGACATATAAAAATGATTCGGATACAGCAGCTTAAAGCTGAACAGTGTGAATATACACTCCACGCTGAAGGAACCCCGGTCCACAAAGTCGCCGTTGAACAAATAGGGGTTCTCCTCGGAGGGGAGGCCGTTGATTTTGAAAATGTTGACGAGGTCGTAGAACTGGCCGTGAATGTCGCCGCACACGGTGAATTTATCCTCGTCCGCCACCTTGATGTCGACGAGCGAGGGTTGGCTTTGGAAGTAAGCCTTTATATCTATTAGTATCTGAAAAGAAAAAGGTCACACTTAACCCTGGAAAGGTCACTTACGGACCCTGGGCACAGATTACTTAATAGTTACTTCGTAACAGATAAATCACTCCATAGAAAAAGTTCCATACCTTCGGCTTTAATAGCCTTCTGTTTTAAGTCGCCAATCGCTGCGTGCGAAAATGTACCTAAACGATCGAGTGTAAAGTGATTATTGCTTTGCAGCTGCGCGCAGTTGCGTGGGCGAGCGCGTAGGTATGATTCGCGCGGCTGACGAATTTCCACTGAATTAGATCGCCGGCGGTCCACCGGGCGGTAGGTAGTTAGCGCGCGCAAGTACATAGAGTGCGTGAGGCCTGCCCTGTGTCCGTAAGTGATAATCGATTAGTTTTCATATCTCTGAATATATCAATCTTTGACCGGCGTGATCACTCCACCTTTCTTGAATCTGGGCAAGTCTAAACCGATGCAGTCAGTGCGCATCGAGACATCACAGGTGATGCGTGCATGTGCGATTCAGACCGTGGGTTCGTTATGAGTTTTCGGTAGGCCATCACTGTTATCATCACTCTTGAAATAAATGTGTTATTGTTGTTCATAATACTTGATAAATATACTGTTATTTACAATGTATAGCGAAAAAGGGCAAAACTAGTTTATAGGAGAAAGATTGTTGTAAGAGTGTTGATGTTTTTAAGTTTACTGAACTAAGTACTAGCTATAAATACCAGCCTGCGCCTCTGAACTCAATCCTGCGTCGAGCCGTGCTACTGGTGGGCGACCTCAAATTAGTCTGAGGACCTTCCAGAGGGGTGGGAATGGGCACCTGTCAGGGCGGCATGGCATTCGCACCCCCCGCATACTACACATTGCCCATAGACACCTTTATGGGTGGCTCGGCGCCACATGTCGCGATTTCAATTAAAAAAAACATAATAACCACATTTTAGATAACAACATTAGATGCTCATGTTCACGTACCATATAAGCGTACTTCTTATGTAAGACCTTCTGACTCTTGTAGTGTTCGATCAGCTCCTTCACGAAGTTGAGTGTCACCTTGCCGTCCTCCAGCGCGGGCCCCACATACTCATCACCGATCGCTGCAACATTCGCAATATACTGATGTTTACTTCACCATAAAGAACACACAACTTTTACACATTTCATTAATGCAAATTCAGTATGATTCGTCATAATTTTGGTTAGTCCCGTTCGGCAATGCAAATTACGAAAGAACCAGGCAAGAAACCATGGAATCATTTTACAGACCCCATTATTAAGCTTACGCTGTCTGTCCGTCCAAACCATTTTTAATACCTTGTTCAGCTATATTTATAAACTCCTTAAAACATTTCTCTTGTAGAGCTTTTTGGCGATTTCGAAGCATACTCAAAACCAGATAATCGGAGCGTAAATGTAGTATTTTCCACTTTTTGTGGCATTTAAACTTTTCAGCAAAAAGCTCAAGCTGACTGCAAAGAATTTCTAATGCGCAACCACTTCATAGTTGTATTGTATTGTATACAAGCTGTGCCCGCGGCTCCGCCCGCTCTCATATTTCACTTCACTGCTAACCACATAAGCTATTTAGCGTGATAGTAAGTAGCCTATAGTTGATGGGAAGAATCAAGCTATCCGTAGAATTTTGTTTTATTAAAATCGGTTCAGTGGTTCTCGAGTTATAAGCGGACAGACAGACACTCAGACAGAAAGCAGACGTTGGATTTTATTATAGGTAAGGATATTTATTGCACTCAAATAGAATATGGGCAAAAGGTAACACTTAATGCCTCTAGGCATTTTCTAACAGAATACCTTTTGGGTATGATAACTGCTAGGTGAGAGGCGGAAAGAGAAGTTTAAATATTATGATATGACAGATGCACGGGAATACAAAAGATAGATAAACTTAAATATGAATAGTTAAATACTATACCTATATACCAGATATATACATAAGGTAGACTAAATATACTTAGTTTTTACATTTATTATATACATTTACTAACTCTGAACATGAGAGACATAGTTTTGGAACAGAAAAACTAAGTTGACAAAAAGTGCTTCTTTAAAAGAATTTTGAATGTGTGAATGGAAGAAGAGAGACGGAGATTGACAGGGAGCTGATTCCACAGACGAGCTGCATGTATCGTGAATGAGTCCGAATATGATATAGTAGAATGGGAAGGAATAGTCAGCACCAAGTCATAGTTAATGAACAACATGGATTTATGTCAAGACGCTCCACCGTTACAAACCTACTCGAATGTGTTAATATGTGGACCATAGAACTGGACAAACGCTCTCCGGTCGATGTAGTGTATTTGGATTACGAAAAAGCTTTTGACCGTGTTCCGCTCCGTCGACTTGTTGCTAAATTGGAACATTTTGGCATTCGAGGTAAACTCCTGAAGTGGATAGAAGCCTACTTGAATAAGAGACAGCTGCAGGACCCTGGACCAGTCTGGAGTGGTGTCCCCCAAGGATCAGTGATTGCTACGACTCTCTACAATATATACATAACTGATCTTCACATTATCATTAAATGCCACTTCAAATTCTTTGCTGACGATTCAAAGTAAGTGTTTCCATAGAAGAAACTAAAAAGTGTTCTTTTCGGTATGAAAAAAAAAGAGTATGAAGAAAAGAGTATGAAACATTTTAACTAATCATGAATTTTAACTAATATGAAGCATTTCATAAACACATGTACACGACATAGATGGCGCGAGTGGCGCTGACCATGACATGGCGATACGGAACCCTCGGTGCGCGAGTTTGACTCGCACTTGGCCGGGTTTTTTTTTTTTATATTTTCTTGATTAAAGGAATTAGATTCTATCTTATTAATATGGGACCTAATAAGTGTTTCAAATTGTACATTATATAAAAATTGCGCTTACACATAGCGTCCAAGTTAATTGAGTCCGCGATGTTGACCTCTTTCATGTCGACAGCTATCGCGTTCTCAAACGCTATCTTCTTAACAATTTTATTACACTCTGTGTACTTGTTCTTGGCATCCTGGTCGTTTGGCCTAGCTTTGGTGACCTGCGGAAGAATGTTTTTTTTTAATAAATTTATATTGAATTGTATGTATGTATGTATATATTCTTTATTGAACACAAATTTATAAAAATTAGGTACAACAACAGGTGAGCTTAATGCCGCAAGGCATTCTATTCTAACTAACCTTTTGTCAGCCTCGATAGCTCAGTGGTGCAGACAGTCAACTGTCGCTATTCAATGTTAAGCAACGCTGGGTGCGGTCAGTACTTGGATGGGTGACCGCTGACCGTTGGAGGATGACCGAGGTTCGGATTCCTCGTAAAACTGTAGGTCCCTTCCCTCCTAATCTTACTTGGTGGTAGGGTTTAACCCGCCCGGGTTGGTACCACCGCACTGAATGAAACGTCGGTCGAAACGGGTATGTAAATAGTTTGTGTTTTCAGACCAGTTCAGTGTAGCTGGCACGATCAAAGGGGGAAGCACTGACATGGCACCTAGTTCACTCGGTGTTATGGGCTGACATCACAGACGTTGTAGGTGATGTAGCCAACCGTGTCAGTTTCCATAAAAAAAATAAAAAATAAAAAATTGTCCACCTGGTATTCAAAAGTAAATATGCATTAACAAGCCAGACACCATCGGATCTCAAAATAGTTTCTTTGTCGCACCGCTAGCGTGTAGAACTGTCTTCCGACGCATGTGTTACCCGAATCCTTGCCTTTAACCTGGGTGTCTTCATCTCATGCGAGAGGTCGGAGGTTCAAATCCGGTCGGTGTGTACCAATGAGTTTTTTCTGACAAAAAAAATTTACACTACTGCTGCTTCACCGTTCGGAACCGGTGTAAAACTTTAGGTCCCTTCCCTTGCCCCTTACTAGGTGGTGGGCACAAATTGTAGCCGACTGGGTTGATACCACCGTACTGGATGTAAGATGGCCGCATAGCAGCCTCGGCTGTCTTCTCTAGTCCAGTATAGCCAGCACCTTCTCGGAGGTGATATTGGCTGGTCGGAGCATGTGCTTTGTCCCCTCGGACTCAGCCACCCATACCGGATAACATAAAAAAAAAAACTAAATTACTTATATTTAAATTAACTAAATTACTCATAACCTTAATCCTAAAAATATGTTTCTAAATATAGGCATCAAGGTCGCACAAAATGTGTACAAAAATTTCTTGAACTAGTCTAGCAATTTCCTCGGTTACCTATGCACACAAATGAGGCATATGTTATATTTAGAATGGAGTAAACAGTTTGTGCATTGTCAAGGTCCGTGCGTGATTGATTTCATTATTGTAAAACGCTTGCATCAATTTTAACTGAAGATTTATACAATTTAAGTCAGTTTGCTTCCACTGCTGGACATACGCGCCAGATGGAAAGGGGAGAGGACAGATGGGAGGGTAGGAGGGGAAGAGGCGAGGGAGGAAAGGGGGAGGAAGGGGAAGAGAGGGGGAGGGAGAGAGAGAATATCAGAGAAGAGATTGTTTATTATCATATTACGTTAAATCGGATTTGCTATTAAACCGAGTTTACCGCGAGCGAAGCCGCAGGCAAAAGCTAGTTGAATATAAAAAGCATTCCTAATCATACTTCTCTCTTTTTTTATGTTGGTTTTGTGTGTTTTTTTTAACCTTGGAACTGAAAGATTTGAGGACTGATTTGATTTTACAAGTTTAAGGAACGGAACATCTAATATTTTATTCATTTGAGTATTTCAATAATAAATGTTGCCTGTAAGAGGGTGACACTGAACATTTTCAGTTTATTATTTTATTGTTTTGCAAACATGTTTAAGAAGTGTTTCATTTCTAACTGATATTTGAACTTTTACACATCATTGGACAAGGCTGCCTGGAAGAAAATTATGTAAAGGATAAGTCCGCCTTTGCACCTAATGTAATAAATATAATATTTCGCTTGTTTCTGTAAAATGCTTTTGGATAAATAATGTATTTTCTATAATCCATCTGAACCTAAAGGCAAATTAATAAAAGGTCTAAAAATAAAGAAGAAAAAAAAACTATTTTAAGAAATATATAAATAAATTTTGCTTTAAACGATAAGATGGTCACCTTACTCAAAATCCTACTTACGCATTAAGAATAAATTGTTTTTGAATACCGAAAAGTGAAACAATGAACGCTTAACTTATAACAACATAACTCCATCTCAAGTGTAACTATCCAAATTCACCTAAGGTACCTTAACCATTTAAGAAAATCAATATAAACATATTTGTTTGTTTTGTGTGTTTAATTCATAGTGAAATATACCACCAAAATGATGGACCGATATGGCACCTTTAGTTCCACAGCACAGCTACTTCACAGCTTCAGCTTAGCACATCACAACTTCTGATATCATAGCCAGCCATGTCAGGATTCATAAAAATCTAAGTATTTTCGGTGTTACCCTGGATACATCATTAATACCTGCCACAATTTAAATTTACCAATAAATCAATAGTGGTCAATGAAGATCTAGAATTAGATAAACTATAAAAAAACTACTTTTACCCGAAACTCTGCTTGTGGCGTTGTGATTTTGGTCAAAGGCTACTTAACCCGTTGTGTTTCGGTCCACTGCTGGGCATAGGCCTCTGCCAAGCCTTTTCAAGCCACCACATGCGGACCGCTCATTCACAGTAGAAGCCGTATTATTGGGAGTTACATTTTTAACGTCAAGCCAAATACAGGCACTCAACCCCAAGAATATAGCTCAGTTCATAGCGGAAATCGGACTTGGGGGTGAGCTGTAAACTTTTGAGAGATCACAATAGATCTGCCAAGGTCGCAGTGACAACAGGACTCAAGTGCCCCAACTCTCACACTTCAAATCATAATCATACCTAGCTCTTTTATATCGTCTCACCACCTAACCGGTGGGTGTGACATGCTACGTTTGCTTGTACGTCGCTTCCATTCGAGCACCCGTCTACCACAGCGGTTATCGGGTCTGCGACAGATGTGCCCAGCCCACTGCCACTTCAGCTTTATACGTGTAAGAAGAGAAGATAAAGAAGGTGTAATACTCACATATTCAAAGTCCTTAAGTGCTAACTTATATTTGCCTAGAGACATGTGCGCGGCCGCACGTCTATAGTACGCCTTCGTGTACGTGCGGTCGACTTCGATCGCCTTGGACGCGTCGCTGAGCGCGTAGCCGAAATTCTCTAGGCGCAGGTTGGAGATACTCCGGTTCGCGTAGTACACCGCGTTGGTCGGGTTCTTCTCGATCGCCTTGCTGTACAGGTCTATGGCGGCATCGTAGTTCTGCTCTGAAATTTTTTTTAAATTCATATTTCAATACAGTGTTACCACTCAATACGATATAATAATAATGTCCGATATAATATCGGATAATGAGAAATGGAATCAAGACTGATCTCTTCGCTGTGGAAGACGTAGCAATAGGACTATCAGCGAAGACGCTCTACAGTTTTTTTTTTAAATTAATATTTCAACAGTGTTACCACTCAATATGATATTATATAATAATAATGCCCTATATAATATTGGATAATGAGAAACGGAATCAAGACTGATCTCTTCGCTGTGGAAGACGTAGCAATAGGACTATCAGCGAAGACGCTCTACAGTTTTTTTTTTAATTAATATTTCAACAGTGTTACCACTCAATATGATATTATATAATAATAATGCCCTATATAATATCGGATAATGAGAAATGGAATCAAGACTGATCTCTTCGCTGTGGAAGACGGAGCAAGAAGACTACCAGCGAAGTCGCTCTACAGTTTCTAGGTTCAGTTACAGAATCTATAAACGATTATAGGATATACATATATACCACACGCTGTATCCCGACAATCGGGGTAAGCAGAGTAATCGGAATTGTGCTGCAGATACTCTTGTAAACTACAGCCCAACACCGACCACCACGTTTAGCAAAGCATTCGGACAAGATCATACAGAAGTATGGATACAGAAATCAAAAGATTAGAAAAAGATGAACATATGCGTACAATTAAAAAAATTATGTATAATGAATGATGCATGCTCAGTTTGTCCTTTTTTTTTAGATTACTTCTTATATAACCTTCACGGTTACCAGGCATTAAGCTAGTCTGTCACACCATAAAATAATGCTAAAATTTTTATTTTATACAATTTTTTTTTCTTTTTGTTATATTCGCTGCTGGTTCCAGTTTGAATGTACATTTCGTCTCAAGCGTGCTATCATGGTGTGACTGAGAGATAAGAGAGAAAGTTAGGTTATGTTTCACAATGGGCTACCATGAGATATAAAAATGTATTACCACTCGGTCGAAGTATATACAGCCTAGACTAGACGGGCATGAAGGCGACGCAACAACAAGAAAGGTGTAACACAAAGAGAATGATCCTTACTTTTGAAAAATTCATTTGCCTCATTCTTGAACGTTTCGGCTTCGGCTTGGTCTGGGCAGGGCTCAGCTGGGTTCTGCATGATGAATTATCGTGTCCTACTGCGGGGCAACTTGGGGAAATAGCGAGAATTCGTCAGAATCGTTGCTGTCTATCACATCCTTCGGTGGAACAGAGCGGGTGACACAGTGACGGCGCGTTGAATAAAATTTAATGAAATTGAATGAATTAGGAAAATGTGGCTGTCTATTCTCACGACGGTAAAGTCACTTTCGTTCGCCCAATCGCCCCAGTGAAGTCTGTCTATGGTTTGCCAGCTGTCAGCTTGTCAATCAATCATTCATCAAACCAAACATAACCATCACCAAAGAGTTTGAATAAGTCTTTGGCAAAGAGCAAGAACACTCTAGAGATACAACGTGAATTGCCCCTAGGGTCCAGCCCAGGTCCATAAGTCCCTAACCTAGCTAGAGTATATTTTTCACACAAATTTAAATTGCTTGTGTTCGAAAAAAAAGGTTTAGTGCCATTTAGTTCACGGACACAAATTTCTCGTTGTCTCCAAATTTAGAGACCGGCGCCAGTATAGAATTTAGGTTTTTATGAGAAAAATAAGACTAAAATGGATTATGTTGTAATTATTTTTATAACCATTATATTTATATAACCATTTAGACAAAACAATTGGTGGGTGTGCGGTGCCTAATTGTGGAGGACCGAAATGAACGCATATAAAACTTATCGTTCCAGTGTGTTACAATTAATAGTTTTATTTTAATAATACATTTAATAAACATGTTATATTATTGACGTAATAACGTCACGTCTTATAAATTGATGAACACCGGCTGCACGCACGAAAAAGTGTCACGTTCCATCTGAGCCTGTGTATGCAAGCGAGAGCGCGTAACAAGCGATAGAGAGGCACAATCGGCCCAAGCGTCGGCTTGTACACATTTATCTTTCTGGTTCTAAAGTACCAGGGCAGCAGAAATTCCCAGTAGTCTTACCACGTCTATACGACGTTAACACGTAAAACTATCGTCCGTAAACCGACTTCACATACAACCAATTTTTTATTGTAATTAGACTTAGGAACCCGTCCACGAACAACGCACATACACACACACACACACATACACGAGTACCTAGCCATTTTCTAGGTTCAGATTTCCAGTCTATCAAGGGACGGAATATTCCTCTCTTTCACTCGAAACAATAGCCTGGTCCTTGGTCTACTTAAAAAGCGGCCTACTCACGTCCACGTCCCTGCAAGCAGGTAGCCTTAGGGGATAGCGTTGTCATGTTATTGTATCCATACTATTTAGTAAGGTAATTTAATGACTAGCGCGGCGACGACGCGACGGTGGCGGCGCACAGTGGGTCGAGACTGCTATATAAGGGACATAGGGATTTTTTTTACAAATTTCATTTTTTAACAACACCCATCGATAGGTCTTGTCATTCTGATGAATAATTGTCATTAAACATTTTCGTCTAAAACTGATAGTTTGCCCGGAAAAAAATATTTTCAAATTTTGATGTATGGAATTAGACATAAAGCGCTCCGTTTCGGCCAAGTCTTGACAGGTCTTGCGTTAAAACTATTTTAGCATTGTTCTGTGGTATATTGACTATAATCCTACACTATCAGCGCGCGCCCAATGTTGCCCGTTCACGAGTTATGTGGATTCGAAAAATCAATAAAAAATTTAAGTAAAAATACTTTTTTTTTATTTCTAGAACCATAGGGCATTAATAGATTTAATCTAAATAATTGATTTATATAAAAGTACTAACAAATAGATAAAGTTCTTAATTTTAAAACATTAGTTTATCGAAAAGATACATCAAAATGTAATAAAAAAATTATAAAAGTGTTTATTAATCAGACACAGTTACATATATTAAAGATGTTTTGTACATAGAATGCATGACGCATGACAATTAGTACCTATACTCAGATGTATCTACACTGTACCCGCTAGTTCGAGCTATTTGATGGACACTGTCGCCTAAACTGGCCCTAAGACTGTTTCATAGGCGACATTGTTTGGTCAAACCACTGGTGATTACATTTGGATACTTAACTCTGATCTTATATTTAAATATTTTAAACCTATAGTTATATATACATACTTATTCTACTTTATCTGTGCGTGGTGAGTGTGAGACTCATTAGTGCAGTGTGTGCGTTAAATGTGTGAGTGCATTGCAAGACAACCTCCATGATGACGCCTTAATCGAAAGGTTTCCACATTATTTTGACATGGATCTTCCAAAATTCTGGAAATTTTGTGAAGATACAGCAACTTTGTATATCCAGTTATATACGTGATACTACATGCCCTCTAGCGTACATAAGTTGCTTGTGCATAGAACGGATATAATAGAATATTTTGGACTTTTACCAATCGAGAAACTGTCGGAAGAAGCATCGGAGGCTAGAAATAAGGATTTCCGTAAATATAGAGGGAATCATTCCAGAAAAGTAAGTAGGACAGCGACAAATGAAGATATCTTGCATAATCTTCTCATGTCATTCGATCCAAAACTTACTTCTCTAAGGCCAAGAATGGCCAAATAATGGAGAATATATCTCTCACCAAGAGCATTCGAGCTTTTGGTGTCTCTTACCCGCCCGAGTTAGAATTTATTTATATAAATGATTGATTAATATTTTTTATTATATTGTATAAGATTACAAGTACGATTGTTTGCCATTCTTGGCCTTAGAGAAGTAAGTTTTGGATCGGATGACATAAGAAGATTATGCAAGATATCTTCATTTGTCGCTGTCCTACTTACTTTTCTGGAATGGTTCCCTCTATATTTACGGAAATCCTTATTTCTAGCCTCCGATGCTTCTTCCGACAGTTTCTCGATTGGTAAAAGTCCAAAATGTTCTATTATATCCGTTCCATGCACAAGCAACTTATGTACGCTAGAGGGTATGTAGTACCACGGATATAACTGGATATACAAAGTTGCTGTATCTTCACAAAATTTCCAGAATTTTGGAAGATCCACTCGCTCTCTTGAAGCCACTGTCTGCAAAATAACGTGGAACTTTCGATTAAGGCGTCATCAAAGTCATCATGTGGGTTGTCTTGCAATGCACTCACACATTTAACGCACACACTGCACTAATGAGTCTCTCTCACTCACCGCGCACAGATAAATTAGAATAAGTATGTATATATAACTATAGGTTTAAAAGATTTAAATATAAGATCAGAGTTAAGTACCCAAATGTAATCACCAGTGGTTTGACCAAACAATGTCGCTTATGAAACAGTATTAGGGCCAGTTTTGGCGACAGTGCCCATCAAATAGCTCGAACTAGCGGGTACAGTGTAGATACATCTGAGTATAGGTACTATTTGTCTTGCGTCATGCATTCTACGTACAAAACATCATTAATATATGGAACTGTGTCTGATTAATAAACACTTTTATAAATTTTTAATTACATTTTGATGTATCTTTTCGATAAAATAATGTTTTAAAATTAAGAACTTTATCTATTTGTTAGTAATTTTATATAAAACAATTATTTAGATTAAATCTATTAATGCCCTATGATTCTAGAAATAAAAAAAAAATTTTTACTTACATTTTTAATTGATTTTTCGGATCCACATAACTCGCGAACGGGCAACATTGGGCGCGCGCTGATAGTGTAGGATTATAGTCAATAAACCACAGAACAATGCTTATATAGTTTTAACGCAAGACCTGTCAAGACTTGGCCGAAACGAAATGTTTTATGTCTAATTCCATACATCAAAATTTGAAAATATTTTTTTCCTGGCAAACTATCAGTTTTAGACGAAAATGTTTAATGACAATTATTCATCAGAATGACGAGACCTATCGATCGGTGTTGTTAAAAAATGAAATTTATAAAAAAAAACCCCTATGTCCCTTATATAGCAATCTCGACCCACTGTGCGGCGGCGCGGTGGCGGGGCGCCCCGACTGCAAACCAAAATCATAGGTGCGGCCAAACTTGGCAGCTAGAATATTGACAATTTTAAAACTTTGAAACGCGACACGCGGTATTATTTACATAGCAAAAATAGATTTACCCGATTCCCGAAGCAAGGATTAAAACAATTTCTATGTTATATACTCATTCTTGAATTCGAAATATTTACCTAAAATAATACCACCAAGTCCAATTATTATATCCGGAATTACATTAATTTCGATACTTTAATCGAATATCAAATGCAACCCCGAATATCAATCCCCAAAAAGAGTGGTACCGACAATTTCTGTCACAAGCAATTAGAGATTAAGATCGATCACGACTACAGCTCTATAAATTGTAAAACAACAGCATTTATTTATGTATTGTAAAATGAAATGAGACACAATAAAATTACTTCTGATTCTGATTCTGATACGGACGCAGTTACTGGGTACCGACGTGCTTGAAACATTCGTGCGCGAGAGGGACGGCCTAACGGTCAAGTTTTAACTTGCATAGCTTTGTCTCGTTTACCCTCATAATCATGATAATAATATCCTTCTACTTGTGTTTGTTTTTTTTATTGTTCTATTTGTGGCATTTCTGAAAATACAAATCCAAGTTCGGCAGAACCGAGTTTTTAGTCATTGCCTTAAAAATTCAGCCCCGTTTAGCGACTTTGATTACAGCAGTTAACGAATTAATGCAGGTTTTTTTTCACAGGAAGGACAAAGATGGATCTAGTTGCACATGCCGAAACTGTACTTACTTGTAACACTCACTGTTTGGGTTTGAGGTTCAATTCAAATTATGGCAGTTATACCTAAGAAAGAACTCATAAATAAAACAACATTTCCAATATAGCTACATTTTACTAAGGCAGCATATGTGCGAGCATCTTGAGAACTGTCTTCTTGTCGAGTTCACACTTGGCGTATCTCTCATGGCAGTCCGTATCTTGCGACCGGCCGGCGCTGATCGCGTCAAGAACCGACGAACCATCCAGCATGCGTTTCACTAGGGCGTTTCTGGAACAAAGAATACCTGTCGTCAATACGACGAGCATCCTCATAAAATGAACAAAAATTCTTCCCTTCACTGGTTTCTGAAATGACGATTATTTAAAAGCTCGCCTCGGGACTGAAAATTCATAAATAAGTGGACTACCTCTGTTCTATTTTGACAACCATTGAGTGGTGATGGCAAGCCACTAGCCAAACGGCGGAAAATCCTAAATTGCTGCAAAAAGTTACCAACACACAACACTCAACTTTAACGCAGCCATCAACTTAGCACCTGAGTCTAGTGTTTTTTTTTCTTGCTTCCGAACTGGGTGGCTGTGCCCGAGGTCGAAGCCTCAGGTGCAGCCAATTTCCTCCCGAGGAGGTGCCAGTCCGGCTTGGAGGTGTACTAATGTCGCTGGGAAAAGGCTATTACCCCGTGATTTGAAGATTGGTGGATTGTAGGAGTGGTTTATAGAATCGTGCAGTTCGAAGAACTCTTCTGTCTTCGGTACTACAAAAGGGTGTTCTGCGAGAGTATGGCGGGTTTGGCGAGGGCGAACAGGACGAGTGTTGCCACTGGCAACACTCCTCCTGTTCCTGGCAACTAGCCAGGTGAACTCAGTTAATTCAGGTTGTCATCGCTGAAATATGCCTTTTTGGGAATGTATCACATACAGTAGTAAATTTTGCTACGTACTTCACGCAAACTTACCTAATGATGACAAGTTAACTCGCTACTTGACTAAACAAAATGTGTAGGAAGCTTCAAAGGAGACGATCAAGAACTACGTGATCGTCCAGCAGAGAGCTTACCCAGAGAGTGAAGCTACGAGCGCGTCAAAATCCGTATTCTTTCCCGCGCTAACGTTCTCACGCGCGAGCTGCACGTAGGAGCAAGCGACACGCTGAACGCACGTGGACGAGTCTATGTTGTAGCGGCTCAGCGTCTCGTCCAGCTTACCCAGCATATCGCTAGCTTGGAGCAGCGCCGAGTCCCCCGCGCCTGCGCACAGTGAGCAGATGGTTCCGGAATGCGTGATATGAGAGAAAGAATGGATGGGAAATTTGCCCCAGGTGGGGTGAAGAGGCATGAGAGGGAAAGGAAATGAGGATAAAGAAATAAAATGGTGAAGGATAAAGAGAGGAGGACGAAAAAGACAGAAAATATGATGGCGATGGAGGAAGATTGTGAGAACGGGGAGTTCGACAATCAGTAAGAGACAAGAGTACCTAGAGTTATTTTCAAATTTGGTTTAACCAATTTTGTAAAGAAGGTACCTGCCACATAAATTGTAGGTCCATTCCCTTACCTTACTAGGTGTTAGGGTTTAACCCGTTCGGATTGGTAGAACTACACTGAATTAAGGTCGATCGAAACGGCTATGAAAATAGTTCGTCCAGTCCAGTCCAGGTCAGTTTAACCAACACGAGCAAAGTGGGAAGCAGTGGCATGACACCAAGTCATGATAGGTCGACATTACGGGCGTAGTAGGTGATGTAGCCATGAATGTAAGGTTCCATAAATAATTAACAGTGCGTGCGATCATCCAACCTGTATCCACGCCTAGACAAGGTGTGGATACAGGATACGCGTAGACAACGTGGAGAAAAACCTAAGTACTGATTAAAATAAGCCGTAACTTACTTCGACCATACCCCCCGCCATATGAGTAGGAGAAGGCGTGGATCAGCTTTGGTAGAATAAGAACAGCACCGAAGCCCAGGATGGATCCTAGAAGTACTCCGCCCAAATCGATTTTCAATGGCCCGTATAGGCCTGGAGACGTTCCACCGTAGCTGGCCTGTGGAACACACACTATTTTGTTACAAGCTATTTTCGTTTCCAGTAATGGTACTACACCCATGGGTGTAGCACACTACACTGCGTACACTAGCAGGAGCAATTGGGAGCATCTATAACCCTTGGCTATCAAAGAACCACAGAAATGCATAGATAAATTAACACGATAGCTCCGCAGCCTACGGTGCTGAACGATATTCGATATTTCGTAATAAAAATAAAGCGAAGTTTCTACGGGCGACAGGCGGGCGGCCGTGTAACGTACGTCAATATATGTATATCCTTATAACTCGAGAACCACTTTACTGATTTACATACGGTTTTCACTATTTTAGTATTTAGAGGTAAAATTGCTATGTATTCTGTCACTTCTCAAGATGGTTTTAGACTATAAACATAAACCCTACGAGAACGATGGTGGATGGATGCCCAACTTGGGATGCCATAGGTTAAACTCACAGTTATCTATCTCATTTTGTTCTTAACAATTTTAATAAATTTGATTTTAGTTTAAATTTCTGATAATCCGTGAATAAATTATTCTTTGTACGCAAAATTGTGGTGTTGGGCGTGTTACTCACATAGATGTGTTTTTCTTCTTCAACGAGTATCCAAGCTGAATATTCAAACGATGTGGGTTTTTAAACCTGCTCCTAGATTTATTTTGGAGATGTTTGAAAAAGTTGAGAAGCATGAGATAATGAAGAGGTTTCAGAGGGGTATGAGGACCATGACGCGTGTTTACCCCATTTGGAAGCAGTAGTAACAGTTTGAAAGGTAGGAAACATTTTAATAAGGTATCTAATCCAACAGCGGTCATGGTCATGGGCCATGCCGGCCTGTCAGGTGCCTATTCATGCCCCTCGTGAAGGACCAAAGGCTGTACTTGAAGGAAAATATACAAGCGTGGAGAGTCTTCTAGCTAGAGTTTACCGGTTCTTCAGAGGACAGAGCCGATTGGTACCGATGCGCGGTAAGTACAGAATGTAGAGATGCAATCCCTTTCCAGTGAGCGTGATGTCAATGTAGAAAGTAGATGGCGGGATAGCGACAAACAGCTCCTCCGTTCACTCCTCATGTAATAAGCTATAGATACAAGTGTGTTACTTACCGATTTACGTACCGTGTGGGGCCGGTACTTAAAAAGAATATCCCCACTGCATCTCTCCCCATGCATGTCGTAAAAGGCGACTAAGGGATAAGGACAAGATTCCGTGCTATGGGCGACAGGCTCGCCACCTTGGCACGGTACTTCCACTGAGTCATGGAGGTGGGTCTTCGTGCCTTACTTGCTGCTTGATCGATTTAATCTTGTTCGAATACTTTGCGAAATGTGGTCGGTGTTATGCTGTAATTGACCAGAGTTCTTGCAGCACAACACTGATTACTCTGCTTACCCCGATTGTCGGGATTCAGCGTGTGTGATATGTATGTATGTATGTATGTATGTGTTACTTAGGGAGCCGACATCCCAAGTAGTAAGTAGTTATTTCTAAAATTGACCTCACCCCAGCGCCCGTGCTGCCGTACGTGGAGATTCCGAATCTCTGCGTGCGGTCCAGCTTCGAAGCTTCCGTGCCAAGGTCGTTAGAGTCCACGGACTTTTCCAGACGTGCGGTGGGTTCGGCGAGCTGGTCTTCTGTGCGCTGGTAGTTGGAACTTGGCAGAAAACCACTGGCGAGCGACAATCAAGACAAGAATAAGAGAGCCAGTTGATTAGGTATCTCCATTACCTATGACGTGGCACCTGGTCCGACAGAAACAGGAACAGGTGTATAACATGTGCCAAGCAAGAAAATTAGGTTCCATAAAAAAAATCTATGGACCTTAAATTTTTTAGGTTTCTGTTTGAAATTTTCACATAATGTTTGTTTGTTATTGTTGCGGATATAGGTAGGTACTAACAAATAATAAAAAAAAGAAAAGTTAAAAAAAAATAAGGGCGTCCCCATACAAGAAACGTGTTTTTTTTCCAAAAAAATTTTGGTTTGCTTTTACTCTATCGTAAAAAACGATTATACATCACACGTCACACTTCTTGGTGTGAAGTGCAAACTCAATAATAAAAAACCGACCAAGTACCTCGGAGCGCGACTAGCGCGAGTCCAATTCTCACTTGGCCGGTTTTTTTTTATCCATTCCAGTATGGCTGGCTAAGTCAGGTGGCCGACTGGTTCGGCCATCTGCTTCTCATGCGAGAGGTCGAATCCGGTCGGCGTGTATCTACCAATGAGTTTTTTCTGACGAAAAAATTTACATGCATATCTACACCTGCTACTTCACCGTTCGGAATCGGTGTAAAACTGTAGGTATCTTCCCTTGCCCCTTACTAGGTGGTAGGCTCAAGTTGTAACCGACTGGGTTGGTACCACCATACTGGATGTAAGATGGCCGCATAGCAGCATCGGTTGTCTTCTCCTCTAGTCCATAGTATAGCCAGCAATCCAGGGATGTATCCGGTATGGCACCTACCTTCTTGGAGGTGATATTGGCTGGTCGGAGCATGTGCTGTGGCACCGCCGAATCAGCCACCCATAGCGGATTATATAAGGTCTTTCAAAATTAGTTCTGAGTACGCTAAGGGGGGGGTTCTGTGCAAAACCTATATAAATTTTTTTGGACCTTGGGCTTTTTTTTTATGTAAAATATTTTTTTATGTATTTAAATAAAAAAATAGGTGGTTGATTTTTATAGCCTAATCGATTCAGTTTCATAACAGTAACAAAAAAGTCTTCATCACCATTATAGATCTAACTTCTAACACGTGTAAGTTGGTAAAAAAATTCAAATTCTTTCTATTCCATACTAATAAAACTAAAATTTTGGTTTTTCACAATTTCTGAAAGAAAGAGATCTATGTGTTGGAAGACTTTTTTGTTCCTGGCATGAAACTGAAGCGATTACTAAAAAAATTTTTTGTTAAAAAAAAAATTCTTTGTTCTTCAAAAGTGTTTTTTCCGATACAGAACCCCCCCTTAGCGTAGTACTCTGAACTAATTTTGAAAGACCTTATATAAAAAAAAAGTGGTAATTGCTCTTTAAGTGTTAAACTTTGAGTAATTAATGTTCAATTTGTATTTATAAATAATTATAACAGAATGACGACATCAAGTACGTCAGCGGAAAGCAATGGTACCGCTGAAGCCCGGAAGGCCTGGAGGAAAATTGGAGAGACATACGTTCAGCAGTGGATGCATATAAACTGACTGAAACTCACCCATCGCTCTGATAATTCGCCCTGCAAAGTCCCGAACACACCAGGAGTAAATGTAACACCGCCAGACCCTCACTTCTCGTCGGGGAAGCCATGGTTGCGTCGCAGCCGTGTTAGTATCTGCAAATGACAATATTTAGTTTTTCGTTCACCGTTTTATACACACATTGCGAGCAGTTCCAAAGGGTGCTTTAGAACAATGCGGGAATGAAGAAATGACCACTGTCAACTGCGGAATCTACGTGTTTACGTAATACGCTTTGTGTGAGTGGAGATGGCGGCTGGTTTTATTACGTCAGGCTTTGTTTGTTAGTGAGTGTGAAGATGTAGAATAAAATTAAGACGAAGGTATTGTGTGTGCAGCACATTTAAATAAATAAAAATTTTAATGTGAATTTTTAATTATATTATGTTTTATATGTTTAGTACCTATTAACTTTATTGTTAATTGCTATTGTTTAAGACTGTTTAATGTAATATTTTATCCTAGAAATAAATATAAAGGTACAGCATCACCTAGTCGGGCGGGACTAGGGTTATAATATCAATCATCATCAATGATGACGAGTCTAAATTTTTGTAAAATTTTAGACTTCGTATTTTTGTTTTGCCATGCTGAGCTGACACTTTCCTCGAGTTAATCTGAATAAACAACTAAGTAGATTCCAAAAAAAAGAACGTTGGGGAAACTCGTTAAATTGCGTTCTTCATACATTTTGAGCTTAGGTATTTTATGTTTTATTTTTAGATAACTCAATTATTATTATTTTTCCCAATTTCGCCACCGCTCTTTTTTTGGGATCTACTTAGTGTTTGATACATATCAACCCACTGAAAGCGCCGGCATGGGAAAAAACTACCCCATACTCCTACTTAGACACCCCTTACCACATCCCAAAGGTTTGTTTTAACATAATGCAGATCTGCGTTAAGCCGACCTTTTGTATCTTATTTTATAGTAAAATGATGTAGAGTAAACAATACTTAAATACAAATAATTTTTTTTTTATAAATTGAATTACGTCATATTTTATCATTAAACATAGTAGAGCAGTTGAACCTTTTAGTCAACCTTTTACATGTGGTCTGTGAGTACCCACCTATATCGTCGAAGAATGTGTTTTACCCTAAATGCAAGTAATATGACGTGACAGTCGAGCGCGTAGCCTCGTATTCTACAACTTTTACTTTTGCCATCATCAGACAAGAACCCACACCGTAACGAAAGAAAAACGCTTCTGCTCCAGCACACAATCTTGGCTTTGTTCTGTTCACATCCAGCACTGCTGCAATTCTGTCTGCGTAAGCAAGGTGACCTATTTTGTATCAGGTAAACAGTTAATTACGAATTAAATTCATAGACCGTAGGTTATTCCGCCTAGCGCCTGGCACTTGAACAATTAGTTTCATAGAAATTATTTTTTGCACAACAAAACATTTACAAACCATTATACATACGTACCACACGCTGTATTCCGACAAACGGGCTGAGCAGAGTAATCAGTGTTGGCTGTATTGTTAAAACAATTCGTATTGTTAAAACAATTCGTATTTTTAAATGTAGTTACCTACATATTCTGGTATTTCCAATGTAAAATTTGCCCTTTCTATTTTTTTTATTGAAAGCGCGACGTATTATGGTTCCAGCCACCAATAAGGTGCTTAATGACGTCCATGGACATTCGGTCACATGCGGGGTTGTGAATTTAATGCCGGCCTAAATTAGACGATAATAATTTTAAACGAAGAATTAAACAAAATGTTAATCAAAAAGAGTTATTAATTACACTGATAAGGATGCTTTAGCCGACCATAATTTTATCTGAGAATCTGACTACTGTTTTTCCCACTAAATAACTTGACAATTGGATGTATACACTTTGTATCTTTAGATTTTTAATATGACTTATTTATTACATATCTTTGTAATAAACTTTTACTAATTGTTGTTGAATTGACTTGATAATATATTTAAGTATCAAATTGACTATGGCTCTATACACCAGATATATAGGTAATGTAAATAGGCAGAGTGGTCAGATTCTTCAGTATTCATGTTTATGCTGTAAATATTAATGCTCTTGTGAGCGGTAGTTTGGGTTAATTATTTATAAGTTACTATAATGTCGGTGGCGCCACCGACATCGGGGCGAAATATTTCATTAATAAATGTGCTTTTTTATTATTATTAATAAAATATGTGTTTTACATAAAAATAAAGCAACAAAAAGTTGTTAGTATTTAATTAAAAAATATATATATTTATAGAGTGTAAGTTACTATAATATAATACTTATAAGTTACTAACAAAACATTGTGACTTGCGAAGTTTGTTTGTTAGTTCTTCTTCGCATTGAATCTAGACTTGGCGGAATTTTCGACATATTCAAGCGTAGGTTGGTTGGATGAAATTATACAATAAACAATAGACTGGTGCCCATTCATGCCCCTTTTGAAGGACCCGAGACTGTACTTGGGGGGAAATATTGGCAGGGAGAGCGTTCCAGAGTTTATCGGTTCTGCATAATCGATTGGTACCTACGCATCCGCGGTAAATCCAGCGTGTAGGTATGCAATGCCCTGCCCAGTACGCCCTGCCCAGTACGTGTGGTGCGGAGGTGGAAAGGGGATGTTGAAAGCACACTGCCCATTAGTACAGTCTTAGCTAGGCTCAGCTTGCTAGCTACCTACTCTACCGAAAACGGTAGAGTTGGCATTGTTCTAATGCACGTTTATTGTATGGCAAAGTTCTAACCAGAGATCTTTTTTTATGGAAACTGACACGGTTGGCTACATCACCTACAACATCCGTGATGTCAGCCCATAACACCGGGTGAACTTTGGTGCCATGTCAGTGCTTCCCTTCATTTCGTGTCGGCTACACTGAACTGGACGGAAAACACGAACTATTTACATAGCCGTTTCGACCGACGTTTCATTCAGTGCGGTGGTACCACCCCGGGCGGGTTGAACCCTACCACCTAGTAAGGTAAGAAGGGAAGGGACCTACAGTTTTACGTGGAATCCGAACCACGGTCAGCCTCCAACGGTCGAGCGGTCACCCATCCAAGTACTGTCCGGCCCAGCGTTGCTTATCCATCAATAGTGACAGTCGACTGTCTGCACCACTGAGCTATCGAGGCTGATCTCCGCTTAAGTGTCGAATGTTTTTTTTATGTTATCCGGTATGGGTAGCTGAGTCGGAGGGGCCAAAGCACATGCTCCGACCAGCCAATATCACCTCCGGGAAGGTAGGTGCTGTATTGGAGACTTCCCTGGATTGCTAGCTATACTGGACTGGAGGAGAACACAACCGATGCTGCTATGCGGCCATCTTACATCCAGTACGGTGGTACCAACCTAGTCGGCTTCAATTTGAGCCTACCACCTAGTAAGGGGCAAGGGAAGGGAAAGCAGCAGCAGCTGTAGGTATGCACGTAGTTTTTTTCGTCAGAAAAAACTCATTGGTACACGCCGACCGGATTTGAACCTCGGACCTCTCGCATGAGAAGCAGATGCCCAAACCACTCGGCCACCCGCCGAATGTACCACTTGATAATCCTGCGTCCACGGACCGTACGTCTGACTTCACAACGAATAATTAAAAATACTTTCTCGCAAGCGATAAGCGAGATCATTTCTAGATATGCATAAGTCTACCTTGATCGCAATCTTGATCACAAAATACTGCCACTTGATAATACAGTCATCATCACACAATTTCCTCTAAGTCACACAGTCACATAAGGAGTCACTTTATCATAGAAGTAAAAAGATAGAAGAGGGGAATTCCTCCACAGAACTGGTAAAATCTGGAACGCTCTCCCCGCACACATATTTCCCCCCAAGTATAGTCTCGGGTAATTCAAGAGAGGCGCGAATAGGCACCTGTCAGGCCGGCATGGCATTCGCAACCCCCGCATGTGGCCGAATGTCCATGGGCGTCGTTAAACACCTTATGGATTAGCTTGATGAACTAGGAGCCTAGCCTTGGCAGTGCCTCTCTTTAGTCGTGTCGACTACATTGAACTGAAAGGAAAACACAATAAAAATTATCATAGCCGGACCGACCTTCATTCAGTGTGGCGGTATCAATCCGGATTCCGGACAAGTTAAACTCTACAACCTAGTAAAGTAAGTATAGGAAATGGAGCTACAGTATTTCGTGGAATCCACGAACCGCGACCAAGGCCAGCCACAACGGTCGAACGGTTGCCAATATGATGTCAGACCGTATAAATCGGTTAAGGTTTAGGGGGGGGTGGGGGGGGGGGGGGGGGGGGGGGGGGTAAAAAACATAACTGCCGAAAGACGATTCTGTATGAAGAAAGTTAACTTCCGTCTCGTTTTAACTTCGGCTATCGAACTCTGACAAATTCAATTTTTTTTAATTATTATTGTAAGTACAACTTGTCTGATGTACCTAGATGAAATCTAGGGAGGGTTATTATTATAATAATTATAATATCAATGATCTAGCTAGATTATAGTGAGGAGCCGAGATAAGTGCAACGTACAACAAATTTCACACTACCCATTCTACATTACCCACAATACAGACACGGCTTAGGCGTAGAGAATGACTTTGTTGTTTATTGTTTATTGTTGTTTAATGTTTATTGTTGTTTATTGTTCATTGATCATTCTTATAACAGTCAAACTGCACTCGAACTTGTCATAATTTGTTCTATTCGGTTCGATTATGATCACGAAGACGAGCCGGCAAGGAACTTCGCAAGTTTTTTAGGGTTCCGTACCTCAAAAGAGGAAAAAATGGAACCCTTATCCACTCTCGTGTCTGTCTGTCTGTCCGTCTGTCATAACTTATATTCTCCGAACCTACGGCCCGAAAAAGACGTAAAGCGTAAATGAGTTAATTTCGATTTTGGGTGTCAATTTTGGGGGACAAATTTAGAAAGTGATTTTTTTTTCAAGTGCTTCGTATGTCGTATCAAATGAAATTACTGGATTATATCGAGATTAATGTTCTCACGAAAAACGGGAATAGTATGGAACCCTCTCCACGCGAGTTCGACTCGCACTTGAACGTTTTTTTTTAAATAAATATTATTACAAGGTATTTTATTGACTATCCACATTTGTCCACCAACGTTCATAATATGTTCAGCAATAAATAATATTTTCATTTTTCAACAATAACCATGTCTAATCCTCCAAATTCCTCGCGCACTGCAGTCACTAGCGTTACTAAACGTCAGCATTTATCGCGGGCACAATAATCGTCAAGGAAGACGGAGATAAAATCTGTCAGCACAATGATGAGGAAATACCTCCTCGGTTCCGTCTACTAGTCTCTTAACCGGCGCTCTTTGACAACTGCAGTTCAGTACTGGATGGTCCACTGAGTTGGCGACTTCCAGCTTTTATAGCGTTCGAATTTTGAAAGACTTTTTGGTTACGTGATTGGCTGATATTAAACTGTTTGCAAGTTTTCCTAGTGTGAAATCCGTTTCTGATGTTAATGTTTCGTGGGTGCAAATCCTAAGCAACTGTTATTGTACTGACATTACCCCGCTTCCACCATTCTCCGGTTTGGGTCAATAAATTGGGTCATAGTTTTTTTGTGGGATAAAGTGATATTTCTGATACGGCAACTAGAGTGTAGCAGTAGGGGGTGAAAACGGGAAATTTTCAAGATTTCATAGTGTCACAGTTTAGATGGTAGATATTTTTTATTTATAGGTACTTTGTACTGATTATGTATCTGACACTAAAACATTCTTGACACCTACCTTTTGAATTTTTTGCTTGTAATTTTTTCCGTACTTTTATAAGAATAAAGTGGAAAAAAAACGTTCTAGAAATAAAAAATCGTAGAACAAAAGTTGTTAAATTTGAAGTGTAGAATCACCCCCTTTTCGGGCACTACCACCTAATAATGTAGCACTACGCGTATATTGTATACATTGGTTTGTAATTAAAGGAAGTATATTTGTTGTATGAACTAAACTATCCGATTATAATGTTAAACGAAGTGTAAATACATAGTATTTCTATGAAGTTTGAAGCTACATACATGTGAAGCTAAATATATACATATTTGAACTTAGATATATAAAAATATCTTTAAAATGAATTACAAAATGCAGGTAACACTTGTAGTTTTGTTAGTGAATGTGCTTGGTGCGTTAGGCGAGAGTGAGGGTTCCGAAGAGCCGGCCACCAGAAGACCTAGGTTCATATCCTTTGAGACCACGGACGACAATATTAGGGTGAGTGTTTTGGACGTTTTCTAATGGTGTGACGTACGTAAGTACCTACTTATTTGAAAAGCAAAAATTCATTAAAAAATTATTTTCTGTAATTTCGTGCCAAATTTCCACTTGATGGCAGGAAGTTACAAAATTTTCAACAATTATTGCAAAACATGATCATTTTACATCAAATCCTATGTAAATCAATTGAGAACATTTCGAGTAAATCACATTTGTTTTTTTTATTTATTGAAAGCGCGACATGTGGCGCCGAGCCACCCATAAGGCGTCTAACGACCCCATGGACATTCGGTCACATGCGGGGGTTGCTAATGCCATTGCCGGCCTGACAGGTGTTCATTCACGCCCTTCTTGAAGGACCCGAGACTGTACTCGGGGGGAAATAGGTGGGCAGGGAGAGCGTTCCAGAGTTTACCGGTTCTGTAGAGGAAAGATCTGCCAAATCGATTGGTCCGCATCCGCGGTAAGTCCAGCGTGAACGCAAAGCGAAGTGGCTGTGTACACTTTCGACCGCACTGCTCAGCACATAGGATTAATGGTGTGATGTTTTAAATATTATGTTAATCCGCTTTTCTTCAGGTGGATCTGGACTTCTCGATTCCTTTCCTATCGATACCAATTAAAAGGACTCTTGAGTCTACCATCGGTTCTTCGGACGTCATATCGGTAAGACTATATTTTGTAGGGTTCCCTATTCCCTAATACTAAGCCTACGCCGTCTATCTGTCTGTTTGTCTATCCGTCTGTCCGTTGGCTGTATCTCTTGAACCGTAATAGGTAGCCCCTTGAAAATTTCACAGAATATGTGTTAATGGCCGATGCGGATATAACAAGAAATAATAAAAAAAAGAAAAAGTAAAAAATTAAGGGAGGCTTCCATACAAGAAACGTGTTTTTTTTCTATGTTTTTTGTGGTGCGGAAACCTTGGTGTGCGAGTCCTACTCGCACTTGGCTGGTTTGTTTTTTTTATATTACGGATCTACGGAACCCTTCGTGCGTGAGTTTTACTCACACCGATTTTCTTGTCAGCTAATATTGTGTTGTATCTATGCTAATAATATTATAAAGATGTAAATTTTTAAGTTTGTAAGTTTGGATGTACCTAGGAGGTAATCTCCGAAAATACTCATCCGATTTTAAAAATTATTTTACGTATGTTCAGAATGGATGTTCAGAATGGACATAGGCTGTCATGCCGCGTGTGGTGGCGTGCCTCGGGAGAGGCCTATGTCCAGCAGTGGATCGATACAGGCTGATGATGATAGGCTGTCATGCGAGCGAAGCCGCGGGCAAAATCTAGTCTATCATATTTTCAAGTTTATGTGTTAGACGAAATTTCCTTTCCTTTCATCAGAAGATTTTTTTTTATATTTCGTTGCGTACAAATAAAATTCATTTGATTAATAAATTTTACATGATTAATTTAATTAATTTTACTCAATTAATTAATTAAATAACATTTTACTTGAGCATATTTGTTTGTAAGTATTATACGCAACGAAATGTTAAAAAAAAATCTCACAATCGAGCCTGCATTTACATAGACGTGTAAAAAAATCTCGCAGAGCTTCCCAACGGTGAACATCAACGTGGCCGGCATGGTGCTGGGGGGCGCCGTGGTGCTCGCCAGCACCCTCATACTGCCCTTCTTCCTCAAGAGCCTCGCCGTGGACCAGCCGGGCAGTGGCCAACACCACCACCACTATGCCAGGTGTAAGTGGACAATCACACTATTTCTGTCAGCCCCGCTTGTACGTGTAAATAACGTAAACAGGATCTGGCCAACACCACCACCACTATTCCAGGTGTAAGTGGACAATCACACTATTTCTGTCAGCCCCGCTTGTACCTACGTATAAATAACGTAAACAGGATGTTTCAGGATAGGGTTTCGTAACTTCAGGGTGCGAAAGGGGTCCATATTTGAAGACGAAAAGCTCTGACACTTTGACGCGGTACAACAGGCGAGCTTAATGCCGCGAGGCATTCTATTCTAAGTTAGAATTTCTAACTAACCTTTGGGATGTGGGAGAAGTACATGCAGGCGAACAAGAATAGTTTGTAGCAATGTGTTAAGACTGTAAAGAAATATGTATGATAAACTACATACGAATACTACATAAATACTTTAAATAAGCATATATATGTATATAATAAACTTACATATTATGTACATCGATCGGTGGTAGGTATCGTTGTGCAACACAATCAACTGAATGACAGGAGAGTAAGAGAAGGGCAGTAAAGATATGTATCCTTACCTATAATAAAATCCAACGTCTGCTTTCTGTCTGAGTGTCTGAGTGTATGTCTGTCTGTCCGCTTATAACTCGAGAACCACTGAACCGATTTTAATTAAAAAAAAATCTACGGATAGCTTGATTCTTCCCATCAACTATAGGCTACTTACTATCACGCTAAATGGCTTATGAGGTTAGCAGTGAAGTGAAATATGAGAGCGGGCGGAGCAGCGGGCACAGCTAGTGTAATATAAATTGCATTTACTTCGGTAAGGAAAGAAGAAGTATGAAAGTAAGCAACAATACTTTTTATTTGTGCAAATTACATCAACCGGAAATTGTTTACTTGGTTTAATTTCTTCTCACTTGTTTTTCTTCTTACTCTTGACGGAGTCACCAGATTTCTTCCCCTTCGCCTTGCCATCGTCCGGTCCGGCATCCGCAGCCGAATACTGCGTTTCAACGTGCACCACATTCTTGACCTTCTTAGGATGGGTATCGAAACAACCAAAGGGCGGTGTATACTCTATATCCCAAGTTGCGTTACTGGATAACGAGCTCATCGATTCATCTTTGCAGACACAATCTGGCTCAACAAACGCCGGACACCCATCGATCTTCTTGTCGAGGGCCGAGTAGTCATTGCAAAAGACATCCATGTATGCGCACTTGCAAATCTCTTCGGCCGCCTCGGAGAGCTGCCTTCGGATCTCCTCGTCTCGTTCTCTCTTCAGTTTGGAGATTTTCTTTGCTTCCATTTTGGCCCGCTGCTCTGGACTACGCTTCTTGACAATCTTGAAGACCAGCGGATCGCAGTTTTCATAAGGGTCTTCGCGGTCGCGTAGCACGGTGAGATCTTTTAGGGGGTTCACCTGCAGATAATGTTCAATAAATAAATACAATATAACAATATAAAGAGAGCCTCGATAGCAGTCGGTGCAGACAGTCGACTGTTGCTATTGCTTGTTAAGCAACGCTGGGCGCGGTCAGTGCTTGGATGGGTGACCGCTCGACCGTGGAGGCAGACCGTGGTTCGGATTCCACGTAAAACTGTAGGCCCCTTCCCTTCCTACCTTACTCGGTGGTAGGGTTCAACCCACCCGGGTTGCTACCACCGCACTGAATGAAACGTCGGTCGAAACGGCTATGTAAATAGTTTGTGTTTTCCGTCCAGTTCAGTGTGTAGCCGGCACGATCGAAGGGAAACACTGACGTGGCACCAAGTTCACCCGGTGTTATGGGCTGATATCACGGATGTTGTAGGTGATGTAGCCAACCGTGTCAGTTTCCATAAAAAAAAATAAAAAAACTCTTTTCGGTAGATAGCGCGCATACACTTTTTAGTTTCTTCTATGGGGACCCCCATGAATTTTTTACTTTTTCTTATTTATATTATTTGTTGTTACAAGTTTATCGGCCATAATCCTTACCTATAATAAAATCCAACGTCTGCTTTCTGTCTGAGTGTCTGTCTGTCCGCTTATAACTCGAAAACCACTGAACCGATTTTAATAAAAAAAAATTCTACGGATAGCATGATTCTTCCCATCAACTATAGTTCAACTATAGGCTACTTACTATCACGCTAAATGGCTCATGAGGTCAGCAGTGAAGTGAAATATGAGAGCGGGCGGAGCCGCGGGCACAGCTAGTAATTAATAAATAATACATATTCTGTGGAAATTTCAACGGGCTACCTATTGCGGTTCAAGAGATACAGCGCTCGGAAAGACAGACAGACAGACAGCCTCGGTTGTGTTCTCCTCTAGTCCAGTATAGCCAGCAATCCAGGGAAGTCTCCGGTATGGCACCTACCTTCTCGGAGGTGATATTGGCTGGTCGGAGCATGCGCTTTGGCCCCTCCGACTCAGCCACCCATACCGGGTTACATAAAAAAAAATACACGGCGACTGACTGACTGACCTCTATTGTGTATGTGTCGCCTTTTCTGTTGACCTTCATTGCCGGTTTCGGATCGAGAGGTTCCTCCGGTTCAGAATCGACCACGCCACCCGTGATGCCGCCGCCGCTTTTCGCTCGCTTCTTCGTCTTCGTTTCCTTGGACTCGCGTGGCCGATCTCCCCTCGGCAGTTTGAAGGTCATAACCTTTAGCATGCTCTTGCCTACTGCCCCGGGTCGCCATCCTCTGCGCATCTAAAGTAATGCGGGATCAAGGATTCGTACGTTGTTTATACAGGGTGTTTGATGACGATAGGTCATAAAGCAAACCAGGTACTCCTGAGCCTATTATTTAGTTTAGTATGGAAAAAAAAAGTTTTCTTTTTTTCCAAATCGTCACGATCAGCACTATCTCATGATTTTAATGAATTCGAGTGTATTTCCAAAGCATTTCCTTCTGCCCTTATGCCATGCAAATACATACCTTCATCCCTGAAACATCCGGTGCATTCCACAACCAGCCCATGTCGTAGGGTACGTTGTAGCCAACTACACCAGCTGATGGATAGCAGGTTTTGTGGCCTATGACCACTCCTGAAATTAAAACATTCATAGACGGAGGTTACACGCTAGGTTTGGCATCAGTTCAGTCCTTGACCTTGGTCACGACCAGATTGACGCCAGACTGACGCCAGACGTAAAATGATTCGCAATATCAGTCTGCCATCAGTCTAGTATCAAAATATTTTAAATTCAATCAGTCTGGTCCATCAGTCCAAACCATCCATCCATCAAAGTAGATTAAACGGTCAGTCTGGACCATGGTTTAATTAGACTGATGGACTGAACTGATGCCTAACCTAGCGTGTAACCTCCGTCTTAAATCAACCAATACAATAATTAATAAAAGTTAAATAAAAAAAATTAAAAAGCCCCGACCCTTAAAAGTTAAAAATAATTTCCGTTTACTTACTTAAAGGAGTCGGGGGAACGCTAAGTAAATTCCCGGGCAGCTCTGAGTTTTTATATTTTATTTACTTAGCGGCAAATATGGGACACTACAATTAAACTCGGTCCAGTTAATTAAAGGTATCGAATCTTTAATTAACTAAGTGGAAATTATTTTTATAATGGTTGTTGATGTGTGACTCCGATTAAACATCCATGCTTGACTGATGTTTTTTTATTTTTTTATGGAAACTGACACGGTTGGCTACATCACCTACAACATCCGTGATGTCAGCCCATAACACCGGGTGAACTAGGTGCCGTATCATTGCTTCCTTTCATTTCATGTCAGCTACACTGAACTGGACGGAAAACGCGAACTATTTACATAGCCGTTTCGACCGACGTTTCATTCAGTACGGTGGTACCAAACCCAGGCGGGATAAACCCTACCGCCTAGTAAGGTAAGAAGGGAAGGGACCTACAGTTTTACGTACCGAACCTCGGTCAGCATCCAACGGTCGAGCGGTCACCAATCCAAGTAATGACCGCGCTCAGACAACAGTCGACCGACCGCACCACTGAGCTACCGAGGCTGACAAGAAATTTAATTCAAATGATAAAAATGGCGCCGTGTCCTACACTGGCGGCCGTGGACAGGAAAACGGAGTGTGGGAAGACCACTCGCCAGGTGGGACGACGACATCAAGTGCGTCGGCGGAAAGCAGTGGTTCCGTATCGCTGAAGGCCGAGAAGACTGGAGGAAAATTGAAGAGGCGTATGTCCAGCAGTGGACGCTTACACGCTGACTGACTGACTAACTGACTGATAAGAATAATTCACCTGGATATCTTGTGCCGAAAGAATAATTGTATTTGGAGCTCTTCTTTTTGGATTTTATCTCGTTCTCATCGTTGTCTCCGCTGTCGAGGGTTTGAGATCTGCCAGCCATTTTTGCAGTTGTTTGTTAAATTTCTATTTCAAAGTTTTCTTTTATTTGTATTGTTCGGCACCTTTAAAAGGAAAAACGGAACCATTATAACATCACACCGGTGTCCGTCTGTCTGTCGCCATGGTTTTTTTCTCGAAAACTAAGTAACGTAGAAACTTGAAATTGGGGATAATGATACGAGTAGATGTTGATGACGTGCACATATACCGCTCGTCAAAAAGTTGATAAAAATTTTATTGGCACTAATATGGGGAGCCAATTTGGTACCAACAAAAAAAAAAAATTAACATATCGTGTACCCCACACGATATGTTAATTTTTTTCCAATCATTTGAAAGAGCTAACTGTAAAGATTTTAAAAATATTTTTTTTACCATTTTAATTTCAGTGGCCTTAACGATATACACGGTGTTGCAACCCCAACCGTAAAACCCGAAAGGGGGTGATTCTGTACGTGAAATAGTACAACTTTTGTTCTACGACTTTTTAATTTGAAGAAAAAAATTTTTTTTTCTCCATACATTTTGAGAATAGATATTTAAAATGTTTAAGGAAAAAAAATTTTTTTTTTGTTTCAAAAATTTTTTTTTCGCCACATAAGTTGTTTAGTTTTACATATAGAAGGGATAAGTGTACCAGGTTGAATAACCCCCTTATGTCAGTTAAAAATATTACGGGGGCACTGCAACACCGTGTATAAATGTGCAAAAAATTATCGTTCCCCAACTCCCCTATTCTCTTAGGTTTCTCAAGCTAAAATTTTTACTTTATTAAGGTTAGTAGATATTATGCAATATATTACAGAAAAACTGCAGATCTATTCAACAATGTAATATATTCGGAAAAACAATTTTTTTTTAGTACGGAGGCATAATTGCGCGAGCCTGACTCGCTCTTGACCGCTTTTTTGACGTGAATTTGATGAAACGTCTTTATCCTGCCGCCGCCGGAGGTTTTTCACAAAAACTTGCGTCACGAAAATTATGTACTTTTGGCGACTTAGATCTCGAAAACTATAAGAGCTATAGGAACGTGAGGCATATCGTCCTAAAGGTAGTTCCTCCGACTTGCTAAGACGACATACCAGAGAGTCGTACATCAAGCCCTTCTATAAATATGGCCCTTAGAAAAAAGCCTTCAAAAACTTATAACTCCTACAGCTGGTCAGATCGACTTGCAATTTGTTTCTTTTCGTAGAAAAAATTGCTCTTTTAAAAAAAAATCCAAATCGGTTTAGCCGTTTCGGAAAAAAAAGGAAAAAGTGCTTGAGAGGGCATATCTCGGAAACTACTGATCCACTACTATTCATCCGTTGGAGGAAATGATAGGCCTTGACGAGATAAATTATTATAATTTTTTACGTGATAACGTCACGTCTTATAAATTGATGAACACCGGCTGCACGCACGAAAAAGTGTCACGTTCCATCTCAGCCTGTGTGTGCAAGCGAGAGCGCGTAACAAGCGATAGAGAGGCACAATCTGACGTTATCACGTAAAACTATCGTCCGTAAACCGACTTTACAGACAACCAATATTTTTTTAATTATTTCTTTTTTAATTAAAAGGTTTAAAGGAAGGTGAGGCAAATCGTCCTAAATGTAGTTTTTCCGAGTTGCTAAGACGACATACCCGAGAGTAGTACATCGATCCCTTCTATAAATATGACCCAGTGAAAAAGTGCTTCGAAAACTTCAAAAATCAATAAATGCTTATAACTCTTGAACTACTGGTCAGATCGACTTGCAATTTGTTTCCTTTCTAACAACTATTTCAAAAAGAAGAAAAAAGTTGTTCTTTTTGAAATAGTTTTTTTTTTAAATCGGTTCAGCCGTTTCAGAATAAAAAAAATTGGTAAAAAAACTTTTAAGTTAAACGGTTTTATTAAAAAAAAACAGCTGCAAAAAAAACTAGAAAAAAAAATCAGCTATACAAAAACTAGAAAATAATAAGGACACAAACCTTGGCCTTTTTAAGATTTTACGTCTGGGTAAGAAATTGTGCAATACTAGCGTGCTGTGTTCTCATGTCGGATGCCAAAGGGCACTTTGTGTCGCTGCGTCAGCGGAATAAGTAATAAATTGAGACTTTTAACAGACTAATATAAAAACGTGGGGCGCATGTTATTACGTATATTATACGCCCCACGTTTTTATATTAGTCTGTTAAAAGTCTCAATTTATTACTTATTCCGCTGACGCAGCGACACAAAGTGCCCTTTGGCATCCGACATGAGAACACAGCACGCTAGTATTGCACAATTTCTTACCCAGACGTAAAATCTTAAAAAGGCCAAGGTTTGTGTCCTTATTATTTTCTAGTTTTTGTATAGCTGATTTTTTTTCTAGTTTTTTTTGCAGTTGTTTTTTTTTAATAAAACCGTTTAACTTAAAAGTTTTTTTACCAATTTTTTTATTTACTCGTTTTTAGTTTGATTTTTTTAATAATTTTTTTCTTTCATGTTGTTCCCACGAGTACTGGACCAATAACAGTCGACCCCCCCAGAGGTCCATGTAGAGGGGCAAGGCTCTCATACAACAAGGTGTGCCCAGCCTTGAAGTTGAAACGTTAACAACGTATAATTTTATCCACCCTAATGCCACAGTCCTCGGCACGTTTCAAACGTTGACTTGGGTGGTGTATCGCTAACCACGTATCATTTTTAGCCACCCTAACGCCACACAGTTCTCGGGACAATACAGAAACCTTAACTTGGGTGGATTCAAACAAATATCCTGATCATAATTTTTGTTTTATTTAAGTTCAACAGTCCACCTCCTGCCTCCATAATCAGATCCTCGTCACCAAGTGTAGAAGTATGGGACACTCGTCCAAACCAACCAAATGAGCCCAAATTCGAGAGGGTTACTAGTACCAGTTGAAGAGTTCCACTGTCCACCTCCTGAATCCATCATTAGACCCTCGCCACCAAGTGTATTGGTAGAAGTATGGGACACTCGTCCAAACAAACCAAATGAGCCCAAACTCGAGGGGGTTACTAGTAACGGTTGAAGAGTTCCACTGTACACATCCTGACTCCATCATCAGACCCTCGTCACCAAGTGTATTGGTAGAAGTATGAGTCACTCGTCCAAACCACCAAATGAGCCCAAACTCGAGGGGGTTACTAGTAACGGTTGAAGAGTTCCACTGTACACCTCCTGACTCCATCATCAGACCCTCGTCACCAAGTGTATTGGTAGAAGTATGGGACACTCGTCCAAACAAACCAAATGAGCGCAAACTCGAGGGGGTTACTAGTAACGGTTGAAGAGTTCCACTGTACACCTCCTGACTCCATTATCAGACCCTCGTCACCAAGTGTATTGGTTGAAGTATGGGACACTCGTCCAAACCAACCAAATGAGCCCAAACTCGAGGGGGTTACTAGTAACGGTTGAAGAGTTCCCCTGTACACCTCCTGACTCCATCATCAGACCCTCGTCACCAAGTGTATTGGTAGAAGTATGGGACACTCATCCAAACCAACCAAATGAGCCCAAACTCGAGGGGGTTACTAGTAACGGTTGAAGAGTTCCACTGTACACCTCCTGACTTCATCATCAGACCCTCGTCACCAAGTGTATTGGTAGAAGTATGGGACACTCGTCCAAACCAACCATATGAGCCCAAATTCGAGGGGGTTACTAGTAACGGTTGAAGAGTTCCACTGTACACCTCCTGACTCCATCATCAGACCCTCGTCACCAAGTGTATTGGTAGAAGTATGGGACACTCGTCCAAACCAACCAAATGAGCCCAAACTCGAGGGGGTTACTAGTAACGGTTGAAGAGTTCCACTGTCCACCTCCTGACTCCATCATCAGACCCTCGTTACCAAGTTGAAATTATCATAATATTGTATTGTCACGAGAACTCAATGTGTGTGCAAAGTTTCATAAAAATCGGTTCAGTAGAAGTAGTGGAAAAAATTGTCGCAAGATTTGAAACAAAGATAGTAACAAACAAACAAACAAACAAACAAATATACGGAGTCAAGCTAAATAAAACCGTTTAAAAAAGGAAAATGTGTTGAAAGGGCATATCTCGGAAACTACTGATCCACGACTACTCACTCATCCGCTGGAGAAAATGATATGCTTTGACGAGATTTTTTTATTTGTTTTTTTTTTCAATAATCTTGCATTTGTTTTCGAAACTACTGACTCGTGTCGAAACTGAACCAACACTAAAAATTTGAACTTCGTAGTATAAGAGGAAGTGGTTCTAATTTGGCTTCCAAGAACTGACCCACACATACATACTACATACAAACCAACATAGGGGGCAAATTAAATTAACAGCTTGCAAAATATTTTTAACCTACATTTCATTGCTCTAATTATAATACTGATCCACGACTACTCATCCGCTGGAGGAAATGAAAAGAATTTATTTTCCGACAACTACTGCTCCCAAACTACTCGTGTGGTGGGGTGGGACAAGCAAGGATAGGTATCGATGAGATCTTCATCAAATTCACGAATCTGCGGCCGTGTCTCCGACACAGCTCACTCACTTTTTAGGGTTCCGTATCCGGTACGGGACCCTATTACTAAGCCTACGCCGTCTGTCTGTCTGTCTGTCTGTCCGTCCGTCCGTCCGTCCGTCTGTCCTAGGGCTATATCTCTTGAACCGTAAAGGTGCCCATACATGGGGCGATATCTCGTTTCGATCGATCGTCAAGAAAATCGTACGATCCATCGTTCGATTTCTTCCGCTCACACACGAACGATGTGATCGAACGATTCTCAGTGTCTGTCCGGAATGCGCATAGCATGCACGCGGGTGCGCGATGGAGTCGCCGCAACTACTTTGTTTAAGCGCATTGGCGCTCATTTTCTAAAAAAAAAAATAACAACAAAGAAAAGGAAGAGGAACATCCAGTTCGTTTGATCTGATTATGATAGTCCTTGTGTTTTATTTTCCACAAAACCTCGTGTTCACGGAGTAACTCGATAAATTCCAACATTAAATCCTTGCTCCACGACATCGCGAAAAATAGGCAGGTAGCGTAGTGCGTGTCACTCGTACGAAAGCTGGAGGCAGACTGACGATGATCGTCCGATCACGCCACACACGTGCGATAGATCGAACGATGTTAGATCGCATGCGATATTTTCGGGGTTGCCTCTTGCGATCTCCGATCGATCGTTCGACTACAAAATTGGATGTGATATTGCCACACACGTACAATCCATCGTTCCATTTTAACATCGAACGACGGATGGTTACGATAATCGCCCCATGTATGGGGCCCTAACATCGTTCGATCTATCGCACGTGTGTGGCGTGATCGGATGCGACGTTCGTGAGGAGTCATACATAACTTGTCTCAAATTGTTATCTTTTTTATTATTCTGGAAGATATCTTTTTCAAGAGCTCTAAATGTTTCCTCTGACATCCTAAGGTAGTTGTGCCAATCTTTAGGATGAAAACGTAATTTCTCGAGAAGATTGATGTGAGAATATTGATGTCTTTTCAGAAGCCATCTCTTAGTCCATTCTCTCCTAGTCTTCCTTTCTTTGTTGTTGCAAGTATTTTTTATAGCAAATAAGCGCCAATGCGCGACCCCATCGCGCACCCCGCGTACGTGCTATACGCTTTGTGTCCGCTGCGCGAGTCCAACTCGCACTTGCCGACTTTTTGTAGGTAATCCGGCACATGTGTCTGAATCGGCGGGGCCAAAGCACAAGCTCCGACCAGCCAATATCACCTACGAGAAAACCGGAGACCTTCCGATGTATATTCCAACACATCTACATCCGGTTATAGGATATTATATTTTTTCCGCGTAACGAAGCCGCGGGAGTCGCTAGCTGATATTAAAGTTATGGAGTAATGAAGTCCTTAATTAATATTGAGTAATATGAAAATTATAACAACAATTTATTCCATTTGGTACAGTTTATTTTCATAATTTTACAATTTTTTTTCAGTTGCAGCAAAACGATTATTTTTTTCATTTACATAGGACTATTGATCAATCTCGTTTCGGAATCCCCTTCGCTTTGTGATACCCACAGCAGTCTTTCCCAGCCAACTTGCCCCCCAGCTGATCGTTGTCACAGCATCGGCTCATAGAAGCGCTCGCTTCAAGTGCATTGAAACAGCGGAAGTCATCCTGGACGTCTTCCTTCATGCAGTCGTTGAGGAAAGTCTTAATCCTTTCAAATTCTTTGGAGCAGCAGATCTTCCCCGCCTCTCCGTAGCTCGGAGGCTGCGGAGGCTGAGTCTGCACCTTATACATTCTTGCGAATCCATCTGGAACGCTGCAAGGCTTGCCTATCACTGGGCAGGGTCCTAGCTTTATTGGAGGCAGTCCATAAGGTAGAGGTTCCTCTTTTTCGTCGTCATCTTCGGCAGCATTTGGTTCGATTTCTACGTTCATAGTAGTCACTGGGCAGGTCTGCCTGTGCTTGTACGAAGGGCAATAGGACTGGTGGTCCTTTCTCGTTTCCTTGTTGACCATTTCTTCCCTGCAATCACAGTCGATTGCTCCACAAAGCGGTTTTTCCTTAGGCGGCTGACAATTGCAGCTGGAATTATCTGGGATGTCCCTGCGCCCGTCATATTTCGGCGCTGACGGAGCTAGGTCATCGCAGTCATCCATATTTTCGCAAGTACTTCCAGACTGGGCTACACCGCCACAACCTTGGCAAATAGTTTCGCCAGCATTCGAAGAAACATTTTTCTTATCAACAATATCTTCCCTATGCCACTTGTCTTTGTTACAAGTGCATTCACCGCACACCTTCTTGTTCCTAGGCTTTTTATTTAGGGTGACACCGACTTCCGCGGCCTGTTTCTTATAAGCGTCCGTCTTCCTCAAGTAAATCTTGATCTTCTGAGCTAGCGTGCAATTGGTGTTGCCGCATGGTCCTTTTATGTCGCCCATTCTGATTGTGGATATAACCGGCTTTACTGTAGGTTTTTCCACACAAATGTACATAGTATTCTCAGCTGCATCCGTAGCACAACTGTCCATCTGCGTACATATTTGAATCTTTCTTTGGCCCGAACTGCTGGCGCCAGGATCTTCAAGCGTACTAGACTTATGGATTTTTCCGATCAAAGCAAAATTTGGGTCCCCACCTTCGACTCGCTTGCACTGGAATACGCTGTCATTCCTATCAGTTGTGAAAATGAAGGATTCCGGTTCTTTAGGTAACTGCTGGAATGTAGTCATTATGCTACCGCCCAAAGCACTAAGTCTTAGTATGAAGGCGATATTTCCGACTTGGCCGCAGCAGCACTCATCCATCAACGGTGTAATCTGTTTAATGGAGAGAGGTTTCGACGGCTTGCATGCATCTGACGTTACTCTTAGCATGTTGTAGAATTCTGTATCCCATAGCATGGTTCCTATTCCGACAAACTCACGTTTTTCATTCTCGTCGTCGTTCCAAACCGATATTTCTAGAGGAAATCGGTCCAATATTTGTAGAACTGTGTCTGGATACGATGGAAAAAGATACGCTTTGCCAACACGAATGGCACGTGTGATAGTTTCGCGTCCGGTCTTTTCATCATATTCTATGTTTTTATCATCGGATTTACCATCGGAGAAGGAACCTTCTTTTATGACGAATTCGGTGTTAGGACCGAATCGAACGGTGACAATGAGTTTCTTTCGAGCGGTACTATTCTCTTGAGGGTCACTGTATACGGATACTTTGTCTATGAATATTTCAATCATGTACATTTGCTCCATGATTGAACCTGCCGAAGTTCAACAGCGTTTTACACTTCGAAATAATCGGACATAAATACGTTCCAACACGACGATCTCGACACAGTTTTTTTTATAGAATACAAATTGATTATTACACATAGATTAATAAGACGAAAATAAAACATGCAAATAGAACAGTAGCGTACAAAGGCGGGCTCATCACAATAGTGATTTCTTTCTATCAACCGAGTCAAGGTGACGAGGAGTAAAAATGTAAAAAAGTGGAGACAAGGCTAGTGCCGATATTATAATCAAACATTCTAATTTTTCGGGACAATAAAAACATATTTGAGTGCTGCTTACCTTTTAGTGGTTTTTCCTTAGTTACTGTAACATTAAATTTCAATATTTTTATGAAAATTTCATTTTCACGTTGACTCACTAAAATTTTGACAAGAATAGAAGGATAGATAATTTTAACTCTTTGGAATGAATAATACGTCCACAGATTATTAAAGTTTCAATCTTTTTTAACCCCCGATGGAAACGGAGAGGTGTTATAATAAGTGTAACGTGTGTGTGTATGAGTGTGTCTGCCTGTGCCATCATCGTAGCTCCCATAAGGATGGACCGATTAGGATGCGGGTTATTTTTAAAAAGCTTGAGATAATAGTTAAATTCCAAATTAAAAAGTCAAAATTTTTTTCCGTTTACTTACTTAAGTTTTTTTTATGGAAACTGACACGGTTGGCTACATCACCTACAACATCTGTGTTGTCAGCCCATAATAACACCGGGTGAACTAGGTGCCATGTCAGTGCACCAGTTAACTAAAGGAGTTGGAGGACAGGTAAGTAAATGAAAAAATAAAAAGAACTCAGAGCTGCACCGGGAATTTACTGAGCGGTCCCTACTCCTTTAAATAAGCAAATGAAAATATTTTTTTACTTTAAGGGTCGGACCTTTTTTTTATTTGTAATTTAACTTTTAATATGTCAATATTTTTTTAAACATAGAATATTATTTTACACTGTAAAGCACTGTTCGTGGATTATACTAAGTCGTATGTTTCTGGTTTGCACCTCGGTTTGCACCTACCTCGGCCCGCGCTTCCTCACTTCGCGCCTCACACTACACCCGCTGACGCCAAGCATTTCCTCCAAGGCTAGGCGTCAGCGGGTGTAGCGGGAGGCGCGAAGTGAGGAAGCGCGGGCCGAGGTAGGTGCAAACCAGAAAAAGACAAAGATAAATCATTAAAAAATGCCAACATTGACTTTGCAATTTAACACGAAATCCACTAAAAGCTCGATAGATGTCGCGGGAGTGGCAACCAATTCTTTAACCCGGGTGTCTTCAAGCGTCAGCCTAGCAACAGTCCGCAAATCTGCTGGCATGGCACCTAACTGAGCGTGGTTTCGCGAGGAGAGGTGATTTTAGCTCTGTCGACTGCACCATTGGTCTTTCGGCACAGCCACCCATGCTAGTTTACATAAAAAAAAAAACGTCGAGCGCTAGCATATAGGAAAATATAGCGCTGTCTGCGGGATCGACCGTCAGTGCCTTGCTATATGTACGTACTTTTCCCGTTTTTAGGGCTTTTAGGGTTCCGTATGCGTCGTACGGGACCCTATTACTAAGCCTACGCGGTATGTCTGTCTGTCTGTCTGTCTGGCCGATGGCTGTGTCTCATAAACCGTAATAGTTAACCCGTTGAAATTTTCGTAAAATATGTGTTGTTTATTATATTCATTTATTAGCACATTCACATATTTACATTAATTTTTAATATATTAAATAAATATTTAAATATAAAAAAGACTATAAAAATACACCACACATACTTAAAATTAATATTAAAATAATAAACGGAATACATACATACAAAGACGGGTGCTCGAATGGAGGCCACGTACAAGCAAACGTAGCGTGGGACGCCCCCCCCCCCGGCTAGGTGGACAGATGACCTAAAAAAGGTAGCCGGGAGTGGATGGATGAGAAGAGCGGAAGACCGCGTGTGGTGGCGTGCCTTGGGAAAGGCCTATGTTCAGCAGTGGACCGATACAGGCTGATGATGATGATGATGAAACGGAATACCGCCGGCGGCGGGAGGCAAGCCTCCAAGCACGCCGGCGGGTGCAGGCCGTGGCTACGGAGCTCTCCGAGACGACGCGAGACAAGCTTCGATCGAGCGATTGGTGGTGGTACTAGACACGTAGGCCCCCACCACCCCCATCTCGGAGAGCTCCGTATCCGCCGGACTGCACGGCGACGTCATCGCGCAGCTGTTTTAAAAATCTTCGCGCACGCGTCGCCTCATGGTTGCACTACACCACCGGTAGTAGGGGCACTAGACGGGACGCGAGGTCCCGATGGCCGATATAAGAACAAATAATAAAAATAAGTAAAAGTAAAAAAATCACGGGGGTCCCCATAGAAGAAACTAAAAAGTGTATGCGCGCCATCTACCGAAAATAGTATGAAGCATTTTAACTAATAGCTGTGGTGAATAGCGACACCTATCCCACACATAGATGGCGTGGGTGGCGCTGCGATACGGAACCCTCGGTGCGCGAGTTCGACTCGCACTTGGCCGGTTTTTATTGATCAACTGTATTTCTCTGTGTTACTGTGTGATAAATTGATAATAATGTAAGTACGATTGAATAAATTAGTATTCTATTCTATATTCTATTCTACATATACAGGCTGTCCCAGATCGACCACATTATTATCATCGGACGATACTTCTTGTAGCTTACGGAAGAGTTAAGGAATCGCTTGGTGGTGAAATTATGCGATCGAGCTGGCATGGACAACCTGTATAATTGTTTATCTACATATCTTTTTTTATGGAAACTGACACGGTCTTTTTTTTTATGTAATCCGGTATGGGTGGCTGAGTCGGAGGGGCCAAAGCACATGCTCTAACCAGCCAATATCACCTCTGAGAAGGTAGGTGCCATACCGGAGACTTCCCTGGATTGCTGGCTATACTGGACTAGAGGAGAACAGAACCGAGGTTGGCTACATCTGTGATGTCAGCCCATAAAATCTTGCGGTGTACTAGATGCCGTGTCAGTGCTTGCCTTCGGTCGTGCCGGCTACACTGAACTGAACGGAAAACACGAACTACTTATAGCCGTTTCAACCGATCTTTCATTCAGTGCGGTGGTACCAACCCGGGCGGGTTAAACCCTACCACCTAGTAAGGTATGAAGGGAAGGGACCTAAAGTTTTACGTGGAATTCGAACACGGTCAGCCTCCAACGGTCGAACGGTCACCCATCCATGCATTGACCGCGCCCAGGTGTGCTTATGATCCGACCGACGGGCGACCGACCGCACCACTGAGCTACCGAGGCTGACAATATATTTCTACACAATACATTTATATTTTTATGTGATGCCATTTTTAGGGTTCCGTAGTCAACAAGGAACCCTTATAGTTTCGCCATGTCCGTCCGTTTGTCCGTCTGTCCGTCCGTCTGTCTCTCCGCGGCTTAGCTCAGAGACCCTTAGTACTAGAAAGCTGTAAGTTGGTATGGGTATACATATTAATAACGCCGACAAAGTGGTAAAATAAAAATGTTGAAATAATTTTTTTTTAGGGTGCCACCTCTATACGTAAAGTTTTTTTTTCACGTCTACCCCATCGTGTGAGGTGTCGTTGGATAGGTCTTTTTGACTCTAGGCGGGTTTGTGAAGAACATTTTTCAATTTAGGGATCCGTTTGCGAATTATTAAGCTTTTAAGTGCTAATTTTTGTTAGAGTCAAGTGTCCCCCCCCCCCCCCCCTGCCAGCTAAACGGTTGTTATTAATTATGTGAAAAAATTCACAGCAGTAGTATATATATCGAAATTAAAAGGAAAACTATCACAGCTAAGTAGGCTGTACAGGTGGACGAGTAATAGTCGACCAACTTATAAAATGTACGGACGACAGCCATCATTTCACTGGTGAAGAACTTTTTCAAATTAAAATTCATTTATTTCCCCTACAAAATTATACAAATAATCAAATAATTTATTTTGATAGGGTTCCGAAACTACGGAACCCTACACTGCGCGTGGCCCGACTAGTGTTGTAAATTGACCGTCAATGACCAAAAAGTCCCGTCAATGACCACTAAAAGAGCGGTCAATGACCGTCAACGTCCTAAAAAGTCGTCGCCTCGGCGTCGTCCGTCGAGCGACGTTGACCGTTGTCATCAAGACATTGTCCGCTACCGACGCCGAAATTGAAACGTTGCCGCACTGCTGCTCGGGCAACGTCCATCGACAACTTCTGAGAACAAAATACGTTGTGGAGTCGCAATATTTTAGCGCGCGTATATAAATATAAAATAAGTGTGCTGTATGTAGTTGTATCATTTCATTATTATACTCAACATAGATTAATGTGAATATAAAATTACTTAAGAAATACAAATAGGTAGTGTTATAAAATAAAACTTTAATTAAACAAGACTTATAACTATTTTTTTAAGTTAATGTTAGGAAGCGTAAATATCTACTTTGCAGTATTATAAAATGCCCACCTAATAAAATTAATTAACCTTTTAACTAAGAACCTACACTAATAGTATACAATATACTGGATAAGACAGGTGATTTAAATCCTCATAGCATATAATAAATAATTATTAAATGAAAACTATTTGAAATCAGAAAAACAAAACTACTCGTAGGTACCTTGGAGCAAAATTTTTATTTTAAATTGTATCTAGCAACTCCATGGATGACCAACTCTCATTCCGTTTTCGTGTTCGTTTGAGCGAGCGAGCGAGCGGCGTCCATGACGCGAACCGTTCAGACGGACAAGTTGACATGCAAGCAAGTGTGCAAGTTACGTACAGCATGCATGTTACATTATCTTGTTTGATACTTGCATACAATGCGGCCAGCAACATTTTGAATTTTTCATCATATCATATCACATTTGAACATAATTTTTCTTCATTTCACTACCGCAATGGAAATTTCATAAGCAGATAAGTATTGGTGAGTAACGAATGTACTTAAAACTAAAAAACATTCTAAATATTGTAAGCGTAATAAATAAGATCGACGAAGCAATAAACAATATTTTGATAGCAGTCCAGCAAGATAGCTTTCTACTTGCCTTCTCTGTCCACTGTATTATGCCAGCAGAACATGCCAGTGGAATGTTTCCTCGGCGTTGTCGACAGCGCGCGCCGCCGCCGCCGCACGCACGCGACGACGACGTTGCCGTTTCGCGTCGACACGTGAGACGTGACGTCGCTCGCACTCACTTGGTCGGACTTAAGTAGCCGTTTGCTGCGCACGCACGCTTAGCATTTGCATTGCACCATTTGCACCACGTGTTAGTCAGCGACTTGTTAGTTGTGTGTGTGTATTCTGTTAGTTCGAAAAAATGCCTGCTTTTGGAGGCAAAAAGCAGGCATTTTTTCGAACTAACAGAATACGATAATTAATTAAAAAAACTAATTAATTAGCAAACTTTTAATATGGAGTGTTTTTAAAATAACGTTACATACCTACTTTTACGTTTGCTAATAAAGTAGATTGCCCTAAATAATCTGTAAAAATCAAAGGGAAATAGATAAATAAGTGTTTAATTGTGTATTGATCTATTAGTGTTAAAAACTAATTAATTATCAAACTATTAATATAGTGTTTTTAAAATAACATTACATACATACTTTTACTATGTGAATTTTTTTGTTTGTTTCTGTTTTAACTTTAAGAGAAAACAAGAAAATAAATTTTCCCAGTATTATAAACAACTTTTGCCAAGAAACTATGCATCTATTCGTAATGGTTTCCAAGAAAATAATTATTATAAAATTAATAAGGACGGAGCTGCGCGGCGGCGGCGCGGCGCAGAGGTGGGCGCGGGGGGGGGGGGGGAGGCGGCGCGGGAGCTGCGCGCGAATCTGCCGCGCGCCGCCTCCGCTCCCCCGCGCCCATCTCCGCGCCGCGCCGCTCCTTCCGTCCATTTACAATAATATAGTTCATTTTTTAAACAATTTGTCGCCATCGCCAACGATTTGCTTTTAACCCTAACTATATTCATTTGTTTCACTCGTTTGCAATTATTACAGGTAAAAGAGAGACAGCGCACAGCGTACTGCGTGGCGTTGGCGTGATAGCGCGTCGTGCGCGCGGCCGATGCAGCACAGACATCAAAGCGACGCCGCCGCCGGGGCGGCGGCCCTTTGATGTCTGTGCGCCGCGCAGCTGCCTACCTACTTAGCTCATGTGTTGCTTGCATGGCTGCATGCGTTGCGTCCAATACAGTGCGTAAATAAGTAGGTAAACATCGACATTTTCGTCGTCGTTCAAGGTCGCACGTTGCACACACACGCACGCGCGATGTGTGTTGTGCAGCGCAATATAGTAGGTACCTACCTACAAACGTTGCTTACCTACAACTACGATTCAAATAATCAACCTACCTACACTAAATAAAAGGAGATAGGTACAAAGTTTACGCCGCCACTCTGTTCAATTGTCAATCTAGAGTCTAGAGTATTCCATTGCAAGTCCTTTCGGGTTGGGTTGGTTAGGTTAGTTTTATAATAAATTTAATTTAATATTTCCTTATAGAAATACGTGTAGGGTAGACTATTCGCACCGCACTCATGCATGCCCACGAGTGAATTTCCGTGTTATAGGTATGTTGTTAGTGATTGAGTGCTACCTACCCTGTTAGCGCTGGAAAAAGTCCGAGGTAGGTAGGGTAGGTATGATTGATTATATATATATATATAAGTTATTGGAGTGTAGCCCGCTCTATTTTTTTCAACATAGAATATTACGATTTCTTTTATAGTTTTTTATTTAATCACCTAGGTAGGTACCTACATTATAACAAGAAAAACTAATAAAAATTTAAAAGAAGATCCACCCTTCTGCACACGCGCGGCGCGTCAAGAACGCCTGGCTCACTCCTTATGGAAGGCGTCGCGCGGCGTCGTCGTGCCGAGCTTGCGGCGTCGCATAAGAGCCGTCAATGACCGGTCATTGACGGACGTTTTCCATTTTTTGGAAGTTTTCCGTTTGGTCAACGTCGGTAATTGACGGCCTTTGCATCACTAGGCCCGACACGCACTTGGCCGCTTTTTAATTTGATGGTTTTATTGTTAGGTTTGATTTCAAATGTAAATTTTTATTTTTTTTATTTTTAATGTAAATTGCTGTTTTGACGATGGCCTATTTTTGCTTACACCGAAATAGAATAAGAATAATGTTTATACAATATTTTACATGTCTAATTGTATAAAATGTACCAAAGAGAATAAAAGAATTGACTTAGAATTCTGAGTACTCGATTTCACAAGAAACTAAATTTGGTAATCGTTTTCAATAGTAGGTAATACAAACTGAAGTTTTATTATCTTCAACGAAATACAACAAGTAAATTACATTTATGTCAGCATTTTACAAAATTAATGTTACATAATTAATTTTAAATTACATGTAATTGACTTTCATAATTTTTACATAATCCTTAACTAATTAATAAAGTAGCGACGGCCAACTTACGCATCGCCATTATTCTATGTCGATTCGCACGGGTTTTCCATTTTTTTTTTAATGTAATCCGCCATGGCTGTCTGAGTCGGCGGGGCCAAATTACAAGCTCCGACCAGCCAATATCATCTACGAGAAGGTAGGTGCCAAACCGGAGACTTTCTTCCAATTTATATTCCGACACATCTATATCTGGTTACATATAGGATATTATTATATTTTTTCCTCGTAACGAAGCCGCGGGAGCCGCTATCTGATATTAAAGTTATGGAGTAATGAAGTGCCCTATTAAGATTTTGTAATATTAAAATTATAAGAACAATTTATTGCATTTGGTACAGTTTATTATCATAATTTTACTTTTTTTTTTCAGTTGCAGCAAAACAATTTTTTTTTATTTACATAGGACTATTGATCAATCTCATTTCGGAATACCCTGCGCTTTGTGAGACCCACAGCAGTCTTTCCCAGCCAACTTGCCCCCCTGCTGATCGTTGTCACAGCATCGGCTCATAGAAGCGGTCGCTTGAAGTGCATTGAAACAGCGGAAGTCATCCTGGACGTCTTCCTTCATGCAGTCTTTGAGGAAAGTCTTAATCCTTGCAAATTCTTTGGAGCAGCAGATCTTGCCCGCATCTCCGTAGCTCGGAGGCAGCGGAGGCTGAGTTTGCACCTTGTACATCCTTGCGAATCCATCTGGAATGCTGCAAGGCCTGCCTGTCACTGGGCAGGGTCCTAGCTTTATTGGAGGCAGTCCATAAGGTAGAGGTTCCTCTTTTTCGTCGTCATCTTCGGCAGCATTTGGTTCGATTTCTACGTTCATAGTAGTCACTGGGCAGCTATGCCTGTGCTTGTACGAAGGGCAATATGACTTGTGGTCCTTTCTCGTTTCCTTGTTGACTATTTCTTCCCTGCAAACACAGTCGAATGCTCCACAAAGCGGTTTTTCCTTAGCCGGCTGACAATTGCAGCTGGAATTATCTGGGATGTCCCTGCACCCGTCATATTTCGGCGCAGACGGAGCTAGGTCATCGCAGTCATCTATATTTTCGCAAGTCTTTCCAGACCTGGCTACACCGCCGCAACCTTGGCAAATAGTTTCGCCAGCATTCGAAGAAACATTCTTATCAGGACAATCTTCCCTATGCCACTTGTCTTTGTTACAAGTGCATTCACCGCACACCTTCTTGTTCCTAGGCGTTTTATTTGGGGTGACACCGATTTCCGCGGCCTGTTTCTTATAAGCGTCCGTCTTCCTCAAGTAAATCTTGATCTTCTGAGCTAGAGTGCAATTGGTGTTGCCGCATGGTCCCTTTATGTCGCCCATTCTGATTTTCGATATAGCCAGCTTTACTTTAGGTTTTTCTCCACAAATGTACATAGTTTTCTCATCTGCATCCGTAGCGCAACTGTCCATCTGCGTACATATTTGAACCTTTCTTTGGCCCGAACTGCTGGCGCTAGGATCTTCAAGCGTAATAGACTCATAGAGGTTTCCGATCATAGTAAAATTTGGGTCTTCACCTTCAACTCGCTTGCACTGGAATACGCTGTCATTCCTATCAGTTGTGAAAATGAAGGATTCTGGTTCTTTAGGTAACTGCTGGAATGTAGTCATTATGCTACCGCCCAAAGCACTAAGTCTTAGTATGAAGGCGATATTTCCGACTTGGCCGCAGCAGCACTCATCCATCAACGGTGTAATCTGTTTTATGCAGAGAGGTTTCGACGGCCTGCATGCATCAGACGTTTCTCTTAGCATGTTGTAGAATTCTGTATCCCATATCATTTTTCCTATTCCGACAAACTCACGTTTTTCATTCTCGTCGTCGTTCCAAACCGATATTTCTAGAGGAAATCGGTCCATTACTTGTAAAACTGTGTCTGGATACGATGGGAAAAGATACGCTTTGCCGACACGAATGTCACGTGTGATGGTTTTGCGTCCGGTCTTTTCATCTTGTTCTATGTTTTTATCATCGGATTTTCCTTCGGAGAAGGAACCTTCTTTTATGACGAATTCGGTTTTAGGGCCGAATCGTACGGTGACAATGAGTTTCTTTCGAGCGGTGCTATTCTCTTGAGGGTCACTGTATACGGATACTTTGTCTATGAATATTTCAATCATGTACATTTGCTCCATGATTGAACCTGCCGAAGTTCAACAGTGTTTTACACTTCGTAATAATCGGACAAAAATACGTTCCAACGCGACGATCTCGACACGTTTTATGTTTGGTAATATTTCATTAATTAGTAATTTTTTATACAATACAAATTGATTATTGCACATCAAATAATAAGACGAAAATAAAACACACAGATAGAACAGTAGTGTATAAAGGCGGGCTTTATCACAATAGTGATTTCTTCCTGTCAGCCGAGTCAAGGTGACGAGGAGTAAAAATGTAAAAAAGCGAAGACAAGGCTGGTGCAGACATTATCAACAAACATTCTCATTTGTCAGGACCATAAAAAAAATTGTGAGTGCTGCTTACCTTTTAGTGGTTTTTCCTTAGTTACTGTAACATTAAATTTCAATATTTTTATGAAAATTTCAATTTCACGTTGACTCACTAAAATTTTGACAAGAATAGAAGGATAGATAATTTAAACTCTTTGGAAAGAATAATACGTCCACAGATTACTAAAACGTCAATCTTTTTTTACCCGACGCAAACGGAGGGGTGTTAAATGTCGTGTGTGAGGGTGTGTATGGGTGTGTCTATCTGCATGGCATCGTAGCTCCCAAACGGATGGACCGATTAGGATGCGGGTTTTTTGAAAAACCTTTAAATAAAAGTTAAATTACAAATCAAAATTCTAAAATAATGTCCGTTTACTTACTTAAGTAAAGGAGTCGGAGGACCGGTAAATAAATGAAATATAAAAACTCAGGAGCTGCGCGGGAATTTACTGAGCGGTCCCCCTACTCCTTTAAGTAATTAAACGGAAATAATTTTTTACTTTTTATGGGTCGGGGCTTTTTTTTTGTAATTTAACTTTTTTATACTTACTATTACTAAGCCAATATTTTTTACACATATTAAGCCTTGAATATTATTTTACACCGTAGATCAATGTAAAGCACTTTTCGTGACTTTTCTGTATCGACAATCTCGAAGTCATAGATAAATCATTTCAAAAATGCCAACATTGCCTTTTTACAAACGATACTGTATAGAGAGCGTTTCAACTAAAAGTTGCCTTCGCCGTTATGTTGGCTCCACTGTATATCTGTCAAAACAGCGTTGATGGTTGCTATGTGTACAGATTTACCCGTAATTATCGGTATTTACCGTATTTATTATACGGTAAATACCGATTATATTTCTTAGGTAAAATGATCTTCACCATCTGGCAACACGAATTTAAGCACTGACAGTGACACTGACAGTGGAGCCAACATAACGGCGAAGGGAACTTTTAGTTGAAACGCTCTCTACTAACAATTTCCATGTTAGAAAATACAAGCTGTGCCCGCGGCTCCGCCCGCTCTCATACTTGACTTCTCTGCTAACCTCATAAGCCATTTAACGTGATGAAAAGTAGCCTATAATTGATGGGAAGAACCAAGCGTAGAAGCAAACTTTATTAAAATCGGTTCAGTGGTTCTCGAGTTATAAGCGGACAGACAGACATACATACATACAGACAGACAGAAAGCAGACGTTGGATTTTATTAAAGGTAAAGGAGGATAAGGAATAAGGAAAGGATATATTAAAATTTATAAAATGTAATGACGTAAGACTGTAATTAATTATATATAAATTATAATGTTTTATTTATTTATTTTCGTCTTCTTATTTATTTACAACTAAGTATGTGTCTTCCAGAATTTGTGCATGTCAGTCAGTCAGTCAGTCAGTCAGCGTGTAAGCGTCCACTGCTGGACATACGCCTCTCCAATTTTCCTCCAGTCCTCCCGGCCTTCAGCGATACGGAACCACTGATTTCCGCCGGCGTACTTGATGTCGTCGTCCCACCTGGCGGGTGGTCTTTCCACACTCCGTTTTCCTGTCCACGGCCGCCAGTGTAGGACACGGTTACTCCAGCGGTCATCGTCTCTTCGGCTAACGTGCCCAGCCCACTGCCACTTGAGCTTAGCCACCCGGTGTCCAATATCGACTACTTTGGTGCGTCGGCGGATTGCCTCGTTACGCACCATATCACGTAGCGATATACCCAGCATGGCTCGCTCCATTGCTCGCTGGGCAACTTTCAACCTTTGGACAACAGCGACCGTCAGAGTCCACGTTTCACATCCGTACGTCATAACCGGGAGGACACACTGGTCATATATACGGGTCTTTAAATTCTGCGGAAGGTCAGACTTCAGAACGAATTTTAGTTTTCCGAAGGCAGCCCAACCCAGTTGAATTCGTCTCTCCACCTCCTTAAGCAGACCTTGTCTACCAAGCCGCAGAATTTGACCGAGGTATACGTACTCTTCAACCTGTTCGATCGCTTCTCCGCCAATAACAAATTGTCCTCCCGTCATAACCTCGGTCGCCATGACCTTGGTTTTGTCCCGGTTCATCTTCAGACCAACCTTCATCGACGCTGTATAGAGGTCTTCCAGCATGATCTGAAGCTGATCTCGGGAATTGGACAGAAGAACAATGTCATCGGCGAAACGCAGATGACTGAGAAGATCTCCATTCACGTTTATACCCATGTTGTCCCACTCAAGCATCTTGAACACATCTTCCAATGCGTTTGTGAAGAGCTTGGGTGAGATCACATCCCCCTGCCTTACGCCTTTACCAAGGAGGATAGGTTGGGTATTCTCGTGAAGCCTCACAGTCATCGTCGCGGACCGATACAGATTTCGGAGCACCTCGATGTAGCGGTGGTCGATTCTGCACCTGAGGAGGGAGTTTTCGACAGCCCATTTTTCAACTGAGTCGAACGCCTTCTCATAGTCGACGAAGGCTAGGAAGAGCGGCTTGTTGTACTCCTCGCATTTTTGCACCACTTGTCTCACAGTAAATATGTGGTCCATGGTGCCGTACCCTTTCCTAAATCCAGCTTGCTCACGAGGCTGGTACTGGTCCAGCCTCTGTGTCAGCCGACTCGTGATGACTCTTGAAAAGACCTTGTACACGTGGCTAAGAAGTGAGATAGGTCGATAGTTTTTCAACTTCGCCCTATCCCCCTTCTTGTGAAACAAGACAACGACACTATTTCGCCATGCGGCCGGAACTACACCGCCTTCAAGAGCTGCATTGAACAGTTTTTGCAGTTCCTTCAGGATCGGTCGTCCGCCAGCGTTCAGCAGCTCTGTCGTTATCCCGTCTTCACCTGGAGCCTTGTGTTTTTTGAGTCCTTTCAAGGCAGCCTTTATCTCATAGACACTAATATCGGGTAGATCCTCCGTGTAGTGTCTAGTGAGCGGCGCACGCCTATCAGAGTCGACTGGTTTGCTTGGACTTGGGGCAGGGATTGCTGCGGAGTACAATTGGCCATAAAATTCCTCCACCGCCTCAAGAATATCCGGCTTTCTTGCGGTGACAACCCCATTCGCCCGCTCGAGTTTCGAGATTTGGTTAGCGCCGGTAGAGAAGGCACGGGCAAACACTTTGCTGCCTCGATTTTCCTCTATAACGCGCTCAACCATCTTCATGTTCTCTCGGCGAATATCACGGCGAATGGACTTGCTTATGGTCTTGTTGAGGTTCCTGTGCACAACACTACTCCGGGTCTCCGGTTTCATATTCCGTCGTGTTTCCAGGAGCCTCAACGTCTCTGCGGATAGCTTGCTACGGGGTGCCTGTCGACTTTTGCTGAAGTGCTGCTCTGCAGTGTCCGTTAGTGCGGATACGAAGCTCGTATACACCTTGTCGATGTCGGCATCCTCATCTCGTGGCGCTAAGCTAAAAGCATCCGCGAGTTTGGCTTCGAAATTTTCGAGCGTCTCGTCCGGTATGTTTAGCTTGGCCAACGGTTTGTGGATGAGTTTGCGCCGTTCCATCTTGAGGTTTAGCTTCAGCGTACCTCGCACTAGTCGGTGATCGCTGCCAGTATCGAAGCGGTTAAGGACAGTAACGTCTATACACGACGATTTACTGTCCGCCAGTATGAAGTCGATCTCGTTCCTCGTGCAACCGTCAGGGCTGGCCCACGTCCATTTCCTTTTTTCCTTCTTCAGGAAAAAGGTATTCATGGCGTGGAGCTGGTTGGCTTCGAGATAGTTGACCAACATCTGGCCGCGTCGATTCCTGACACCGATACCGTACGGACCTACTGCTCTGTCTCCCTTCAGAGGCTTGCCCAGTTTGGCATTAAAATCTCCCATCACGTACTGGAAGTGAGATTTGTTGGTTTCTAAGGCTTTGGATACATCCTCGTAAAACTGCTCCACCTCGTCGTCAGCGTGTGAACTTGTGGGAGCGTATACCTGCACCACCTTCAGCTGATACCGCTTGTTCAGCCTGATGATGATGTAGGCCACTCTGTCCGACACGCTGTCGATTTCGATGATGCTGTTCACGAGGCTGCGCCTCACCATAAATCCCACTCCACCTTCCGATTTTTGGGGATTTCCTCTGAAGTAGAATAGGTTGCCGGAACGTAGCACTTCAGTCTCTTCGCCCTTTCTTCTGACCTCGCAAAGACCCAGGATGTCCCATTTTATATGAGCCAGCTCCTGTTCCAGCTCGACCAGTTTCTCTTGCGTTCTCAAAGTCCGTATGTTATGGGTAGCCAAGTGTAGTTGGGTGTGGCAGCCAGATCTAACCCAGGGATTCTTAGCACCCCTCGCCCCGCCGGAACCTGGACCGCCACCACGATGATCCGGAATAGCGGGGCCGCTGGGAACTAGGGGCCGAGGTACTGTAGGACTTTTCATTGGAGGTTTTGGCCATAAAACGCCACGTTGGGCAAACGTCTTGGCGAGTCTTCCGCTCTCGTCAGCCTTAGGATTGTAATACCTATGGTATTACGCACCTAAGTTTCCAGGATATACCGCGAGGAGGTGTGAGTCGGAAATTGGAGAAAGAATTTCACTCCGCTACTACTTCACCATCGTGCGATGGTGCAGCATTAGCAGAAGATTAATTCAGTCTCCCTTTTATATCCTTATAAAATATAGAGGCTATAGCTGTGTTTCTTTATGACGTTATCATGTAAAACTATCGTCCGTAAACCGACTTTACAGACAACCAATTTTCTTTTTTATGGAAAGCGCTCTTTTATTACTACGAATAGGAAATTCGTTTATTACTGCCAGTATCCAGTGACGGCGCTGCACGGAATACATTTGTAATATTACTTATTATAATAAAACCAAAATTTTGAAAGGAACGAAACAATTTGAAGTTACTAGATAGTTTGCATGCACAAATTCTGGAATGGACATGCATCTTCGATCAATTCGATCATACCCATTCGATATACATGGACATCGCAGAAATGTCCATGGACATTCTGCGATGCACGGGGATTGCAAATGTCATGCCGGCCTGACAGGAGCATTTTCACGCCCCTTTTGAAACGCATCTTTGCTATTTACAAAGAGTTTGTATACGTCGCTGCGCTCCGACGTGTAGAGAGCGTTTTTCAACTAAAAGTTCCCTTCGCCGTTATGTTGGCTCCACTGTCTATCTGTCAAAAAAGCGTTGAGGGTTGCTATGTGTACAGATTTACCCGTAATTATCGGTATTTACCGTATTTATTATAGGGTAATACCGATTACATTACGAGGTAATAATCTTCACAATCTGGCAACACGAATTTAAGCACTGACAGTGGAGCCAACATAACGGCGAAGGGAACTTTTAGTTGAAACCACGACATCGTGGTTGAAACGCTATTTAATACAAACTCTTTGGCTATTTACACATGTTTTATTTTATTTTATTTTATTTTATTTTATTTTATTTTATTTTATTTTATTTTATTTTATTTTATTTTATTTTATTTTATTTTATTTTATTTTATTTTATTTTATTTTATTTTATTTTATTTTATTTTATTTTATTTTATTTTATTTTATTTTATTTTATTTTATTTTATTTTATTTTATTTTATTTTATTTTGTTTTATTTTATTTTATTTTATTTTATTTTATTTTATTTTATTTTATTTTATTTTATTTAACAGGGATTAATACAGAGACAGGAAAAAGTTAACATAAAAAATAGTACACAAGTTATGCATGTTGACGCGGCGTTCAAGCGGCGGGTGGCCGAGTGGTTTGGGCATCGGCTTCTCATGCGAGAGCTCCGAGGTTCGAATCCGGTCGGCGTGTGCCAATGAGTTTTTTCTGACAAAAAAAATTATGTGCATACCTACATCTGCTGCTTCACCGTTCGGAACCGGTGTAAAACTGTATGTCCCTTCCCTTGCCCCTTACTAGGTGGTAGGCTCAAATTGTAGCCGACAGGGTTGGCACCACAGTACTGGATGTAGGATGGCCGCATAGCAGCCTCGGTTGTGTTCTCCTCTAGTCCAGTAGTATAGCCAGCAATCCAGGGAAGTCTCCGGTGTGGCACCTACCTTCTCGGAGGTGATATTGGCTAGTCTAAGCGTTTGCTTTGGCCCCTCCGACTCAGCCACCCATACCGGATTACATATAAAAAAACCACTAGTGATGATTATGCCTAATGGTAAAAGTCGCGCCGATCGCCGTCGGTCGTTCTCAGGATTTTGATTGCCCGCAAGCGGGTGACCAGATCTTCCGTCAGATCTTCCGAAGATCGCCGCCTCCCCAATTCCCCACCGCGGGGAGGCGGCGATCTTCTACGACCTTTCGCTAATTATTTCCGCACAGAAAGCAAGGAAACCATCTATAACTCGTTCATCGAGAAACTAACAGCTCCTTGCTGAGGCGCCAGACCAACCCAACCGTTTTTTTTTTATGGAAACTGGCACGGTTGGCAACATCACCTACAACATCCGTGATGTCAGCCCATAACACCTTGGTGAACTAGGTGCCATGTCAGTGCTTCCCTTTATTTCATGTCGGCTACACCGAACTATTTACATAGCCGTTTCGACCGACGACGTTTCGTTCAATACGGTGGTTAAGGAAGGGACCTACTACAGTTTTGCATGGAATCCGACCGCGCCCAGTTGCGCTTATGATCCGACCGACAGTCGACCGACCGCACCACTGAGCTACCGAGGCTGACGCATGAAAATTATCTTCCAGTTCTGGAGTCGAGCGAGTTCAAGTCGGACGCGCTGCTCCGCAACATGAATGCGCTGCTCACTTCAGACCGGCGCGTGTTGAGCTGCGCGCAGCGCTTTATCTGCTGGACTGCCAAGAGCGCTCCGTCAGTCGCCACCAGGCCTAGCAAGACTATGTACATGCTGAAAGAAATGGCCAGGTAGGAGGATGTATATTTTCCAGAGCCAACTGTCATTGTCTACCTCTACGGAGACCAAGCCATGCTGCATCGTCATAGCCCCAGTGCGACGTTGCTATCGCTTACTCGCTCTCGCTTGCCTACCGATGACAGGAGTGAGAGAGAAACACGAAGATTGCGACGGTCGCTCGATGAAGGGTGAGCGATTTCATGTTTCTCTCTCGCTCCTGTCATCGGTAGGCAAGCGAGAGCGAGTAAGCGATAGCAACGTGGCACTGAGGCTATGATGATGCAGCATGGCTTGTCTCCGTAGAGGGAGACAATGACAGATGGCCCTGGTATTTTCTAACCGACCTCTTCAAAAAAGGAGGTTATCAATTCGACAGTATGTATGTAATATCGTCGGAATTGCACAATCACACACGCCGAATCCCGACAATCGGGGTAAGCAGAATGATCGGTGTTGTGCTGCAAGAACTCTGGTAAATTACAGCACAACACCGACCACCACGTTTCGCAAAGCATTCGAACAAGATTCAATGGATCAGGCATCAAGTAAGGCACGAAGACCCACCTACTGCATGACTCGGTGGAAGTGCCGCACCAAGGTGAGAGGTGGCGAGCCTGTCGCCCTTTAGCACGGCATCTTATCCTTATCCCTTAGTCTCCTTTTACGACATGCATTGGGAGAGATGCAGTGGGGATATTATTTTTAAGTACCGGCCTCACACGGTACACAATATTCGTATATATTCGTCAATGCGGGCTTCTAAACCAGGTGTGCCAAATGTCATAAGTGTGTATGTTTGTATGTATGCATGTTTGTGCACGCATTTCTCCGAAACTATTAATCGGATTTTAACCATTCTTTGCTGTACAAAAGCACACCTTAAAATCTATAGATGGACCCCTTTTGTGATTTTGTACCCCATTCAACTTAAGGGTCCGAATATGAATCAAAATATTATTTAACACTTTCCAGTTCTAGTTGTTTTTTGAAGTCGGTGCAATGTTTTTTTTTAAAGTTCCATATCTGTATGGGACCCTATTACGAAGCCTACGCCGCCGTCTGTCCGTCGCGTCGTCCGTAATAGGTAGGCTGTTGAAATGTTCACAGAACATGTTGTATTATGGCTGAAAACCTAACAAATACAATAACAAAACAATGCTCTATCTATATCTATAGCATATGCTCTATATGTGATGATGTATGCACAATTGAATAAATTACTCTACTCTACTCTACTCTACTCTACTCTACTCTACTCTACTCTACTCTACTCTACTCTACTCTACTCTACTCTACTCTACTCTACTCTACTCTACTCTACTCTACTCTACTCTACTCTACTCTACTCTACTCTACTCTACTCTACTCTACTCTACTCTACTCTACTCTACTCTACTCTACTCTACTCTACTCTACTCTACTCTACTCTACTCTACTCTACTCTACTCTACTCTACTCTACTCTACTCTACTCTACTCTACTCTACTCTACTCTACTCTACTCTACTCTACTCTACTCTACTCTACTCTACTCTACTCTACTCTACTCTACTCTACTCTACTCTACTCTACTCTACTCTACTCTACTCTACTCTACTCTACTCTACTCTACTCTACTCTACTCTACTCTACTCTACTCTACTCTACTCTACTCTACTCTACTCTACTCTACTCTACTCTACTCTACTCTACTATTGTTCCTATGCCCCCAATAACCTACTTTGTATTGTATTGTATTGCTTATTGATAATTTCATAATTATGGCAGACTGCACTCGAAATTGTCACAATTTGTTCTATCCGGTTCGATTACACCTACCAAGGAAATTAGAGGTAGGGACGTCGGAACTTCCCCGCGCCAGCGTAACACGATATTAGTAAAAACGTACCAATAACATTCGTTACCACCCAATCAGAGCGCGCGCCGTAGCTCGGCGACGCTGGTTCTCATATAAGCATTGGACAGTCCGACGTCCAAACTCTTCTAACGTGTTTGACACTTACGAAGAGAACCGACAAGAAAGTCCACAGGGAATTTTGTTTTTACATATTATTATATTATTACAAGTATTTACTTACTAGTCACATAATAATCGCCTAAAGTCTATCGAAAACACAGATTGAGAGCAAGATTAACAATTCTGCTGATAGTTCTGACTACAAAGACTTATTAATTAATAATTTTTTTAATTTTTTTTTTAAATAACCTTTATTAATATAAATTTCACAGTAATAAATTTAAATTATTAAATAAACTTAAACTACCTATTAATTAAATATATCAAGTGTAAAGAGCCTTTGGAAGAGCGTGTGGATTGTTTTTGTAATCAATTTAAAATTAAGGAACGCAATAAAATACAACAGTAATGAAATAATATTATTTATTTTTACAACAATAAAAATTATATTGTAATTACACTAAGTGTACATTCGGATTACAATATGAATTTATCATTATGTAAAAGTTTTTTCGAAATCTTCAATCTCATTAAGATAATAACGTCAATCTGCAAATTCAATTTTTTTCAGGAGAAGCAAAAAAACTACTTTTTTCTGGCAAATCGAACTTTTATCAATTATCACGCAAAGTCCAAAATTACAATGACAATGACAAAATACAATTACCTTGGTCAAACCTGTACTAAGATGATGAATAAAGAATAAAGAATCCATACCATAGTCCTGTTCCATAAAAATATATAATCTGTTTCATTTTTCAGCAACGCCATCCTAAACAGCCTGCTGAACGGGACGTCCATAGACACAGCCTTCAGGGCAGGCTCACAGGGGCACAACTGCACGGAATCATACAGAGACTGCCCCGTGTCACATGACAATATGCAGATACTCATGTCCAGTTTGGCCAAGCTGGGACGAGTTTGAATAAACTATAGAAAATATTAAGTTGTCGCTTTATTTTAGACCTAATAAGAAAATGTCTATCTCTATATCTATCTCTACTTCTTATATAAAAGGGAATGTGTATGTATGAACTGACAATCCGGAGTATCTCAGTCACAGACGATTTTTAGGGTCACTCAGTCTGTTCTACAGGTACTATCATGGACGCTGCTCGGAGGAACTTGCTTCCCTTATTTCTTGCCATCCAACCTATCGCAGCACTCGCCGCAGAGAAACTGCGCACCCTTTTGTTGTTGACATTGGGCTTTTGAGAACCCATCGGTTCTCAAAATCGTTTCTTTGTCGCACCGCTAGGGTGTGGTCTCCCGGCGAGTGTGTTTCCCGAATCCTTTAACCTGTGTGTCTTCAAACGTCGTACCAACGGGCTAGACAGCCTAGCAACAGTCCGCAAATCTGCTGGCATGGCGCCTCACTGAGCGTGGTTTCGCGAGGAGAGGGGTTTTTGGCTCTGTCGACTGTACCATCGGTCCCTCGACATAGCCACCCATGTTGGTTTACATAAAAAAAAATTGCCAGAAGGTAGATTGAATCTACGGTAGGACACGGTTAATACAACAGTCGTTCGGCTGACGTTCCCAGTCTATGTACCAGTGCACGCTGATGGCTATCAAATCCACTACCTCTCGCAACAAATCATTGGTCTTTACAACTTGGTCACAAGCTGTCGGCATGTTTATTCCAACAGCCCTATCATGTGTTCGTTATTCAGCCGCCTGGCGTAGTCCAGCGGGGAGTGCTTCAGTATGTCCAGAACATTCCTCTCGACTCCTTGATCCAGCAGATACTTCACGACTTCCGGGCGACTGCTCAGCACCGCCTGCAATGAGATAGAATGTGGAATTGACGACATAAATAGAGTTTGAAGATTTATTTGGAACAGTCAACTCTCTCTTTCAATACACATCTTTCTCTATTTCGCAGGTAGAATTAAAATGCTAGGAAGAACATCCATTTTATGGACATGTGACAACATGTCAATAAACCATATAATCTTAGTAAACTGTTGCCATTTCAGTGATTACTCCTTTCAAAGGTTGTGCCGGGTACACGGAACTACTCACAGACGACTTAAGTCGACTTAAGTCGTCTGTGATGGAGCTAGACGAAAACACAAACTATTTGCATAGCCGCTTCTATCGACCTTCCACTCAGAGCGGTGGCTCCAAAACGGATGGTAGACTTAAATTGTAGCCAACTAGGTTAGTACCACCATACTGGATGTAAGATGGCCGCATAGCAGCCTCTCAGCCGTGTTCTCCTCTAGTCCAGTATAGCTAGCAATCCAAAGGAAAGTTTCCGATATGGTACCTACATTCTCGGAGGTTATATTGGCTGGTCGGAGCATGTGCTTTGGCCCCTCTGACTCAGCCACCCATACGGGATTACATTTTAAAAAAAGCCAACCTTGTGAAACGCTGTCTGCCCCATCTCATCTCTCAAGTTGAAGTCAGCTGCAGCTATCTTCAGCGACTCTAGCCTCTGAACAGAGCCTCGTCTTGCAGCCAAGGACAGCAGTTCCGCCACCGCCTCGTCATCGGAACTGGTCAGCTGCGCTCCGTGCTCCAGGAGCAATCTGATGATATCATGCTGGTCTCTTTGGATGGCCGTCAGGAGGGGCGACTCGCCAGATCTGGGGGCAAAATGTATAATATGTCATTACACTCTTCTACATAAGGAGAAGATGGAGTGCTAAAGGATAGCCACTTTGGCATGACCCTTCCACCGAGCCAGGCTCGTGGCACCGGGAGATCCGTTGCATCTGCCTACTTCGTTGGGACACAGACGTTACGATATTTATGAATGTATGTATTAGCAGGCCAGGCGTACTAGGCACTTTAGGTATGAAGCTACAAGTGCGGGCCCGGCTTGGCGGGCCGCGTCAGAAGAGATAGAGTTACGCGATAGAAAGAGAAACGTGTTGTCGGTGCATATAATTTTAGGCAAGCAGCGCTGTGCGAGCTGAATTGCACTTTATTGCGTCGTAGTAATAGAAGCTATTTATTTATCTGTCTTTGCAGTGATCCTTCTGTACGTTAATGTATTCTGTGGTTACTCTGAGGAAAACACTAACATCCCTTATTCTCCGCCATCCGTCTTTTCTTCTCAGCACTTTTTTTTATGTAATCCAGTATGGGTGGTTGAGTCGGAGGGGCCAAAGCGCATGCTCCGATCAGCCAATATCAGCCTCCGAGAAGGTAGGTGCCATAGTTCATAGTTCATTTATTACATCTTTGGACAAAACTGCCGCTCAGACATGTCACACATTACATTTCATATAATATATTATTATTTTTTACATTTCATTTCATTTAATTTGTAACACACTTAAATAAATATAAAAATACAGAAAAAAACAGTTTTGTGCATTAAAAGGCCATTAGCTAGAGCAAAATTACAATAAAACATTAAAATACATCGCATCAATAGACATGTCAAAGGTTAAAAATACAAATAAGTCAATATAAAAATAAAAGTAAAAAAGCTAGCATCAATAGAATTGTCAAATTTAAGAAATAGTTACATTTAAATTGTTGAATTAAATCAAATAAAGAACACAAAATTAAAACAAACATCTAGCATCAAAAGAATTGTCAAATTAGTCAAACTAATAAAACTTAAAAAAATATATATATAAAAATTTAAAATATAAAAAAATACATAACCTTTCAAAAAAATATAACAATTTCTTACTTTTGCTTATTTCTAACACAAAATTTATTCATTATAAAATTCCTGTATAGAGTAGTACGATTTTTTAGGAGGTATTTTTTTACTTCTGTCTTAAATCCTCCATCTCCCAGTTTTACATAATTCGTTGGTAACCTATTATACAGCTTTATACTTTGGGAGATGAAGCTTTTGGACATTTTTGCTAGCCGTGATGTCACGGGTCTGAGTTTCTGTCTCTGCCTTGTGTTATAACTATGGAAGTCGCCGTTAACAGGAATGTCTTGAATATTTTGACGAGCGTATAAAATATTTTGTCTAATATATTCACCGGGCAGTGTCCCGATTCCAAGTTTTTTAAACACAAGTCTACAAGATTCTCTTGGACCCATACCCATGACAGCACGAATAGCGCGTTTTTGAAGCCTAAATATTCTTTCCCACGTAGCACAGTACCCCCAGAACATCAACCCGTACGACATAATACTGTGGAAGTAAGCAAAATATACCATTTTCGCGGTTTTACTCCCACATAGTTCCCGAATTTTTCTAATAGCATATATTGAGGCATTAAGTTTTTTAGCTATGCTGTCTGTGTGTTTTTCCCATTTTAATTTTTCGTCTAGAGTAATTCCCAAAAATTTGATTTTTGAGACTCTCGTTAACTTATGGTTTCCGACCTGAATGTCGTACGGCTTGGTGCTGTGTTTCAGGGAAAATCGCATGTACTGTGTTTTATCTATGTTGAGTAGTAGTTGATTACTTTGGAACCACTTATGTGTTTTCGACAGCACCTCATTAATTTTAAGTGGAGAGTGTTCATTCTTTTCTACTTTGAAAAGTATTGATGTGTCATCTGCAAACAAGATTACTTCGGTCATGTGTGATATATAAGCTGGTAAATCATTAATATACACAAGGAATAACAGGGGTCCAAGTATGGATCCCTGAGGTACACCACATGTGACATTTATTGCGCCGGATTTGGCTTCATCAATTTGTGTATATTGCACACGATTCGATAGATATGATTCTATTAAATTTAGTTCTATACCTCTGATTCCATAATGTTCCAGCTTTGTCAATAAGATGGTATGGTTTACGCAGTCAAATGCCTTTGATAAGTCGCAATATACCCCTATACTATCAAGACCATCATCCAAATTGTGCAATATCACTTTAAGCATATGAGCTATTGCATCGTTTGTTGACTTTTTCTTCTGAAATCCGTATTGGCGAGGATTAAGGATGTTATGTGATGTAAGAAACTGAACTAATCTGGAATAAATAAGTTTTTCAAACATTTTGCTAATACACGGGAGGATTGACACTGGCCTATAATTATTTACATCAAGCTTTGATCCTTTTTTGAAAATAGGGCACACCTTAGCGGCTTTCAGAAGGTCAGGAAGTATGCCTTCTTCAATGCAGCTATTTAAAATTATACATAAATGGTCAGGAAAGTTTGCTACTAGTTTTTTAAGCAGTTCTGTAGACATACCCCACAAGTCAACTGAAGATTTAGTTTTAAGGTCCTTAGTTACTTTAAGAAGTTCCTGTATGTCAATTTTGTCGTATTTTATGGAGTACTCGTTTCGAGGGATGCAAGATTTTACGATGCTGCATTTGGAATAGGTGTTATTGTTGCCGTTAGTTTATGCGCAACTGTACTGAAAAAGGTATTAAATTCATTAGCTACACTAAGGGGATCTGAGATTATTATGTCATTTATTTTAAGCTTAATCTGTACTGGATATTTTTGAGTTGAGGTAGTTTCGCTTCTTATAATGTTCCATGTAGTTTTAACAATATTGCTAGAGTTCTCAATTTTTGAATGTAGATTTATTTGTTTGGCCTGAATAGACACGTTCTTGAAAATTTTACTATATTTTTTGACATACGCGTGAAAGTAGTCATCATTATTTTCTTTTAACTCTGAGTAGAGGCCTATAAGTGTATCGCGAGATCTGCGTATGCCAAGCGTTATCCAGTTTATATCATGTCTGCGGTTTGTTACAATAGTTTTTTGACAAATTGGCATGAACGAATCTAAGTTTAACATTAAGTTTTTAAAGAAAAAAATATATTTCTCATTAGCTTTGAGTAATGGGTACATATCGTAACATATTTTATCATTAATTTTAAATTGAGCTATTGCATTGTCGTTTATTTTCCTTTTCGAAACTTTAATTTGGTTATTTATTTTCTTTTTATTTTCTGATGCTGCAAATGTCATTGTTTGTCCATAATGGTTTGACTGAAAGATCGACTCTATTTTAGAGACACATGCAAGGTCATTATTTGTAAAAATATTATCAATACACGTAGCCGAGTGTGTAGTCACTCTTGTTGGTTCCAGGATTTGCCTTTTTAGTAAGAATGATTCTAATAAATCCAGAAGCCTTGATGAGTTGGCGCATTTCACGTTTAAGTCAATGTTAAAATCACCACATAAAATTACCGTTTTTGTGTCCCTAGAGATATTGCTAAGTATTGCTTCTATTTTTGATAAATATGTAATAACATTTCCATTTGGGGATCTATAGACACATAATACGATTACTGTAGACAATTCAACACAGCTAATTTCGATGTCTCTTTAAATTGAGTGTACCACTACCGTGCCATACCGGAGACTTCCCTGGATTGCTGGCTATACTGGACTAGAGGAGAACACAACCGAGGCTGCTATGCGGCCAGCTTACATACTTCTCGAGAGGTTTAGCACCCTTTCGTTGTTGATGTTGGGCTTTTGAGAACATATCGCTTCGTACCGTGTGGGCCGGTACTTAAAAAAATCTGTTAAGTGCGAGTTTTACTCGCGCACGGAGGTTTCCGTATCTATCAGCTATTATCCGCCTATCTTTTGTCTTTCAACAATGCAATGTATAAAAGCCTGTGGCGCCATCTAGGTATTATTCAATAGTGTGACTAATAGATTTTTCGGACGTTTGTTGTATGGGAGCCGCCCTTAATTTTTAACATTTCCTCATTTCTCTTATTTGTTGTTATCCGCCAAAATTTCAACAGGCTACCTTTTACGGTTCAAGACATACAGCCCTCGGACAGACGGACGGACGGCGGAGGCTTAGTAATAGACTTCCGTACGGGATACGGAAACCTAAAAAGTACCGTGTGGGGCCGGTACTTAAAAAGAATAGCCCCACTGCATCTCTCTCCGTGCGCGTCGTAAAAGGCGACTAAGGGATAAGGACAAGATGCCGTGCTAAAGGGCGACAGGCTAGCCACCTCTCACCTTGGAACGGTCCTTCCACCGAGTCATGCAGCGGGTGGGTCTTCGTGCCTTACTTGATGTTTGATAGTTGTCCGAATACTTTGCTAAACGCGGTGGTCGGTGTTGTGCTGTAATTTACAAGAGTACCTGTAGCACAACTCCGATAACTCTGCTTACCCCGATTGTCGGGATACAGCGTGTGATATGTATGCGTATGTATGTATCGCTTCTCAAAATGGTTTCCTTGCCTAACCGCTTCGGTGTGGAACTGTCTTCCGGCGTAGGTTTCCCGAATCCTTTATCCTGGGGGGTTCTTCAAACGTCGTAGCAATAGGCTACAGCACAGCAACAGTTCGCAAATCTGCTGGCATGGCATCTAAATGAGCGTGGCTTCGCAAGGAGAGGTGAATTTGGTTCTGTCGACTGTCGACCTTTTGTCCCTCGGCACAGCAACTAGGCTTGCCAGGTGCCCGGAATTTCCGGGATTGTCTCGGACAAGGCTCCAATGTCCCGTGTCCCGGGCGAAGGGTCATTTTGTCCCAGGAAGAGTCCAGATGCCGATGAAGTGCTCAAATTAGCAATTTCCCTGTTTCATTTTAGTGAAGTGTTGCTTACTAAAGTATTTCGCTTTAAAACAATCGCTAAAAATTCGCCGTAAAAATTATAACAGAAAATATTGATCTTTTCTTTACATACCTACATTTCTATACACACCACACGCTGTATCCCGACAATCAGGGTAAGCAGAGTTATCGGTGTTGTGCTGCAAGTACTCTTAAATTACACCGGCATCTTGTCTTTATCCCTTAGTCGCCTTTTAAGACATGCACGGGGAGAGATGCAGTGACGCTTTTCTTTCTCCACCATATTTATGAAGGACTGCAATAGTAGATATGTCCCGGGAAGGCTAACATCAGATCTGGCAAGCCTAACAGCAACCCATGCTGTTTTTTTATAAAAAAAAACCACAGTTGCACTCCGGGAGTGCCGGCAGAAGTGAAAACAACACCGTAACATTGCTTTAAAAAAAACATAAAAAAAATTAATGTTATATTTAGTAGAACGGACAGACATGCATTTGTTACGGAACCCTACATTAATTTTGAAATAAATGTTAAATTTAGTAGAACGGACAGACATGCATTTGTTACGGAACCCTACATTCATTTTGCAGAACTTAGTAGAATGGACAGACATAAACGTGTTACGGAACCCTACTTTTATTATAAAATAACCGTCGGAGGACCTTGGTTGAAAATTGTAAAATTTAGTAGAACAGACAGACATGCATTTGTCACGGAACCCTTCATTCATTTTGAAATAAATGTTAAATTTAGTAGAACGGACGGACATGCATTTGTTACGGAACCCTACATTCATTTTGCAGAACTTAGTAGAATGGACAGACATAAACGTGTTACCGAACCCTACTTAACAGTTGCACTACGGGAGGTCCGGCAGATCCCGTGCCACTCTAACTTAACCCTTAATGCAATGACTTAAGGTTACATTTTAAATAATAATGACGCTGTCGCGGTGTCGCGAACAGAATTGATCCCGTGCCACTGTAACTTAACCCTTAATGCAATGGCTTAAGGTTACATTTAAATTTAAGGTTAATTTTTTACCCAAGCGCCGCTAAAGAAGTTTTCACTTCAAAATACTCTACCTAGATTTGACGTGTACGTCGGCCCCCTGCATGAGCAGATGCTTGACACCTTGAACGTTTTCCATGTAAATGGCTTCGTGCAGCGGAGTCTTGCCTTCCGAGTTCTGCGAATTCACCTCCGCTCCCAATTCTGTAAAATATCCCAAGGTTTTTTTTTTATGGAAACTGACACGGTTGGCTACATCACCTACAACATCCGTGATGTCAGCCCATAACACCGGGTCAACTTGGTGCCACGTCAGTGCTTCCCTTCGGTCGTGCCGGCTACACTAAACTACACTAAAACTATTTACATAGCCGTTTCGACCGACCTTTCATTCAAACCCTACCACCTAGTAATATAAGAAGGGAGTCATATCCCTTAGTCGCCTTTTACAACATACACGGGGAGAGATGCAGTGGGGCTATTCTTTTAAAGTACCGGCCCCACACGGTACATAGGTTTGGTCACTTTTACATTTTGTCAGCCTCGGTAGCTCAGTGGTGCGGTCGGTCGACTGTTTTTAACCACACCTGGGCGCGACCAGTCTTGGATGGGTAATCGCTGGACCATTTGAGGCTGACCGCGGTTCGGATTCCACGTAAAACTGTAGGTCCCTTCCCTTCTTACCTTACTAGGTTGTAGAGTTTAAACCGCCCGGGTTGATACCACCGCACTGACTGAAACGTCGTTCTAAATAGTTCGTGTTTTCCGTCCAGTTCAGTGTCGCCGGCATGACCGAAGCGAAGCACTAACATGACGTCTAGTTCACCAAGGTGCTGTGGGCTGAAACCACGTATGTAGTAAGGTGATGTAGCCAACCGTGTCAGTTTCCATAAAAAGAAATCTTTGTGAATGGTTGTAATTTTGATCTTGTAAGAAACGTGCACTTTCCGACGTGATTTTCTCGGTTAACTACTAGGATCGCCCTGTGTGGTACTGTGTGGTGGTACCACACAGATGTGGTAGTACTGTGTGGGGTCGGTACTTAATAAGAATAGTCCCACTGCATCTCTCCCCGTGCATGTCGTAAAAGGCGACTAAGGGATAAGCGGCCTGCAGATACCCCGGTCGACTTGTGGCTTTCATGGAAGACATAGGGCGGCTGGGGTAGCTGGAGACTGCGGGGTTTTGCACGAAGGTCCCCAACCAAGCGGGATTAGTTTGCAGGCCTAGAGCCAACCCCAAACCAAAACAACAACAACAACACCCTGTTAAAATTAACGTAGTAACCACTGAGTAAGTGACTACTGTAGCAGCCTATATAAACGACATAGATGGTAACACACCTTGCATTTTCTTGATAATGACTCCCTCATCCTTGTCAACGGCGTACAGAAACAGGGCAGAATAAACTTTATCCGTTACTTCCACTAACTGGTTCGGAGAAGTGATTTTCAAACTCGAAGCTAGAGCATGTATCAAAGAATTTTCCTGGAAGAGAATAGACATATTAAAAAAAATTTAAAGTCGGAGCGAAACATTGACCTATGTATGACTAACGCACGGACATGCCCATACTATAGTAATACGAACTCCAAAGATTTAATTTAAATCTTTGACTAACTCGATAATGTCCTCACTACAGTGCTGGTCAAAAATAATGGTCATAGAGTTATTCATTCAAACTAGTATCAAATTAATTAATTTTCCAAATAAAAATTATCGAAATGTGATATTTAATTTCCAAATTATATATCTTCAATTCGTTAATTTTATTGATTGTAATATCGTTTGTTTTTACTGTAAATAAATATACGTCCATCTGAATTTCCAAATTGTTTAGGTCATTTTAGGCGTTCTACTTATGTATTGAATAAGTTCACTTTAATGAGGGCATTTATTAAATGTTTATTAATTTCATATGGGCATTGGGCACCTTACGTTAGTAATATAGTATAAGTAAAATGGAGCGAGAACTTTAATCATTAGGTTATAATAAAATTATAAGTCTGTTCCGGATCGACGCTCGGGAAGCGGTGGACTGTATTTTCTTGACTGGGATCGGCAAGACGCCCGGCCACTCGGTCGACGACACGCAGTACGGGAGATAACGAACGGGCACGTAAATAATACGCCGGTGCTCAGTACGGAAACAGGGCGGCCTGTTACCGGAGCAACCACGGACGTAAACGGCGGGCTTGCGGTTGTGCGGGGCGACGCAAGCGTGAGACGCGCAGCGGAGAGAGAGGGACGGCGATAGAGCACTGGCAAGCTCGACGTAGGCACGACGATTCAACCGCTTCGGCGGGAATGTAGCTTGCTGGCTCTTGAAGTGTTCTTGCTGCTCCTGCTAGTGGTCCTCTCTCTCCGGTTGCTTGCTGCGGTCTGCCGAGCCGGTCGCAATAGCAGCTATATTTATATGACTCCCCGCCCGCTCGGCCCAGCGCGCTCGCGCCGCTCGATAATGCGCGGGCGGGGGTAATAGGCGCCCGGCTCGGCTATGAGTCCCGTTACGCGACTCTAACGCCCCCTACCTTGCCTCACTCGTCTCGTCCGTGTGTACTCCAGTAAAAGGCCGACCAGATATATTTATTTATTCAAATAAAACTTATATCTAACCTAGTTAATATGTTATAACAGCTAATTAAACCTAACGGGCTAGATCTTACAGGCTAACTTATTCTACGATTTTGTAAATGTTTATTTCTTAATAATTAACTTATGTCTAACTTATATGCTATCTTACTTATACCTAGCCCGCGTCTATGCTATTCTATGCTAACTTATGGAACCTATTCTATATCTACAACGGCTGCTGCCTAACTACGCTAATTCCTATTCTAATTTTCCTAACTACGATGCGCTGGCTGCGGAGCTGTCGTCGTTCTCCACAAAGTCTGTGAAAATAGTACGTATGATCACGTATGAATCGATTTTTAGAACAGTTACCTAAAGACAAACTACCTTTTGCCCGCGGCGTCGCTTGCATTAAATTCAAAAAGGACACTAAGGTTACTAAGGGCGACTCTCACGAAGAAAGTAACTCACTAAGAGCGAGGCCGAAGGCTGAGATGCGATCAGGTAAGCAATATACTCTCATGAAGATAGTAAGTCACTAAGGGCGAGGCCGAAGGCGGGGGCTGCGTCCACTCAAACGTTATACTTTCTCGAAAAAAGTAAGTCACTAAGGGCTAGGCCGAAGGCCAAGTGGCGTTCAAGTAAACGGCATACTCACTCGAAGAAAGTGAGTTTACGTGAACGCCTTGGCCTTCGGCCTCGCACTTTGTGACTTACTTTCCTCGGGAGAGCATTTCGTTTACCTACGTAAACAAAGTTTGGCCTTCGGCCTCGCCGTTAGTGACTTACTTTCTACGGGAGCGCAAATGTTATATGTTTAAACCAGAGAGATTGGTTTAATGTCTTTGGTTTAAACGAAGCTCGGCGTTCGGTCTCCTGATGTATAAATGTAATTAAAGTTTGAGGGCTTTAATTTTAAGTATGTTTTAAATGTTTTACCTCATTTAAAGAATTATTGCTCAGCTCTCCCCTAAGGTTTGACGTCATCATCTGTAATCAAATCGAAATATTAATTACTCCTTTTAGACCAGTTTTATGGTCTCGGTTCCGGCACGTTAGCACAGAAGAACTTTAGGCCCGGTATGGCATTCGCATTCGCATTTCACAACCCCAGCAATCGACCGAATGTCCATAGTTAGTCACATTAAGACTGACCGGTGTAAAAATGTACATTGTGACCATGCGTGTAAAGATTTACATTAAGTCCCTTTCCTTGCCACTTCCATGCTGGTACGCTGAAATTGTAGACGACGAGGTTGGTACCACCGTACTGGACGAAAGATGGTCGCATAGAAACGTTAACTGCCGTCTTCTTTAGTCAGTAGCAGGGATGTTGCGGATATTCGCATCTGCATCCGTAAATGCGGAGCATCCGCATTGATTTTGACATCCGCATCTGCATTCGCATCCGCATTAAATCGATGCGGAACTCATGCGGATGCGGAGGTAGTGCAGGTTGAGACTTGAATGAAATTGGGCGGAGTCCGCGAGTGGCGCGCGCTGCAATTGACCAATAGGAAGGGAGCCAGGGCACCAGGCAGCGTTCCCAGCGAGCAATTATTCAGTGGCGCAGGTTTGATATATGATCCCCTCCGAAACAGGCTGGAGCCTGAAAAGGCAGCCAAGTTACTTTTCATTAAATACAATAGCCCAATCTTGAAATTTTCTTACTAAAAATTTATTGATCAATAAAAGATATTAAAAGCATAATCTCTTTAATTCAAGGACTTAAACTAACCGGCTCTTCAAGCAATCTTGTTAACATCCGCATCCGCATCCGCGTCCGCGGATGTGAGCGTCCAAAAATCCGCATCTGCATCCGTATCCGCGGATGTCGAATAAATCGCATCCGCAACATCCCTGGTCAGTAGGTACGAGTATATCTAAAAATTCCAAATTAAGTATCCTGCATCGCGTCCCCTAGCCTCTCCCCCCCTCACACGATTGTGCTCGGGCGATTATGTGCCGAAAGCAAAGAAAATTGCGGTACCTACTCACGCATAATTGTAGTTTTTCATTGCGAAATATAGGTTTTGTTGTGTATATTGTTTGAATGTTGTATTTATTTTATATAGGTATGAACAATATTAGTAAATTTTACTTATTTGTTTTGTTTTTTTTTTTTGTTAATATGTTATTTTTTATTATTTTATTTTATAATTTTTTTTTTATTTTCTCATAATTATTTATTTAATTGTTCAAAACTGTTTAGTGTGGAAGCTAGTAGCACGCGACTAAAGACAAACCTGCCATCCTCAATACGGAATTGTTCCCAGTGAGCATGGTAGGGTATAAACAAAATAGCTGGTACAGAAACCTATGCATGTGACATACACAATATACCTTATTAGGTTAATCTGATGAATGATTATTTGTAAAATGCTAAAATGTATGTATGTAACTTGTATTGTAAAATGTACCTATTCTTAAATATTAAGTGTTTTACAGATATTCTGTACCGATTCTGTACCAAAATTCTTCGAACAATAAATTCTATTCTATTCTATTCTATTCTATTCTATTCTATTCTATTCTGTATGGTGCTCGTACCTTATCGGAGGTGATAATGGCTGGTCGCCTGTGACTAAGCCACCGTATGTACCGGATCCATAAAAAATCACGGAATTTTCGCATCGCTTCGAATGGAACGCTCACAAACTGCCTTTTTTTTTATGGAACCTGACACGGTTGGCTACATCACCTACAACATCCGTGATGTCAGCCCATAACACCGGGTGAACTTGGTGCCACGTCAGTGCTTCCCTTCGGTCGTGCCGGCTACACTGAACTGGACGGAAAACACAAACTATTTACATAGCCGTTTCGACCGACCTTTCATTCAGTGCGGTGGTACAAACCCGGGCGGGTTAAACCCTACCACCTAGTAATATAAGAAGGGAGTCATATCCCTTAGTCGCCTTTTACGACATACACGGGGAGAGATGCAGTGGGGCTATTCTTTTAAAGTACCGCCCCCACACGGTACAAAAGCCTAAGCCCAGAGAGCTAGAATGACTCCTCTTCGGGGGTGCGATTCGCTGTGCCCGAGTCTCCAACACTCGGCCACGCAATGCAAATTAATACAAATTAATACAAAAAATTCCTCCAAAAAATTGAGCAAGTGCGAGTTTTACTCGCGCACGGAGGGTTCCGTAGATCCGCTATACCATTACCTGTCAAAAAACCATACTCGTCTATATTTTGTCTTTCTATAATGCTAAATATAAATACCTGTTGCGCCATCTATTATTCAGTAGCGTGAAATGTACTAATCGAATCGTTTCCTTAGCACGTTTCTTGTATGCGTACCCACCGTATTTTTTTACTATTTGCTTTTTTATTCTTTTGTGGAATATCCGCCATAATAACGCATATTCTGTGAAAATTGCAAACGGCTATCTATCACGCTTCAAAAGATACAGCTCTCGAGCGGACGGTGGAACGGACAGACAGATAGACAGACCGACTGACAGACAGGAAGACAGACAGACAGACTGCTCGTCTTTGACATAAACCGAAAAATAAATAATGTTCAAAAGTATCTACCTCGATCTTCTTCCCATAGTTCCAATCATCCTTAGACAGGACGTATGAGAGTTTAGCCAGAGTTGTCTCAGGAGTCATGTCGTAACCAGAGATCACTCCGCAGGCTTGGATCCGCTGAAATACGAACTACGTTTAAAGAAAGTGTTATCAATCACCTGCTAATTCATATAAAAATCGATAAAGTTGTTGATACAGACGATGAACATGATAAAAAATATGTTTATTAAAGATAAGAATATTTCAATGATAGGTAAAGGATATGTAGAAACATTTTATGCAAGCGTTGTGTTCGAAGCTGTGGTGTCCAAAAATAAGAGAAATAAGTTTTTAATATTCTTTATTTTTTATTCATCATTCATATGGTAGTACACTACGTTTTTTTAATGTAAACCAACATGGGTGGCTGTGCCGAGAGACCAATGATGCAGTCGACAGAGCCAAAAACCCCTCTCCTCGCGAAACCACGCTCAGTGAGGCGCCATGCCGGCAGATTTGCGGACTGTTGCTAGGCTGTCTAGCCTGTTGATGCGACGTTTGAAGAAACCCAGGTTAAAGAATTCGGGAAACACACTCGCCGGAAGACAGTTCCACACCCTAGCGGTGCGACAAAGAAACTATTTTGAGATCTGACGGGTTCTCAAAAGCCCAATGTCAACAACAAAAGGTTGCTCAGTTTCTCTGAGCTTGAATTTGTCCAATTGTATTTTTAGGGTTCCGTATCCGTCGTACGGGACCCTATTACTAAGCCTACGCCGTCTGTCTGTCTGTCTGTCCGTCTGTCCGAGGGCTGTATCTCTTGAACCGTAATAGATAGCCCGTTGAAATTTTCACAGAATATGTGTTATTATGGCGGATATAACAAAAAATAATAAAAAATTGAAAAAGTAAAAAATTTAGGGGGGTTCCCATACAAGAAACATTTTTTTTTCAATTTTTTTTTGTGGTGCGTCAACCTCGGTGCGCGAGTCTGACTCGCACTTTAATTATAACTTACATAATAAGTTTTCATTATGTTAAATATAACATTCTATATCTAAGCAAGGGAGGAAGACAGACGGACAAACAGACTGACGGCGCGGCGTAGGCTTAGTAATAGGCTTCCGTACGGGATACGGAAGCCTAAAAAATGATGACGAACCACACTGAATATGCATTATGTCTCAATGAAATATTGTTATTGTTGTGTGTTCTTTATGGCGAAATAAATATCTGAATCTGAATCTTCCTTCTAGTTATGAAGTTTACCTGTCCAGTCTCGTAGAGTGGTGCACTGACAGAACCGCTCAGACATTGTGTAATGTTGACAATGATGACTCCGCGCTTTACAGCCAGCTCTATCTCATTGAAGATGTCTTCGCGGTTGCTGGGGATGTTGCCGGAGCCGAAAGTTTCTAGCACAACGCCTGCGAAAATAAATTATTCAAAATATTATTAGATTAATAATTATTGTCAACCTCGGTAGCTCAGTGGTGCGGTCGGTCGACTGTTGTTAAGCACACCTGGGCGCGATCAGTACTTGGATGGGTGACCGCTCGACCGCTGGAGGCTGCGCGTCGTTCGGATTCCACGTAAAACTGTAGGTCACTTCCCTTCTTACCTTACTAGGTGGTAGGGTTTATCCCGCCCGGGTCAGTATCGCCGCACTGAATGAAACGTCGATCGAAACGGCTATGTAAATAGTTCGTGTTATTCGTCCAGTTCAGTGTAGCCCATATGAAATGAAGGGAAGCACTGACACAGCAATAAGTTAACAAAGGTGTTATGGGCTGACATCACGGATGTTAGATATAGGTGATGAAGCCAATCGTGTCAGTATACAAAAAAAAACCGTCCAAGTGCGAGTCGGACACGCGCATCGAGGTTTCCGCACCACAAAAAAAACATTGAAAAAAACACGTTTCTTGTATGGGAACCCCCCTTAATTTTTTACTTTTTAAATTTTTTATTATTCGTTGTTATTCCGCCATTATAAGTTATTATAACACATAGTGTGTGAAAATTTAAACCGGCTACTATACGGTTCCAAAGATACAGGAGTAGGACAGACTGACAGACAGACAGACAGACGGCGTAGGTTTAGTAATAGACTTCCGTACGGGATAGGGAAACCTAATAAATATGTTTTTAAAGATCTAAATTTTAATGCATACCGCTGTGACCCAAGCATCTTTGAATGCAAAGGGATGAAACACAGAAATCCTAATACTTCTCTGATCTGTGGGATGAAAGGTACTCGGAGGTAATATTGTCGGGTCTTAGCATGTACTCTGGCCCCTCTGACTCAACTACCAGATGCCTAATTACATTTATAATTATTTAAAAATAAAATACATACATACTGGTTATAAAATTCAACATAATATGCTGATTAAGAAATTCTAGTAAATCGCCAGTAAATGGGTATATCTAATCTATGGAAACTTTAATCCGCCTGTAAATCGGTCATGTAGATACATTTCTGTTAAATGCAATAAAAACACTTCAATTTGTACAAGAAAGACTTTCAAGATTGCACAGTGTTAATTATTCTAAGAAATAAAGCCATAAATAATACTATCGCGAAATATGTATAAATTATTTTACTCGTATGTATTTATTGAACTCAAATATGCGCAAAAGGTAACACTTGATGCCTCTAGGCATTTTTTAAGAGAATACCTTTTACCTACTCGCAAATTGAAGACGTAGAAATTATTGTATTGTATTGTAGGGACCTATACAGATTGTTTCAGGATAGGATTGAGAAACTTCAGGAATGGAAAGTACACATTATTAGAAGAAACAAATCATTATCACTCAAATCGAAATTCCGTATTTTTTTTTTCATACAAAATTGAAAATTTGAATAAAAACACGATGGACAGTGAGTTTGGGAAAAGTTTACGCCACGCCAGTTCACGCCTTGCTGTGTGTGTGTGTGTGTGTGTACTGATAGGCGTCGGCGGAGAGGTGAGGAAGTAAGCGTGGGGTGAATTCAGTCCTGCCAACCTAACGATTTTGACAGCTCAAAGTGCACAGTTATAAAAATTGGGTTATAGTTACGTACCTTCAATCGGAGGTTGTAAGAAAGCGCGCAGAACCTCCGCATTAATTGTCGGAAAGATTCTAACAATTGCCACATTCTTGGATATTCGCTCGTGCACTTGGCAATCTTTGTCGGTAGTACTTCTCAAGATCGCCTGAGTGTTGACTTTGATGTCGGCGCCGAACTCTACGAGAGGCTCGAAGTTCGGAGAGTCGAAGGCGTAGAAGTTCTGTGAGGACATCTTGCGGGTCCTAGAAAATGTTTTGTTATTTTATTTAAAAAAAAAACGACCTAGTGCGAGTCTAGCTCGCGCACCGAGGTTTCCGTACGAACCGAACTGAACTTTATTTGAGCCTATCCTTTGTCAAGTATAGTCAAATGTGTTAAGTTTCATCGAATTCGAATGATCAGTTTAAGAGTTATGGAGGAACATACATACAGAAAAGATCTCTAAAAATCATCAATTTAGTTTTAGTAGCATACATAGAGTCTACAGACACAGTATCTCATAAAACAAAGTAACTTACTCCGTAAGGGATGGTCCCTTACAGATTTATTATTAGTGTAGATTTTGATTTTACTTTAGCGTGACACTCGCACTTATTTCAGTATGACGCCATGTATCGGTGAAAGTTTATACTTTTGTTGTTAAAATGTTTGGATAATTCGGTCCTATAAGTATTTCGTTTTTTTCCTCTTTCGACGTACGGAGCCATAAAAATCTCATAATCGGGACTCGGTTCAATGTAGCCGGCACAATCATGGGTGCAGCAGGTAATGTAGTGTACAAACTTAATCAAAATTAATTTTATTTCGAAATTATAATTTTTTTTAAACATGTTGCAGCCATCGCTGCTTCTTACAGGGCCTTCAGACAAAGGGATATACTATCATTATAATCTCTCTTACGTTTTGTTTATAGACGTCCAGAAATACCAGCCTTGCGGCTATAAAATCCAGACGTCTATGCCTGCACTCTTGCGAGTACAGTCACAGATTACTTAATAGTTACTTCGTAACAGATAAATCACTCCATAGAAAAAGTTCCATACCTTCGGCTTTAATAACCTACTGCTTCACGTCGCCTATCGCTGCGTGCGAAAATGTACCTAAACGATCGAGTGTAAAGTGCATTATTGCTTTGCAGCTGCGCGCAGTTGCGTGGGCGAGCGTGTAAGTATGTTTCGCGCAGCTGACGAATTGCTACTAAAATAGACCGCCGGCGGCCCGCCGGGCGGTAGGTAGTTAGCGCGCGCAAGTACATAGAGTGCGTGAGGCCTGGTACAGTGCTCATGTATGCCAGATCGAGGCCCTATAGCTGTACAATTCTTCCGAAATAAATCCCATGGGAAACACAGACTGAGGCCTTTCCCCAGCCGATCCGAGCCACCACCGGTCCACCCGAAGGAACCCCCGACCGAAGGGCCTTCAGACAAAATGAAAGAGCCAAGTACATACCTGTTTCCTCTAAGCAACTTGGATCCAAACATGACGGTCACCTCTGGAATGTCGAGCGCTCCGGCCACGATCACCGCTGACACGAAGTTGACTGCTCCATCGCTTCTGGGCTCGTATATTGGAATCTACATAGATAGACAAAGAATTAATTAATAGGCGTAAAACTGTAGGTCCCTTCCCTTGTCCCTTACTAGGTAGTAGGCTCAAATTGTAGCCAACTGGGTTGGTGCCACCGCACTGGATGTAAGATGGCCGCACAGCAGTCTCGGTTGTGTTCTCCTCTAGTCCAGTATAGCCAGCAATCCAAGGAAGTCTCCGGTACGGCACCTACCTTCTCGGAGATGATATCGGCTGGTCGGAGCATGTGCTGTGGCACCTCCGAATCAGCCACCCATACCGGATTACATAACAAAAAAATCGATCAAATATTCTAAGATCTCGTAATCATAGACAATGTGCATCTCCTGGGAGGTACTCGTATAACTGTGTACTTAGCGCATCCCTGCTCCTACCAACATTCCGCTACACATGCCTAGTTTGCTTGCGTGCAGGTACCTTCGAAAGAGGAGACGCAGACGAAGGGGAAAAGTTCACGGCGGGTAGTTAGCGGACGATCACGCGAGCGCGAGCAACGAAATAAGGAATTTTATAAGGGTTGGAAACAAGTTACGGACAGGAGTGTATGTATAGATGGTGTGATTGCTCTGCAGTCCTTGCGGTGGTGCACATCCGGTAGTCTGCGAGGATTCTGGAGACCTACTTCGTCCGGTGAGTGAGCAAATTACCTACCTTCTCTGTCCCTGCGCTAAGTACACGTAACAGAGCAATGATGAATTCTTCGAGAGAAACAGCAGAGATAACGCTACTTAACTGCTACTCAAGAAGTTTACAAAAATCTATTCAGATGTATGGATTAAACTTAGCATAGTGTCTAAATAACGTGCAGCACCGCCGCGCGTACCCGTCGTTCAACTCGTCGTTCAACTGAGGAAGCAAACATTTTGTACCTGTGAGCCAGTGACGACGCGACAGGCTTGCCGATGTTCTCTAACATGAAGGAGAGAGCGCAGACCGTATAGACGAGGGTATTTGTGCCGTGCAGCTCCGTGAACCTGCCGTACAGCATGCAGTTCAACTGAGGAAGCACACACTTTGTACCTGTGAACCAGTGACGACGACAGAATTGTCGATGTTCTACAGCATGAAGAAGAGAGCGGAGATGGTGAAGGCGAAAGTGTCTGTGCCGTGCAGCTCCATGAACCTGCCCTAAACTTCGTAGTTCAACTGGGGAAGCACACACTTTGTACCTGTGAGCCAGTGACGACGACAGCTTGCCGATGTTCTCTAACATGAAAGATGGAGCGGAGACCGTATAGACGAGGGTGTCTGTGCCGTGCAGCTCCATGAACCTTCCGTACAGCATGCAGTTCAACTGAGGAAGCACACACTTTGTACCTGTGAGTTGGTGACCACGACAGGCTTGTTGATGTTCTCCAGCATGAAGGAGAGAGCGGAGGCGGTGTAGGCGAAAGTGTCTGTGCCGTGCAGCTCCATGAACCTGCCCTACACTTCGTAGTTCAACTGAGGAAGCAAACAGTATGTACCAGTGAGCCGGTGACGACGACAGGCTTGCCAATATTCTCCAGCATGAAGGAGAGAGCGGAGGCGGTGTAGGCGAGGGTGTCTGTGCCGTGTAGCACCACGAACCCGTCGTACAGCTCGTATTTCAACTGGGGAAGCAGACAATTCTTGTAAATGTAGCCCAATAGGTACTCAAGGTTTATTGATGGCCCAAAGGGTTCTATGGATCTGTGTACCTAGTTCTATAGCCACATTGTACCTAGGTTTTAATTGATTCACACCTTGATGACTCTTGCTATAAAGATCCAGTCTTCAATGGTTATGTTGGAAGAGTCCAGGAGGGTTTCGTTCTCTTGAATCTTGTAGAATATCCGCACATCCACATCTTTGACCACTGAAAAGTGCAATGTTTATATTAGTTCACGTTTTCTTGTATCTTAACATATCATCTGTCTGTCTGTGAGACTTTTTTTATGTAATCCGGTATGGGTGGTTGAGTCGGAGGGGTCAAAGCCCATGCTCCGGCCAGCCAATATCACCCCCGAGAAGGTAGGTGCCATACCTGAGACTTCCCTGGATTGCTGGCTATACTGGACTAGAGGAGAACACAGCCGAGACTGCTATGCGGCCATCTTATATCCAATCCAGTCGGCTACAATTTGAGCCTACCACCTTGTAAGGGGAGGGTAAATTTATTATTTATTATATTTAGGGTATGCACGTAAATTTTTTCGTCAGAAAAAACTCATTTGTACATGCGACCGGATTCGAACCTCGGACCTCTCGCATGAGAAGCCGATGCCCAAACCACTCGGCCACCCGCCGTCTTACGGGTGAACTCGGATGTATTCACTAATGAAATCTCTCAGGAATAGGATGGCCATCTATGTATCATGCATGATTCACGTCACACAAATCCGTGAACCGAATCGTTTATTTTTCTGAAAATTCTATAGGGAAACGCCGCCGCAAGGTGGAACACAAGGTAGTTAAAAAACCGTATCGCCATGTCATGCTGACCACTCACGCCACCTATGGATAAGTTAAACTGCTTCATACTATTTTCGGTAGATGGCGCGCATACACTTTTTACTTTCATGTATGGGGAACCCCGTGAATTATTTACTTTTTTATTTTTAATATTTGTTATATCGGCCATAATAACACATATTCTGTGAATATTTCAACGGGCTACCTATTACGGTTCAAGAGATACAGCCCTCGGACAGACAGACGGACAGACCGGCAGACAGACGGCGTAGGCTTAGTAATAAGGTCCCGTATGACGGATACGGAACCCTAAAATCGAATGGAAATTGATTGTATTGTGTGTGTGTAAGCTCACCAGGCAGAACCAGATTTTCCTTCTCAGCGTCATTGTCCAGGCATCTCTTTCTCCAGAATGGCTCGTCGTGCAGTTGTGGGAAGGTCCTAGCTGATCCTTCGAATGCGCCCTTGACTGGCGCCAACACTAAAACATTTCTTTATTATAAATATTTATATTTGTGTTGTCAAAATAAAAAAATCGGGCTGCATGGCACTAAATGAACGATTTTTTTATGGAATTTGACACGGTTGGCTAAATCACATACTGCATCCGTGATGTTAGCCCATAACACCAGGTGAGCATGGTGCCACGTCAGTGCTTCCCATCGCTCGTGCCGGCTACACTGAACTGGACGGAAAACACGAGCTAGTTAAGGTATCTGGAACAGCCCCCTCCAAAGGCAATTCCATCTTCCTTGACCATATAAGGTAGTGTTGAGGGAAACTGCAAGCTCTGCACTAATTACATTATATAAGCGACGGTCGCTGCGCCGACCGCGGATTCTTCTACCATACCGCTTCGCGTGTACATCTTGTCTGTTAGTTCGATTAAGAAATAAATAAGTTTTTAAAAGACACTTGGCGTTTCACCGATCTTAACTGGCGCAGCCGGTAGGATTCGCCACACCGAAAAATCTTCAAAATTAAGATCCTTCGGGTGCGTTTTAACGCTTAAGTGCGCGATCCAGAACCAAATAAATTCGTTATTTTCCAAGAACAATAAGTGCCACGAACAGTGTCGAGCCTAGAACAGTTCAGTGGGTGACAGCCTGGAGTACCGCCAGACCCTGACAACACCGCACCATTCGAGAGCTTCAACACAACAGCCGCAACGAGCCTACAGTCGGAGAACCCCCTGGTGGAGCATGGAAGTAGCGGCGACCCTGTGAGTAAAACCGTTTACAATTCCCCGCCTGTTTCATTGCATCCCCCTTGTAATATTGTGTATGTCCATTTAAAAATAGGGTATACAACTACCCTAACTTCGGGATAACCTACATCGGTTTAATTAGTTTACCCTCACATCGGGATAACCCAATATTGGTTTAATTAGTTTACCCTCACTACGGGATAACCCAACGTCGGTTTAGTTAGTTTACCCTCACTTCGGGATAGCCCACATTGGTTTAGTTAATAGACTCACACTTCGAGATAACCCGGTTGGCATTAGTTAGGATACCAAAAATTGTTCCTAACTCTCCAATTGTGTTTAATTAGTTTTGTTTACTTTGATAACATAAAAATGGCAGAGCCACAGATCCAGTTAGTGCCTGCAGAGATGGCCAAGCTGATCCCCACATTCGACGGAGATAAGACGCAACTTAATCTCTTTTTGCAAAAGTGCCAATACATAATAAACACGTACCAGGGACATGAGGCACAAAACCTCTACGTCTACCACCTTATAACAAGTAAACTAAAAGGGCAAGCTGCCGCCCTTATTGGAGAGAGAAATGATATTTTGACTTGGGCGGAGATAAAAGACCTGTTCAAGCAACACTTCGGCGACCCAAGGAGCGAAGAGTGTCTCGCACTAGAATTGGAGGCACTCAAAATTAAACAACAAGAGTCATACAGCGACTTCTGCAACCGCGTGCAAAAGACAAAGAACACCCTGATCTCGAAGGTGAACCAGGATCAGACTGATGCCAGCGTGAGACTGAGCAAACAGACCATATACGATCACACCGCCCTGAACGTGTTCCTATTCAACCTTCCACCCGATATGGTCAGAATAGTGCGGCTTAACGCACCGAAGGACTTAGAAAGCGCGCTGAAGATCGTAATGGAAGAACAGAATTTCGCAACCATATACGCAGCGAAGAATCGCAACGACGGACAGAGACAGATTTCAGCGGCATCACGGAACCCTCGTTCCGACAATTACGTCCGCCCGAATACGACACCTGCACATTGGAATACACGCCGAGCGCCAAGGCCATTCGAAGCGACACAGAATACGATGACGCCGCAGTTGCAGCGAGGTCCCATTCATAGTCAAGCCGCGCCACGCGTACAAACAAACTTAAGTCGCACCGCACCACAGCGTTTCGGCACGACAGCAGCACCAACCCACAGAGGCAATCCCGGCGCCGCCGTACGCACAGACGCGACAATGCGTAGTCTGCCACCTAGACAATCTACGCAGTACCGCCAAGAACCACAGTTCCACGTAGAGGAACTGTTCGCGAACGACGTAGACGCTGCCTACCCTGACGGAGAAGAGACAGAGTACCACCCAGAGTCGGACGAGTACCAAAACGGAAGCTACGAGACGAACCACCCCGAAAATAACTCACAACCTGACGATGTCTATGAATACGAACATGTCGGCGTAAATTTTCCGGTAACCGCCTCGACACACCCACCATCTATTTAAATTACCACTATAATCTCAGACTCCCATATATACACCTACCAGAGATAGAAGGTAGATTCATGATTGACACCGGCAGTACAAAATCCTTCATAAATAGAGAAAAAATCGAACAATATAAATCACTCGCTAATTACATACAACAAGAAGAATTCCAAGTAATTAGCACACACGCCAAGAGCGTGCACAACGAAACAATAATCATCCCGCTGTTCAAAACATTCCATAGCAACCAAATACATAAGTTCTACGTATATACGGTCGACCCAAGGTACGACGGCGTGATCGGAAGCGATTTGCTAAATCAGCTGGAAGCAAATATCAACATGAAGAATAAATTACTGGAATTAAAAACGACAACAATCCCCATTGTGTTTACGCCCGAACAGCATAAAATAGTATTACCGCCCAGGTCCGAGAAACGCGTCAGAATACCGGTCAATTTAATATCAGGTGACGCCCTAATAAACAAAACAGATTTCATGGAAGGAGTTCGAACGCCCGACGCGTTATTAAACTGCAAGAATGGTTATGCGCACACAATAATACAAAATACGACAAATAAAATAGTAGAAATTACGATATCTACGCCATTTCAGGTGCAACCCTATACCGAACCAGATAAAATCGAAGTCAACAATCTAGACCACGAAAAGGAATACTTAGACGAAATACTAACAGCAAATTTAGAAAAACTACGACTAGAACACATGCATAGCGAAGAAAAAAAAATTATCTATGACTTATGTAACGAATTCAGAGACATATTTTACTCGGAAAAAATTCCGTTAACCTTCACTAACGAGGTGAAACACCACATCCGGACGAAGAACGAAGACCCCATTTACATCCGACCGTATCGCCAACCCCCATGCAAGAGTCAAGAAATAGAAAAACAAGTACAGAAAATGAAACAAGACAACATAATCCAAGACTCTAATTCCCCATGGAGTGCACCAGTGCATTTAGTGCCAAAAAAAATGGACGCCTCTGGAAAACAACGCTACCGTCTAGTGGTAGATTTCCGTCGGATCAACGACCTAACCATCGATGACAAATTCCCCTTGCCAAACATAACGGACATATTCGATAAATTGGGAAAAAGCACCTACTTCAGTACGCTTGACTTAGCCAGTGGCTACCATCAAATAGAAGTTGCAGCCGAAGACCGCGCGAAAACAGCCTTCAGCACGCAAACTGGACATTACCATTTTAACAGGATGCCGTTTGGCCTTAAGTCCGCTCCGGCAACGTTCCAAAGGGCAATGACCAATGTCCTGAGAGGGCTACAAGGCATACATTGTATGGTGTACCTGGATGATATCATCATATTCTCATCAAGCCTCGAAGAACACATGCAGAAACTGAGAGCAGTATTTCAACGACTTAGAGACACGAACCTGAAAGTCCAACTAGATAAGTCCGAATTCCTGAGAAAAGAAGTACTATACCTGGGACACACAATAACTAAAGACGGGCTAAAGCCGAATGAAGACAAAATAGCAGCTGTATTAAAATATCCGATACCGAAAACCACAACAGAAATAAAAAGCTTTCTAGGACTAATCGGATATTACCGGAAATTTATTAAGGACTTCGCAAAAATAACTCAACCCTTAACAGCCTGTTTGAAAAAGGGACGTAGCATCAACCTCACGACAGAATACAGACAGGCCTTCGAAAAGTGTAAGGAACTTCTAGTCAACGCACCCTTACTACAGTACCCCGATTACAGTAAACGCTTCGTACTCACAACCGATGCGAGTAACTACGCTATTGGAGCGGTACTATCGCAAGGCCCTATAGGCAGCGATCTCCCCGTTGCATACGCAAGCAGAACGCTGAACAGTAGCGAAACTCGATACAGCACTATCGAAAAAGAGCTACTGGCAGTAGTTTGGGCAGTGAAACACTTCAGGCCATACCTATATGGAAATAAATTTACAATAGTTACAGACCACAGACCACTACATTGGCTACACAATCTGAAAGACCCAAACAGCAAGTTAATAAGATGGCGACTGAGACTACAAGAATATGACTACGTGGTGGAATACAAAAAGGGAAAGCAAAACTCAAACGCGGACGCCCTGTCGAGAATAAAAATAAACGCCCTATGCGATTGGGAAGGCGACACTTCATCACTTATAGTAAACCCAGATGAGGATGTGACAAGACAACAAGAGATGAGGGAGCTAATAGAAGAACAACGACGACTGGAAATGCTACAAATGTTACGCGAAATCACAAGTGAAAGTGAAGAATTGACAGAAGAAAAACAACCACCGCACACACGCCAAGTACCGCGAAAAGAAACAAGAAACCACAACAGAGACATAGAGACGGAGACAGAAGAAATATTTCCTATAATAGAAATATCAGACTCGGACAGTAATCAAACCACACATTCAGTCACCAACAGGGAACACGACGGAATACCAATCCTGCACGAAGCCATAGACACAAAACCAAACCAGATACTGATCCACACCTGGTACAAAAACAAATTGGCAGTAAAGGATAGGTCTATCCCAAAACACAGAATTCTAGAAGTACACCTACCCGAAAACAATGAGGAACTGGCAAAACAATTCCTAAAGGAATATGTGGACTACAAAAAAAAATACCACATATATTTCGAATCAGAAGAACATAGAAAAACATTTAACCGAGTAATAATAAGGCTGTATAAGAAGGACGCCCTAAATATGACAGAATGCACCGAAAGGGTAGTGAACGTCACTGACGCCACAGATCAAAGGGAATTAGTGTTAAAAACCCACGAAGGGAAAACTTGCCATCGAGGCATAAATGAAACACTAATAAGGTTGAAAAGAGATTATTATTGGGACAATATGAGAGAAACCATAACAGCCATAATAAATGCATGCGGACATTGTAAAAAAATGAAATACGACAGCAAACCCATGAAACCACATTTAATGTTAACACAGACGCAAGACAAACCATTCGAAGAAATATTTATTGACGTTTTCAAAATAGAAGCAAAACAATTCCTCACGTTAGTAGACGCCTTTAGTAAGCTGGGACAAGCCATAGAGATACCAAACCGGACGATGCCAGAAATCGTAAGAGCATTGATCAAATACTTTTCCATCTATGGCGTACCAAACAAAATCAGTTGCGACCCTGGTACCGAGTTCAACAATGAGCTGCTGAAAGAACTATTAATTCTGTATAAGGTAGAATGTCACATTACGACCCCCAACAACCCTAATTCTACGTCCATAGTAGAACGATTCCATAGCACAATTCTCGAAATCTACCGGTTAGCTAAGTACGAGAGAAGCGACATGGATGCGTCACATACAATGACATACGCCGTCATGGCCTATAACAACACCATACATAGTGCAACCGGCCTAGCACCGTTCGAAATAGTTTTCGGACATACGGACTCAAAAAGCGCCTTCGACATAGACACGGGAAAAATTATCATGCAAAAAATGTTGAGAGACCACAGAAGACGTCTGACAATCCTGTACGAACACATTAGCGAAACTTTAACAAAAAATAAAAACAAGGTGAAAGAAGCAAAAGGAGGCGAGAAAACCCCACACATAGAAAAAGGAAAAACCATTTACATGAAGACTATTAGTAAAAGAAAAGGAAAAGAAAAGCCTAGATTTGAAGAGGCACAAGTCCTCGCAGAACCCGAAAGAAACGTGATTCCAGTGAAACGACGAGACAGAGAAACGAAAGTTCACCTAAAACACGTGAAACGCCCTCCACAGGTGGCGGTTCCTGACGACTGCGCTGTTCCTAGCACTAGCGGGACTGGGACACAGCGTACACCTGGAAGAATTAAACAACAACCCGGGCGTATTACCCTTACGGCTGGGTCAAGCACGGATTCAGACTGATAAGTGGATAATTATTAAGATAGTAGACCTAAGCCAGATAAATTCAGATTTAGAAAATAATTTAGACAAATATAATAGGTTACAGGAAATAATTAGTAAGCATAGAAAATATTCCAAAGAATTTTTAATTTTAAAAACCCAAACTGATGACCTACGACAATTAGCTATAAACAAGATGGAACAGCTGATGCCAACCAGGCGACAAAAACGCGCTCTCAGTAACACCTTGGGCTCTATTATTAAGTTAGTTACTGGTAATTTAGACTATAAGGACGCAGAACATTTCGAAAACCTAATTAGCTCAGTTAATTCTAAACAAAATAGCGCAAATAAAAAATTAACCATCATAGCAAAAATGATGGAAAAATCAATAAACGCCACGGACGAAATAAACCAAAACGTAGTTTCAATAGACGAAAGGGTAACCCGTATAGAAAATATACTTACCGAGGAACGCCTAGAAAAACTTCACCTATATTATTACCTTGATATTTTAACAACATATTGTCAATTCATAAATAACTTTCGAACTATCCAGAACCGTTTAAGCGAATTGGAAACCGCTATCGCCTTTAGTAGATTAAACACATTACATCAGTCAATTATAAACTCCACTGACCTACTTAGAATCTTGCAAGACGTGCAGAAAACGGACACGCTAACGCACACAGCTGAGAGGAGTAATTTAATTAATATAGAACAGAAAATAATTGTAAAAGCCTACTCAAAGGCGACAGAAATAATTTTCATCTTAGAAATACCCTTAGTTGAGACGAACACATATACGTATTACAAGGTCATTCCCATCCCGATATACAAATCCAATCTCCTCGAAACCCATATCATAATTCCAAAATACCCTTACCTACTTGTAAATGGAATGAAATACAAGGCAGCCGGGAAACCCTGCGAGACCTTAGAAAGGGGACAACACCTGTGCCGCCTCGGAGAAGAACAACCCTTCATGGAGCAGACCTGCATCACACAGCTGATGCAGTACAACCGCAACCACTCGACGTGCGAACTACACCGAGTCGACATTGAGGAAGTGGCAGTTCAACGGTTATCAGAACACCAATGGATGCTGTACGCGAGGGCCGATACATTAACTACACAAAAATGCGATAACGAAATAACCAACCACCTGATAAGAGGAACATACATCCTGTCGGATCTAAGAACCTGCCAATTCAACGTAGGCGGGATACAAATAAAACCCGAGCGGACCACTTACATAAGAGAGTACGAGCGAACCCCTACCATCATACTGGCCGTGCAACCCTCAGGACCGCAACTTCAAATAGCGAAGACCAAGCCCCTGCCATTCCACGTGAAGAGTCTGGAAGACCTCAAACTCCTAGCCAACACACTGAAGAACGAAGAGGACCACCCCTTCAATCAACCAGCGATCCGAATGGACTCCATTAGCTTAGGAACAGCTATATTATATGTATTAGCAGTTATTTTAATAATATTAGGGATTATCTATAAACTTAAGCCTAACTGTAAAACATTTTTAAAGAGAAATTCTCCAAGAACTGAGGCTCCCTTGGATAATTTCCCTCTTGGGGAGGGAGGAGTTAAGGTATCTGGAACAGCCCCCTCCAAAGGCAATTCCATCTTCCTTGACCATATAAGGTAGTGTTGAGGGAAACTGCAAGCTCTGCACTAATTACATTATATAAGCGACGGTCGCTGCGCCGACCGCGGATTCTTCTACCATACCGCTTCGCGTGTACATCTTGTCTGTTAGTTCGATTAAGAAATAAATAAGTTTTTAAAAGACACTTGGCGTTTCACCGATCTTAACTAGCTATTTAAAAAGCCGTTCAACCGACCTTTCATTCAGTGCGGTGGTATCAGCCCGGGCGGGTTAAACATTCTCTTAAACGAGATCTTCTAACGTACGAGATCTTCTAAGCGGCGGGTGGCCGAGTGGTTTGGGCATCGGCTTCTCATGCGGGAGGTCCGAGGTTCGAATCCGGTCGGCGTGTACCAATGAGTTTTTTCTGACGAAAAAATTTACGAGCATACCTACACCTGCTGCTTCACCGTTCGGAACCGGTGTAAAACTGTAGGCCCCTTCCCTTGCCCCTTACTAGGTGGTAGGCTCAAATTGTATCCGACTGGGTTGGTACCACCGTACTGGATGTAAGATGACCGCATAGCAGCCACGGTTGTGTTCTCCTCTAGTCCAGTATAGCCAGCAATCCAGGGAAGTCTCCGGTATGGCACCTACCTTCTCGAAGGTGATATTGGCTAGTCAGAGCATGTGCTTTGGCCCCTCTGACTCAGCCAACCATACCGGATTAGATAAAAAAAAAAAAGTACGTTACGCATATATGGGCCGAAAGATTGGACAATTTTGGGGAGTCGCTGGCATTCGCCCTGGATATTTCCAAGGCTTTCGACCGCGTTTGGCACCGAGGCCTTCTAGACAAGCTTCCGTCCTTCGGCATTCCACCCAAACTCTGCACCTGGATCGCCAGCTTTTTGGCGGGTCGTTCCATCTTCGTTACCATCGATGGCTCGAAATCGGACGACTTTCCAATTAACGCTGGTGTTCCGCAGGGCTCTGTGCTGTCGCCTACGCTTTTCTTAATCTTTATAAACGATCTACTGTCCTTGGGCATGATACACAGCTATGCAGACGACAGCACGGAGCACGGAGGGCTATTTTAAGGACTGGAAGAGTAGAGATTCGCGGCACGGGGAGGCTCAACGTTCAGTTGTTGATAAGGTCGATCACGTTCTCAGAGAAGTAGCTATATGGGGCCAGGAGAACCTTGTCGCCTTTAACGTTAGCAAGACTCAGTGCTGCGCATTATCTGCTAAGGTCGACCCCTTTCCTTTCCAAGCTAGTTTCCAAGGCAGCGTCGTACCTGTCTCGGAACACTTGGAGCTCCTGAGCACCGCTATTTCCAAAGACGTGGGTTTCCGGCAACAAATCGAGTTTAAGGCCAAAACTGCATCCAGAAAATTGGGAATACTTTTCCGCAATCGGCGGTTCTTCTCACCGGCACAACTATTCCTCTTGTACAAAACACAGGTTAGGCCGGTGATGGAGTACTGCAGTCACATCTGGGAGGGTAGTCCCCATTATCTGCTAGCATCCTTGAACTCGATACAGCGCCGAGCCATCCGTCTTGTTGGTGACCCGAAACTTACAGACGGTCTGGAGTCCCTGAGTCACAGACGATTTGTGGGTTCGCATAGTCTGTTTTACAGATACTATTACGGATGCTGCTCTGCGGAACTAGCATCCCTTATTCCTTGCCACCCTACTTATCTCCGCATGACTCGTCGCAGAGAGACTCAGCATCAGCACCCTTTTGTTGTTGACATTGGGCTTTTGAGAACCCATCGGTTCTCTAAATCGTTTCTTAGTCGCACCGCTAGAGTGTGGAACTGTCTTCCGGCGAGTGTATTTCCTGAATCCTGATATTCATTTAAATATTCACGTAACCTTAACTATAAATATTTAGATATAATTTTGGGAAGAAGATAGATTGCATCCTGGGGACTACCTTTTATCGAAAAAAAACTGAAGGGGGTGAAATAGGGAATGCAATAATGTTAGGAATATGAAAGGGGAAGGTTTAAGGAGGATGGGTGAAGGGGGAGGGGCGGTGATGGAGGGGTAGGGATGGAGGGGAGGGACGATAAAGGCGAGGGACGGAGAGGTGTGGGTTGGAGAGGGACCAGGAGGGGGAGGGAGGAATGAAAGGGGAGGGAGGGAGGACGGTCGGAGGGGTGGGAAGGGAGGGGAGGGAGGTAGGGAGATGGAGCGGGTGGAAAGGATTTAGGGTAGGGGGGTGTTTAATATGGGTGGGAAATGAGGGAGGGGGCGTTGAGAAGGGGGGCGACGAACGAGGGGCAGGGGTGAGGGAGAGAGGGGGAAACGGCGGGGTATAGATGGTTGAACGAGGACTGAGATAGGGAGGGATAAAAGTGTCGGAGGAAGGGAGGAGCGAGTGAGGCGAGGGAGGAGGGAGGCAGGAGAGGAAGGAGAGAGAGAGGGGATGGAGGAGGAAGAGGGTAAGGAAGAGGGAGGAAGGGAAAAAGGCAGGAAGGAGGTAGGTGGGGAAGATGAAAGGAGCGAGGGGGAACGGAGGTAGTGCGGATGGGAGAAAGAGGGGGAGTAAGAGGGAGCGAGGGAGAAGGGAGAAGGGAAGGCGGGAATTAGGGAGAGAAGTAGGCAGATAACGAAGCTAAAGAGAAGGGAAGAGAGGGGGGTGGAGAAGAGCGAGGGGCGGGAGGGGAAGGGAGGGGAATCGAGAGAGTTAGGGAGAGAGGGAGAGAGAAAGGGTTCATGGAGAGAGAGAGAGAAAATACAAAAGAAACGATCGTTTATCATATTCTCGTTTAAATCGGATTTGCTATTAAACCGACTTTACCGCGAGCCGCGGGTAAAAGCTAGTGCAATATGTAGCTAGTGTGTATGCTAATAAAAATGTATTTACTTAAGTAAGAATAGGAAAAGATTTCTCAAATTTACCTTAAATACATTCATAGACGTAGTGGAGTGTAAATGCAAAGGCAGATTATTCCAGAGGCGAGCTTTTATACGAGTGCCGAATACATGTTAGTATTTAGAGGAGTAGAAGTAATTATATAGTGAGCATGTGCGCACTGTTAGAATCTGGAGTGTGTTCGCTCTTTGAGTTCGTCGCCTCAGCCACACCAGTATATTTACACGCCCACAGTCGGCCACTCGCCATAAGCTTATATTTGAATACGTCCTAAAAGTCATTTTCAATGTACCCGAAGGTCATGAGATCTGTGAATTTTTTTATGGAAACTGACACGGTTGGCTACATCGCCTACAACGTCCGTGATGTCAGCCCATAACATCGGTTGAAATAGATGCCATGTCGATGCTTCCCTTCATTTAATGTCGGCTACACTGTACTGGACGGAAAAGATGCGTCACGCATTAGAAGTCTTCCTAAAGTGTCCTTACCTAAATCTCCGTCGGGCTGACGGCGGCGGCGGAGGCGGCGGGCGGCGCGGTGAATGATCGGGTTTTCCCTTCCCGCAAGATAAACAATAAATAATCAATGAGACCTGGATGTGATGCGACTGACCTAATAATTTATAAACAATGCTGTAATAGATAATATTTGAAACGCTGCGGAATAATTTATATTCTATAAGTGGTTCCGCTCGCGTGAGACTATTAGACAGACAGACGGCGGCGGGTTTATCCTCTTCCTGAACGCAGCTCGGCCTTCGGTTTCGCCCATAGTTACTTACTGTCTTCGAGAATTTTCATCGTCTTCCTGAACGCAGCCCGGCCTTCGGCCTCGCTCTCAGTTACTTACTTTCTTAGATAAGGTTTATCGTCTTCCTAAACGCAGCTCGGCCTTCGGCCTCGCCCTTTGTTACTTACATTCTTCGAGAAGGTTTATAGTCTTCATGACCGGAGCTCGGCCTTCGGACTCGCCCTCAGTTACTTCTTTCTTCAAGAAGGTTTATCGTTTACCTTAACGCAGCTCGGCCTTCGGCCTCGCTCTTAATTGCTTACTTTCTTAGAGATGGTTTATCGACTTCCTGAACGCAGCTCGGTCTTCGGCCTCGCCCATAGTTACTTACTGTCTTCTTTGAAATACGAATTTCACGCGAGCGGAGCCGCGGGCTCAGCTAGTATGTACATAAAGGGTAATGAAACTATAGTTTCAAGTGGAATCCGAACCACAGCCAGCCGAACCACGGTCGTACGGCTACCCATCCAAAGCCTGACCGCACCCTGGTAAAAAGTATAATTAGATGAAAGCGAAGCTGTGCGGATACGTGACCCTTGGCATGTGAACAAGGTTCACTTGACCACTTTTTTTCGTCGGGGCTTAAAAATGATCTCGTTTACGATTATTTTATCCTCCCAATATTTTTTTCTTTTTTTTTTTGCACGTAAATATCTTCAATATACATACGCGCCAATTTTACAACTTTATTATTATGTATGTAATTGATATTGGCATATGCATCATCTTCACCACATCTCCACCGGGTTAGCAACGGAATCATTGGTTTTCCCGCAAGATAAACAAGAAATAAATTCAATGTGACCTGTAATATATACGACTGACCTAATAAATTATTACTAAATATTATTTATTATTGGCATGAACTGGAAACGTAGTATTAGGTCCAACTAAGAAACTAAACTGTATGCCATGTTATTATGTGGTTAGTCACTAAAATACTTGTAATAATATTTATGAAAAACGATACCCTGCGAAGTTTCTTGCCGGTTGAAAATTTAAAAACTATTTAAAGAAATATAAAAACCGCCTTCGAAAATGTATGAAATAAAAAAACGGTCCCAAGAGTTGAAGGCGGTGCTAAAGAAGGCTTTCTTTCATGCATCATTTTTGCTTGCTTTAGCACCGCACCGCCTTCAACTCTAGGGTTAGATTTTTTTTTATTTCATACATTTTTGAAGGCGGTTTTTATATTTTTTTTAATAGTGTTTTATTTCAGTTTTTTTAGTAATTTTTTGCTATTCCAATCCGATCTTGACCAAATTGAAATGGGACCCACAGAACAACGATCGGTCCACACCGCCAGACCGGACTTTTTTGCTCTGTGAATGGGACCACACGGGAAGCACCAGCTTTCAAATAAAAAAAAAGAATCATCACAATCGGTTCACCCAGTCGAAAGTTCTGAGGTAGGTAACAAACATAAAAAAAAAATCAATAAAAAAACCGTTTAAAAAATACAGTCGAGTTGAGAACCTCGTCCTTTTTTTGAAGTCGGTTAAAAATGGCGTTACTCGTATAATTGAGACAAACGAAATGCAGCAGAATTATTAAAATCGGACCAGTCGTTTAGGAGTTACAGTCATCCTAATACACATACGTATGTACCATTCAGACTACACATTACACTCATTTTGGCTTCGCCATAGTCGGTTATTAGAAAAACATCTTGAACGGAGCCAAGGACTCAGTTAGTGAGTATTCTGATAAAATTAAATATGTCAACTTCTATGTAAGATAGGTAAGTACATATTATTATTCTTACTATAATTTTTATTTCTTTATTAACACATTATCTTAAAACTAATTTTGTACATATTTAAAAACCTAACATTAAAAACATATACAAAATTAACCTTAAAAAAAATGGAATTTCAACCACCGGCGGCGGGGCGACCGATGGTTTTTTTTATTTTTTCTTTTTTTTTTTTTATGGAAACTTGACACGGTTGGCTACATCACCTACAACATCCGTGATGTCAGCCCATAACACCGGGTGAACTAGGTGCCATGTCAGTGCTTCCCTTCATTTCGCGCCGGCTACACTGAACTGGACGGAAAACACGAACTATTTACATAGCCGTTTCGACCGACGTTTCGCTCAGTGCGGTGGTACCAACCCGGCCGGGATAAACCCTACCACCTAGTAAGGTAAGAAGGGAAGGGACCTACAGTTTAACGTGGAATCCGAACCACGGTCAGCCTCCAACAGTCGGGCGGTCATCCATCCAATAACTGACCGCACCATTAAGCTGCCGAGGCTGACGATCCCTTAGTCGACTTTTACGACATGCGACGGGGAGAGATGCAGTGGGGCTATTCTTTTTAAGTACCGACCCCACACGGTACAATACCGACCCCACACGGTACAGTACCGACCCCACACGGTACAGACGGTGGTCGGGTCCCAAAGAGAGAAACCTCCGGACGATGCGTGCAGTGTCGAGCAGGGCTGCCTTCTGGATCTGGCCCTTGACCCAACCACTCAGCGAGAGCCTCTTAAGGTGGTCGTCGAGGCTTTTTATCTTATTATTATTATACTACGTAGGTTCATCTTATTATTATTTTTATCTCCAATTGTCACGCAACTCTTTTGCTACTACCTACTTACATTCCACTATATTATCGAATCTCAAACATCCAGAGGTTGACTGTAAGAAATCTCTGTAAGGGATAAGTCCGCCTTTGCACCTTATGTAAATTTTCCAATGTATTTGTTACTGTTTAATGTTTACTGGAGCAATAAAGAATTTTCTATCTATCTATCTATCTACATATTGCACAAACTGTTCGTGAATAGTTTTGCCTTGATTGGCTTCCGCGTAACCGCTATACCGAGAAATAAACTTTAGATAAGATACCTTGTTAAGATAATACGAAATCAATTCATTGTTATTGTATCACTTCACGACTGCCTTATTATGACCATCAGCCTGTTGCGGTACACTGCTGGACATAGGCATCTCCCAAGGCACGGCACCAGACGAGGTCTTCCGCTCTTCTCATCCATCAGCTCCAGGCTAAATTGTTTTAGGTCGTCTATCCACCTGCCGGGGGGCATCCCACGTTGCGTTTGCTTATACGTGGCGTCCATCCGAACAGCCGTCTACCCAGTCATGTGACTGGCGAAAAATCTCCACGGTGGTGGCACGACCTAACAGACCTGCGGTGCGTCTTCCTCACTCAAAAGATGTTTCTTTTACGCCAGTTAGGTACGTCTCAATAATATGGAAATCCCAGAGAAACAATTATTTTGTCGACAGAGCTGTTCTACTTATATACGTGTTCCAAATTTACACTTCCCTAACCGATCAACCACAGAACAGTGATCGGCGGCAGTTTTCTCACAGCCTTCCTTATCCGGGTCACCTCACGGCTCACACCCTCAAAATATGGTGGAGAGAGGCGATGGCTGGCCCTGGCGTGATGCTCGTGACGTGAACGAGTGCTGTTTGTGGAGACTGGCATGCTCACATTGGTAACATTTTATCTGAACGGTATACCTGTTATAATATATATTGTTTATTTATTTTTTAATGCTTCCGAACTGGGTGGCTCTGCCCGTGGTCGAAGCCTTAGGCGTAGCCAATTTCACCCTCTAGGAGTGCCAGTCCATCTTGGAGGTGGACTAATGTCGCTGGGGAATGATTAGATTGTAGGAGTGAGGAAAGATATTCCCCGGAAGCCCGTTCCACACCTTTGATCGCGGCTCAAGAACGATTTAGAAAATCATGCAGTTCGAAGAACTCTTCTGTCGACTACAAAGGGGTGTTCCGCGATAGTATGGAGGGTTTGGCGAAGGTGAACAGGAGCAGGAGAGATCAGGAAAGTAAGTTCAAGCAGCGGCCATAGTAGCACCGACAAAACAGACTCAATGACCCCACGATACGTATGTGCTTTAGATGTTGCAGGTCCTCTGCGAGTACGGAATCACCAATGAGGCGAATGGCATAAGGCTGAAGAAGGTACTCAGGGAAACCCTCCCAAAGATGACTGCAATATTCCATCACCGGTCTTACTTGTACTTTATAGATGTAAGCAGTTGGACTGGCATGAAAAATCGCCGACATCGGGGATCCCTAATTTTAAGGGATCCCTAATTTTAGAGGATCCCTAATTTTCGAGACCCTAGTTTCGCCTTAGACTCTATGAACGATCGAAATACAACGTCCCTGGACACCCCCATACCGAGGACGCCCAGATTATCATCGTTACGGACTTGGCTGCCCTGGAAAGTGGCTTCAAGAGCAAACGGATCAGCCTTAGTAGAGAAGGCACAAGCTTGCGTCTTGGCTACGTTGAAGTTGACCAAGTTCTACTTTCCCCAAGAGGATACTTTTCGAGAACCGTAGGTTAAACTGAGCAACAGTTTCGCGTGTCGCGTTTGCTGCTGAGGCCTCTCTACCCTTCCAGTCATTGATTAACCCTTCGCGCACCGTGCTATCGTCCGCGTAACAATGCATCGACTTATGTAACAATCTACTTCGCCAAGCGAGAGAATTTTCGATAAACTGTAAGCGGTGATATTATGTGGGTAGTCACTTAAATTCTTGTAGCAATATGTATAAGAAAAATACCCTGCGAAGTTTTTTGCCTGCTCTCCGTGGGTGTAATTGAACCAGATAGAACAACTTGTGACAAGTTCGAGCGCTGTCTACTGCCATGAGAATGCTCAATAAATAATAAACAATACATCTAGCATACCGAATATTCTGCTCTTCTAAAAATTGCCATAGTACTTACTTAATACTTGTGGAGTTCACCGTTCAGTTTATATTCCATAGGTAAATAAAATAATTCCTTACCGCCATCAGAAATCAGAATTCTTGACCATGCCGATAGTGCCCCCAGTGTAGGTGACCAGAACTCTTCGCTCGCTGCTGTCCATTTCTGCTTTGTATCGCGGTACCGAGCTCTATAGCACTCAGTTTATATTCCAGAGGTAAATAAAATAATTTCTTACCGCTGTCAGAATTCTTGACCATGCCGATAGTGCCCCCAGTGTAGATGACCAGAACTCTTCGCTCGCTGCTGTCCATTTCTGCTTTGTATTGCGGTACCGAGCTCGAAAGCACTAGAACTAGACGTAGACATCATGAATTTGTACTTCTGTGATTTTTAGAATGTCCAAAGAGTTTGTATTACGTCGCTCAGCGACGTAATACAAACTCTTTGAGAATGTCATATAGATGACATGCAATTTTGGTAAGGTTACGAGTATGCTATAGAAACGGGGGGGGGGGGGGGGGGGGAGGAAGGGGCAGACGTGCCCAACCCACTGCCACTCGCTCGCGTGCGTCTCCGCACCGCAATCCAATAGAATGCTATTATTCATAATACGAGTAGTTTTACGACATGCATGTCGTATCGTAAGGGCTAACTGGACTACATACTTTATAAAGAATGTTTTTATTGATATTTATTTACATTCCGAAGTAATCACCTCGAACAGCGCGTGTGACTGACAGACCGACAGGCAGAAGGACGGATATAGATCAGACAGATTTTAAAGGGTTCCTGCCAACGTTGTAGGCTATACGGAACGCTAAAAAACCGGCCAAGTGCGAGTCGAATCGAGGGTTCCATATCGCCATGTTATCGTCAGCGCTACTTCGTACTGTTTTGGTTAGATGGCGCGTATACACTATTTAGTTTCTTGTATGGGGATCCCCGTGATTTTTTTACTTTTTCTCATTTTTATTATTTGTTATTATATCGGTCATAATAAATAACACATATTCTGCGAAAATTTCAACGGGCTACCTATTACGGTTCAATAGATACAGCCCTCGGACAGACAGACAGACAGGCAGACAGACAGACGGCGTAGGCTTAGTAATAGGGTCCCGTACGACGGATACGGAACCCTAAAAACTGATTTTATTTTCATACATTCTCGTCTCCACCGCTGCCTAACCGTGACGTCGTGCAGTGGGTAAGCAGCCAAAAAACGGTTCCTGGTCGGTGGATGATTTTGAAAGTATGTATAAAGTTTGTGTAAGTATATGTTAATGTTTAGTGAGTATCTAATATTAATGTAAATATCAAATCGAATCAAAATATACATTAATGTGCATCCGTTTAAAAATATCACAAAAGGCAAGTTTAATGCCTTACGGCATTCTCCACAAACTAAAGTTTTGGATGTGTGAGAGGTGTATATAGGGGCGGACCATGCAAGCGCAGAATCGATAGTAACTATAGTAGTAACTATAATACTCGTAATATATTCTAATGCGTGAATATAAATATATTATTTAAATATACATAAATACACATAAACAGTAAATTACAAACATATGCAAATACATAATATAAATAATAAAAAAAAAAAAATTTATTATTATATTAATTTTAGATTTTAAATTCTTGTTGCTGTATAAATATGTAAAACTAATATAAAAAAAACGTGTGAATAAATGAATAAAAAATTAAAAATTAATAAAATTAATATACTTAGTTTTTTTTTATTGTGCTCAGTTTTAAGTTTTTGTCAATATTTTAAGTATTATATTGTAGTAAAATATAAATAAATTTAAACATTACATATTGTTTTACATAAACACAGGTAGGATGTACAGTTTGTATACAATTTCTCATAATAATTATTAACTTATTAATTGACTTTGTTCAACCGAATGGTATTTTCACTTGTCACAATGGTATTTTCGATGCGATCGTATTGAAATACTCTCACTGACTGGTGTAGGTACTCGACGCGTTACTTACTTACTTACTATGACGATCGGAGCCTTATCACTAGGCTTGCCATACGTCCGGAATTGGGCCGGACTGTACGGCATTTCGACGGCCCGTCCGGGATTTCGACGACCCGTCCGGAATTGCGTCCGATTTGTCCGACATTTGAGCAAGATGTAAAGTTTATTATTATTACTCTACAGATGTGTGTAAATATGTACCTATCTTTTTAAGTAAAATGTGTGATTAATTTTATATGAAGATTTAAAGTTTAATATTAAGCTACAGTACCTATCGTTTTAAGTAAAGTGTGAACCAAATCTATTAGTTGTCATTTTTTAATTAACAACCCTAGCTTTTTATTTCTGGATAATTTGGATGGAGGCGGATGACTAGGTGCCTACCTACAAGATCAATTTTATTCGCAACAAGCTTTTGCCCTCGGCTCCGCTCGAAGTATTTTCGGAGATAGGGTGATGGTTAGTATACTATACATAAATATTCGTCGTACATAATGTCGATCAGTGCCTGAACCACAGATACTCCACTAGGCACAGGTCAAACATTCAGCAAATAAAACATAAGACACAAAAACACAAAACGGGTGTACACTTCAACAGTATAAACATTTACAACAAACTTCCAGAGGAACTGTGCAATCTGGAAAACAATAAATATTTCAAAACTGGACTAACGAAGTGGCTACACGAAAATACTTTTTTACGACCGAAATTTCTTTAAAATTTTAACTTAATAAATACATTATTGTATGTATATACTACGGACATTATTTTAATTTAGTAATAAGAAACTGACTATTGTCTAATATTGATTTTTTTTTTTTTATGGAAACTTGACACGGTTGGCTACATCACCTACAACATCCGTGATGTCAGCCCATAACACCGGGTGAACTAGGTGCCATGTCAGTGCTTCCCTTCATTTCGCGCCGGCTACACTGAACTGGACGGAAAACACGAACTATTTACATAGCCGTTTCGACCGACGTTTCGCTAAGTGCGGTGGTACCAACCCGGCCGGGATAAACCCTACCACCTAGTAAGGTAAGAAGGGAAGGGACCTACTGTTTAACGTGGTATCCGAACCACGGTCAGCCTCCAACAGTCGGGCGGTCATCCATGCAATAACTGACCGCACCATTAAGCTGCCGAGGCTGACGATCCCTTAGTCGACTTTTACGACATGGGACGGGGAGAGATGCAGTGGGGCTATTCTTTTTAAGTACCGACCCCACACGGTACAATGAATGTACTGTAATTACTTTTGTACTATAATATGAAGACAAAATAAATGTTTTGACTTTTTTTTTACTTTGACTTTTGATAAGTAAAGCAAGTAAAACTGAGTGTCTGGCGTGCGCCATGTCGCGTTTCCCAAAAAAAAAAATATGCATAATGTTTTTGAGGTTTGGTATGGCGTCCGGTATTGGGCCTGAAAAATTATGGCAAGCCTACTTATCACTCTTGCGAATAAGTGCTATAGCTTTTTTCGTGAGGCTTCGTTTACGTTAATTGTGACTTTCTGAAACAATTATTGGAATAAAACACTCATATTTCATGACAGGTATCGAATTGTTCTTTATGCTGTAATCTTTATTTTTGTAAAAAACAAAATCCTTGAAGAAATTCTACCTTAGCTTACCTTAAATTAGATTTTTTATTATTAACCTGTGGATTAGTATAGTATAGTATGTATTATTTGTATGTAGTATCTATGTTCTATACATTGTATGTATGTTTATGCTGTTTGTATTTTATGTATTGTAATAATAGGTATGTATGTTACATGTAGGTATATTCATCATAAAAATAAAACACATATTCCTCCTCCTTTCGTTTGCACTACCCATACTTCTTTCTCTGTATTTTATTCCTCATCACCCAAAGGTTGACTGGAAGAATTCACTTGCAGTGATAAGTCCGCCTTTGCGCACTTCTGTATTGGTTTGTTCTACTCGTGTACTTTTCTTCTTTCCATTGTGTGCAATAAAGAGTTTCTATTCTATTCTATTCTATTCTATTCTATTCTATTCTATACTTTTCATTCGTATGGTAGTACACTACACTTTAAATTGGTCCTATTTTTTTTGTTTTTACGATAGGTACCTACTACGGTTCGATTACACCCACAAAGAAGAGCCGGCAAGAAACTTCGCAGGGGTTTTTCTAACGTTTTATAATTGACACCGCTTTAAGAGTTAAAATACAATTTAAGACGAGACGGAAGTTAACTTTCTCCATACAAAATCGTCTCTCGGCATTTATGTTTTCTAGCCCCTTTTCCGATTTTTACAATTGCAGGGATTGCATCCCTACACGCTGGACTTACCGCGGATGCGTACCAATAGATTCTGCAGATCTTTCCTCTAGAGAACCGGTAAACTCTGGAACGCTCTCCCTACTCATATATTTCCCCCCAAAGTACAGTCTCGGGTCCTTCAAGAGGGGCGTGAATGGGCACCTGTCAGGCCGGCATGGCATTCGTAACCCCCGCATACGACCAAATTTCGCCGTAATATATAACCATGGGCGCCGTTAGACACCTCATGGATGTCTCGGCGCCATATGTCGAGTATACAACCTAAACAAAAAATTCAAGACGATTTTGTATGGAGAAAGTTAACTTCCGTCTCGTCAGAGCTAGAATAACTAAAATTTAAGCTTGATAATTCTGACCGCATAAAATCAAAAGTAAAAGTAAAAAAAAATAGGTAAAAAAACGTTTAAGTTAAACGGTTTTATTAAAAAAAAAGTAGAAAAAAAAACTAGAATAAAAAAACATCAGCTGTACAAAAAACTAGAAAATAATAAGTACACAAGCCTGGGCCTTCTGAAGATTTTACGTCTGGGTAAGAAATCGTGCAATACTAGCGTGCTGTCTTCTCATGTCGGATGCCAAAGGGCACATTGTGTCGCTGCGTCAGCGGAATAAGTAATAAATTGAGACTTTTAACAGACTAATATAAAAACTTGGGGCGCATGTTATTTATTACGCATATTATACGCCCCACGTTTTTATATTAGTCTGTTAAAAGTCTCAATTTATTACTTATTCCGCTGACGCAGCGACACAATGTGCCCTTTGGCATCCGACATGAGAAGACAGCACGCTAGTATTGCACGATTTCTTACCCAGACGTAAAATCTTAAGAAGGCCCAGGCTTGTGTCCTTATTATTTTCTAGTTTTTTGTACAGCTGTTTTTTTTCTAGTTTTTTATTTTTAATAAAACCGTTTAACTTAAAAGTTTTTTTACCTATTTTTTTATTTAAGTACTCGTTTTTAGTTTGATTTTTGGCTCGTATCATTCATTACGTAAACTCGTCATCCTTTCCAACTCTCTCATTGCATCTTTGTTACTCGGTTTCTTACCTGTCAATTACTCACAATCAAGCTCCTCAATACATAACCCTTCTAAAGACTTTACGCGACTCAATGCAACATACGCTTGACCCTCCTCAAATAGTCTGGAGCCCAAATACACGACAGCACGGTCAACAGTACTGCCCTGCATTTTATGGACAGTGGAGGCCCATGACAAAATTATCGGTAACATCCGTCTCTCAGCTGTTCCATAATTAAACTTTACTGGAAACTGTATTGCTTTAGGATGGATAAGGTGTCCGCCGTCTCTTTCAAAATCAATTTGAACAGATGGTATGTCTGTTTCATACTTTTGCGTTCGACAAGTATGGGACACTCGTCCAAACAAACCAAATGAGCCCAAACTCGAGGGGGTTACTAGTAACGGTTGAAGAGTTCCACTGTACACCTCCTGACTCCATCATCAGACCCTCGTCACCAAGTGTATTCGTAAAAGTAAGGGACACTCGTCCAAACCAACCCTATGAGCCCAAACTCGAGGGGGTTACTAGTAACGGTTGAAGAGTTCCACTGTACACCTCCTGACTCCATCATCAGACCCTCGTCACCAAGTGTATTGGTAGAAGTAAGGGACACTCGTCCAAACCAACCATATGAGCCCAAACTCGAGGGGGTTACTAGTAACGGTTGAAGAGTTTCACTGTACACCTCCTGACTCCATCATCAGACCCTCGTCACCAAGTATATTGGTAGAACTATGGGACACTCCTCCAAACCAATCAAATGAGCCCAAACTCGAGGGGGTTACTAGTAACGGTTGAAGAGTTCCACTGTACACCTCCTGACTCCATCATCAGACCCTCGTCACCAAGTGTATTGGTAGTAGTATGGGACACTCGTCCAAACCAACCATATGAGCCCAAACTCGAGGGGGTTACTAGTAACGGTTGAAAAGTTCCCCGTCCACCTCCTGACTCCATCATCAGACTCTCGTCACCAAGTGTATTGGTAGAAGTATGGGACACTCGTCCAAACCAGCCAAATGAGCCCAAACTCGAGGGAGTTACTAGTAACGGTTGAAGAGTTCCACTGTCCACCTCCTGACTCCATCATCAGACCCTCGCCAAGTGTATTGGTAGAAGTATGGGACACTCGTCCAAACCAATCAAATGAGCCCAAACTCGAGGGGGTTACTAGTAACGGTTGAAGAGTTCCACTGTACACCTCCTGACTCCATCATCAGACCCTCGTCACCATGTGTATTGGTAGAAGTATGGAACACTCGTCCAAACTAACCAAATGAGCCCAAACTCGAGGGGGTTACTAGTAACGGTTGAAGAGTTCCACTGTCCACCTCCTGACTCCAACATCAGACCCTCGTCACCAAGTGTATTGGTAGAAGTATAGGACACTCGTTCAAACAAACCAAATGAGCCCATACTCGAGGGGGTTACTAGTAACGGTTGAAGAGTTCCACTGTACACCTCCTGATTCCATTATCAGACCCTCGTCACCAAGTGTATTGGTAGAAGTATGGGACACTCGTCGAAACCAACCAAATGAGCCCAAACTCGAGGGGGTTACTAGTAACGGTTGAAGAGTTCCACTGTACACCTCCTGACTCCATCATCAGACCCTCGTCACCATGTGTATTGGTAGAAGTATGGAACACTCGTCCAAACTAACCAAATGAGCCCAAACTCGAGGGGGTTACTAGTAACGGTTGAAGAGTTCCACTGTCCACCTCCTGACTCCAACATCAGACCCTCGTCACCAAGTGTATTGGTAGAAGTATAGGACACTCGTTCAAACAAACCAAATGAGCCCATACTCGAGGGGGTTACTAGTAACGGTTGAAGAGTTCCACTGTACACCTCCTGATTCCATTATCAGACCCTCGTCACCAAGTGTATTGGTAGAAGTATGGGACACTCGTCGAAACCAACCAAATGAGCCCAAACTCGAGGGGGTTACTAGTAACGGTTGAAGAGTTCCACTGTACACCTCCTGACTTCATCATCAGACCCTCGTCGCCATTATCAGAAATTTACTGAGAATTCTGACTACAAAGACTTACTAAATAATGATTATGTGTATCAGGTGGAAAGAGTTTTTGTCAAGCTGATAATATTGGATATTGAATATTGGAGTAAGCAATTTACACAACAAACAATTTATTTGACAAATGACCGTAGTAGTTAATTGAGACTAGCAGCAGCGGTGGTTCGGATTCCACTTAAAAACTGTTTAAAAAAATCATTGAACCGACTTCAATCAACCCCTATAAAAAGTATAAAATTATATTTTGATCTTGAGTAGAACTAAGGTGGTACAAAAGCACAAAAGGGTCCATCTATAAATTTTCAGGCGTGCTTTTGTACCGCCTTCTACTCAATATAAAATATTATTCAATACTTTTTAGGGGTTGCAGTCGGTTCAATGTTTTTTTAAAACAGTTTTTTTTTATTTCACTCTCTTTAGTAATATCTATGACATATTATTAAAATCGGTTGACGGGAAGTGGGTGATTGAAAAATTCCTCAGTGTGAATGTCTCCACCCTTGGTTTCCACCCTTTGGGGGGTAGTATTCTTTCATAAAATTTATGAAAGGAGATATGCGCTACTTATGAAAAAAGAATCATTTCGAGTAACATACCTACAAAAAAATACCAATTCGGGTATTTTTACCCTATTTCGGGTAATTTGGCGGGTCAGGTCAGGATGACTGCCGGGTAATTGTGGGTATTTTTGCGACAATCGCTAACAAATACAAAGCTATAATATGCTAAATGCAAAAATAAATATGAAATAAATAAAAGTAGGTACCTACCTAAGTTGTGTCAGCGTTTTCGGAAATGCATCCCCTAAGAGGGAGGGAGGGAGGTAGGGAAAGAGAGAGAGAGAGAGAATTTTTTTCCCAGTTTTCCTTTAAATTTATCGAAATCGAAAAAGTACAGGTTTAAAGCCCTAGTATATTAATATATATTTCCATTGATAGAAAAAAATATTATAGTTCTCACTCAAAATTCTGAGATCTTGGAAACAAGAGATTTTTGGCTAAAGCAGTTTTTGACATTTTTTTCTGTTTTTCTAGAAGATTTTTGAAAATTCTGTTAGATAAAGGCCCTGTAAGGTACCCTTCTCTATACTGTGGATTTTTTTAATGCTCCGCATATTTCGGGTTACTTCAACTTTCGCGATGAAAAATTGGTCAATTTTGATTTCTATTGAAAAAAATTGCGGCTACAATGCCCCGCGAGCAAAGCCGCGGGCAAAAAGCTAGTAAACAATATCAATAATATCGTGGATCGAAAAAAGTATTGAGTACCTACTCAACTGATTGAGTACCTACTCAAGACTCGAAACATCACCACAGATAGAAAACGTTCAGTCAGCTAGCCGCACCGCACACCGAACACTGAGCCTATAGACCACGCATCATCGCACTCCATGATTTATTTTTTGTGGAATCTGACACGGTTGGCTACATCACCTACTACATCCGCGATGTCAGCCCATAACACCTTGGTGAACCAGGCGGCATGTCAGTGCTTACCTTCGGTCGTGCCGTCTGCACGGAACTGGACGGAATACACGAAGCACTATTTACATAGTAGCCGTTCAATTCAACCGAACCTTTCATCCTAATTAGTTTTATGCGCTGGAAGTGCAGACAATTGCGAGGACTATTGATACCGACCTACTTCACGATTGTGTATGGAAGTACCGTGCCAAGGTGTGAGCTGGCTGGATTGTCGCCCCTTTGCACGGCGTTTTGCCCTTATCCCTCAGGGGAGGGAGGGATGCTAATTTGTGTTAGGTAGTGATATTGCTGTAGATAGATAGAGAGAAAAATGCTTTATTAACCGACTTCAAATAAAAAAGGAGGAGGTTCTCAATTCGACTGTATTTTTTGTATTAAGATTTTGTTTTATGTTTGCTACCTCAGAAGTTTCTACTGGGTGAACCGATTTTAATGATTCTTTTTTTATTTGAAAGCTGATGCTTCCTGCGTGATTCCATTTTAATTTGGTCAAGATCGGATTGGAAAGCGAGGCGGAATCGCTCGGCCTTCGGCCTCGCGATTCCGCCGAGTACATTAATATCAAAAAAATACTAAAAAAAACTGCGAAATAAAAAACTATTAAAAAAATATAAAAACCGCCTTCAAAAATGTATGAAATAAAAAAAATCGAACCCTAGAGTTGAAGGCGGTGCCAAAGCAAGCAAAAATAACCGACCGCCTTCAACTCTAGGGTTAGATTTTTTTTATTTCATAAATTTTTGAAGGCGGTTTTTGCTCCAGTAAACATTAAACAGTAACAAGTAGGTAGGTACATTAGAAAATTTACATAAGATGCAAAGGCGGACTTATACCTTACAGAGATTTTTTACAGTCAACCAACAACAGAGTCAGTCAACAACTTGCTGTAGGTAGGTACTTTGGTTGTAGGTACTACGTTGGAGTTGATGCGCGTTTCCGCGGCGGATGATCGGCGCTGTCTTGGCTTGGAATCTTGATCTCAGAGTCCAGAAGTTCGAATCCGGCCGGCACATACACCAAATGAGTTTTACCCGACGACGAACAAATTTAAGTGCATACTGTAAAGAATCGTCACATACCTATTTCAAAATTAACATTCAAATGTATGCATATAACCACAAGATGAGGTAATAAGTAGTTACTCCGTGTAGTGTATAACGAGTAATTAGTACTTATCTCATCTGTGGTATGGTATAACTACCTAGGCACCTTATTTCTCTTCGCGGGACTTTTTGCTCACAGCTCAGGCCGCCGATGGCGTAGCGTTATTATTTATAGCCTAAAACCATCGTGTGAAGTGACAGAATGGAACAGTGAAACCCGTACGTAAATCGAAAGATTGATTCTCGAGTTATAAGGATATTCATAAACGGCTTCGCTTTATTTATTCGGAGATAAGGATGAGTAATAGCGCCATCTATAGGGCGCTAGACGCGAACGCTTGGGCGAACATTGTGTGTGTATCGAAGCTCCCGTCCTGAGCATGCGGTTTGCTCAAGATTCGATAGAGGGCGCTCTTCCATTCCAAATACCATGTCGCTAGCTGAAACTGAAAGCGATAGTGGGTTATCCAAAGACATTAAACCAAAGACATTAAACTCACCCTCTTCCATATAGACCGGACAACAAGAACAAAATCGTAATCTACTACTTAGATCCTAGTGGTACAAAGTCGTTCAGTCTAGCGCCAGCAGTCCGCATGTGAGGTCGTCAAAGACATTAAACTCACCCTCTTAATCTCTTTGGGGTTATCTTATAAAAGGTAGTTTTGAGATAAACACATTTTTAGTTTTCTTAAGTTCTAACTTAAGGCCGTGACAAACGCCAACGACCTTGAGCATTCGGGAATTCTACATAATGTACCATGCGACTGCTAATTTCGCTTCGCACGTTCAAGTCACATTTAGCGTAGTTTGTCGCTATCAGCCTAAAGAGTTGATGGTTCGGGGTTCGAATCCCACTTTCGTATGTTTTTTTTTTTTTTGCTTTTTTATTATTTTAATTATTAAAATGATTGTGGCTTATGTAACTGATGCGTGATTCTAATTTTTTATTTTTTATTATTTTACCTAAATAACATTTTATTGTAATTTCTTCCAAATTATTTTAGTTCATGTACTTACCACTTTTTATAAACCTCTAAATAGACTATCGATGAAAACTAAAATAAAAATAGGTAGGTAGGTAATAGGTAGATAGGCATTTAGGTATGTATGGCAAATATCATAGCAACATAGGTACCGGCATTCGGGAATTCTACATAATGTACCATGCGACTGCTAATTTCGCTTCGCACGTTCAAGTCACATTTAGCGTAGTTTGTCGCTATCAGCCTAAAGAGTTGATGGTTCGGGGTTCGAATCCCACTTTCGTATGTTTTTTTTTTTTGCTTTTTTATTATTTTAATTATTAAAATGATTGTGGCTTATGTAACTGATGCGTGATTCTAATTTTTTATTTTTTATTATTTTACCTAAATAACATTTTATTGTAATTTCTTCCAAATTATTTTAGTTCATGTACTTACCACTTTTTATAAACCTCTAAATAGACTATCGATGAAAACTAAAATAAAAATAGGTAGGTAGGTAATAGGTAGATAGGCATTTAGGTATGTATGGCAAATATCATAGCAACATAGGTACCGGCCGGCGCGCGCGGCGCGCGCGGCGGCAGCATGGCACGGTGCGGTGGGGTGCGGTGCGGTGCGGTAACTCAGTAGCAGCGTGCGGTGCGGAGGCGGCACGGCGGCGGCGGCGGCGGAGGCGGCGGCGGCGGCGGCGGAGGCGGCGGCGGCGGCGGCGCGGTGGAGGCGCGGGAGGCGCAGACAGCGTTATACCACAGTACCTATTAGTTATTCTGTGGTTATACCAACGAAAGCCATGCGTATAACGCCCCGTCAAGTTACGTACCGGAGCGTATACTGATAGATACCACAGAAGAGAGATATTACTGATACGGTCGTACTGTATACTGGTACGGAAAATGACACGGTGGCAACATCACCTACAATACAACATCCGAGATGTCAGCTCGTAACAACTGGTGAAGTAGGTGCTATGTCAGTGCTTTTCTTCGGTCGTACCGGCTTCACTGAACTGGACGGAAAAAAAGAAGGGAGTCATATCCCGAAATAGTTTGTATTTTCCGTCCAGTTTAGTGTAGCCGGCACGACCAAAGGGAAGCACTGACATGGCACCTAAGTTCACCCGGTGTTATGGGCTGACATCACGGATGTTATAGGTGATATAGCAAACTGTGTCAGTTTACATAAAAAAATCCCTCAGTCGCCTTTTACGACATGCACGGGGAGAGATGCAGTGGGGCTATTATTTTAAATTACCATCCCACACGGTACAAATATACCTAACCTACCTATCTTTTTTCCATTCGATCCAAACACAGAAGACAGAAATGACGACCGACACGCGGGCGCAGCAGGGCAGGAGCGAGCAAGCGAGCCCGGAACTAAAATTGTATCTAGTGTTGAAGTGCCTGCTAAATTGACGAAGGCAAAAATTTTACCCTTCCGACTGAAGAATTACGTCAATAATTTCATGTAGGCGTTTTTTGTTTTTTATTTTTATCTCCTTTCGTGGATAAAATAATAAAACAAATTGAATAGAGTTTTCTCAGAGCTTTGTGACCTTTGAATCGGTGGTATTGTAAAATTGTAATAATACACACATACTCAGATTTTCAAAAATTCATGCTTTTTTTATATATTTTTAATTTTATGTTTATTACTTACTTTTACTCATTATTAAAAAAACCAGCAATGCACTTTGTTGGTAAGGAACCAAAATATAGGTTGGTATTTTTTTAATTTTCTGAATGTGTGTCAATTGGTCAGTTTTGGACCTTCTTTGTCGCACTTTTTGCATGTTTTGCGTATTTGGCGTTTGTCACCGCCTTAAGTTGTAACTTTATTATATATTTTTATTTTAAATTAGAATCACGATTGTTTAATAGATATAAAACGCTTATTTTCTTGATTTGATTGTTTTGAAAAATATAAATCTTCATTTTCATAGTTAATTTTATGAAAATCTGAAAAAATCGGGAAATAACCCACTGTTGCACTGCAACCAGCCTTGACAGTTTTTCGTAGGGATGGGCGTTACCGTTATTTTTCTAATGCAACAGTGGGTTGTGAGCAACTGTGGGTTAAGTATGAAATTGCATAAATAACTCAGTGTTGCTTTTAACTTTTAGCTATTTCTTGTAATGCGCTATGGTGTTGTGTTTGAAATTGTTTAAATAACTCAGTGTTGCTTTTTTTTTAATTTTTAGGGTTCCGTACCTCAAAGAAGGAAAAAACGGAACCCTTATAGGATCACTTTGTTGTCCGTCTGTCTGTCTGTCTGTCTGTCTGGCTGGGTGTCTGTCTGTCTGTCAAGACCTTTTTTCTCAGGAACGGGTAGAGGTATAAAGCTGAAATTAATATCAAATACTAATGTCTACGTTTCCTCGGAGGTGTAAAAAATTTAAGCTTCTAAGTCAACGCAATCACTAGATACGGCCATTTAAGTCACATATTTTGCTACTGGCAAATCAAATCAAAACCTATAGAGTACTTCCCGTTAACCTAGAATCATGAAATTTGCTAAAAAGCTAGGTCTCACAGCACTAGTAAAGGAAAAAATCCGAAAATTTTAAATTTATAGTTATGTGACATTAAAAAAAATTTGTTTGTTTTGCATGTCAAGGACCCTTTTTCTCAGGAACGGATCAAGATAACAAATTGAAATTTATATAAAATACTAAGATCTACGATTTCTTTAAGGTGAAGAATGTTAAGGCTTCTAAATCAACGCAATCAAAAGATACGGCCATCCATGTCAGATTTCATACTCGCAAACTCACTCAAATCAAATCAAAACCTATAGGGTATTTTCCGTCAATATAGAATCATAACATTTGGTATGAAGCAAGGTCTTACAGCACAAGTAAAGGAAAAAATCCGAAAATTGTAAAGTTGTAGTTATATGACATAAAATTTGTTTTGTTTGTTTTGTATGTCAAGGACCCTTTTTCTCAGGAACGGATCAAGATAACAAATTGAAATTAATATGAAATACTACAATCAACGAACTCTTTAAGGTGAAGAAAATGCAAGCTTCTAAATCAATGCAATCCAAAGATACGGTCATCTATGTCAGATTTTATACTCGCAAACTCACTCAAATCAAATCAAAACCTATAGGGTATTTCCCTGCAACCTAGAATCATAAAATTTGGTAAGAAGCAAGGTCTCATAGCACAAGTAAAGAAAAAAATCCTAAAATTTTAATCATGTAATTATATGATATTAATAAAAATTTGCTTGTTTTGTGTGTCAAGGCCCTTTTTCTCAGTACCGAGTCAAGATATCAAATTGAAATTAATATGAAATACTACCGTCTGCGATCCCTTCGAGTTATAGAAAATAAAGGCTTCGAAATCAACATAATCAAAAGATACGGCTATTTATGGCAAATTTTAATACTTGCATTGCAAACTCCCTCAAATGAAATCAAAACCTATAGGGTACTTACCGTTGACCTAGAGTAATGAAATTTGGCAAGAAGCAAGGTCTCACATCAGAAAATTGTAAATATGTCCTTACATCATATAAGAAATATATTTTTGTATATTTCAAAAACACGAATGCCTCACAGTCATACCATTGCTGTAGGGTTTATTTAGGCGGTTCGTGATTTTCCAAAACAATTATTTTTGTACATATAATACAAATATATTGAGTGATGATACGGAACCCTCGGTGCGCGAGTCCAACTCGCACTTGCCGACTTTTTTTTAGAAGTTACCATTAACCCAGTGTTGCATTATGGAAACCTAAAATTCAACATTGAGTTATCTTCACATGCGAGTATCGATCGCAAACCCACTGTTGTCTTGGATGGAGCTCGATTTACTCGATATTTCTGTCATACTTAACTCAAAATCGACTTTTGGGCAGATAACCCACTATTGCTTTCAGCTAGCGATGTGTAAGTACGTGATCGCACGCATACATAGAAAGCGTGTGCGTGTGTGTGCGGGTCGTCGTGAAGGAAGGATTGAAAGTTTCTAACAAATTGGAGCCTATAATGAAGATGCCAGCCTCCTCGGTAGCTCAGTCATGCTCAGTGGTGCGGTCGGTCGACTGTTGTTAATCAACCCTAAGCGCGGTCAGGACGTTGGATGGGTGACCGCTCGAGCGTTGGAGGCTGACCGTGGTTCGGATTCCACGTAAAACTGTTAGGTCCCTTCCCTTCTTACCTTACTAGGTGGTATGGTTTATCCCGGCCGGATTGGTACCACCGCACTGAATGAAACGTCTGTCGAAACGGCTATGTAAATAGTTCGTGTTTTCCGTCCAATTCTGTAGCCGACATGAAATGAAGGGAAGCACTGACATGGCACCGGTGTTATGGGCTGGCATCACAGATATTGTACCTAGGTGATGTGTCAGTTTCTATAAAAGATTTTTTTTTTAATATTTAAGCTTTATCATGTAGGCACAATAAAGTAGGAAATAGGTACCTACGCTGAATCACATAAATATTTGAAATCCTTCCTTACCTATAATAAAATCCAACGTCTGCTTTCTGTCTGTCTGAGTGTCTGTCTGTCCGCTTATAACTCGAGAACCACTAAACCAATTTTAATAAAACAAAATTCTACGGATAGCTTGATTCTTCCCATCAACTATAGGCTACTTACTATCGCGCCAAATGGCTAATGAGGTTAGCAGTGAAGTGAAATATGAGAGCGGGCGGAGCCGCGGGCACAGCTTGTGTAGCAATAAAAGTCCCCGACTGCTGTAGCTAACAGTGGAGGAGTTTCTTAAAATATACCCAATTTGCCAGCTTGTTTTTTTTCTACTTTTTTTATGTTAGTTTTTTACACCGTGTGGGGTTTTATTTTATGTAGGTACGTGTCTGACCGAATCGGTAAAACGTAAAAACCGTCCATCACTCACATAGTACCTAGACCTGCTGCTTCGCCGTTCGGAACCGATGTAAAACTGTAGGTCCCTAGAGTCCCTCCCTACCCTTGCCTCTTACTAGGCTCAAATTGTAGCCGACTGGATTGCTACCACCGTACTGGATGTAAGATGGCAGCATAGCAGCCTGGGCTGTGTTCTCCTCTAGTCTAGTATAGCCAGCAATCCAGGGAAGTCTCCGGTATGGCTACCTGTTACATGACCCCCTTCAAACGAATAAGTAATATAATAAATAAATAACTATTGGATGAGACTTAACCGTAGGTGGTGAGATCGACTATTAGTACTGGGGTGTAGCGATAACGATACCGATATATCGGTATCGCCGATACGCAGCCGCATATCAAACAATTCGAAAGCTTGATAATAATTCATTCATAATAATAAATATTGTCTTTGAATTTTTATTGACATTTTTATTTAAGTACTTTATTTTTTACACTTCCCATCCCAAGGTTGAGTTTCTGTTAAATATAGGTAGGTAAGTATTTTGCATAATAAAGACATACAAACGCCCGAAGTACATACTTCATTATTTATTTCATTATTTGATTTATTATCTACTAAGCCATCAATATCGGTATCGGTATCGGTATCGCCGATTGTTTACTACAAAAATCGGTATCGATATCGTATCGGCAAATTCATGTATCGTTACATCCCTAATTAGTACATAATCAATATCAATATTATATATTATATTATACTTATACTTACTAATAATAAATCTGTAAGGTATGGTCACGGAGTAAGTTACTTTGTTTTATGAGATACTGCGATTGTAGACTTTATGTATGATACTAAAGCTAAATTGACGATTTTTAGAAATATTTTCTGTATGTATGTATGTATGTTCCTCCATAACTCTTAAAACGATCGTCCGAATTCGATGAAACTTAGTACAAACACATTTTACTATATGGGACACAGGATAGGCTAAATAAAATTCAGTTCCGGTTACGCTAAGATGTGGCTCTCATACAAACCGAGTTGTTCCGCGAGCCGAAATAAAGGTACGTTAGCGGGCTTACTCACTTTTTTCTTTTCAAATACGAATTTCACGCGAGCGAAGCCGCGGGCAAAAGCTAGTTAATAAATAAATCGAGGTAATGTCAAGAAACGAATCAAAAATACATAATAGAGGCGTATCGTTTATTCAGTCAATATTAATATAATATTGAGCTTAAAAATATAATAAACTTAAACTATTTACAAATAAATTATACATTTTACTTCTTCGTCTACTTCTAAAGTATTATATACAAGTTTATCCTATCCTAATAGATAATACAGTTTACAGCATGTTTTTAATATAACATTGAGCTTAAATTAGATTAGCATAAACAACGCCTAGATATAATATGAATTAATACTAAACTAAACTACTTATAAGAATAAACTGACTAATACTATATTAAAATATACCTAAATAAAACAAAACAAACTTACTAAGAATAAATTCGATTAAAAAGTTTTACATATGGATTATAAAATAAATATTTGTATTATACCGATATTTGGTTGTAGATGTTTATATATATTTTATAAACAATATATAAAAAAATACATTTTATATTTCGACCTAGATATAAGTCGTCGTCAGAGAAACAATTATTATGAATTAAATTTAATAAATGTGACATCAAACTTGTAATAAAATTTAATTCGTAATTCTTTGTTCTCTCCCGACGACATAAATCTAAGTCGAAATGAGAAAATTATATCGAAGATGAGACATATAGTTTATTCAGTCAATATTTAATATAATATTGAGCTTAAACATCTAATAAACTTAAAACTATTTACAAAAAATACATTATAGATTTTACTTCTTCGTCTACTTCTAAAGTATTATAGGTATTTGTATCGGGTTATCCTATCCTAGTATATAATACAGTTTAAAGGATTTTTTTTTAATATAAATGTTGAGCTTATATTTGATATAATAAAAAGTTTTACAAATTAATTATACATTTTACTGTTTTGTTCTACATGGATGGCTTAGAGGAAAAAACATATTTTGTTTTTAGAAAATTTTTAATTTGAATTGAATTCGCTTTCAATTACATCCATAGGCCTTCCTCGGTCACTTCTTCGTCGTTATGTTTGTCCTCTAGCAATCTGACCATGTCCTCATACTCCAGCCGCCTGGCGTAGTCCAGCGGGGAGAGCTTCAGGATGTCCAGAACATTCCTCTCGACTCCTTGATCCAGCAGATACTTCACGACTTCCGGGCGACTGCTCAGCACCGCCTGCAATGAAATAATAGAATATATATAGATATTTATAGAAATACTTTATTGCACCAAAACATTTTACAGTAACAAACGATAAGTAATTCACATGAGAGGCAAAGGCGGGCTTATCTCGTACAGGAATTTCTCCCAGCAGAGGCGGCGCAAGGAGGTGGGCGACGTGGGCGACCGCCCACGGCCTCGCGATCCGAGGGGCCTCGCGCCTCGAAAGTTCATGCAGCTTTGATTCATGAAAAACATTCAGCTAGATCTATTAAAAGAGACCCCGAGTAGACATGTTTAAACTTAACCAAAGGCAAACTAAACCTTACTATAAAGCCTTTATCCGACACAAGATGGGAAAGCAGGACAGAGACAGTGAATATTGCAATAATACAGTGGCGGTATTATTGCGATTTGATGATGTTGTTGAATGTATTGAGTATTGGCAAAATTGATAGGGCCTCGCAAAATGTATCTTGCCCACATCAAATTAAGTTCATGCTCCGCCACTGTCTCCCAGTCAACCTTTGGATGTTTGTAGGTCGTAGCAAAAGCCTTGAGTGTGGAAATGTAAAATATAATTTAAGGAATATAACCACAGATTACTTAATAGTTACTGAACTATAATATACAAGTAGGTACTACATAAATAAGTACCTACGTACTAGTTAATTAAAAGTATAAATAAATACATATGAATTATAATTTATATAGTATAATATAATACCTAAATAATGTTCTGTATACAGAATAGTGTTATCTCATTCATACAATGAGATACTTTAAACGACGGATTAAACTAATGTTAATTGAAAAGAGTTATTATACTGTTAAGGATGCGGTAACTGACCGTAATTTTATACAGGGTGTCCCCGGACATGTGTAGTTCCTTTAAGGAGGCTATTCTACGCTTTGTAACAAACATAATTAGTAAGAGAAAGAAGTAGGGTGCTAGGTTCGCCTGTTGCGGAGATATAATTTTTTAAAGTTATTAATTTAGTGTAGGTAATGTTGTAATGCTCTAATCGGGCGCGCGCGAGGCGCGGGAAGCGGGCAGCGGGAATACGGACGGGACGCGACACGAGTGAAAGCAAACAGATAACCCGCCCCGCCTGCGTACCGCTCGCGCCCCGACCCGCGTCATTCCGCCTTGTATTTCACAGTCGCGCGGTCTAAAGGCGCCCACACATTGTAGTATGCATTTAGTTTGTTAGGAAATCCTAAAATGTTAATGAAAGCACATATTTAAAAAATTCTTTCACCAGTGCTTTTGTTACAAAGCGTAGAATAGCCTCCTTAAAGGAATTACACCTGTCCAGGGACAGCCCTGTATAAGAGTCTGACTACTGTTTTCCCCACTAACAACTTTGACAATTGGATACACTTTGAATCATTAGATTTTTAATATGACTTATTACATTTCTTTATAATAAACGTAAACTAATTGTTTTTATTTGACTTGATATATGAAGTATCAAAATTGACGATGGCACTATACACCAGATATAGGTAATGTAAATAGGCAGAGTGCAGTGGTCAGATTCTTGAGTGTTCATACTTATGCTGTAAATATTAATGTTCTTGTGAGCGGTAGTATGGGTTAATTATTGTAAATTACTTTAATATAATACTTAATATAAGGTACTAACAAAACATTGTGACTTGCGAAGTTTGTTTGTCAGTTCTTCTTCGCATTGAATTTACAACTGGCGGAATTTTCGACATGTCCAAGCGTAGGTTACCTGGATGAAATTATACAATAAACAATAAGCAATACAGAAAGTGTAGGTACCTAAAAACATAGAACTAGGAAGAAAAAGGAGCCAGTGAACGTGTCTTAATTCAAACGATAAAAGTGCTTTATATTTATTTACATATCCTACCTAACTAAAAAGCTGCGCTTCAGAAATTCAGCTTCACATACAGAAACCGTTTTCGGTGGAAATTGGAATTCAAAAAGGTACCTAGGTAGGTACCGCCCAAAATGTTACACTCTGTCGTGTATAGTGAAGCGAGTGATGCTCATAAAAAAACAAAAAAAAACCGGCCAAGTGCGAGTCGAACACGCGCACCGAGGGTTCCGTACCGCAAAGATACGGAACCCTATTCATATCAAAATAGCCTGTAGCGCTCGCTGTATAGCGTTCATCGTTCGTTTCCTCAAAGATCACAAAGCTCACCTTATCTTAAAATAATGGAATATTTTCTTTTGTGTCGCCAGTTCGAAGTAAGTTCGAAGTAGGTACCTAAATGTCGTGTCAAGTATCTTCTTATTTTGTCAGATCATAATGCCGGCGGGTTATCATCGCATATGGGTATATTCGTAACTGTTCATTCTGAATAAAAACAGCAGCTGATATGAAAATACAAATTTAGTATAAATTTAATTGATAACCTTTGATTCGCCTATAGCTATTAAAATCTGTTCATTTTGCTAAGTTCACTTGCGAAAATCGTAGCTGCTGCTGTCCTTGTCTATCCTATTTGTATTTGCCCTTTTTCAATGTCACAATGTCTCAGAAGCGAAACGCAAAAAAGTCGCTTCTCGGAGCGGCGCTTTCGACGTTATACTTTTGGGAAACTGCATAGAATACGTGCATAGCACTACCAATGAAACAAATATGTGTGAAAGAGACAACTAGAGAAAGAGATTTTCGTGAGTGACTTTGCAAAATGAACAGTCTATAGAGGTTCCGTTTATTCTGTAAATATAATGTTCGTATGAGCGGTAGTATGGTTTAATTATTTGTAAGTAACTATTATACCTACTATATTAGTTACTATAATATAAGGTAACTAACACAACATTCATTGGCAGTTCTTCTTCGCATTGAATTAAAACCCGCGTAGCTCTGGTTTTGTATATTTTATTTACTTGGCGGTCCCCCGACTCCTTTAAGAATTTTCTATTTTTTCTTATTTGTTGTTATATCGGTCATAATATCACATATTCTGTCAAGATGTCAACGGTCTACCTGTTACGGTTCAAGAGATACAGCTCTCGGACAGACAGACGGATAGACAGACAGACGGCGGCGTAGGCTTAGTAATAGGGTCCCGTACGACGTATACAGAACCCTAAAAATGTTATTCAAGTCGATTCCTAAGACCTATTACACCCCAGTACTCTTATCACGAGATTTAACCTACACCGCGTACTACGCTACGCCGCCGTGTTCTCCGCATCATTTTGTATGGAGAAACGGAGTAGCGCCTCTAGTGATAGATTTGCGAACTTCGTTTCTCCATACAAAAAAAAGGATGCGGAGAACACGGCGTAGCGTAGTAACGCGGTGTGGGTTAAATCTCGTGATAAGGGTACAGAAATCGCTTAGAAACGCACCTTATGAAGCGCCGTCTGGCCCGTCTCATCTCTCAAGTTGAAGTCAACTCCGGCTATCTTCAGCGACTCCAGCCTCTGCACGGAGCCGGTCCTCGCTGCCAGGGACAGCATCTCCATCACGGCTAGGTTGTCCGAGCTGGCGAGGTGTGCGCCGCAGTTAAGGAGCAGTCTGATGATAGTCTGCTGATCTCTTTGGATGGCGGTTAGGAGGGGCGATTCGCCGCATCTGCAGAATTCGAATAAGTATGAAGCCATTTTGAGGGGTAATTAGGCCAGTGGGCACCTTTCCGAGAGCGGCTGCGATGAACGAGATTGTTTTTAAATTTATTAATTTTTTTTTTTTTTTTTTTTTATGTTATCCGGTATGGGTGGCTGAGTCAGAGGGGCTAAAGCAGATGCTCTGACTAGCCAATATCACCTCCGAGAAGGTAGGTGCCATACCGGAGACTTCCCTGGATTGCTGGCTATACTGGACTAGAGGAGAACACAGCCGAGGCTGCTATGCGGCCATCTTACATCCAGTAACAGTGACTCTACGGTTTCCCGTAAAAGTTTTTTGTTTATGTATTTATTTATTTGGATTATTTTTATAATAATTTTTTTTTATTTATGTTTTTTTTTTATTTCTTGGTAGGACTTTTTTACTTTTTTTTTTTATGTAATCCAGTATGGGTGGCTGAGTCGGAGGGGCCAAAGCGCATGCTCCGACCAGCCAATATCACCTCCGAGAAGGTAGGTGCCATACCAGAGACTTCCCTGGATTGCTGGCTATACTGGACTAGAGGAGAACACAACCGAGGTTGCTATGCGGCCATCTTACATCCAGTACGGTGGTACCAACCCAGTCGGCTACAATTTTAGCCTACCACCTATTAAGGGGCAAGGGAAGGGACCTACAGTTTTACACCGGTTCCGAACGGTGAAGCAGCAGGTGTAGGTATGCACGTAAATTTCTTCGTCAGAAAAAACTCATTGGTACACGCCGACGGGATTCGAACCGCGGACCTCTCGCATGAGAAGCCGATGCCCAAACTACTCGGCCACCCGCTGCTAAACTACTACATTTTAATAGTAGTTTTACTTAATTTTATAGATCTAAGTAATTGTACATTTGATTTTTTTCATTACTCATGTATTTCAATATAGTATGTAAAACATCTCATATTTTAATATACTCGTTTTTTTTTTTATGGAAACTGACACGGGTGGCTACATCACCTACAACATCCGTGATGTCAGCCCATAACACCGGATGAACTTGGTGCTACGTCAGCGCTTCCCTTCGGTCGTGCCGGCTACACTGAACTGGACGGAAAACACAAACTATTTACATAGCCGTTTCGACCGACCTTTCATTCAGTGCGGTGGTACCAACCCGGGCGGGTTAAACCCTACCACCTAGTAATATAAGAAGGGAGTCATATCTCTCGTAGGTAGTACATATGTTGTTTAATTTGATTGAAAACATTCTTTTATTACGTACATAATACTTTACCTTGAATTTGGCATCAAGAGTGTAATAATAAGCAAGTGATGTAGCCAACGGTGTCAAGTTCCATACGCAATCCTAGTTCGGGACACGTAAATAGAGCCCTGGTCGCCATAAGTTTTGTATGGCGACCAGAGCTGAATTTACGTATCTCCAACTATAAAATACTCTACCTGGTTTTAGTATGTACGTTGGCCCCTCGCAATAGCAGATATTTGACTATATTGACATTCTCCTTGTAAATGGCTTCGTGCAGCGGAGTCTTGCCTTCCGAGTTCTGCGAATTCACCTCCGCTCCCAGTTCTGAAAAAAGTCAAACGTTATTTTGTAGTGAATTTGTTTTAAAGATATAAATATGCCCATTGATTTTTCAGGCTAAACGTATTGCCCATCCAGGGTTGCCAGATGTCCGGTTTTGGACCGGACAGTCCGGTTTTTGAGGCTTCTGTCCGGTCTCCAAAATAATGAAAAACCGGACACCAAAACGTCCGGTTTTTTCTTCATGTAAAGCAAATATTTACTTTTTCAGAACATTTTAATACTAATCTTACTGTGTTCTTCGATTTTGCAGTAAGTTCGATCAATGAAACCTTTTATTTCTATTTATTTTATATCTCCCATCCATTTTCAAAAGTAAAGGTCACGAAACATTTTGTACATAAAATCAAATGCCCTTTGATGAAAAATTCCCGGCTTTTTCAACTAAACCATCTGGCAACCCTGTGCCCATCCCCTCTCTGCCGGCGCGACAATTGGCAGAGAACAGCGATCATGAGGAAGCCATATTATGTTTGGCGCAAAACGTCGGGTTGCATAAGTAACTCAGTGAAAACAGTTAAATTTTTAGCGAAAACATTTTATCATTTTATACAACTCTGACTGACCCAAACAAAGCAGATTTTTTGTTTATGCAAACTGACACGGTTGGCTGGTTGGCTACATCACCTACAACATCCGCGATGTCAGCCCATAACACCGGGTGAACTAGGCGCCATGTTAGTGCTTCCCTTCATTTCATGTCGGCTACAGACAGATCTTGGCAGATGCTTCGATCTCTTGGCTGATCGAAGCATCTGCCAAGATCTGTATGTCAACTCCGAGAAGTGCCATACCGGAGGCTTTTTTTGGATTGCTGGCTGTACTGGCTGTACTAGAGGAGAACACCATTTTTGATTCAGTATCATACCTACCAGTCGGCTACAATTTGAGCCTACCACCTGCTGCAGAGCAAGGCAACCACCTAAGGCCAGTTAAGATTTGCATTATTCGGTGACGGGGATAAATGCTTACATTTGGGGTAAGCAGAGTAATCGATGTTGTGCTGCATGGTCTCTGGTACAGATTATAGCACATATCCGGCAACCACGTTTCGCAAAATATTCGTAAAAATAACTATCAAGCAGCAGTAAGGCACTACTTGACGCGTGACTGGGTGGAATGGCCGTGCCAAGGTGAGAGGTGGCCAGCCTGTCGCCCTTTAGCACGGCATCTTGTCCTTTTCCCTCAGTCGCCTCTACTATACGGGGAGACATTCAATGGAGCTATTCTTTTTAAGTAACTGCCCTACACGGTGCAAATAAGATAAATGCTTAGGGTTATGTAAATTTTAATATCAATCTTCGCATACCTTGCATTTTCTGTATAGTGACCTCTTCCTCCTTGTCTATGGCGTAGAGAAGCAGAGCTGTGAACACTCTGTCTGTTACTTCGATCAGCTGCTTCGGAGAGGTGATCTTCAGGCTCGACGCCAGGGCGTCTATGAGTGAGCTGTCCTGGAAGTTAGTGTGAAAGGAGAAATTTAGAAAGGTCATGCTCGATAGATCATTTTCAGGGATTGTACGTGTTGAATAGATGATCATGATAATGTATATCTTTTGACGAAAATATTTAACAAGCTCAAGACGCTGTAGGAAGAGATGATTCAAGAGTACCCACCTACTGCTATCAATGATAGATGAAGAATTAATAAAGAAAATAATTTGTGGATAAATCTTGAATAAACTTACGTTATTTCATTAGTTCTCAAATTTGTAGTATGCCTCCCAGTTAATTAATTTAAAAATTCTATGAAAATATGGACTATACCAACCAAGCCCTTCTACAAAGAGGGACTTGACTATGCCTACTCAGAAAAACTACTAGTAATAAATAAGTTAATTTTACAAACTAATTTGAATAACTTCTCAAACCAAATGATGGAAATGACTGAAACTGCAGGTCAATTAAATGAAACAAAAGATAAAGATAATATAAAATGAAGCGAAAAATAGCAAAGAGATAACATTGTTCACTACAGCAAGGAATGTACTACAAACATGATTGGAAACCCTGTAAACAACGTGGAAAAGACGAATAATATTATTATTTGTAACAATTAATTGCGAAGTAAAAAATTGGAAAACAAGATTGGCGGTCATTATACATATAGTATTCAACTTCTGCGATAACTCAATACAGATACAGCTATCACTAATAAATAACTATAATATAAAGAAGGGGGAGTGTCTTATCACACAAGGACAAACATATCACTAGAACGTGTCACTTACTTCTAAAGTTAAAGAATTAATGTTGGTCAGCTCTCCTCTGATATTGGAGGTCATCATCTGTAATTAAAAAGTATTATATTTAGTATTGCAATCGATCACGAAATCCTAGAGGTTAAAATGACAAAATGAAATGGGTGGAAATTTCCGTCAAATGCTTTAGCGCGAGTCTTTACAAATGCTTGAAACAGTTTCATTTGACTTACGATAGGATGTTTTCGTGTTTTGTATTTTTTAGCAATCCGGTATGGGTGGTTGAGTTAGAAGGGCCAGAGCACAGGCTCCGACAAGCCAATATCACCACCGAGAAGGAGGCATAACGGCGAATTTCTTTTTACTTTGTCTTCTAGTTTGATTGGTAAATATCGTTTTTGCAGTAGAGCAGACGTGCTTCTTGGAGATTTCTTCCAGTCAAGTTGGACACAACAATTGTTGTCATATCTTTCATAATGTTTAAAATTCTTGGATAATTTATTTGAGCACAAACTTAATTCGAACCTCCAACCTGTCGAATACGAGACCTCTGCTTTAAACACCAAGCTATCCACTACTACAATTATAATATTTGAAATTTCAATGATTACCTCAATCTTCTTCTCACGGTCCCATTCATCCTTAGACAGGACGTATGAGAGTTTAGCCAGAGCTGTCTCAGGAGTCATGTCGTAACCAGAGACCACTCCGCAGGCTTGGATCCGCTGAAACAATATAGTATAGGTAAGTACACAAATATACCTACACAAGTTGTCTACAAGCAAATAACAATATAAAAATACGAGTTCTGCAACGACAGGCTGCAATACAAACTGCAAAAATTGTAACAAAAGTGATGACTGGATATATACAAGATAGATAGAGCTCAACTACAAGAAACTTTTACAGGATAATATCTACAAAACCCATCACACATCTATCCCCTCTCCCAAGATGCACTTGGGCAGGGACTGATGTAATACCAGTACAAGATGCTAAGAGTTTTAAAACGACCAGACGAACAGAATTGCCCCCTGTAGACCGATCGGAAAAACACCACATGCGAAACAGAAACATAAACGAATCGCTGATCGCAAGAATGACGTCTTATCTAAATTGATTGGCCAATTCAGCCAATTGGTTGTTTACCCTGAAGTAGCGGGCAGTCTCCATATGGAGTCGAAGCATTCTCACATACCCTACCTACCACATACTAGGTACAACTGTGCTAGTTCACAAACAAGGTAATTTAGGAGATGACCTAAGCGAAGTGTAAGCAACTAATTGGTGTGGCTCTTTTCCGGGAACGATAGCCGGGAACTAAAGAACTACTGTTGTATTACTTTGGTGTAAAATGTAGGTCCCTTCCCTTGCCCCTTACTAGGTGGTAGGCTCAAATTGTAGCCGACTGGGTTGGTACCACCGTACTGGATGTAAGATGGCCGCATAGCAGCCTCGGCTGTGTTCTCCTCTAGTCCAGTACTTATAGCCAGCAATCCAGGGAAGTCTCCGGTATGGCACCTACCTTCTCGGAGGTGATATTGGCTGGTCGGAGCATGCGCTTTGGCCCCTCCGACTCAGCCATGCATACCGGATGAAATAAAAAAAATTTTTTTGCTTATAGCTTGAAACCACTGATCTATGATGAGCAGACGTTGGCCTTCTATAATTTTTCCTTCAAGCTTGAAACATGCAAATAACAAAATCGAGAAGTTTTTGGTTAGAAACATGTGCCATTGGAGTTTCCGTTTTTCTGAAATCGACGGAAAGCATTCGTATAACAAAAGTTACAACTGCTGCTAAAACTAACACTGTTACAAAGAGATCTTGAGTAAGGATATCAAATAAGACTTTGGAAGAATAGAAACACTTCTAAGACCCGATATGCCGATATACAATTTATAACATATAATTTAGTGATTTTTTTTTCTGGAAGAGGCTTGGCTCGATGCTGAATGAGGAAACAGGCGCAAGCTGGGGATTACTTTTAAAAAAATCGGCCAAGTGCGAGTCGGACTCGCGCACCGAGGTTTCCGTAATCCGTGCCATCATGTAAATGGTCGGATTTATTATTTGTTATTTTACTTCAGAGTGGCACTCGCGCGTACCTCAGTATCACGCCATCTATCAGCGAAAGTTCATACTTTTGTTGTTACATTGTGTGGATAATTCGGTAGATGGCGCTCTTTTAAAAATTACGATATTTGCATGAAACCCCCTGTTAATTTAATTTTTTTTTTCAATTTTTTATTATTTGTTGTTATATCCGCCATATTTTTCTGTGAAAATTTCAACCGGCTACCTATTACGATTCCAAAGAACAACCATCGCACGGACGGACAGACAGACAGACGGCGCAGGCTTAGTAATAGGCTTCCGTACGGGGTACGGAATCCTAAAAATATGTTTTGCCATACAGCGCAGAAACGCCGCAAGCGTTCTCAGAAACCACTCCTTTAATTTTTTTAGAGTGTAGAGAGAGGTTGTAAGTTCATTTTCTGTTATTTCATTTTAGCTTGTCATGCCTAATAAATATTTTTTAGGTTTCTGTATCCCGTACGGAAGCCTATTACTAAGCCTCCGTCCGTCGTCCGTCAGTCTGTCCGAGGGCTGTATCTCTTGAACCGTAATAGGTAGCCCGTTGAAACTTTTACAGAATATGTGTTACTATGGAGGGTATAACAACAAATAAGAAAAATACGAAAAAGTTAAAAATTAAGGGGGCTCCCATACAACAAACGTCCGAAGAATCAATTAGTCGCACTATTGAATAATAAATGGCGCCACAGGCTTTTATACATTGCATTGTTGAAAGACAAAAGATAGGCGGATAATAGCGGATAGATACGGAAACCTCCGTGCGCGAGTAAAACTCGCATTTAACAGATTTTTATTCGTTCATAATTAGATATCAAAGTATTACAAATATGAACAGAAGTACATATGAAGTTTTTTTTATTTTTTTTTTATTGAAACTGACACGGTTGGCTACATCACCTACAACATCCGTGATGTCAGCCCATAACACCGGATGAACTGGGTGCCACGTCAGTGATTTCCTTCGGTCGTGCCGGCTACGGAAAACACAAACTATTTACATAGCCGTTTCGACCGACCTTTCATTCAGTGCGGTGGTACCAACCCGGGCGGGTTAAACCCTACCACCTAGTAATATAAGAAGGGAGTCATATCCCTTAGTCGCCCTTTCACGACATACACGGGGAGAGATGCAGTGGGGCTATTCTTTTAAAGTACCGGCCCCACACGGTACAAGTTCCGTTTAATTTGTGTTCTACGTCATCTATTCGTTTATCTATGACACTCTGGAAAGTCACTACTAGTCAACGCAACGCTGTTGACAGATTAACGATAAAATTGTTGATACTGAGGCATGTGAAAATGATAAAATTGTTAATACAGCTAAATATTACAATGATGAAGTTGTTTACGAGAACAATGGCGCCGATAAAGGTTTGAAAGGCGAAATTAACAACGATAAAGATCATGACGTTGTTGCTTACCCGTCCGGTCTCGTATTGAGGCGCGCCCACAGAACCGCTCGTGCATTGTGTAATGTTGACAATGATGACTCCGCGCTTTACAGCCAGCTCTATCTCCTTGAAGATGTCTTCGCGGTTGCTGGGGATGTTGCCGGAGCCATAAGTTTCTAGGACGACGCCTGGGAAAAACAGAACACATTTCAGTCAGGAAAAGTTGACATGAAAAGAAATGTAAGTATATTTAATTGCCAGGCTTTCCACTCCGACCAACTAAACTGACCAACTAGTTGTGCAGAATGGAACTCGATCCGCAATTGAAAGTAACTAAAAGGTGGATTGTGGGTAATGTTGATGAATTCGAAAAATTTCAAAAGGTATGGTGCCAAAGACTCATACACATAATTCAATTTGTATGGTGGATATAAATGCTTATATAAAGCCTCTGTATGATACGAAGAACAGTTTTTGAAGTCAAATAACTCTGAGATATATGTAAGACACTGCACGCATTCACGCAACAAATTTATTGAATATTCGTGATGGCATTCATTTTCTTATAGTTCCTTTAACTAACTAAACTCTCGTAAAATCATGAATTTATTGAATTATCAGGTCCTTAAGTGCCTAAGCAAATTTATTCTCGTTTTTTAAAACTCACCTTCAATAGGAGGTTGGAAGAACGCATGCAGCACCGCCGCGCTAATACTAGGGAATATTCTAAGGATGCCGATATTCTTAGACATATTTTCATGCAGCTGACACTTCTCGATCTTGGTTGGTCGGAAGATCGCCTTGTTGTTGACTTCGATCTGGATTCCGAACTCCGCGAGAGGCACACAGTTTGGAGAGTCAAAGGCGTGGAAGTTGTAAGAGGAGACCTTGCGCGTCCTAAAAAAATTATAAAGGTTTTAAACTCCTACCAGTGTATGTAGTCTAGGACAAGGTATAATGTCGTGCACACTCAATTAATAATTTCGATGACTTTGTTATGGAAACTCTTGGAAAATGGAGCCCGCCCGACTTGAAACACTTGGTGCAACAGTAAATTCAACTTATCGAATCGTTAAGAGACTAAATGGTTAAGATTATAAAATTCGTCAAAATTAAGGAACTGTTCTGAACAAAAACTGATGCGTGGAGACGTGGATTATCATTTTGTGCAAAGTTTGTAAGTAATCAACCCTTTGATCTAGAGTTATAGAGATCATAGAGAACTTATGGAATTTATACCATTTAACTACCTGCCTCCTCCAATTTACCTACCTGTTTCCTCTGAAGAGCTTAGAGTCGAACATAACTGTGACCTCTGGAATGTTGAGACCTCCAGCCACAATCAGAGCTGACACGAAGTTATCGGCGCCGTCGCTCCGAGGCTCGAATATGGGAATCTGTAAACAAAAGAGTTGACATGAATTGATACGAAATTCTCCGAAATCTGCAATTCATTAAGAAGTAAACAGCATATTTAGATAAACATTTTGATAATTCACTTGAACGAAACTACTTAACTGATATGGCTATCTGAAGCCTTAAAGTGCAGATGATAAACTTCGTATGTGGTAAACTTTAGGTAAGTACAATAAATTCCTTTCAGACGACGACAGGTTTGGCGATTTTCTTCAGCATGATAGAAAGAACGGAGGCGGTGTACGCGAGAGTGTCTGTGCCGTGCATCACCCCGAACCCGGTCGTACCGCTTAGTTCAATGGAGGAAGCGCACAGTTTGTACCTGTGAGCCGGTGACGACGACAGGCTTGCCGATGTTCTCCAGCATGAAGGAGAGAGCGGAGGCGGTGTAGGCGAGTGTGTCTGTACCGTGCAGCACCACGAATCCGTCGTACAGCTCGTAGTTCAACTGAGGAAGCAAGCAAGCAAGTTTCATGTTAAATCTTACTCTAAATGTTGGGGATCATACGCTGAAAGTGGTTGGCGGCTCCCTTTGTGAGCAGCTGATCGTAGATTGAATACAGTGTAATTTTTTTTTTATGGAAACTGACACGGATGGCTACATCACCTACAACGTCCGTGATGTCAGCCCATAACACCGGGTGAACTAGGTGCCATATCAGTGCATCCCCCTTTGATCGTGCCGGCTACACTGAACTGGTCGGAAAACACAAACTATTTACATAGCCGTTTAGACCGACGTTTCATTCAGTGCGGTGGTACCAACCCGGGCGGATTAAACCCTACCACCAAGTAAGATTAGGAGGGAAGGGACCTACAGTTTTACGAGGAATCCGAACCTCGGTCAGCCTCCAACGGTCAACAGCGGTCACCCATCCAAGTACTGACCGCACCCAGCGTTGCTTAACAATCAATAGCGACAGTTGACTGTGCTATCGAGGCTGACAATGTTCTATGTTAGGCACTACATTCAACCTACGTCCATAGCTACGACCATCCTAGTCTGAGATACAATATACTGGCTTTGCTCGCAGATCGCGCGTTATGATTTTCTTTAACCATGTATAGAGACGTATGTAGTAGACGTTGGACAGATTCTATTACATTATTGGTGAAAACGGCACCTAAATAGGTTAAGAAATTTTTAAGTTATACGCACAGACAGTCGAGCAGGAAGAGAGAATTTTATTGCATGCGAAGGTAAATATATTATCGGTGATTCTGATTAAGCATTGATTGGTGCACAGTTCCTTTACCCCCGACCGTAATACTCTCGAACTTTGCAGAATGCACGACAAGGATTCATATTTAGTAGTAAACATGAACAATTTCACAAAGATTTTCCACATGTCTACAACATATATCGTTATTACTTATTACTGGGCTGGGATACATTCAGAGGTGTATCATGACACGTGGAGATTCATTTTATATGCCTGCCTACCCTATTGAGAAAGAGGCATTTTCTAGATGGGAAATAACGAACTCACAAGTGGCCACTTTTGTCTCAATTGGCAATAGTGATAGTACGAGCTCTCTATCTTATGACATGTGTTCTCACCTTGATCTCTCTGGCGATAGTGATCCAGTCCTCGACTGTTATGTTGGAAGAATCCAAGAGTACTTCGTTCTCGTGGATCTTGTAAACTATCCTTGCGTCTAGGTCTTTGACCACTGAAAATAAATCAATATGTATAATTTATGTATTTTTCGGTTACAATTCTTTACATACTTAACTTAACAACTCTGTGTGGCAGAATGTATTATATATTTTTAATTAGACTGCGTCTCCATTCATTTTGTTCATCAAACAGCCCATCCAAAACCTCATCTTAATTCGTGTATAATTGTTTGTTGTTTTCTGTCTCTATCAACTATCAAAGGCTTCTTCTTCTTCTTTTTTTACGACTTGCAACCGCAAGATGTTCAGAGCGGTCCTTGACTTGAGCCGTAATGGCAACTGATCTCTTTTTTTATTTGAGATCTAAATACTGCCAGTGTCACGTTAAGATATCCACGTTATAATTAATTTATAAACAAAAAATGTCATTGTACAAAATTTTGATTAACGGGCAAAGAAAATGCTGAAATCTTTACATTACACATAAAAAGGAAACAAATAATCAAACTCTAAATCATGTCATAAATAATTCAAATCATTACATTAGCCATTATAACTTACCTATACTTCAAAAATAGAAAAAGAAACAATACAACAGAAAATATACAAGTATGAATTCTATATACACATAGAAACAAGGAAAGCAAGCCGACTTAACTAAAGTTTGATATTGTTGCTATTTATACATCTAGCAAGCAATTTCAATATTTTGGGTGAGGGGCAATACAGAAGAGAGTGAATATTAATGGGAAGTGAAACTTTTAATTTTGGAAGCATTTCATAAATTGATGGCATTTTGTTATTGAGAGGGCAAGAAAATATAATGTGGTCTACATTACCCTCCTCAAGGCCACATTCGCATAGAGAGTTGTCCCTAATGCGAAGTTTGGCAAGGTGGACTGGACTACAGCAATGGCCCATTCTGAGCCTGTTTATAATAGAAGTTTCTTTTTTAGGGAGAGTAATTTTAAGGAACCAAGGTTTCAGTGGAATTTCTGGTTGGATCTTGGCATAGTATGAACCTCTAGTTTTGCTAGTATTTATCCAGTTTGAGGACCATGATTTTTTAAGGTAAACCTTAGGGAGAGCTACAAGGTCGTGGCAGTAATTTTTGTAATTTAATTTGTCACCACTAACAACCGCCTCCTTAGCTAATTGATCAGCAATTTCGTTCCCTGCTATATTAGCATGACCAGGGATCCAAACAAGAACAACCTCAGAACTATTGGATTGGAGTTCTAACAGAATTAATCTAATTTTAAGAACAATGTCATTATGCATTTTAGATTTGAATGGATTTTGCTGTATGGACTGAAGAGAGCTTTGAGAGTCAGTTAGAATAACCGCCTTGGCAATATTATTAAATCTAATATATTTAACAGCTTCCAGAATAGCCAACGCCTCTCCTGTAAACACAGATGCCTCCGGAGGACTTTTCATCTTCAAAGACCTGTTAGCATTCTTGTGAAAAACTGCATAACCAACACTACCTTCGGGAGATAACTTGGAGGCATCCGTATAAATATATTGCCATCCCTTACAGTTTTTATCTAACCATTGCAGAAGCTTTTTGTTGGGATCCAAAGTATTTTTGTCAATATCTATAGAAGTAAGAATGTTGGGGATGAAGATAAGCGCTTCATATGGAATTTGAAAAATTGGCACTGTTCTATCTCTGTGAGTCGGAGCTCTTAAATTAATAAATTTCCTGAAGCTGTGTACTAAATTTGGATGAGACTTAAGCCTCCAGAAGTTCATTGTACGAGTATATTCGGTAAGAAGCCTAAGCTTCGGAATAATAGGATGGTTAGAAAACTGAACAGCTTTAAATAAATATCTATTTGCTAAATATTGCCGTCTCATATGAAGGGGAGGGTCAACACATTCCACTTGGAGAGCATTGGTGGGTGAGGATTTCATATTCCCTGAAATTATACGGAGACATTGGTATTGGATTAAGTCTAGACTTCTAAGTGCTTTGCAATTTGCAGGCTCAAAGATAAAAGTACCATAATCCAGGTGAGGACGGATAATAGCATTATAAATTAATTTCATATAAAATGGATGGGAACCCCACCACACACCAGAAAGACAACGAATGATATTAATATTCTTTAGACATTTTGTTTTTATATAATCTATATGTAGCACTCCTGTCATCTTTGAGTCAAGAATAACTCCAAGAAACTTAACCGAATCAGACTGCTTAATTGGTGTATCTTGATGAATGACAATGAAAGGGGGGATATTTCTTTTTCGAGAAAAGGTTACTACTGAGCTTTTGGATGCCGAAAGTTCTAAACCATTATTCAGAAGCCAAGTGTCTAGAGAAATTAGGGCCAAATTAATTGACTCAGATGCTTTGACGATAGATTTGTTTGAAGCATACAATAAAAGGTCATCAGCGTACTGTAAAACGCGACAATGATGTTTAATTTCAATATCCATATCAAAAGTGTAGATACTATATAATAGAGGGCTCAGCACAGATCCCTGTGGAAGACCTTTCCACACAGTCCTAACAAGATGGCCATCTCCATCAGTATAGAGATGAATATGTCTCTCCAACAAAATGTTGGAGATAAACATCGTCAGTTTCTCAGGCACCTTCAACTTTTGTAATTTTTTCCTTAACATAGGGAGCTGAACATTATCGTAAGCAGCAGATATATCAAGAAATGCAGCTACAATGGATTCATCTCGACTGAAAGAGAGACGAACATCCGTAGAAAACAATGCAAGACTGTCCATGGTACTTTTTCCCTTCCGAAAACCGAATTGGCTATTGGATAAGATCTCTTGGTTTTCAATGAACCACTCTAAACGATTTTTCACTAGGTGTTCAGCAACTTTAAGGAGGACAGAAGACAGAGCAATGGGACGGTACGATGTGCCGTCGTTAGGATCTTTCCCAGGTTTCAGTATTGGAATAATAACTTGAGATTTCCATGACACCGGGAAGATGCCAGTGTCTATGATCATATTAATAATGCTAAGAAAATATTCCCTAGTTAGAGAATCAAGATTTTTTTAAAAAAGAATATGGGATCCCATCTATACCGGGTGCAGAATCTTTTACATACCTTAAGACATTATTAAGTTCTTGGAGAGAGAAGGGGTCGTTAAGAGAAGAAGAAGAATCTATTGAATAATTTGTCGGTATTTCATCGAATTGAGGGACCGAAGGTGGAGCCAGCTTATCTAAGAAAATTTCCGTCCAGTCACTGGAAGATGCTTTAACAGAGCTATCTTCCGAATAAGCCGATCTAAATCGTTTTATAGTTTTCCAAACTAGCGAAGGATGGATATCCGGAGAGATAGAGGAGCAGAATCTGTGCCAGCCCTCTCTTTTCTTCCCCTGCAAGCAGAGAGATGTTTTAGCTTGGATTTTGCGAAGGTTCAAAAAGTTACTTTCAGACATGACCAATGAATATTTTTTTTCAGCTTCTTTACGACATTTTATGGATTGAGTACATTCCAAATCCCACCAAGGAGGAGATGACCTTCTATGAATGCATGGGTTTTTAAGAGGAACAAATCTATCTGCGGCAAGAATCAAAGCGTTTTCAAATTTTGAATAAAAGTTAAGAACATTTTCAGAATTAACATGAACAGGAGATAATGAATTAACTTTCTCGTCAACCATAGCACTAAAGTTATTCCAGTCAGCTCCATCTAATCTATATTTTAGCAACGGTTTTCTTTTTTGTGCAGTAGGAATTTTACATGGGAAAGATATGCGAATGGGGAAGTGATCACTACCATGGCTGGAATCAAGAGTACACCATGAAAGAAGAGATGCTAGTTCAGGAGAACACAGAGACAGATCAACATAGCTCCGATTTTGGAATGGCGAAACTCTACGGGTTGGAGAACCATTATTAAGAAGACATATATCAAACTCATCCATGAGGTCAACAATTTTGTTGCCAAATAGATCTGGATTAGTTGCTCCCCACAAAGGATGTTTACAGTTAAAATCACCCAGAACTAAAAATGGTTTGGGAAGGTTTTCAATCATAATTTTAAGTATTCTATATGTCAGAAGAGACGGTTTGGGGATGTATAATGATAAATATGAGACACCCCGCACCCTAGCCGCAACTGCATTAAATGAGTCACCGTGAGGGGTCAGGGGAATTAAAGAAAAAGGTAAAGACTTATGTATAAGGAGGGCGCACCCGCCCCATCCATCGAGTCTGTCATCTCTAAGGATGGCATATCCGGAAACCCTAAAATGAGATTCCGGTTTCAGCCAAGTCTCAGAGATAGCACACACGAAGGGATTGTGTTTATTACACAAATAAACGAGTTCATGTTTTTTACGAACTATGCTCCTGCTGTTCCATTGAAGAATCGTGAAGGAGGGCATTGTGAATAATATTAGAGAGATTGGTCAGTTTATCGGCTACGTTGGACGGTATAGAGTAATTAGCAGAAATCAAATTAATGAGAGTCATTATGAGATTGGTTAATTGGTCAATAGAACCAATATTTGGAGAATCTGAAGGAAAAGCACAAGCATTTGGCATTGAAGATGAAGAAAACTGATTAATAATAGCACTATGATCAGTTCTATTATAGCCAGGGGAAAGAGGGGCATGAGACCGAGGCTTGGAAAAAACAGTTTTTCTGTAAGAAGAAGTATTTGATTGGCCACTTATTGTTGGCGAAGAAGGAATGGGAGAGCGATGTAATGGGAGCGAATACCCAGGTTTAGCAGCTACGTTGGCATAAGATCGGCCCACTGATGGACACAACCTTGACGCTTCAATGTACGAAATGGATTGCTCTGCCATCTTGGATTTAATGAGAACTTGCCTCAAATACTCTGGGCAATCTTTGCTAGTAGCAAAGTGATTCCCAGAGCAAGTGATACACATTGCGGAAGACGCGTCCACAGAACAAGAAGCACCAATGTGTGCCTGACCACACTTGTTGCATTGCGGTTTCGAGCGACATTGAGTTTGAGTGTGGCCAAATCTGCAACATTGATAACATTGAATCGTGGGAAATTTATATATTTCCACAACTAGAGAAGTGTTCACCATATAAACTCTTGAAGGTAATTTTTGACCATCAAAGGTCAAAACAACAGTCTCAGATGGCTTCCATACTGTACCGCTATCACTTTTCTGCTTAAAATTCAATCGACGCGCCTTAATTGCCGGCCCGCAACCAATTGGAGTACGTATTTCCTCTAAAATCTCCTCTGGGGACATGTCGCAGGGGATACCCTTGACTATCCCCATCTTGGAGATGTTAAAAGATGGGATATAAACCTAGTATTTATTTGTAATTAATTTGCACTGGACAAAGTCATTCGCATCAGCCCAGTTCAAAAAACAAACGCTGACTTTGTTCCGGCCGATATGCTTTATACCATCTTCCACGATTCTTCCATGGAAGTGTTGTCGTACGAAAATGCCAAATTTAATTGGATTTAAAGAGGAGCCAGAAGTTGGATTAAGTTCAATTCGTTGCACATGGACCATAAACGGACCCTTATCCGTATTGTTGTATGGCCTGGCTTGGGTAACAGGGGAGGACTTCGATTCAGAAATTTTATTTGAGTTCGATTCTTGAGCGGGACTGGTTTGGGAATTTTGGGAGACAGGAGGTGATACAGAGGCAGAAATTACATTAAGGTTTGATTGTTGGGCATTAGGGAGAAAAGATGAGGATATGGCAGAGGGGTTAATGGAATTTGAAATTTCTTTGGGGGTTTTTTCAGAATCTGATGACCTAAGCGAAGTCATCGATGACTTCAAGTCATCCTTGCGAACCTTATCTCTATGTATCTTTTTGCTATCAGTTCTTCGCTTTCTCTTTGTTTGTTTTGTATCATTAACATTATTATCATTTACATTTGAGTGTTGATCAACACATTGATCAACATCAAGAATAGCGAAGCTATTCCCTTCTAAAGACATAAATTGACTAACATTGGTTTCCGTCCGATTCCCGTTATAACTCCATACCTGACTGTTGTCATATATCATATCTCTGTGGTTGTCATGGATATCTATGTTTGAAAAACTTTTAGATCGCCCCGAGCGGGCAAGGACGAACCCCGGCGGGAGATCAACGTCTCCGCCGGGGTCCAGCAACTCTTCCGACATCAACTACATCAATAAAATGAACCTATTTACAATATCTACTAAAATACTCACTAAAATAAACTTCAGCAATTATTTTAAAATAAAAAATCTATCGCGAGCCGAAAAAACGTGGATTTACAATAATCTTTTGTCTTACCAGGCAGCACAAGATTTGCTTTTCCACTGTCATCGTTCAGGAATCTCTTGTGCCAATAAGGCTCGTCGTGTAGTTGGGGAAAGGTTCTCGTTGATCCCTCAAACGCTCCCTTTATAGGCTCCAGCACTGAAAAATGCATTTATTGTTATATAGTCCACTTCCTCTGCTACTAGTATTACTCTTACATTATTGGTAGAAATTATTTTCCTAACATCATTCTAATAAAATGATAGACATTTTGAATTGCATATATTTGATATCTCATAGCAGGATTAGCCTGTAGACGACGACGTCTCTATAGCAACCATTGACTTTAGTTCATTTCAATGTGTCATCCATCCAAGTTACAATCACGAACGGCGGTCGACCGATAGCAACACTGAGCTACCGAGGCTGGCAAACTATGCATGCATATCCTATTACTTTAAGTGAGTTAAACTTCTTGGTTTCTCGGAAACGTCTCTAACTATTTGGATGAAACTTTGTAGTTAGAAAAAAAAATTTTTTCAAGTGTATCTGGATATCTGTAGATGCCAAGCGAAGCTCCATCGCCCATCTTTTTTTTTTTATGGAAACTGACACGCTTGACTACATCACCTACAACGTCCGTGATGTCAGCCCATAACACCGGGTGAACTAGTTGCCATGTCAGTGCTTCCCCCTTTGATCGTGCCGGCTACACTGAACTGGTCGGAAACCACAAACTATTTACATAGCCGTTTCGACCGACGTTTCATGCAGTGCGGTGGTATCAACTCAGGCGGGTTAAACCCTACCACCAAGTAGATTAGGAGGGAAGGGATCTACAGTTTTACGAGGAATCCGAACCTCGGTCAGCCTCCAACGGTCAGCGGTCACCCATCCAAGTACTGACCGCACCCAGCGACAGGCGACTGTCTGCACCACGTTCACTAATTAGGCAAACTTTAAACCAAGCTCATGGGTATGCCGAAATACTTGGTCGTACTTCATTCAGATGTTATCTAATAAAATGTATATCGTCTGGCATGCAGAAACAAAATTATATTGTATCATTAATCTGTCTACATATTTTTTTATGTACGTACGTGGTAGTGGATTGTACTGTGAACCGCCACCGTCAAAACAAGATCATATCTGTGACGCTTTTTATCACATAACAGGGGGCGTTGTCGATAATCAATTAGATAGCAAAATACTTCAGATAAGTACAGATAAGTACAGATAAAGGAAAGTTAAGCCACTGTATGAAATGGCATAACGTAGCAATATTGTAGCAAATTCAAAATACAAATACATCAATACTAATAAATATGTAAGGGATGGTCATGGAGTAAGTTACTTTGTTTTATGAGATACTGCGTTTGTAGACTTTATGTATGATACTAAAACTAAATTGACGATTTTTAGAGATCTTTTCTGTATGTATGTTCCTCCATAACTCTTAAACCGATCATACGAATTTGATGAAACTTAGCACAAGCGCATTTAGCTATACGAGAGACAGGATAGGCTAAGTAAAATTAAGTTCTGGTTACACTAAGATATGGCCTATTTGTTATAACCTAATTGTTCCGCGCGGAAATAAAGGTACGGTCGCGGGCTTCATTCCTTTTTAAATACGAATTTCACGTGAGCGAAGCCGCGGGCAAAAGGTAGTTCTAAATAATAGTTTATCAGCCAAAATATGTACGCAACAGAACTGCTATAACGCAAACGATTACGACCATTCGCACTAAATTCCGTTCATGTTATACTTTCTTTGATACTGCTCAACCCTAAGGCTATTTAGCGTGATGGTATAAAGCCCATAGTGAGCCTCAGGAACTACTCTCTACATTGGTGCAAACCGCATCAAAATCTGTTCAGTGGTTCCGGAGTTTACATCAAACATACATACATAGTGTAGCCGATATTAAATGAAGGGAAGCACTGACATGGCACCTAGTTCACCCCGTGTTATGGGCCGACATCACGGATGTTGTAGGTGATGTAGCCAACCGTGTCAGTTTCCATAAAAAGAACATACAGACAGACGTTCCCTTTTATAAGAAGTAGAAATAGAGATAGAGAAGAGAAGAAGAAATATTCTAAGAAATAATAAAAAAAAAAAATATGAGGTGTTTCGTTAAGTCATGTCATTAACTTCGGGAGGGTTACATACACACTCAAATAAACACTTTACGTAAGAAAAAAATATATGTTTATAGGAGCATTTTTTCTCCTAACAAAAAAATTAAATCAAATAAGTAGCTGTAAAAACCAATCATAGTGACCTTGTGACTTACATACAACAAACAGCTGTTCTGCGTTTGAACATAGTACGGTCATTGACCCCGTACAATGCAAGTTACCTACTGTTACACACAGGTTCATGTTTAGGTAGCAAACATATTTTGTTAAAATTCTCGAAAAGTAATACTATAAACATATATTTTTTTTTTGCGTAACGTGTTTATTTGAGTGTGTATGTAACCCTCCCGAAGTTAATGACATGACTAGCGAAACACGTTATATAGAGGGTCCCCATACAAGAAACGTGTTTTTTTGTTTTTGCTCTATCTTAATCGTCTAGGACGTACAAGTGTCAAACTTGATGTGATTATAGTGCAATCTCTAAAGTAAAACAACAAATAACAAAAACCGACCATTGGTGGTACCAACAGAACCCTCGGTGCACGAGTTCCACTCGCACTTGACCTATTTTTTTCGGACAGTCTTTTCGCAAAAAGTGAACTGTATGCTAATTTGGGAAACAGGCTGTTCACCTATTCGATCGAAGTCTCACACAAGTTATATTTACTTCGCCTGCATTCGTCGAGCCTTGAATTAAAATAACTTGTTTTTAATTAATTCAAGAAACGCTGTATATAGCCAGTTGATCGGTTCATTCAACTGTTGATTCGGATACGAGCGGTTTGAAATCGGTAAAAATTGCAAATTTCCGCGTGTCTGCCACACCGGTCTGCCACGTGTTTTAGTTTTTTTTTTTTTAAATCAAGTTTTTTAGTCTCTACCATTAACTAGGATTATAATATAAATGCCTCTACACATAAAATTAAAATGTAAACCTGGATGGATTGAAGCCATTAATTTCACTATTACTGTTTTAATTAATAAACATTTCTTCTTTCATTCACCTTATCGCCTGGAATATGCACATTCATAACTCCGTTTCCAAAAACATCATTCATCATGCTTACCTGATGATAAGCCAAATCCTTTCTTATCGTTTCATTCTCCGTATGCGGATGACTCAACGAGGTATTATGATTTACTAGAGCTCTTATTCGGGCAACGGGCATAGCTCCGCTGAGTTGAGGCACAATTTACGAATTGGTGCACATCGAAACTAGTCGATCACGAGCGGCCGAACTCGTCGCACGTGCCACCGCCTGCGCGCATCGCGCATGCCCGGTTTTATTTCAATGCACATATTGGGTGGGCCTTGGCTGGCGTTGTCGCTTACCGGCCGCTAGCACCTGTCCCGCTCGCTTCCCGCCCACGCAAGCTCCCCTCTAGATGCCTCTAGCGCGGCTCGGCTCTGCACTCCGCCTCCCCGCTACCTTACCTCATACCGTGTTAGGGTATATGTGTGCGTGTATTAGTAGAATTAGTATGAATGAAAATACTTTATTTAAACATGAATATACAATAATTTAAGCTAATAGGTACAAAAAATAAAATAACTATAAATAAAAATATTCCTCCATCGTCGGCGAAATTGCATTGTGCCGATGACGGAGGCAGCGTTCCCCCTCTGAATGGCTAGGCTGATCTTCTGCCTAAGGTAGCTTGGCGCGCGGATGTCCCCAGACGCCTCCGTGAGCAGTTTAGAATTAGTAATAATTAGTAGTCTATTATAAAATTTGTTAAGTTACGGTGTCTGTCCTCTCAAATTTGTTATGTATTTTAAATAACTGGCTGACACATTGTACTGGCTTAAAATCAGCGCCGCACAGGCCGGCTCAGTACTGAACTGGTATGTCGCGGCATAGGCTGTGCCAGATCCTTTTTTTCTCTTCTCACTAGTATGTATATTAGCGATGCATTTTAAAATGGGGAAAATAAACATCCTTACATTCTTTCTTTCTTTCTTCTTTCGTTCTTTCTTACCTCATACCTCAGCTGATGGGACGCCGTTTCTCTGTATCTTTCTTCGTAGCGATAGCTCTAGTAAAACATAATACCTCGTTGGGATGACTAGTGTGTGGATATCCACTTATCAATATCGACTTTCGCAGCCAATCTTAATCTCTTCAGGGGGTATAGGTAGATACCGATAGTTTATGGATATTGAGGTGGGCGAGTAAGATTAGATTGTTTGAAAAAAAAAATGAGACGCACGCAGTTTATCCCTACTTCTTATAAAAGGGAACGTTTGTCTGTATGTATGTTTGAGGTAAACTCCGGAACCACTGAACAAATGTTGATGCGGTTTGCACCTTGGTTAAGAGTATTTTTTGAGGCTCACTCACATATACCATCATCATTACGCTAAATAGTAATAGAGTTGAGCAGTATCAAAGAAAATATTATTATGAACACAGAATACTTATTGGTATGAATTTAGTGTCGAATGGGGAGGGGAGAGAAGGATGGTGAGTAGGGGGCGGGACGGGAAGTGGCGAGTCAATTTTTCGTCATAAATTTTTTGACATTATTAACTCTTGACTAGGTACGTACCATTAGTACCTCAACCTCAACTTTTTAACCCATTGACAACTTGATACTTCAAGTATCCTAAATATTCATATATTTTTATTTTTTATTTTTGACAATACAATTATACTACATTGTAGTTTAATACACTAACATAATTATGTTGATACAAATTACGTATCAAAGTTTGACAAAGGCTCTTTACACCTGATTCACTTAATAAGTCTTTGTAGTCAGAACTCTCAGCAAAATTGTTAATCTTGCTCTCAAGCTGTGTTTTAGATAGACTATGGGCGGTGTTATTATGTGGTTAGTCACTAAATACTTGTAAAAATATGTTTAAAAAATAGGTAAAAAAACTTTTAAGTTAAACGGTTTTATTAAAAAAAAAACAGCTGTACAAAAAATGAGAAAAAAATCAGCTACCTATACAAAAACTAGAAAATAATAAGGACACAAACTTGGGCCTTCTTAAGATTTTACGTCTGGGTAAGAAATCGTCAATACTAGCGTGCTGTCTTCTCATGTCGGATGCCAAAGAGCACTTTGTGTCGCGTCAGCGGAATAAGTAATAAATTGAGACTTTTAACAGACTAATATAAAAACGTGGGGCGCATGTTATTACGTATATTACACGCCCCACGTTTTTATATTAGTCTGTTAAAAGTCTCAATTTATTACTTATTCCGCTGACGCGACACAAAGTGCCCTTTGGCATCCGACATGAGAAGACAGCACGCTAGTATTGACGATTTCTTACCCAGACGTAAAATCTTAAGAAGGCCCAAGTTTGTGTCCTTATTATTTTCTAGTTTTTGTATAGGTAGCTGATTTTTTTCTCATTTTTTGTACAGCTGTTTTTTTTTTTAATAAAACCGTTTAACTTAAAAGTTTTTTTACCTATTTTTTTATTTACTCGTTTTTAGTTTGATTTTTTTTATAATTTTTTTCTTTCATGTTGTTCCCACGAGTATTAGACCAATAACAGACAACCCCCTCCCTGAGGTCCATGTAGTGGCGCATGTGTGGCGCAAGATGTGGCCAGCCTTGAAGTTGAAACGCTAACGACGTATAATTTTTATCCACCCTAATGCCACACAGTCCTCGGCACGTTTCAAACGTTGACTTGGGTGGTGTATCGCTAACGACGTATCATTTTTAGCCACCCTAACGCCACACAGTTCTCGGGACAATACAGAAACCTTAACTTGGGTGGATTCAAACAAATATCCTGATCCTTATTTTTGTTTTATTTAAGTTCAACAGTCCACCTCCTGCCTCCAAAATCAGATCCTCGTCACCAAGTGTATTGGTAGAAGTATGGGACACTCGTCCAAACCAACCAAATGAGCCCAAATTCGAGGGGGTTACTAGTAACAGTTGAAGAGTTCCACTGTCCACCTCCTGAATCCATCATTAGACCCTCGCCACCAAGTGTATTGGTAGAAGTATGGGACACTCGTCCAAACCAACCAAACGAGCCCAAACTCGAGGGGGTTACTAGTAACGGTTGAAGAGTTCCACTGTACACCTCCTGACTCCATCATCAGACCCTCGTCACCAAGTGTATTGGAAGAAGTATGGGACACTCGTCCAAACCAACCAAATGAGCCCAAACTCGAGGGGGTTACTAGTAACAGTTGAAGAGTTCCACTGTGCACCTCCTGACTCCATCATCAGACCCTCGTCACTAAGTGTATTAGTAGAAGTATGGGTCACTCGTCCAAACAAACCAAATGAGCCCAAACTCGAGGGGTTACTAGTAACGGTTGAAGAGTTCCACTGTACACCTCCTGACTCCATCATCAGACCCTCGTCACCAAGTGTATTGGGAGAAGTATGGGACACTCGTCCAAACCAACCAAATGAGCCCAAACTCGAGGGGGTTACTAGTAACAGTTGAAGAGTTCCACTGTGCACCTCCTGACTCCATCATCAGACTTTCGTCACCAAGTGTATTGGTAGAAGTATGGGACACTCATCCAAACAAACCAAATGAGCCCAAATTCGAGGGGGTTACTATAGTAACGGTTGAAAAGTTCCACTGTACACCTCCTGACTCCATCATCAGACCCTCGTCACCAAGTGTATTGGTAGAAGTATGGGACACTCGTCCAAACCAACCATATGAGCCCAAACTCGAAGGGGTTACTAGTAACGGTTGAAGAGTTCCACTGTACACCTCCTGACTCCATCATCAGACCCTCGTCACCAAGTGTATTGGTAGAAGTATGGGACACTCGTCCAAACAAACCAAATGAGCCCAAACTCGAGGGGGTTACTAGTAACGGTTGAAGAGTTCCACTGTACACCTCCTGACTCCATCATCAGACCCTCGTCACCAAGTGTATTGGTAGAAGTATGGGATACTCGTCCAAACCAAACATATGAGCCCAAACTCGAGGGGGTTACTAGTAACGGTTGAAGAGTTACACTGTACACCTCCTGACTCCATCATCAGACCCTCGTCACCAAGTGTATTGGTAGAAGTATGGGACACTCGTCCGAACCAACCAAATGAGCCCAAACTCGATGGGGTTACTAGTAACGGTTGAAGAGTTCCCATGTCCACCTACTGACTCCATCATCAGACCCTCGTTACCAAGTTGAAATTATCATAATATTGTATTGTCACGGGAACTCAATGTGTGTGCAAAGTTTCATAAAAATCGGTTCAGTAGAAGTAGTTGAAAAAGTTGTCGCAAGATTTGAAACAAAGATAGAAACAAACAAATATACGAAGTCAAGCTAAATAAAACCGTTTAAAAATACCCTGCGAAGTTTCTTGTCGGTTCTTCTTTGTGGGTGTAATCGAACCGGATAGAACAAATTGTGATAAGTTCGAGCGCAGTCTAACTGCCATATGAATGATCAATAAACAATACAATACAATACAATACATGGCACCTAGTTCACCAAAGTGTTTGGGCTGACATCACGGGTGGTGTAGGTGACGTAGCCAAGTATTTCACTATCCATAAAAAAATTATACCTAAACGACCCTTGATTGAACATTGAGTGTTACAAAGTAAACTACCAATTTAATTTAAAAAAAAATTTAACTAACGGTTTAGAAGTTAAGTGGCTATGATATACAGAGAAACCGACAGCGAAGTCTCACTATAATGATCCATTTTATTCGATTTTGGTGCAGAACCCTAAAAAAATTGCCAATAAAGCAACTTGTTGGTGTTGAAGTGAACTATTTTTTCTGTCTACGGTTGAAGTATGCACCTAAATTGATATACCTAGGCACAAAATAATGCCACTGTAATCTTCTATATATATTATATATATTATTATTATATTATATACATATAATAAAATCGTTAATATTATATTATATTATATACATATAATAAAATCGTTAAATTAATAATCTCTCTTTGTCTGTACGCGCATCACGCAAAAACCACTGAACGGAATTTGGCGAAACTTTGTATAGTGACAGTGTATATCCCGGATTAACATAATAAACAAAAAAATATAATAAAAATTAAAATTATTATAAAATTTAAATGTCAAGTTGATATCGGAGAACTGTCATCTCGACGTGAGCTGGCCGGTGACAAAATGTTTGATAAATAAAAAATAAAAAAATTGAAGTCGAACTTATGTCGCTGTTATTGGTGCAATTTATATTTCTGTTGCCCGCGGCTTCGCTAGCGTGAAATTCGTATTAAAAAAAAAAGTAAGTAACTAAAGGCGGAGCCGAAGGCGGAGCCGAAGGCGGAGCCGAAGGCGGAATGAAGTAAGTAACTATGGGCAGGCCGCAGGCCGAGCTGCGTTCAGGAAGAAGCTAAACCATCTTGAAGAAAGTAAGTAACTAAGGCGAGGCCGAAGGCCGAGCTACGTTCTGATAAATAATAAACCATCTCGGAGAAAGCGAGTAACTAGGGCGAGGCCGAAGGCCGATCTGCGTTCAGGAAGAAGCTGAACCATCTTGAAGAAAGTAAGTAACTAAGGCGAGGCCGAAGGCCGAGCTTCGTTCTGATAAATAATAAACCATCTCGAAGAAAGGAAGTAACTAAGGGCGAGGCCGAGGGCCCAGCTGCGTTCAGGAAAAAGCTAAACCATCTTGAAGAAAGTGAGTAACTAAGGCGAGGCCGAAGGCCGAGCTACATTCTGATAAATAATAAAACATCTTGAAGAAAGCAAGTAATAAGGGCGAGGCCGAAGGCCGAGCTGCATTCGGGAAGAAGCTAAACCATCTCGAAGAAAGCAAGTAACTAATGGCTAAAGCATAAATAATAAACCATCTCGGAGAAAGCGAGTAACTAGGGCGAGGCCGAAGGCCGAGCTGCGTTCAGGAAGAAGCTGAACCATCTTGAAGAAAGTAAGTAACTAAGGCGAGGCCGAAGGCCGAGCTTCGTTCTGATAAATAATAAACCATCTCGAAGAAAGGAAGTAACTAAGGGCGAGGCCGAGGGCCGAGCTGCGTTCAGGAAGAAGGTAAACCTTCTTGAAGAAAGTAAGTAACTAAGGCGAGGCCGAAGGCCGAGCTGCGTTCTGGATGAAGCTAAACCATCTCGAATAAAGTAGGTAACTAAGCGATATTAAGATTGAGTTAAATTAATTTAAATTTTATTATAAAGTCCACGCTTCTGACGGCAAACATACCGTGCATCCTAAAACCTTGCGGTTATTCCCGGCTGGATGGCAAGAGGTCCGATGGTATCACCTTAGTTCCATGGGCCAAGGGTAGGTCTTTGATGTGGGACGCCATTTGTGTTCTCACATTGGCTCCAAGTCACGTTCGGGCATCTTCAAGACCGGCCGGCGCGGCCGAGGCCTGGGCGGACAGCCTCAAACGCAATAAATATTATAGATATATAATTCAAGATTTCGAATTTGTTGCGTTTGCGGTTGAAACCCTCGGTCCGTGGAGCAGTCATTGAAGCCAAAAGCTTCTTGAATAGGCTTGGGTCTCTGCTGGTGGACGCAACTGGTGTCCCGCAATCAAGTGCCTACTTCATTCAAACGGTAAGCTTTGTCATCCAGCCAGCGGGGTAATGCCGCAAGTGTTCTAGGAACATTTGAAAACGCCCCTTTTATGATAGTTATTTTAATGTTTGTTAGGTACGTTTTAATTATTTAGTTATTAATATTACTTTTTTATATATTTTATTAAATAAATAGATGGAGTAAACGATATTATATGCTATTGCAGAAAGGAAGTCATTTAAGGCGAGGCCCGAAGGCAGAGGAGGGTTTTTGGTTTACCTGAACGCAGCTCGGCCTTCGGCCTCGCCCTTAGTTACTTAGATTCTTCTTTGAAATACGAATTTCACGCGAGCGAAGCCGCGGGCAACAGCTAGTATAATAATAAGTATTAATTTAATTTGACTATTTGACTATTGACTAATTCTTTAGTTTGTTTTCAGACTTATTCCTCCTGCCTTTCGCTTGCACTACCCATACCACAGAATAGAAAAGAGTACTGGCGTACCCATACTACCTACTTCTTCACTGTATTTCATTCCTCATACATAAACATAACATAACATAACAGAAAGGTTGACTGGAAGAAATCACTTGCAGCAGTGATAAGTTCGCCTTTTTTTCTTTTTTTTTTTATGAAAATTGACACGGTTGGCTACATCACCTACAACATCCGTGATGTCAGCCCATAACACCGAGTGAACTAGGTGCCATGTCAGCGCTTCCCTTCGGTCGTGCCGGGCACACTGAACTGGATGGAAAACACAAACTATTTACATAACCGTTTAGACCGACGTTTCATTCCACCTTGTTTCATTCAGTGCTGTGGTACCAGCCCGGGCGGGTTGAACCCTACCACCTAGTAAGGTAAGAAGGGAAGAGACCTACAGTTTTACGTGTAATCCGAACCACGGTCAGCCTCCAACGGTCGAGCGGTCACCCATCCAAGTACTGTCGACTGTCTGCACCACTGAGCTATCGAGGCGCGCAGCCTCGATAAATGCAGCACTCCTGCATTTATTGTTTCTTGTCTTGTACTGTTCTTAGATATATAGAAAATTCTTTATTGCTCCAGTAAACATTAAACAGTAACAAATACATTGGAAAATTTACATAAGGTGCAAAGGCGGACTTATCCCTTACAGAGATTTCTTACAGTCAACCTTTGGATGTTTGAGATTCGATAATTATAGTCGGCGTCTGTCTGTCGAAGTCTGTTCTTCTTTCAGTTGTGTGCAATAAAGAGTTTCTACTATTCTATTCTATTTTTAATCAGAATATTTACAAAAACCACGTGGCCCGACTTCCTAATGTCACGAGATATCGCTTAGTGCGCAACATGGGCGTGGCTGCTTGCGCAGTTCAGTATATTTTTAGTAATTTTTTTCATTCGGCTGAAAACTATAAATAAGTACCTACTGCACAGATTCGACTAATTACCAAATGAACAGCTGCTCAATGATGGAATTAAATGAAAAATTAAATTAATTTATTAAAATTTAGAGATTAGTCTTCACGCATTTTTATTTAAATATTAGCTGAGCCCGTGGCTCCGCTCACGTGCTTTTTAGGTTTCCGTATCCCGTACGGAAGCCTATTACTAAGCCTACACCGCGTCTGTCTGTCTGTCAGTCCGTCCGTCCGTCCGTCCTTCTGTCTGTCTGTCCGAGGGCTGTATCTCTTGAACCGTAATAGTTAGCCCGTTGAAATTTTCACAGATTAGGTGTTATTATGGCGGATATAACAACACATAATAAAATATAGAAAAAGAAAAAAAATAAGGGGGGTTCCCATACAAGAAACGTGTTTTTTTTCAATGTGTTTTTTTTGTGGTGCGGTAACCTCGGTGCGCGAGTCCGACTCGCACTTGGCCGGTTTTTTTCTAATTTTCTTTTTTCCTAAACCATCCCTGTTTATTATTCTTTATTTATTTCTATTATTTATCTATTTATTTCACTTATTTTATTTTATATTAATTTTATATAGTTATATCACCTATACTAAAAAGTAATAAAAATTATTTATATTATTATTCAAATCAGCCGAGCCATTTTCGAGTTTTGATCAGACTAACGCACGGCAATTGATTTTTATATACCTATATAGATAGATAGATAGATTTTCTGCGATTCTTAGGAGGAACATGATTCAAAAAAATGTATACATCTACAAATATATGTAATTATATGCGTCTCTAATGTAAAGAAATTAATATAACTATCTTCTTAACTTTTTTAATCATAATAAAGTCTACAAATACGAGAACCTTCTAAAAAAATTCATTCAATTGTTTTTTTTTTATTTTTTATTTCCACCGTTCTCTTTTTGAATCTACGTGGTTTTCGATACAGAAATCACCTAGTAAAGTGCGTGATAGTGCTAATTTTAAATTCAACAAAGAGTTTGTATTAAGTAGGTCGCTGCGCGACGTAATACAAACTCTTTGAAATTCAAATATTTTGCAGACAGTAGAATTAGAAAAAAAAACATTTCAATTGACGATTTATATTGAGTCTGTTTGCCTTTCGATAATCGTAAAATATTATACGACTAACTTTAACATTTTTAGCATTTCTTCCATTACGAGTCCCAACCCAACCAAAAACCTCCAGTCAATTACAAAGTCTGAGAATGATAATGATAACAGTTGCATGACTCACCTCTATCAGAATTCTTGACCATTCCGATAGTGCCGCCAGTGTAGATAACCAGAACTCTTCTCTCGCTGTTGCCGACCCCTGCCGCATATCCCGGTACCGAGCTCGAGAGCAAGGCGAAACTTCTAGACTTCTTCACCCTCGCTATAATCCGCGATGTCGCAGGTCTCATCTCCTTTGCTGGACCATTTTTGTGTGTCACGTCCTCGTGAACACCGCTGAGGGATTCGTTCGACTGTTCAAATGTTTCATTCAAGTGGCTAATAGCAATTCCAGTTTTGCCGTTGAATTCTTTGACGGCGTCGTAATTTTCATTTAAATCGCTGGATGCAGAACGTTTGTAGTTCAAAATGCCGTGTTCGGTGTACGAATTCTGACGAGCGAACTCACGTTTAGCTATTTCGGGGTTTTTGTTTTCGGGGATTGCAGTTTTATTGTTCAAAATTCCGCTCAGAAACATCTTTTCGCGGTCACCGATGTGATTTCTGAAGAATATATTACCGCAAGATTGCGTTTTATTTAAACTTTTATTTGGATTGTTAGAATTCCCGTTTTCATCTTTCTGTTTCTGCAGCGCATCATCATTTTCTTCGATAGAATTTTCGTTAGAACCACTGGAAATATTACGTTTTTTAAACACCCCGGACTCATAGTTCAAAATTCCGTGCTCACTGTACGAGTTCTGACGGACGAAATCACGATTCCTTCTTTCTTTCGTCCGATTTTCGGGAATTTCATTTGTATTGTTCAAAACTCCGCTCAGAAACATCTTTTCGCGGTCACCGATGTGATTTCTGAAGAATATATTTCCGCAAGATTGCGTTTTATTTAAACTTTTATTTGGATTGTTAGAATTTGCGTTTTCATCTTTCTGTTGCTGCGGCGCATCATTTTCATCGATACAATGTTCGTTGGAACAACTGGAAACATTACGTTTTTTAAACACCCCGGACTCATAGTTCAAAATTCCGTGCTCACTGTACGAGTATTGACGGACGAAATCACGATTCCTTCTCTCTGTCTTACGATTTTCAGGAATTTTATTTGTGCTGTTCAAAACTCCGCTCATAAACATTTTTTCGCGATCACCTATGTGATTTCTGTGTAAAAAATTTCCGCAAGATTGCGTTTTATTTAAAACCGGGTTCTGTTTGATTGTAACTTTGTTTTCTGTTGCACTGATAGAACTTGCTTTCTGATTCTCCAGGCTTCCATTTAAGTCCAGAGAACCTTCATTCGACATGCTGGAAAAGGAACTTTTCTTCCTATAAATTCCTGAGTTCAATATACCGTGTTCGCTGTACGAATTTTGACGAGCGAATCTTGGCCTCATACTTTCAGCTCTCGAGTTTTCGGGGATCTCATTTTTATTGTTCACAACTCCGCTCAGAAACATTTTTTCACGGTCACCAATATGATTTCTGTAGAATATGTTTCCGCAAGACTGCGTTTTGTTCAAAATCGGATTCTGCTTGATTGAATTCCCATTTTCTTTTAGCTGCGTAGAATTTGTTTTCCGATTCTCCGCAATTCCATCAAGGTCAAGAGAATCTTCACTTGACATACTGGAAACGGAGATGTTCTTTTTAAAAATCCCGGATTTGTAGTTCAGGATTCCGTGTTCGGTATATGACTTTTGACGTCCGAGCTTTTGACGTTTGAAATTACCGTTGTTTGTTTGATTATCCGGAACTACGTTCAATATTCCACTTATGAACATCTTTTCGCGATCGCCAATGTTGTGCCTGTAGAATATATTTCCGCAAGACTGAGTTTTGTTCAAAACCTTATAATTTTTTATGGAGTTTCCGTTTTCAATCATTTTGTTAGAGTTTTCTTCATGATTCTCCGCTATTCCATTTACAATGACGGATTCCTCATTTGAAGCACCGGAGTGGGTACGTTGTTTCTTAAACTCTCCGGATTCGTAGTTCAAAATACCGTGCTCAGTATATGAATTTTGGCGCCCGAACTTTTCGCGGTTGGAATGTCCGTTAGTCATCGGACTACCGTCTTGATTATTCAATATTCCACTCATAAACATCTTTTCGCGGTCACCGATGTTGTTCTTAAGGTTAATCAGGTCAAACGATTGCGTTTTATTTAAAGTTCCATTCTGCTTGCTTATAACTACGTTTTCATTTTTATTTGTAGGATCCTCCGGAATGCCGTTTTGAACGTTCACAACTCCACTGAGAAACATTTTTTCACGGTCTCCTATATTGTTTTTGTAGTAGATATGTCCGCAAGACTGTGTTTTGTTCAGTACGCGATCGCGTTTTGTTAAAATTTCGCTTTCATTGTTCACGACGGCGTTACGAAACATTTTTTCACGGTCGCCTAAGCCGAAGTTTCCGTAGAGAGAGAAAATATTTTTTTCAGTCATTTCGCGAAGGTTGGAACGTTTAAGTCGTGTCGTGCGTGTCTGTGAGCCGCGCTCGCCCACCCAGACGTCCGCCGTTGTAGCAATAATCGCACGAACTAGCCAGACTTCCATTCCGGCGCCGCTTTATATAGAGTGTTCGATAATAATAACTAACAGAACTCCTTATCTGTCAGCAGTCTCGCGCGGAAGTCTGTCTGTCCGCGTTACTGGCGGTTACAGATTCACGCGTGACAACTAAATTCAGGGATTGTCTCCATGTTGTGTAATACGACTGAAACCTTTAACCTTACTAACTCAAAATGTGAATATTTAAATCAATACGACGACATTTTGCTGAGTAGATGTAGTATAATATGGTTAGCAAGAAGTGTCACGAATTATTATAGGTATGTGCTTACGAAACAAGTTGAAATCAATTCGCAAAGAAGTACATATTCAAATATACCTACAGGTTTTTTTGTGGTGGTGATATGGGTGGCTGAATCGGAGGGCCAAAGCACATGCTCCGACCAACCAATATCATCTTCGAAAAGATAGGTGCCATACCGGAGACTTCCCTGGATTGCTGGCTACATTGGACTAGATGAGAACACAACCGAGGCTGCTATGCGGCCATCTTACATCCAGTGCGGTGGTACCAACCTAGTCGGCTACAATTTGAGCCAACCACCTAGTAAGGGGCAAGGGAAGAGACCTATAGTTTTACACCGGTTCCGAACGGTGAAGCAGGGTGTAGCACGTAAATTTTTTCGTTAAGAAAAACTCATTGGTACACGCCGACCGGATTTGAACCTCGGTACTCTCGCATGAGAAGCCGATGCCCAAACCACTGGGTCACCCGCCGCTTGTTAGTTTTATTGATGCGAAAATATTTTCAGTGATTGATAAACTTATTACTCCACAATAAAAGAACATACCAGAACGTGAATTGTTTATTGTTTTTAAGTAAGACTGCACTCAAACTTAACTTACCACAATTTATTCAATCCGGTTCGATTACACCCACGACCACAGATCGTATAAGTAAATATAAAAACGGGCCAAGTGCGAGTCGCACTCGCGCACCGAGGGTTCCGTACCACCGCGTAATTGGCCGGTTTTTCTATTATTTGAGTTTCATTAAAATCACACCAACATTGAAGTTTGTATATACCTATTACCGTGTTCGCGATAGAGCAAAACAAAAACACACTGAAAAAAAACGTGTGGTGTATGGGGACACCTTAATTCTTTTTTCTTTTTTTCTTTTTTTTTGTCAGTAAGTACCTATACAACACATATTCTATTATCCGCCTACCTATTACGGTTCAAAAGATGGGTATAGCCATTTGAAGATAGGACAGATAGACGAGCAGACAGACGATCAGAAAGACGAACGGACAGACGGACGGATAGACGGTGTAGGCTTAGTAATAGGGTCCCGTACGGTTACGGAACTCTAATAAAACTTCCGTGACCCCTCGGTGATGCCGCCTTCGCTCCCCCGCCGACGACGCGGCGACGACGACGCGACGACACGACGCGACGCACGCGACCACGTTGCATGGAATCCACTTGCCCGGTTTTTAAGAATTCCTCTGACGAAATACCAAGGAGCTATTATTAGCGCGTCTGACTGAACTGACGAGAGCCTGGCCCTTGTCTTACTCAAAGTGTGGTAGATATTACTGTGTGGGCCGGTACTTAATAAGAATAGCCCCATTGCATCTCTGCCCGCGCATGTCGTAAAAGGCGACTAAGGGATAAGGACAAGATGCCATGCATAAGGGCGACAGGCTAGCCACCTCTCACCTTGGCGCGGTCTTTCCACCGAGTCATGTGCAGCAGGTCTTACTTGCTGCCTGATCTGAGTTATCTTGTCCGAATAATTTGCTAATCGTTGTGGTCGGTGTTGTGCTGTAATTTACCAGAATACTTGTAGCACAACACCGATTACTCTGCTTACCCCGATTGTCGGAATATGGCGTGTGGTGTGTGTGTATGTATGTATGTATGGTAGATATGTATGGTAACTGCGGCAATTATTGACGGTGAAGGTCATTAGCCATCGAATTTGAGAGGCGTGTCTCGTGTCGTTCGTAATAGATTGCGAGGTATTTTTTTGTTCTCCTGTATAGGTGGCTGAATCGGAGGGGCCAAAGCACATGATCCGACCAGCCGCAATATCACCTCTGAGAAGGTAGGTGTCATACCGGAGACTTCCCATTGGATTGCTGGCTATAGTGGACTAGAGGAGAACACAGCCGAGGCTGCTAGTCGGCCATCTTACATTCAGTACGGTGTGGTAGCAACCCAGTCGGCTACAATTTGAGCCTACCACCTAGTAAGGGGCAAGGTAAGGGACCTAGAGTTTTACACCGGTTCCGAACGGTGAAGCATACTGAGGTGATAAAATAAATTAAATATTTTTTCATGGAATTATGATTGCCTACATGCATGACATGACCAACAACGCCCGCGATGTCAGCAGATATATACAAAAGCTCGGTGAACTAGGTGCCATATAAGTCTTTCCCTTTGGTTGTGCCGGCTACACTGAAATGGACTGAAAACACGAACTATTCACATGATACTATGACATATTAAAAATTACTCGCATGATTTGAAATGAAAAAAAAAACTGAAAACAGACTTTTTTCAGGATGTTGGTAAATCTATGTTCTCCGGCTAAATAGAATCCTTACTTTTGGCATTCACCGTTCGTTCACCACATAAAAATCGGCCAAGTTCGAGTCGGATTCGCGCACCGAGGGTTTCGTACTCGTGGTTTCGTACCACCACGTAGGTAGTTAATTGACCTGTTTTTCATTATTTGTCGATTTTTTAAATTTTATGAAATAAAGTTAGTAATTATGTCAAAAAAACAGTAGTAAAAGAAAAATTCGCAAATTAGTGGAACACTTTTGCCAGTTTTACCACTTTTACCATTGAAATTATTACTTGGTCTATTTTATCGAAAAAATACGGAAAATATTTTTATTTCATTCAGTATTTTGTTCGGTTGTAATTTTTTATTTTTATTCGTCGGCGTCGTGCGTCGGGCGTCGTTAGGCACCCATATGGTGTCTAACGACGCCCATGGGCATTCGGTCGTTCACACATTTCATTTAAATGACACAAATTGCATTATTGCCTATGTACTTACATCATTCATTCATTACCGCACGCCCAATATCGCTATCATTGTTGCGTATTTAAAATGATGTAAGCATAGCAGAATAGCTGAAATTCTAGTTACCTAACTATCTTACACTATAACTAATCTTGTTGGCATGCATACCTAACTATACTTTCCCTACATCCCAAAGGTTAGTTAGAATAGAATGCCTAATCGCATTAAGCTCGCACTATTGTGCTTAATTTGTATAAATTGGTCTTCAGTAAAGAATCACATATACATATTACTGGCAATTGTAAATTGTAAAATTTTATTGATCAAATTGTTTTTGTACTTACTTATGTCAAGGCGAAAAGGCGACTAAGGGATAAGGACAAGGTGCCGTGCTAAAGGGCGACGGGCTCGCCACCTCTCACCTTGGCATGGTACTTCCACCGAGTCATGCAGCAGGTGGGTCTTCGTGCCTTACTTGCTGCTTGATCGATTGAATCTTGTTCGAATACTTTGCGAAACGTGGTGGTCGGTGTTGTGCTGTAATTTACCAGAGTTCTTGCAGCACAACACCGATTACTCTGCTTACCCCGATTGTCGGGATTCAGCGTGTGTGATATGTATGTATTATGTCAAACTGCAAAGGTGTGGAACGGGCTCTCACTCGGTCAGTCAACCGGGGTGTATGCACGCGTCCACGTACAGCCGTACGGAACCACTCAATGATATAATATATAATACTAGTTTTTGCCCGCGGCTTCGCTCGCGTTAAATTTGTATTTAAAAGGAAGAAATAAAATAAGTCCGCTCCCGTACGTAGGTACCTTTTTTTTTTTTTATGGAAACTGACACGCTTGGCTACATCACCTACAACATCCGTGATGTCAGCCCATAACACCGGGTGAACATGGTGCCACGTCAGTGCTTCCCTTCGGTCGTGCCGGCTACACTGAACTGGACGGAAAACACAAACTATTTACATAGCCGTTTCGACCGACCTTTCATTCAGTGCGGTGGTACCAACCCGAGCGGGTTAAACCCTACCACCTAGTAATATAAGAAGGGAGTCATCATTGTCGTTACTAGTAACGGTTGAAGAGTCCCACTTTCCACCTCCTGTCTCCATCATTAGACCCTCGTCACCAAGTGTATTGGAAGTATGGCACACTCGTCCAAACCCAACAAATGAGTACAAACCCGGGCGGGTTAAACCCTACCACCTAGTGATATAAGAAGGAAGTCATATCCCTTAGTCGCCTTTTACGACATTATTGATAATAATATTGTATAGAGGGATGACCCTAGCCAGTTTTAGTTCGTCCAGAAATACGCCTGTTTTTAAACAATCATTGAATGCATTTGTGAGTGGTTCCGTTATTTCCTGAAACAATGACATCCTTTTGCGGAATAACCTTTATTTCGGGGCGCAGAACATTTCGATTTGTCTGAGGACCACATCTTAGCGTACCGGAACTGAATTTTATTAAGCCTATCCCATTGAGTTGTATTATGTCAATAGCCTATCCTGTGCACCGTATAGTAAAATGTGTTTGTACATAGTTTCATCAAATTTGGATGATCGGTTTAATAGTTATGGAGGAAAATATACAGAAAATATTTCTAAAAATCGTCAATTTAGTTTTAGTATCATACATAAAGTCTACAACCTCAGTATCTCCTATAACAAAGTAACTTACTCCATGACCATCCCTTACAGATTTAATATTAGTATTGATTCAATTCAATTCAATTCCATTTATTATATAGGTAACAAAGTTACACTTAGGTTCGTCAACATGCAATAGTGATAGGTATAATACCAATATACAATAAGGTAGGTACTTAAATCTTTATAGTTCTATCTATGTTATGGTCCAAGCAAGAAATAGGCCATCGTCAAGTTTCTTATCACAATTTTTATTTAAATAACATGAAAAAAAAAACATATGCAATTAATTTTCAGTATAGAAATTCAATAACAATAACAGAATAAAGTCAAAGTCTAAAATTGTAAAAAATCTTAATCCTAATAATAAAATGTTTGTCAAAAATAACATAAAAAAACATATGCAATTAATTTTCAGAATAGAAATTCAATAACAATAACAGAATAAAGTCAAAGCCTAAAATTGTAAAAAATCTTAATCCTAATAATAAAATGTTTGTCAAAAATAACATAAAAAAACATATGCAATTAATTTTCAGAATAGAAATTCAATAACAATAACAGAATAAAGTCAAAGCCTAAAATTGTAAAAAATCTTAATCCTAATAATAAAATGTTTGTCAAAAATAACATAAAAAAAACATATGCAATTAATTTTCAGAATAGAAATTCAATAACAATAACAGAATAAAGTCAAAGCCTAAAATTGTAAAAAATCTTAATCCTAATAATAAAATGTTTGTCAAAAATAACATAAAAAAACATATGCAATTAATTTTCAGAATAGAAATTCAATAACAATAACAGAATAAAGTCAAAGCCTAAAATTGTAAAAAATCTTAATCCTAATAATAAAATGTTTGTCAAAAATAACATAAAAAAACATATGCAATTAATTTTCAGAATAGAAATTCAATAACAATAACAGAATAAAGTCAAAGCCTAAAATTGTAAAAAATCTTAATCCTAATAATAAAATGTTTGTCAAAAATAACATAAAAAAAACATATGCAATTAATTTTCAGAATAGAAATGCAATAACAATAACAGAATAAAGTCAAAGACTAAAATTGTAAAAAATCTTAATCCTAATAATAAAATGTTTGTCAAATATTGTTAATAATAAAGATCAAACGATTTAAAAATAAAATGCAGAAAATACAATTTGTCAAATGATCTTGTCAAATAATTATATAAATATGAAGACTATTAATAATAAACAATTCAAATCAGTTGTCAATATTATTTTTTTATTGAAATATCATTTGTCAAAATGTAAAAAAAAAAATTAAATAAGATTAAATTAAAAAAATCAATTGAATTAATGATAAAACAATAAATAAACCTAAAGTACGATTACGTAGCTAAATAATGACTAGAAAAAATTATCACAAAGGACTTCGTCCAAACTATAGTAACTCTTAAATGTTAGCATGTTTTTCACTTTGCTCTCAAACTCCTTATCACCCAAATTTCGTACATCAATCGGAAGTTTATTGAAAAATAAAATACTGTTGCAGAGGAAACTTTTTGTGAATTTCGATAGCCTATGTCCAATGCTCTGAATGTTCGCACGGTTCCTTGTGTTGTAGTTGTGTATTTCAGAGTTCGATGGAGTTTGTTTTGTTAAATGTCGTTTTGTTTTCTGTGTGAGTACCTACCTAGACACAGAAAAGAAAACCACATATGATGATGATCGCCTCTTTCTTTTCTTTAACCATTTGTGATACTAACCTAGACTTGAGAAAAAAAACCGGCCAAGTGCGAGTCGCACTCGCGCACATAGGTTTCCGCACCACAAAAAAAACTTTGAAAAAAAAACACGTTTCTTGTATGGCGACCCGCCTTAATTTTTTACCTTTTCTATATTTTATTATTTGTTGTTATATCCACCATAATAATTAATAACACATTTCTGTGAAAATTTCAACCGGCTATCTATTACGGTTCCAAAGATACAGCAGTAGGACAGACAGACAGACAGACAGACGGCTAGCCTTAGGTACCTAATAGGCTTCCGTACGGGATACGGAAACCTAAAAATTTTTACTAACCTTCTCAACAGTAAAAAGATGTCTAATTTTGGAATCAAGAAAATTCTCCATACTAAAACCGGTAATACCTATTTGATACTATAATCTAATTTTCGCGTGACGTAAGGGGACACTCCCAAGTATGTAAACATATTCCATTCTTCGCTAATGTAAACTAATTCAAGCTAAATATTGTTGCACCAAGTAGCGCACGACGACGTGTAGCTAGCAGACAAAAGAATTAAAAACACTAGATTTGTTATTTATTATTCCACATCACATTCCTACTGTCTGAGGCCATCAGGCCAGCCAACCAAGATTGATTCAATTATGTTGGTGTTCCATTTCACCAGAGGCGGCGCAAGGCGTGGGCGACGTGGGCGACCGCCTACGGCCTCGCGGCCCGAGGGGCCTCGCGCCTCGAAAGTTCATGCAGCTTTGATTCTTGAAAAATATTCAGCTAGATCTATTAAAAGAGACCCCGAGTAAAGATGTTTAGACTTAATCAAAGGCAAACTAAAGCATACTCTATAGCCTTTATCAGAAACAAGATGGGAAAGCAGGAGAGAGGCAGTGAAGGCTGTATTATTGCAATTTGATTATGTTTACTTTTATGGACATAAATGTTTGATTTGATCTGTATACCGGAAATCCATTTCAACAGTGAAAATTCATATAATCCCTCCTCTAGTGCCACCGGAGAGGGCCTCGCAAAATATATCTTGCCCACATTAAATTTACGTCGTCTGTCCGTCGTCTGTCCGCCGTCGGTCTGTCTGTCCTTTTGAAACGTAATAGGTAGCCGATGGTAATTTTCACATAATATGTGTTATTATGGCGGATATACTATTAAAAAAAAAAAGTTTTAAAAAACATAAAACCGACTTCCTAAAAAAAGTAAAACTAAAAAACTATTTAAAATAAAAATATAAAAACCGCCTTCAAAAATATATGAAATAAAAACCTAAAAAAAAAAACGAACCCTAGAGTTGAAGGCGGTGCTAAAAAGGCTACACAAATCACAAAGGATATTATCATCCGCTCATGTTTTCTTTCATGCATCATTTTGCTTGCTTTAGCACCGCCTTCAACTCTAGGGTTCGTTTTTTTTTTTAGGTTTTTATTTCATATATTTTTGAAGGCGGTTTTTATATTTTTATTTTAAATAGTTTTTTAGTTTTACTTTTTTTAGGAAGTCGGTTTTATGTTTTTTAAAACTTTTTTTTTATTTCACAGTTTTTTTTAGTAATTTTTTGCTATTAATGTACTCGGCGGAATCGCTCGGCCTTCGGCCTCGCGATTCCGCCTCGCTTTCCAATCCGATCTTGACCCAATTAAAATAGGACCACGTCAGCTTCGATAGCTCAGTGGTGCAGACAGTCAACTGTCGCTATTGAATTTTAAGCAACGCTGGGTGCGGTCAGTGCTTAGATGGGTGACCGCTGACCGTTGGAGGCTGACCAAGGTTCGGATTCCTCGTAAAACTGTAAGTCCCTTCCCTCGTAATTTTACTTGGTGGTAGGGTTTAACCTTCCCGGGTTGGTACCACCGCACTGAATTAAACGTCGGTCGAAACGGCTATGTAAATAGTTTGTGTTTTCCGACCAGTTCAGTGTAGTCAGCACGATCAAAGGGGGAAGCACTGACATGGCACTGGTGTTATGGGCTGACATCACGGACGTTGTAGGTGATGTTGCAGAACTTAGTAGAATGGACAGACATAAACGTGTTACGGAAGCCTACTTTTATTATAAAATAACCGTCGGAGGACCTTGGTTGAAAATTGTAAAATTTAGTAGAACGGATAGACATGCATATGTTACGGAACCCTACATTCATTTTGCAGAACTTAGTAGAATGGACAGACATAAACGTGTTACGGAACCCTACTTAACAGTTGCACTCCGGGAGTGCCGGCAGATCCCGTGCCACTCTAACTTAACCCTTAACGCAATGACTTAAGGTTTCATTTTAAAAATGACGCTGACGCGATGTCGCGAGTTATACATTTTTACCCACCTAAAAAAGTGCCAAGAGCCGCTAAAGAAATTTTCACTTCAAAAACCTCAGGGTTATCCCCTTTCAAATAAAAAAAAAAAGAATTTTCAAAATCGGCCCACAATTGACGGAGTAATCGCGTAACAAACATCCAAAAAAAGAAAACATACCGTCGAATTGAGAATCTTTTAGGTCTAAAGTAAATTTCTCGTGAAGACAAATGCAACGAGCCCAAACACGATGGGTTTATCATGTGTAGTTTAGGAGTTCCTATGGCCACCTTCTGTCTCCATCATCAAACCAGCTCGATGGTACTCGGTACAGTAGGTACTGGCCAGGTACCATAATAAATTAAACGCCGGTCGGAAAAGATAAAAAAATTTCAAATTTAGAATATTCATGAAACAAGGGTCCGAATATGTATCACTAGTATATCGATTCATGTATTTCAACAGGACAGAGAAAATTTCAAAATATTAGGTATTTAATACTTTTTAGTTTTTTTTTTTTTGTTTTTTGGAAATCGGTTTAATATTTTTTAAAACAGTTTTTATTTCATTCTTTTTAGTAATATTACATAAAAAAGAATAATCGAAATCGAATAATCGAAATCGATTGAAGTGGTACAGAATTATTCGCCATATGTGTCAGACTGCAAATTGCTGAATAAGTCCACATCACAAATGTTTTGCTGAAGGTAACCACACACCATACTAATTTATCAAACTGAAAATTGCCGAAAACGACCACATCACAAGTTTTGCTGAAGGTAACCACACACCATAGTATTATGCTGATTTTTCGAAAACCACTGAACCAATTTCGATAAAATTGAAATGGGACCACCTCGGAAGTATGACCTAACTAACAAAAAAAGAATTTTCTAAATCGGCCCTTAATTGACGGAGAAATCGTGTTACAAACATACAAAAAAATAAAAATAAAAAAAAAAATAAAAAAAAAAAACATACAGACGAATTGAGAACCTCCTCCTTTTTTGGAAGTCGGTTAAAAATAATAAAAAAATTCATAAAAAATTATATATAAGTACATACAAGAAACCTGTTTTTTTTCGTTTTTTTTTATTTTATTCTTGATGTATCGTAAAAATGGCAATACATATAATACAGTACGTGGATGGGTGACCGCTCGACCGTTGGAGGCTGACCGTGGTTCGGATTCCACATAAAACTGTAGGTCACTTCCCTTGCCCCTTACTAGATGGTAGGCTCAAATTGCCCCTTACTACGTAGGTGGTAGGGTCAAATTGTTACCAATCATTATTGTGCCGCACCGCAAAGGTGTGGAACGGGGTCCCAGGGAATATCTTCCCCCACTCCTACAATCCACGGATCTTCAAATCGCGGGTTAATAGCCTTTCCCCAGCAACATTAGTCCACCTCCAAGCCAGACTGGCACCTCCTCGGGGGTGAAATTGGCTGCGCCTGAGGTTGCGACCTCGGACAGAGTCACCCAGTTCGGTAGCAATAAAAAAAAAATACTGGGTTGGTACCACCGTACTGGAGGTAAGATGGCCGCATAGCAGCCTCGGTTGTGTTCTCCTCTAGTCCAGTATAGCCAACAATCAATTAAGTGGCGGGTGGCAGAGTGGTTTGGGCATCGGCTTCTCATGCGAGAGGTCCGAGGTTCGAATCCGGTCGGCGTGTACCAATGAGTTTTTTCTGACGAAAAAAATTACGTGCATACCTACACCTGCTGCTGCACCGTTCGGAACCGGTGTAAAACGGCTCAAATTGTTACCAACTGGGTTGGTACCACCGTACTGGATGTAAGATGGCCGCATAGCAGCCTCGGCTGTGTTCTCTAGTCCAGTATAGCAATCCAGAGGTAAGTATCCGGTATGGCACCTCTCGTAGGTGATATTGGCTGGGCGGAACATATGCTCTGGCCCCTCTGATTCAGCCACCCATACCGGATTACATAAAAAAATTGCATATATACTTTTCACCTTCTCGGCGAGTAGATAAGTCGTCTAAGCTTTTCAATTCTATATAGCACATACGTGTTGGCTTGGCATGTGGGTAGGGCTGCCATCCGAGGACCAAAAAAAGCCAAAAAACAGGCCAAAAAAGAGACAGGCTTTTTGAAGGCGTCCGCGTCCGGGGGCGTCCGGGGGGATTTTTTAAATAACGAAATTAAAAAATCCCGCCCGCTGCATAACTCGAGCCATGCTAAACGTCGAGCCATATCTTGGAGACGACCGTGAGTAATGCCGTTAAATATTTTAATAATATGAAAATATAATTTTGTCAAAAAGTATAAATAAAATAATTGTCTTAGTAAGAAAAAAACAATGTCCGGGTTTTTATATGAAAATCCGGGGTTTTACTTATTTTTGTCCTAGTTTAATAATTTTAGAGATGGCAGCCCTACATGTGGGTCGTGTCGTGTGGTGTGGTGTGATTATCAGAATTATCACTCATGTTCTAATTTGACATGCGACGACGACGTGAGTTGGAGGCTTGCCTGTGCCACACCTCTCCTTCAAGGACATCTGTTTGTATGTGCGCGATAAACTTAGCTTGAGAAGGTTCTATACGTCAGTCAGTCAGCGTGTAAGCGTCCACTGCTGGACATACGCCTCTCCAATTTTCCTCCAGTCCCCCCGGCCTTCAGCGGTACGGAACCACTGCTTTCCGCCGACGTACTTGATGTCGTCTTCCCACCTGGCGGGTGGTCTTCCCACACTCCGTTTTCCTGTCCATGGCCGCCAGTGTGGGACACGGTTACTCCAACGATCGTCGTCTCTTCGGCTGACGTGCCCAGCCCATTGCCACTTGAGCTTAGCCACCCGGTATCCAATATCGACTACTTTGGTGCGTGGTTCTAGGAGGTCACTAATAGACAGGTTGTTGTAACGGCAAGTATATTAATTTCGCCAGCGCAATCCTCATGTTTTTCCTAGACAAAAAAGTGTTAATAAAAAGTTAACACTTTTTTGTCTCGGAAAAACATGAGGAGGGCGTTTGCCCTGCTCGTAAAATGCAAAGTAAATGCGCCCTAGTTACTGCTCGCTCACTCACCGCGCGCCTTTCATTCCCACGTTCGTGTGGAACATTAGATCCTTTTTACACTAAATAAATAAAATTTGTTTGTATGAAAACTGTAACTTTTTATTTAAAGGGAATTCAGAAAAAAGTTTTGGTTACGATTGATCCCAATAATAATTTTCCTAAATTTAATGTAGTGGCCGTTACAACATTCTGTATAAGTTTTGAGACACGCAAAAAGTAAACAAAATATATTTACAATTATTTACATTATATTTTCTCAAAATACCTACTCTCCATCATCCTTCCTTATCCTTACCTATAATAAAATCCAACGTCTGCTTTCTGACTGTCTGAGTGTCTGTCTGTCCGCTTATAACTCGAGAACCACTGAACCGATTTTAATAAAACAAAATTCTACGGATAGCTTGATTCTTCCCATCAACTATAGGCTACTTACTATCACGCTAAATAGCTTATGAGGTTAGCAGTGAAGTGAAATATGAGAGCGGGCGGAGCCGCGGGCACAGCTTGTACCTTTAATAAAATCCAACGTCTGCTTTCTGTATGTATGCCTGTCTGTCCGCTTATAACTCGAGAATCAACGAACCGATACCTATAATAAAATCCAACGTCTGCTTTCTGTCTGTCTGAGTGTCTGTCTGTCCGCTTATAACTCGAGAACCACTGAACCGATTTTAATAAAACAAAATTCTACGGATAGCTTGATTCTTCCCATCAACTATAGGCTACTTACTATCACGCTAAATAGCTTATGAGGTTAGCAGTGAAGTGAAATATGAGAGCGGGCGGAGCCGCGGGCACAGCTTGTACCTTTAATAAAATCCAACGTCTGCTTTCTGTATGTATGCCTGTCTGTCCGCTTATAACTCGAGAATCAACGAACCGATTTTAATTTTAAAAAAATATACGGATAGCTTTATTCTTCCCATCAACTATAGGCTACTGACTATCACGCTAAATGGCTTATGAGGTTAGCAGAGAAGTCAAATATGAGAGCAGGCGGAGCCGCGGGCACAGCTATTCTCTATACAAACCATCCGCACAAACCAGTCCTGGAAACATTTATTCCAGTCTTCCGCCGACAGGACAGAAATTGCTGATTCGTTCGTAGACAGCCACCGCTTCTTCGGCACTTGAAAAAATTGCCTTTTATCTTATCCTTCATGGTGGGGAACAAAAATTATTCACAAGGAGGTAAGTCGTGGCTGTAAGGTGGGTGAGGTAGGGTTTCAATACCAGATTCTTGAATAAACGCCTTTGTTCTGAGGGAAGAGTGTGAAGACGCGTTGTCGTGGTGCAGCATCATTCCCCTGAGCCCGGTCTTTGGTCGTCTCTCCTGCACAGCTTTGACAATTTTGGCAATGCGTCTGTAGTGTACCATTCTGAGTTACCTGACCTACGATACCCTAGCATTGATGTTAAAAGATGTCTACTCCGTGAAAAAAAACTGGACAACATATTTTTGTCAATGTTCCATGGTCTTTGCAATTTTGTTGGCAATCTGGAAACACCCATACCGACGAACGCTTCGTGCTTTCCGGATCATATTGAAATATCCATGTTTCGTCGCCAGTAATGAATTTCAGAAACACGTGTAGATCTCCAATTTTCAAAATGTAGACGCATCTCACGGCACCGATCCACAGGGGCTTCTTTCTTTTTCCGTTTCGGAGAGAAGACAACAAAGCGTCCTCATTCCGAGATGTGTGTGATACGTTTTCTATTTTTGATTATTTGTTGTTATATCCGCCATAATATAATACATATTCTGTGAAAAATTTCAATCGGCTAGCTATTACGGTACCATAATACAGCAGTAGGACAGACAGAGTGACAGACAGAAAGACGACGGCGCGGCGGCGGCTTAGTAATTAGGCTTCCGGAACGGGGTACGGAAACCTAAAAACTGGCCAATTACGCGCTGTCTACGCGACACGCGTGTGTAATAATGACTAATGAGATTCCAACATGCATTTGGCCGGTTTTTTAAACGGTTTCATTGGTCCATATTAATACTATTTTGTACTATAGTAATGTTAACTAGAATACACCTAGTGCAGTGGTGCCCAAACTGTCGATCGCGGTCGACAGGTCGATCCCAAGAGGCTTTAAGGTCGATCGCTAAAAATGTGTAGAGCAAAAAGTGACTATCGTTTAAACACATCAAAGAATTTCATAATATCAATCTGATGTGACTAAGATTTTCCGGATGGTTCGTCTTCTGCAAGTGTGTGTTCGGTACTTAAAAAGGATAGCCCCACTGCGTCTCTCCCCGTGCATGTCGTAAGAGGCGACTTAGGGATAAGGAAAAGATGCCATGCATAAGCATGGCCGGCCCATTCATATAGGCAAACTATGCGATGGCCTAGGGCGCTCGTATTTGGGGGCGAGCGGGTAGCGTGTCAGCGACACGACCACGTGAATCGACAGTAAGGGTGTTGCTGGCACTTCCCGTGTCTGTAGCCAGTGGTGAGGGTAGTTTTTATAAATTAAAACTAATTAAAACTTACCTACCTGCTTTCTAGAATGTCTCAAGAAAGACTTGTAGGGTTGTCAACGTTATCATAAACAAGAAATAGGTGATAGTGCGATTGTTTTGATTAAAAATTACACACTTAAGGCCCTGTCAACCCGCATTCACCCGTACTCCTCTTTCAAGGCGACGCTTTCGCTGGTCGGGGTAGGGTGCAACATAATCAATCAATCAAAAATTCGGTTTTATTTTTTTATTTCAAAACTACGGATCGAAACAAAAGAGTAAAAAGCTACCGATTTATATATATTATATTCAACAAATAAAATACATGTTTTCGAAGACTTGATTTGGTCAAGTTGCCTTAAATACATTTTTATAACTAAATTCAGAGGCATGTTCATGATTTTTTTCTATCGAACGAAGTTAATCAAATCGTGTTTTCAAAAAGCTATCGATCTGCGCTGAGCTGATAGTTTAAGTTTTACATATATTAAAACTGAATCTGTCAGGTAAGTAATATTGGCGGTACACTTCTTAAAATTCACATTATTGTTTTATTTCGTATTGATTTTTTTTAAGGGCGCCGTTCTATTCGTACGCCTAGAGCGCCAAGTTTGCTTGGGCCGGCGCTGTGCATAAGGGCGCCAGGCAGCCACCACACCACTCACCTTGGCACGGTCCTTCCACCGAGTCATGCAGCAGGTGTGTCTTCGTGCCTTACTTGATGCTTGATAGTTATATTGTCCTAATACATTGGTAAACGTGGTGGTCGGGGTTGTGCTGTAATTTACAAGAGTACTTGCAGCACAACACCGACTACTCTGCTTACTCAAATTGTCGGGATACAGCGTGTGGTATGTATGTATTATGTATAAAAGGATGTAATTAAATCTTTCAAGGGTATGAGTCCCATTTGCGAAACATTTTGGTTAATTTTATTAATTAGAAGAATAAACTACACCCAATGCGGTTTCATTTATAAAATGGTTTTAATTGTAATTTAGAAATAATACGTATTTACGTATACTAAACCATAGTATACTTCACTTTGAATATTACTTTAAGTGAGCTAAACTTGTAATTGGTTTCTCGGAAACGTCTCTAACGATTTGAATGAAATTTTGTATTTAGATATTGTTTTTTTTTTCAATTTAATCTAGATAGGTGTAGACCCTGAGCGAAGCTCGGTGGCCCAAGTACTTATTATAATCAGTCTAACAAAAATTTTGTGCTTAAAATTATTATTGCATAACAAAAACTTTTGGTTGTCGATCTCACAACATTTAATTTTTGTAGGTAGATAGATCTTCATAGAAAAAACCGGCCAAGTGCGAGTCGAACTCGCGCACCGAGGGTTCCGTATCACCATGTCATGGTTAGCGCCACTCACGCCATCTATGGCTTGTTATGAAATGCTTCATATTAGTTAAATGTCATGATTAGTTAAAATGCTTAACGCTCGATTCGGTAGATGGCGCGCGCATACACGTTTTGGTTTCTTCTATGGGAACCCCATTGAATTTTTACTTTTTATTATTTTTATTATTTGTTGATATATAGGCCATAATAACACATATTCTGTGAAAATTTCAACGGGCTACGGTTCAAGAGATACAGCCCTCGGACAGACGAACGGACGGACGGACAGACAGACAGACGGAGTGGCTTAGTAATAGCGTCCCGTACCGGATACGGAACCCTAAAAAAGTATGAGCACCACTGATAATAGAGTAGTAACTGCCTACAGCTGCACTATTGTATACATTTTTAGGCCTTCAAAGTTTCAATTGAATAAAATTGTAATGTTCCTCATTCAACTGCTGCAGCAAGTGAATAAAATTCGCCGACTATGCCGGAATGTCGACATTACTGGTTGAATGAAATACACGACTGGACCAACTACGTAGCTCCTCGCGAAAATTAGCCGTTTTGAATTTCGAATAAAGTTTTCTTTTTGTGATATTGTTGAAATTTGGAAAAACGAAATGGCGGTGAGTTTCATGAACGTGTTCGTAATATAGAGTTGAAGGTAATAAAAAAACTATTTAAAAAAATATAAAAACCGCCTTCAAAAATGTATGAAATAAAAAAATAAAAATCGAACCCTAGAGTTGAAGGCGGTCGGTTATTTTTGCTTGCTTTAGCACCACTGCCTTCAACTCTAGGGTTCGATTTTTATTTTTTTATTTCATACATTTTTGAAGGCGGTTTTTATATTTTTTTAAATAGTTTTTTATTTCACAGTTTTTTTAGAAATTTTTATTTGCTATTAATGTACTCGGCGGAATCGCTCGGCCTTCGGCCTCGCGATTCCGCCTCGCTTTCCAATCCGATCTTGACCAAAAAAAAATGAGACCACCTTGGAGCTAGACTGAACCGAACACAAAAAGAATCATCGAAATCGGTTCACAAAATTGGGGAAGATATTGCTGAACATACATAAAAAAAAATACATACAGCCGAACATAGAACCTCCTCCTTTTTTGAAGTCGGTTAAAAATAAACGACCCGCACTGTGGCGGCGCGAAGCTACAAATGTGTCTTTTAAAGAAAATGACACGGTTGGCTACATCACCTCCTACATCCGTGATGTCAACCCATAATACCTTGGTGAACTAGGTAGGTCCCAGGTCAGTGCTTCCCTTTGGTCGTGCCGGCTACACTGAATTGGACGCGACTATTTACATATCCGTTTCAACACGAACTCCGTTCGTCCGTTCGAACACGAACTATTTACATATCCGTTTCAACCGGCCTTTCATTCAGTGCGGTGGTACCAACCCGGGCGGGATAAACCCTACCACCTAGTAAGGTAAAAAGGGAAGGGACCTACAAGTTTGAATCCGAACCACGGTCAGCCTCCAACGGTCGAGCGGTCACCCATCCAAGTACTGAGCGCGCCCAGGTGTGCTTATATTCACGACCGACAGTCGACCGACCGCACCACCGAGCTATCGAAGCTGACTATGATTTGACTGAATATGATCTATGATTTTAAGCCGTTCAACGTGCGAGGTCTTGTGGCTCCAGTGTTCACGCCGATCAACGATGACCTGACTATAAACTACGACATCATACCGAAATATCTTCAGTGGCTCGTTAAAGCAAACATAAAGAGCATTCTTGGTAAGATTTCTTTGACATGACACTATAAAGAATATATACATACATACGAACAGTTAAACAAAAAAAAACATAATATATACAGTCAGTGGCGGTGCTAGACCAAAATGTAGACGTCAGCGACATCACCTTTGCGAGGCCCCTTTCATTTCCCAGTCAGAAAGAAAATGATAAATAGAATGAGACTGATCATATGAGTATATGAGTTTTATTGATAATCAAATGTTGACAAAAATTACGCGAATCATAAATTAAAATAAATAACCCAACAAGCAATAGCCCAAAGTGTGCGACCATACGTTGATAAGAATTTTTGGGATCGCGCGATCCCAAAGGGAGTCAGCTAGGGTAAACGAATTTTTGCGAGGCCCCCCCAGGCGCGAGGCCGGCCCGTCGTCGTCGTAGCGCCGCGTCGTCGGCGGCGCGGTCGCCGACGACGCTGATGCATGGCGCCGCCACTGTATAGAGTTAATTAACCAATAAACTATAGAACAAAAATATTAATCCATCATGGGCATCAACGGCATGGTCCTCACGACGGACCTAGCTTTCCCCCGCTGAATGGAAATGCTAATTCGCTGCTTGAAGGACGTCCCGGCCCTACACAGGAACAAAATGTCTCAAAATGAAAAGTCGTAGAACAAAAGTTGTTCTGTTTCACCCTTTTTCGTGACGGGGCGCAGTGAACGGGACAACGGGCGAAGGCATGTCCCAAGGAGTGGATGAACGGAAGAGGGTGGCCCTGGCCTGGGTATCGACTGCGAGGACGCTGGGAGTCGATGTGATGGTCCAAGTCGGTGGAGCGGCACTTCCAGATGTTCTGGAACTGGTGAGCTAGTTTCACGGATCTAGAATTTTTTGTTTTCAATTTTGAAAGATGAAACCATCTGGCCATCTTTAAATGTATTTCCCAATCCATGGATGGTTAGCCAGCCGTGCATGCAGTGTTGAGTTAGTATATGAAAATAAAAAGCATAATTAAGTATAGCGAAAGGCTGTAGTCGCCGAAGACGAAAGTTGCTCGTGGACAGGCCATCGTCTATAGATCCACTGCTGAACATATGCCTCTCAAATATCTCTCCAGTATTGTCCAAAAGTCGTGTTGCCGCTGGGGTAGTGCATCGCTTTAAGATCTTTGCTTACGATGACGCTTGGTTCGGATCGCCTGACCCTCAAAATATGGTTGAGGGAGGCAATGGCTGACCCTGGCGTGATGCTCGTGAACGGGCGCTGTTTGTGGAGACTGTCCTGCTCCAATTGGATCTTGCCAGTTCTTCTTCTCTGGGATAATCGAACTGGCAAAATGCTAAATGTTACCTAAATGTTAAAATATGACGAATCCGAGTGCAATGTAGAGATGTTCTAAATCAAAGTGGCGCGCCCCTCCACCTCATCTACATATTTAAACATGTATGCGTGAGGATTCCGTCAGCGCAAGAATCTTTCTTTGTGTGAGTGTAGTGCGTCATCTGCTGCGAGCGAAAACCCATTCAAGACAGTTTTGCATTGTTTTCCGATCGCACCGCTAACAGTTTGAGTTAGAACATCTCTACTGTCTATGAATGATGAATAAAGAATAAAGAATTTGCCTTATTATCTTCGTCCCTCTAAGGTACGGACTTAAAAATGTACCTGACAAATTGCAGGCCCGCCACGCCGCTGTTATCGAGGCGGACGCTATACTGGTGCTTCCCGAGCTGTACTTTCGACCGAAGAACACCGAAGAGCTGGTCTCGTACTTGGAGATTGTGTCGAAGGCGGCAGCGAAAATGCCATTGCTATACTACCACTTCCCGGCGCAGAGTGGGGTTGAAGGTAATTTAAGGAATCTGTGGTAGGGGCGCGAAGAAAATTAAGGCAATACAGTAAAATAGTGAGCACACACGGAGTACTGCAAGTATTTTAGCAGGGATATCTCGTCACCATTATAAACACGTTAATCCAAAAAAATAAACATAAGTGTACAGACAGCTGCTCTCATTTCTCAGACTTCAGGAACCCTGTCAAAATAAAATATTTGATTATTTGTATAATTTTGTAGGGTTAATAAGTGAATGTTAATTTGACAAGGTTCCAAAAGTGTGAGAAATGAGAGCAGTTGTGTGTACTTACAGTTTTTTTTTCACAAAACATTTTAATTAAATAATATGTTTTGTTTTATGGAAACTGACACGGCTGGCTATATCACCTACTACATCCGTGATGTCAGCCTAGAACACCTTGGTGAACTAGGTGCCATGTCCGTGATTCCCTTCGGTCGTGCAGGCTACACTGAACTGGATGGGAAACACGAACTATATAAATAGACGTTTCAACCTACCTTTCATTCAGTGCGGTGGAAACCACCCGGGCAGGTTAAACCCTACCACCTAGTAAGGTAATAACAAGGGAAGGGACCTACAGTTTTACTTGGAATCCGAACCACGGTCAGCCTCCAACGGTCGAGCGGTCACCTATCCAAGTACTGACCGCGCCCAGGCGTGCTTAATAAATAACAGTCGACCGACCGCACCACTGAGCTACCGAAGCTGACGTTGATGTTGTCTTGTCCGAACTATCGAGAGATTCACAAATAGATCTATCTAGGACGCAGTGATAAATAGGGTTCAGGGGCCCGAACTCTCAACTTTAAATCGGGATATAGCGTAATGGTATTTATCCAAGCTACTATTCTATGGAGGTACCGAGCTATTATTCTATGGAGGTTACAAGCTACTATTTTATGAGGGAGACAACTTCAACTCATAAATCAAGCCCCATTGTCGGGATATAGCGTAATGGTATGTATCCATAATTTTATGCATGCCGTTTTTTGTTGCAGTGAACATGCGCGAGTTTGTAGATTCTGCAGTTAAAAGGATCTCAAATTTCCAAGGACTAAAATGCAACTTGTCTGAAGGAGCCGAAATAATTCTAGAATACGGAGGCTACCTTCCTGTTTACTGCGGAAACAGTTCTGTAAGTTTATTTATATGACTTTCATTTAATATTTATAAATTACTATAATTCAAACTGAAAAAACACCCATGCCTTGGAACCTCGATAGAATAGTAGCTTAGAAGCTCCAAGGTACCTTAGAACCTCAATAAAATAGTAGCTAGGAACCCCACGTAATAGTAAATTATCTGGGGTTCTTGACTTCAACAAAATAGTAGCTTATAACCTCCATAGAATAATAGCTTGGAACCTTCATAGAATAGTACCCTGAAACTTCCATAGAATAGTAGCTTGGAAACTTCATAGAATATTAAAACATCTAACTAATACATACATATATATCACACACGCTGAATCCCGACAATCGGGGTAAGCAGAGTAATCGGTGTTGTGCTGCAAGAACTCTGGTTAATTACAGCACAACACCGACCACCACGTTTCGCAAAGTATTCGAACAAGATTAAATCGATCAAGCAGCAAGTAAGGCACGAAGACACACCTGCTGCATGACTCGGTGGAAGTACCGTGCCAAGGTGAGAGGTGGCGAGCCTGTCGCCCTTTAGCACGGCATCTTGTCTCTATCCCTTAGTCGCCTTTTACGACATGCATGGGGAGAGATGCAGTGGGGATATTCTTTTTAATTATTTTTAACTAATAGTAGCTCAAAAATCCCACATAATAGTACCTTTGAATATAACCTCATAAAATAGTAGCTTGTAGCCTCTATAACAATAATAGCTCGGTACCTCCAGAGAATAGTAGCTTGAAACTTAACTAAACTATTACTAATGAAACTAGAACATTACGGTATAAGAGACAATGAATTGCGTATATTCCAATCATATTTAGAACAAGCTGTGCCCGCGGCTCCGCCCGCTCTCATATTTCACTTCACTGCTAACCTCATAAGCCATTTAGCGTGATAGTAAGTAGCCTATAGTTGATGGGAAGAATCAAGCTATCCGTAGATTTTTTTTTATTAAAATCGGTTCAGTGGTTCTCGAGTTATAAGCGGACAGACAGACATACACTCAGACACTCAGACACTGAGACACTCAGACAGAAAGCAGACGTTGGATTTTATTATAGGTAAGGAAATAAGGAAATAGAGCTCAAATATGTGACGTCAATGGCTTAAAATCTAATGTAGAATCAATCACAATGGGTGTGCCGCAGGGTTCTATCCTGGGACCATTATTGTTTCTAACATATGTTAATGACATCTCGAGCTGTATAACAGACGATATAGAGATGGTAATGTTTGCAGACGATATCTCAGTTGTACTGAAAAACAATGATATAAGTAAACTAAGAGAATCCTTTTTAAATGTACTAGAATCTATAAAATCATGGTTCGAATGCAACAATCTATTACTAAATGTTAACAAAACTAACATTATGCACTTTGCTCTAGGTACTCATAGACGTAATAACACTGATGCCATATTAAAACCTGCAGAAAACTTGTCATTAAACCTTGCTAATGAACTAACTTTTCTTGGGGTAGAGTAGGTACCTACTAAAACATATTTCCGGGGAATATAATATTTCCTCACTCCTACAAACCAGGATTCATAAGATCGCGGTTAAATCTCCTTAGTATAGTTGCTGGATTTTAAAAGCTTTAAAACTATTCCAGGTGCTGGCGCCAGCGATTCTCTCAGGACTGGACTCAAGTATAGCAACGCTGATAAACTTACAGCCTGAACTGTGCGCCAAAATCGTGAAGGCTGCGAAGGAGAGAGATGTCGAGGCTGCTAGGGGTTTCCAGTCGAGGCTGAATTTGTTTACTGACATATTGACCTCTGAGGGTAAGCTATTGTTATATGACGATTGTACAGATATAAAAATATGCATACATATACCGCAGGCTGTATGCCGACAATCGGGGTAAGCAGAGTAATCGGTGTTATGCTGCAAGTGCACTGAAATGGCACCTAGTTCACCCGGTGTTATGGGCTAACATCACGGATGTTGTAGGTGATGTAGCCAACCGTGCCAGATTCCATAAAAAAAATAGCTTTTGTAGATTCCTGCACAACACCGAAAACCACGTTTAGCAATGTATTTAGGACAAGATAACTATCAAGCAGCAAGTAAGGCACGAATACTCACCTGCTGTATGACTCGGTGGAAATACCGTGTCATGGTGAGAGGTGGCTAACCTGTCGCTCTTTAACACGGCATCTTTTCCATATTAGAAGAATATTAAATTAAAATTATTACTAGAATATCCCTACTGCATCTCTCCCCGTGCATGTCGTAAAAGGCGTCTAAGGGAATTAAAAGGACAAGGTGTATAAATATAATATACACGACAATGTGGGATTACCTGTTTAAGCTGTGTTTTTCATTGATTATGGATATATTTCTGATTATTCTTCAGGTGACTGGGTACCAGTTATGAAGGCAGCAATGGAGATACTAAGTGGGATAAAAGTTGGTCCCGTTCGGCCTCCGCTGGGCCCAATGACTGAGGACAAGAAAGCCCGTTTGAGGGAAAGATTGACTAAGGCTGGATTTTTGTCCTAAGCATGAATCGAGTGCTAGTCTGCAATTTTCTTTAGTGATATAGTTTGTAAGAAATCATGAAATTTAGTCTAAGCAATGGGTAACTGGAAAAATAAAAATATGTATTTCATTTCATTTCATATAAGAGTCCTAATAAGAACGTTTATACGTTTAATTAAATTATAGTTTATCATAGTTATTTTCCTTATATTATATTTTACATTCCCACACACAAGTCTTTTGCTACTTACCTACTTATATCTCACAACATACGACTCTCAAACATCCAAAGGTTGACTGGGACTTGGGAGAAATCCCTATAAGAGGTCCATTTTGCCCCTCACGTAAATTACTTATCGTTTGTTTCTGTAAAATGTTTTTTGGACCAAATAAAGTATTTTTATCTATCTATCTAAGGCCCACTTGCACCAACACAAATTTAATGTAAAAACCAGTTTAACTCGCTAAACCAGTTTAAGCTAGCACACGTTGACTGTGGGAACCGCGTTTAAATCCATAACTCGCTACTTAACTTTAAACTCGTGTTGGTGCAAGTGAGCCTAAGAACCTTAACAGGACACTGCAGACTAAACAAACACCTACACCGAATGGGCCTTAGCGACACACCGGTGTGCAGGTTCTAAATAAAAGGATGAAACGTCCATACACATCCTTTGTGAATGTGAAGTGTCATTCACAGTAGAAGCCGTATTTTTGGAGGTTATATTTTTAACCCATGCCAAATACAGGCACTCAACCCCGAGAATATATCATCATGTTCATAGCGGAAATCGGACTTGGGGTGAGCTCAAACCTTTTGAAGAGATCACAATAGATCCTTCTTCCTAGGTCGCAGTGACAACAAGACTCAGGGGCCCTAACTCTCACACTTAAGATCATAATCATTTTAGGACAGCGGTTCTCAATCTGTGGTACGCGTACCACGAGTGGTACAAAAAGGCGCCAAGTGTGAGTTGGACTGGCGCACCGAGGGTTGCGTACCATTTACACAATATATTTGTATTAAGTAAAGTGACAAAAACAATCACAAAACGGTTTTTTCCTTACTAGTGCTTTGAGACCTTGCTTCTTACTTTTCATTATTCTAGGTTAACGGGAAGTACTCTATAGGTTTTGATTTGATGTGCCAGTAGCAAAACATGTGACATAAATGGCTTTATCTTGTGATTGCGTTGACTTAGAAGCTTAAATTGTTTACACCACCAAGGAACCGCAGATCTCACTATTTGATATTAATTTTAACTTGATACCTCTACCCGTTCCTGAGAAAAACTGTCTTGACAGACAGACAGAAAGGGATATGAATCCCTTCTTATATTACTAGGTGGTAGGGTTTAACCCGCCCGGGTTGGTACCACCGCACTGAATGAAAGGTCGGTCGAAACGGCTATGCAAATAGTTTGTGTTTTCCGTCCAGTTCAGTGTAGCCGGCACGACCGAAGGGAAGCACTGACGTGGCACCAAGTTCACCCGGTGTTATGGGCTGACATCACGGACGTTGTAGGTGATGTAGCCAACCGTGTCAGTTTCCATAAAAAATTAAAAAAAGACAGACGGAAAACGAAGTGATCCTATAAGGGTTAAGTTTTTTTTCTCTTTTTAGTTACGGAACCCTAAAAACGGACTAAGTATAACCAAAACAATAATTTTTTACTCTCTAATAATGGCCTGAAAAGCTGGTGCCGCTGCTGAGGCTGCAGCGGTAGTGAAGCATAATCATTATATTGAAATAGCTCAAAATTATTAAATGATTGCTTTCGCTGTGGAAACATTAGGCCCATGGCCAGCTGAAGCAAAGTCTCTCTGCAAGGATTTAGGCAGTCGACTGATAGAAGTGTCCGGGGAGGCCCGAGCTGGGGCCTACCTCTCTCAGCGCATTAGTCTGGCCATGCAGAGGGCTAATGCGCTGAGTGTCTTGGGAACTTTCCCTAGATCGGTCGGTATGGATGAGATTTTTTCTTTAACAACTTGATTTACAGATCTCATTCATATCATTGGTCCACGGTTGTTCTTTTTTTCTTTATAATGTTTCAGTCAGTTTGTAATACACTGGAGTACAAATAAAACTCATTTATATCGGTAAAAAAAATGTAATGGTCTGATACAAAAATAATAATTATATCTAAAAATAACAACATTTATCTTAATCTACACCACAATCACTTGAGAATTCCGCTGCTCTTGAAGAGTTCTTGTATTTTGTTGCGCTGCTCCTGGGTGAGCGGACGGAGCGGCGCGCGCGGCGGGCCCACCTTGATGCCGGTCACTAACTCCATTCCGACCTTCATCACTGGTACCCACGCGCCTGCAAGCAGCCAACACACACATACACAGAGGCGGCGCAAGGTGGGCGAACGCCCGCGGCCTCGCGGCCCGAGGGGCCTCGCGCCTCGAAAGTTCATGCAGCTTTTACTATAGGTTAGGTACTCAGCAAGGATACGAACGATATAGATCTTAGATTGTAAGACTTAGAAGAAGAAGGGGCCGTAGTAATTTGATCGAGTTCAACGCTTGCAAGACACGTTTGCGTGTTCAGTGCGAAGAGAGCGACGTTCACACCAACACCTTCCTTCCAAGGCACGTCGCTTAAATTAAGCGACCACCTTAGGGTCCTCGGAGTCGAACTGTCGCACGACCTAACTTTCGGAGCCATATTGAGGGGAAGGCCAAGCTGGCTTCTAAAAATCTGGGCGTACTCAATAAGGTGCGACGGTATACTTCACGCCCGGCTAAAGGCTGCTTTTGTATAAATCGCAGATCAGGTCATGCTTGGAGTACTGCTCGCACTTGTGGGGTGGATCCGCTAAATACCAGCTTGCGCATTTGGACTCGATCCAGCGTCGAGCCGTGCGACTATTGGATGACCCCGACGTGTCCTGCGATCTAGAACCACTGCAACTCCGTAGGGATGTCGGCTCCCTAAGTGTGTTCTATCACTTATACCATGGGAATTATCGAGAAGCTGTTTGACACGATCCCGCCGTCCCTTTTCCACCTCCGCACAACGCGCACTGGCCAGGGATTACATCCCTATGTGCTGGACTTACCGCGGATGCATACCACTCGATTCTGCAGATCGTTCCCCTACAGAACCGGTAAACTCTGGAACGCTCTCCCTGCCCATATATTTCCTCCAAGTATAGTCTCGAGTCCTTCAAGAGAAGCGTGAATAAGCACCTGTCGCAGGGTTGTTAGATGGTTCAGTTGAAAAAACCGGACATTATTCGGGAAAGGGCCTTTGGTTTTTCAGGTAAATTTTTTCACATTTAATTTTTTCATGACCTTACTTTTTAAAATGAATGGGAGATGACAGTAATAAAAAACCGTTGAATTGATCGAACGGATTGCAAAATCAAAGAACACAGTAAGATTAGTATTAAAATGTTCTGAAAAAAAAATGTATATATTTTCGTTATATTATGAAGAAAAAACCGGCCGTCTTGACGTCCGGTTTTTCATTATCTTGCAGCCCGGACACAAGCTTCAAAAACCGGACTGTCCGGTCCAAAACCGGACATCTGGCAACCCTATCTGTCAGGCTGGCATGGCATTCGCAACCCCCGCGTACGACCGAATGTCCATGGGCGTCGTTAGGAACCTTATTGGTGGCTCGGCGCCACATGTCGTGCTTACTATAAACCTTATATCTGACGGTGAGCAGCTGCAGCCTACCTTCAGCGACAAGGATGGCGGTAAGTGCGTTGATTTTCTCCTGAAGTTTGCGCGCGAGCTGCACGTCGTTGCTCCGGACCGCGGCCTCGATGTCATGCGCGAGCGCAGGCAGAATATTGAACGTCGTGCCGATACTCGAGTCGAAGCCGAGCAACAGCGCCGGCGCCCACAGCTGCGGCAACAAACCAAACAGTCAAAGTCTACCAAGATCCAAGAGTCGTCAGCCTCGGTAGCTCAGTGGTGCGGCCGGTCGACTGTTGTTAAGCACACCTGGGCGCGGTCTGTGCTTGGATGGGTGACCGCTCGACCGTTGAAGGCTGACCGTGGTTCGGATTCCACGTAAAACTGTAGGTCCCTTCCCTTCTTACCTTACTAGGTGGTAAGGTAAGAAGGGTTTGACGATGGCACTATACACCAGATATGTAATGTACTCGTAAATAGGGGCAGTGTGGTCAGATTTTTAGAATTCATATTTAAATGTTGTTAATATTAATGTTCTTGTGAGCGGTAACTAGTATGGGTAATTATTTGTAAGTTACTATAATATAATACTCCTATGCTACTAACAAAACATTGTGACTTGCGAAGTTCTTGTCGGTTCTTCTTCGTGGGTGTAATTGAACGGATAGAACAAATTGTGACAAGTTCGAGCGCAACAGAAGTCAAATACCTGGGCATCACACTTGACAGTAAGTTAAACTGGGCCAAACATCTTAATCTCAAAATAAATAAAGCTTGTATAGCCTTTTGGCAATGTCGCAGACTCATAGGTAAGACATGGGGACTCAAACCTAAGATTAAGCTGTGGCTATGGTAACCTGTGGTGCAGTAGTATGGTGGTCCAGGACAAAACTCAGCACAGTTATTAACAAACTACAAAGTTTCCAGCGTCTAGCGTACGTTGCGAGTTGCGACCACAGGCTGCATGCGCACAACACCCACGGCAGCGATGGAGGCCATGCTCTGCCTTCCGCCTCTTGAACTTTTCATACAACAAGAGGCGGCAGCCGCAGCAATTAGGCTGAACGTCCTAGGACTGTGGAGGGCTAGTACACAAACACCACACACGACCATACTACAGGAAATCATAAAAAAACACCCCCTGATAGAGGCACCGAGTGATAGCAGCAGGAAAACACACGTGTTTGACAAACACTACTACGTAGAACTAGCTGAGGAACCTAAGGACTATTCGGGGTCCGAGGTAAGAATATACACTGACGGGTCAAAAACAGGTTCGGGAACAGGGGCATCAGCTTTCTCATTTGACGTAAATATACATAAGACAATCACTCTAGGTATTCACAACTCAATCTTCCAGGCTGAGTGCATCGGAATAATAGAGGCAGCAGCAGCAGTACGTAGCAGAGAAATCACTGGATACCAGATCAGAGTACTGTCGGACAGCGCATCGGTGCTACAGGCCCTAAGCACTGTGACAATCAACTCCGGACTGATACTCCAGTGCCACCCGGCACTAGAGGGTATAGCGGTAAACAACATGGTAACCCTACAGAGGATCAGGGGACACAGCGGCTCCTACGGGAACGATGCGGCGGACGAGCTGGCTAATCGGGGCTCCAGCTGGAGCGCAGAAGGCCCAGAACCGTGTGTACCCCTACCAATCAGCCAGTTTAAATACTGGCTATATCAACTAAGAAAATCTAAACATGACAATCTTTGGGCCAACACCAGAGACTGCAGGCAATCCCGGGAAGCCATTCCCAAACTGGACCTGCGACTCAGGAAGCGCCTGCTAAAGTTCCACAGGGGTCAACTCCGTATGGCGGTAGGACTTTTTACGGGTCCTGCCTGCCCACTCAACAGGCACTTGTTTATAATAGGTGTCACCGACAGCCCCCTATGCAGAGGTTTTTTTTTTTTTTTTTTTTTTATTGAAACTGACACGGTTGGCTTCATCACCTACAACATCCGTGATGTCAGCCCATAACACCGGGTGTACTTGGTGCCACGTCAGTGCTTCCCTTCGGTCGTGCCGGCTACACTGAACTGGACGGAAAACACAAACTATTTACATAGCCGTTTCGACCGACCTTTCATTCAGTGCGGTGGTACCAACCCAGGCGGGTAAACCCTACCACCTAGTAATATAAGAAGGGAGTCATATCCCTTAGTCGCCTTTTACGACATGCACGGAGAGAGATGCAGTGGGGCTATTCTTTTAAAGTACCGGCCCCACACGGTACAAAATGCATGGCGGAGGACGAAGCAGCCACCCACCTGCTCCTGGAGTGCCCGGTGGTGGCTGAACGACTGCAGTTTCTTGGGAACGAGGGAACTGCCCATGGAGTGTGGAAGCGACCGAGAAGAGAGCTCCACTTCATGAAAGAGCTGGAGTAGCAATACCCGAGCGCCAACGTACAACAGACCGTCTTGAGGTCTCAGTGCGGAGAATGGCCCACCCGCCTTCCCAAGAGGCTGGGCAGCAAACAACAACAAGTTCGAGCGCAGTCTAACTGCCATATGAATGATCAATAAACAATACAAAGTTCTACTTCGCATTGAATTTAGAAGTGGCGGAATTTTCGACATGGCCCTACCTATGGATGAAATTATGCAATAAACAATAAAGTAAAGGCCGGGTGGAGTGGAGGAAAATTGGATAGGCTATGTCGCATACACGCTGACTGACTAGAAGAATGTGACTTACAGAATCAGCTCCCAGGAAGACGGCCTGATCGCCGGTACACGAAGCCAGTGCCTCGGCGCCTTCGCTAAGGTCGTTGGAGGTAAACTTGATGCCCTTAAAGTTGGTCACTCGCTTTGTGGCCGCTGAGATGAACTGGGGCATGTTCACTGGAACATAGTCAAGTTGTGGTGAATGAAAATGAAAATGATAATATTTATTAACACGTAACATCATACAGTACAATAAACGAGTCTCCTGCGCTAGAAATCTGTTTCGCAGAAAGACTGTGTAGTGTTTTTGAGTAAACATAATTTGCATTTCATTCTGCACTCACTAGTAATAAATTTAGATTTTTTTTATGTAATTAAATGAAGCGAAATGTTTAATACATAAATAACTTTTTTTTAAACTGACACGGTTGGCTACATCACCTACAACATCCGTGATGTCAGCTCATAACACCGGGTGAACTGGTTGCCATGTCAGTGCTTCCCTTCATTTCATGTAAGTTAGTTATAATATTAAATAAGTACCTACCTCGTTAAATAAAATATGAATATTTTATGGTTTTATAATGTTAGTTTAGTTTGTCTAAGATTAATTAATCATAATTTTTACAAATTATTAGTTATATGTGGGTATACATAGCATTTATTATATGTATTGGTAAGAATACTGTGTGATGTGATGTGATGTTTGACGAGGTAATAATATCATTTGTAGGTTTATTTATCTGTTTTGAATTTTTTTTTATTTTATGTTTGTAATATTTGAAGAGTATAAAGAAATTCATGTGCGGTTGAAACTGTAATGTACCTAAATAGTTCGTGTTTTCCGTCTTGTTCAGCGTAGCCGGCACGACTGAAAGGAAGCAGGTGACACGGCAAATAGTTCACCAAAGTGTTACGGGCTGATATCACGGTTGTTTCAGGTGATGTAGCCAGCCGTGTCAATTTTTATAAAAAAAAATTAACAAAAATAAGTAAATACTAACCAGTAACATTCGAGAACATCGGAATATGGTAATAGAGTACCGGCGTGTTAGGAGCCGCCTTGCCGACCAGCTCGATATACGACACCAGCTCGTCTACATTCTTCGGTTTGAAGTACAGCTCGGGAAGGGTGAGCAGAGAATCAACTCCTCTGGACTCGGCATGTCGAGCCTGCAATAGACATAAAAAACGCTATAATAAACTGGGAATGAAAAAATATATTATGATGTTATGTTTTTATTTTTATACTTATTTTTTTATTTATATAAGGTAATTCAAAATTAGTTAATAGTACGCTAAGGGGGGGTTCTGTATCGGAGATAGATTACTTTTGAAGAACTTAATGTAAAATGTAAAAAAAAAATTTTCTTAATCATTTCAGTTTCATGCCAGGAACAAAAAAGTCTTCCAACACATATGTAGATCTCTTTCTTTCAGAAATTGTACAAACCACAATTTTAGTTTTATTAGTATGGAATAGACAGAATTTGATTTTTTTACCAACTTACACGTGTTATATCATAATGGTAATGAAGACTTTTTTGTTACTGTTATGAAACTGAATCGATTAGGCTACCTACAAAAATCAACCACGTATTGTTTTATTTAAATACATAAAAAAATATTTATTATGTACTAACATAATTATGTTGATACAAATTACGTATCAAAGTTTGACAAAAGCTCTTTACACCGGATACACTTAATTAGTAAGTCTTTGTTGACAGAACTCTCAGTAAAATTTGTAAATCTTGCTCTCAAGCTGTGTTTTCGATTGACTGCAGGCCATGTTATTATGTGGCTAGTCACTAAAATACTTGTAATAATATGTAGGAAAAAAATATAATTCCCTGCGAAGTTTCTTGCCGGTTCCACAGAATAGAAAAGAGTAATCCCGGTTCTTCTTCGTGGGTGTAATTGAACCGGACAGAACAAATTGTGACAAGTTCGAGTGCAGTTTTACTGTCATATGAATGAACACAAACACACATACCACACGCCGTATCCCTACAATCGGGGTAAGCAGAGTAATCGGTGTTGTGCTGCATGTACTCATGTAAATTACAGCACAACACCGACCACCACGTTTAGCAAAGTATTCGGAACAAGATAACTATATGTCGTTAGACACCTTATGGGTGGCTCGGCGCCATTAGTCGCGCTGTCAATTAAAAAAAAAAAAAAAACTTTCAGGCAGCAAGTAAGGCACGAAGGCCCACCTGCTGCATGACTTGGTGGAAAGACCGCGCGAAGGTGAGAGGTGGCTAGCCTGTCGCCCTTATGCACAGCATCTTGAAGCATATGAATGATCAATAAACAATAAACGGTACACAGCTAGTATTAAGGTGTGTTCAGCTAACATCATCAATATGAATGGCTGACGGAGATCAAGAAGACCATGGCAACAGTTTGAAGCGCATATACTTACTTGATATTGGCTTGATAATTAGCTATCTAGATTTTATGTAACATTATGTAAATAATATTACATAATGTTACATAAACATAAATGGAAAAATTCCGCGACATCCGTCACACATGCGATAACAACCAGCATAAATCATCAGGCATTCTGGCGACTCGCGCGCGTCGCAGATTATTTGATATCTCATGCATGACATGAACTTCGTGTCAACAATTAATTCGGTACATCTAGATACTTACTATTCTAATCAAAATAATTATGTAAGATATGAATGAAACGTCGTCGGTCGAGAAGACTATAATAGTTCGTGTTCTCCGACCAGGGGGCATAATTCCAAAGTCTAGTAGGCGAGTTGCTCTGATTGGTCGTTCTCAGTTTGGCGGGAAATTAAAATTTCGGAAGTACTTTCGAAAATAAAGTTTTTTTAGGTGTTTATAAAAAAATAACCAAAATCTAATTAAAACAATACAAATTTTGGCAAAAGGGACACGAACCCATGGTCGAGATCGAAAAAATGAAAACCCTACACTCTTACCACTGAGCCACCCAAACGAATATCGGATTCAGTTGGTTCGCTGGGAGTGCCGGAGGCGGAGCCAGACGAAATTTAAATTTCCCGCCAAACTGGCATCGACCAATCAGAGCAACTCGCCTACTAGACTTTGGATATATGCGTCCAGGGCGTCTACCGGCGTTAATTCACTTCGCTAACTCACACAAATACTCGCATAATTTCAACCAATAGACAGGCCGGATGCCTCAGGGAATAGTCCGGTCGCCCGTAGAACATTCATATTACCAAAAAGGTTACCGCTTGGCTTAGTGAAATTGTTATAAATTACGGCATTTTAAACACAAAAACCCAAGTCTTAAAGATCGCGAATGGGCGCAACCGTATTCGGTGACAAGTCGAAAATCGCCAAAAATGTCGGTAAATTACTTTTTGAGGTTACCGATTATTTTCACTATAGTTACGTTCTCCAGCTTATTTCAATTACCACACGTCATCGTAAGACCATGGCAAGTGGGCATACACTGGTTTAAGACCACATGAAGTCAGCCGATTTTGACGTTAAATTACTTTTTGAGGTTACCGCTTCAAATTTATACAGCAGCTAATAGACCCTCTGTACAAACCACATACCCATTTTAAGACCCTTTCTGTGGGCGCTTTAGATTTTAAGACCCATTTTGTCGGCGAAGAAAAATTTAAAAAAATTGTATTAAAGTACGTAAATACATACATAATGTACATACCACACGCTGTATTCCGACAATCAGGGTAAGCAGAGTAATCGGCGTTGTGCTGCAAGTACACCTATAAGTCCTGTCGCCCGTAGAACATTCATATTACCAAAAAGGTTACCGCTTGGCTCTGTGAAATTGTTATAAATTACGCCATTTTAAATGCTAAAACCCAAATCTGAAAGATCGCAAATGGGCGCAACCATATTCGGTGACAAGTCGAAAATCTCCAAAAATGTCAGTAATTTACTTTTCGAGGTTACCGCTTCTTCTCACTGTAGTTATGTTCTCCAGCTTGTTTCGATTACCACACGTCATCGTAAGACCATAGCAAGTGGGCATACACTGGTTTAAGACCACGTGAAGTCAGCCGATTTTGACGTTAAATTACTTTTTGAGGTTACCACTTCAAATTTATACAGCAGCTAATAGACCCTCTGTACAAACCACATACCCATTTTAAGACCCTTTCTGTGGGCGCATTAGATTTTAAGACCCATTTTATGGGCGAAGAAAAATTTAAAAAAATTGTATTAAAGTACGTAAATACATACATAATGTACATACCACACGCTGTATTCCGGCAATCAGGGTAAGCAGAGTAATCGGCGTTGTGCTGCAAGTACAGCTATAAGTCCTGTCGCCCGTAGAACATTCATATTACCAAAAAGGTTACCGCTTGGCCATGTGAAATTGTTATAAATTACGCTATTTTAAACACAAAAGCCCAAATCTGAAAGATCGCAAATGGGCGCAACCATATTCGGTGACAAGTCGAAAATTTCCAAAAAATTCAGTAATTTACTTTTCGAGGTTACCGCTTCTTTTCACTGTAGTTATGTTCTCCAGCTTATTTCAATTACCACACGTCATCGTAAGACCATGGCAAGTGGGCATACACTGATTTAAGACCACATGAAGTCAACCGATTTTGACGATAATTTACTTTTTGAGGTTACCGTTTCAAATTTATACAGCAGCTAATAAACCCTCTGTACAAACCACATACCCATTTTAAGACCCTTTCTGTGGGCGCTTTAGATTTTAAGACCCATTTTGTCGGCGAAGAAAAATTTCAGAAAATGGTATTAAAGTACGTAAATACATACATAATGTACATACCACACGCTGCATTCCGACAATCAGGGTAAGCAGAGTAATCGGCGTTGTGCTGCAAGTACACCTAGTCCTGTCGCCCATAGAACATATATTACCAAAAAGGTTACCGCTTGGCTCTGTGAAATTGTTATAAATTACGCCATTTTAAATACTAAAACCCAAATCTGAAAGATCGCAAATGGGCGCAACCATATTCGGTGACAAGTCAAAAATCTCCAAATTTTCAGTAATTTACTTTTCGAGGTTACCGCTTCTTCTCACTGTAGTTACGTTCTCCAGCTTATTTCAATTACCACACGTCATCGTAAGACCATGGCAAGTGGGCATACACTGATTTAAGACCACATGAAGTCAGCCGATTTTTAAGATAATTTACTTTTTGAGGTTACCGCTTCAAATTTATACAGCAGCTAATAGACCCTTTGTACAAACCACATACCCATTTTAAGACCCTTTCTGTGGGCGCTTTAGATTTTAAGACCCATTTTGTCGGCGAAGAAAAATTTCAAAAAATGGTATTAAAGTACGTAAATACATACATAATGTACATACCACACGCTGCATTCCGACAAACAGGGTAAGCAGAGTAATCGGCGTTGTGCTGCAAGTACACCTAGTTCTCTCGCCCGTAGAACATTTTAGATTAGAGCTTAGTTTTTGTTTTGTTAAGAAGCGTCGTGACTCGCCGCGGTCCGTTCGTTAGGAGAGCTCGTTCAAAATTCCTAAAATTTGAGTTTTACATATTTGTATAAACACGAGTAAACTTAGAGTCTTTGTAAAATATGAACTTATATGAATAAGCTAACCAATTTCTGACGACACATCGTCTGGCAAACGAATTCTTCTATATTTGGTTGGACAAACACTTTTTACACTTATTCAAACATTTTTCTGTAAAATTTATAATAGTTCCAGACATGTCTTTCCACTCATTGTTAGAAAAAATTACGCATTATTTAACCGTAGGTAAAACCTGCAAAGGTCGGCGGCATCATATTTCACTAAATTTACATCACTGCGGGCGGAGTACGCGTGCGGTGCGCGGCGCGACTGACGGTGCAACGTCGCATCGCAAAAATCTGCGACGTAGTTTTAGGTAAAGTGCGATAATGCGACGTTGCATTGCAGTAATTTCCACATGAGCGCGGGTGGCGAGATGAATGACGAACGTTGTAGTGCTCCTATATTCTATTGCATGGTAATACAATATAGTATCAATACAAGGTTTATAACAGAACGTTTTTACCAGCTCCACTGCATCTCTCCCCGTGCATGTCGTAAAAGGGATAAGGGCAAGATGCCGTGCTCAAAGGCGACAGGGTAGGCACCTCTCACCCTGGCACGGTCCTTCCATCATGCAGCAGGTGGGTTTTTGTGCTTACTTGCTGCTCGATCGTTATCTTGTTCGATTACTTTGCTAAACCTTCGGTGTTGAGCTATAATTTATCGGTGTTCTTGCAGCACAACGCCCATTACTCTTCTTATCCGGATTGTCGGAATACAGCGTGTGGTATGTGTACATGTATATGTATATATTCTTTATTGAACACCAATTTATAAAAATTAAGTACAACAGGCGAGCTTAATGCCGCGCGACATTCTATTCTAACTAACCTTTGGGATGTGGGAGAAGTACATGCAGGCGAACAAGAATAGTTAGTGGCAATGTGTTAGACTGTAAAGAAATATGTATGATACACTACATAGGAATACTACATAAATATTTTAATAAGCATATATGTATATGTATTTATTAAACATACATATTATGTACATTAATCGGTGGTACCGTTGTGTAACACAATCAACTGAATGACAGTACATATTTATGTATGTACGTATTTTAATACCATTTTTTGAAAGTTTTCTTTGCCGACAAAATAGGTCTTAAAATCTAAAGCGCCCACAGAAAGAGTCTGAAAATAGGTATGTGATTTGGACAGAGGGTCTATTAGCTGCTGTATAAAATTGAAGCGGTAACCTCAAAAAGTAAATTATCGTCATAATCGGCTGACTTCATGTGGTCTTAAATCAGTGTATGCCCACTTGCCATGGTCTTACGATGACGTGTGGTCATTGAAATAAGCTGGAGAACATAACTATAGTGAAAAGAAGCGGTAACCTCGGAAAGTAAATTACTGACATTTTTGGAGATTTTTGACTTGTCACCGAATATGGTTGCCCCCATTTGCGTATTTACGTACTTACATACAATTTTTTTTTATTTGTCTTCGCCGACAAAATGGGTCTTAAAATCTAAAGCGCCCACAGAAAGGGTCTTAAAATGGGTATGTGGTTTGTACAGAGGGTCTATTAGCTGCTGTATAAAATTGAAGCGGTAACCTCAAAAAGTAAATTATCGTCATAATCGGCTGACTTCATGTGGTCTTAAATCAGTGTATGCCCACTTGCCATGGTCTTACGATGACGTGTGGTCATTGAAATAAGCTGGAGAACATAACTACTGTGAGAAGAAGCGGTAACCTCGAAAAGTAAATTACTGACATTTTTGGAGATTTTTTACTTGTCACGAATATGGTTGCGCCCATTTGCGATCTTTCAGATTTGGGTTTTCGTGTTTAAAATGGCGTAATTTATAACAATTTCACATAGCCAAGCGGTAACCTTTTTGGTAATATGAATGTTCTACGGGCGACAGGACTAGGTGTACTTGCAGCACAACGCCGATTACTCTGCTTACCCTGATTGTCGGAATGCAGCGTGTGGTATGTACATTATGTATGTATTTACGTACTTTAATACCATTTTATTTTATTTTTCTTCGCCGACAAAATGGGTCTTAAAATCTAAAGCGCCCACAGAAAGGGTCTTAAAATGGGTATGTGGTTTGTACAGAGGGTCTATTAGCTGCTGTATAAATATGAAGCGGTAACCTCAAAAAGTAAATTATCGTCATAATCGGCTGACTTCATGTGGTCTTAAATCAGTGAATGCCCACTTGCCATGGTCTTACGATGACGTGTGGTAATTGAAGTAAGCTGGAGAACATAACTACAGTGAAAAGAAGCGGTAACCTCGAAAAGTAAATTACTGAAATTTTTGGAAATTTTCGACTTGTCACCGAATATGGTTGCGCCCATTTGCGATCTTTCAGATTTGGGCTTTTGTGTTTAATATGGCGTAATTTATAACAATTTCACATAGCCACGCGGTAACTTTTTGGTAATATGAATGTTCTACGGGCGACAGGACTTATAGGTGTACTTGCAGCACAACGCCGATTACTCTGCTTACCCTGATTGTCGGAATACAGCGTGTGGTATGTACATTATGTATGTATTTACGTACTTTAATAAAAATTTTTTAAATTTTTCTTCGCCGACAAAATGGGTCTTAAAATCTAAAGCGCCCACAGAAAGGGTCTTAAAATGGGTATGTGGTTTGTACAGAGGGTCTATTAGCTGCTGTATAAATTTGAAGCGGTAACCTCAAAAAGTAATTTAACGTCAAAATCGGCTGATTTCAAGTGGTCTTAAATCAGTGTATGCCCACTTGCCATGGTCTTACGATGACGTGTGGTCATTGAAATAAGCTGGAGAACATAACTACAGTGAGAAGAAGCGGTAACCTCGAAAAGTAAATTACTGACATTTTTGGAGATTTTTGACTTGTCACCGAATATGGTTGTGCCCATTTGCGATCTTTCAGATTTGGGTTTTAGTATTTAAAATGGCGTGATTTATAGCAATTTCACATAGCCAAGCGGTAACCTTTTTGGTAATATGAATGTTCTACGGGCGACAGGACTAGGTGTACTTGCAGCACAACGCCGATTACTCTGCTTACCCTGATTGTCGGAATGCAGCGTGTGGTATGTACATTATGTATGTATTTACGTACTTTAATACCATTTTATTTTATTTTTCTTCGCCGACAAAATGGGTCTTAAAATCTAAAGCGCCTACAGAAAGGGTCTTAAAATGGGTATGTGGTTTGTACAGAGGGTCTATTAGCTGCTGTATAAATTTGAAGCGGTAACCTCAAAAAGTGAATTATCGTCATAATCGGCTGACTTCATGTGGTCTTAAATCAGTGTATGCCCACTTGCCATGGTCTTACGATGACGTGTGGTAATTGAAATAAGCTGGAGAACATAACTACAGTGAAAAGAAGCGGTAACCTCGAAAAGTAAATTACTAAAATTTTTGGAAATTTTCGACTTGTCACCGAATATGGTTGCGCCCATTTGCGATCTTTCAGATTTGGGCTTTTGTGTTTAAAATGGCGTAATTTATAACAATTTCACATAGCCAAGCGGTAACCTTTTTGGTAATATGAATGTTCTACGGGCAACAGGACTTATAGGTGTACTTGCAGCACAACGCCGATTACTCTGCTTACCCTGATTGTCGGAATACAGCGTGTGGTATGTACATTATGTATGTATTTACGTACTTTAATAAAAAAAATTAAAATTTTTCTTCGCCGACAAAATGGGTCTTAAAATCTGAAGCGCCCACAGAAAGGGTCTTAAATTGGGTATGTGGTTTGTACAGAGGGTCTATTAGCTGCTGTATAAATTTGAAGCGGTAACCTCAAAAAGTAATTTAACGTCAAAATCGGCTGACTTCATGTGGTCTTAAACCAGTGTATGCCCACTTGCCATGGTCTTACGATGACGTGTGGTAATTGAAATAAGCTGGAGAACATAACTATAGTGAAAAGAATCGGTAACCTCAAAAAGTAATTTACCGACATTTTTGGCGATTTTCGACTTGTCACCGAATACGGTTGCGCCCATTCGCGATCTTTAAGACTTGGGTTTTTGTGTTTAAAATGCCGTAATTTATAACAATTTCACTAAGCCAAGCGGTAACCTTTTTGGTAATATGAATGTTCTACGGGCGACCGGACTAGAACGCCTTCTGTTTGGTTGAGTGAGATCGTTTCTCATACTCACATCGGCGAGTGAGTAACGCCGGTACAGGGGCAGTTCAGTGTAGCCGACATGAAATGAAGGGAAGCACTGACATGGCACCTAGTTCACCCGGTGTTATGGGCTGACATCACGGATGTTGTAGGTGATGTAGCCAATCGTCTCAGTTTTCATAAAAAAAGTGTAGCCAGCCGCGTCAGATTTCATTGAAAGACATGTTCTCACCAGTTCCAGAACGTCAGGCAGTGGAGCCCCACCGACTTGTACCATCACGTGGACCCCGCGGGGCTTGGCCGCCGCGAGCCAGGCGTCCGTCAGCTGCTTCCTCTCTTCTAGACTGAAGGAGGGACCCTCGCCAGTGGTACCGCCGACTGAAATTAATGAGAAACTTGATTCAGATTCAATTTCAGATATTTATTTCGCCATAAAGAACACACAACTATGCATATTCAGTATGGTTCGTCATAATTTTGTTTGTCATGTGATCATGTCCCGTTCAGCAATGCAATCTATAAGGAAGAACCGGGTGAAAAAATCTTATAAAGTTTTTTTTTAATATAACTGACATACTAAGTTTGAATTTATGTTAAATGTAACATACTATGTCTAGAAAAAAAAAAATAAAAAAAATTAATAAAAGAAAAAAGAAAATAAAGGATATTAACGTACAAAGAACATAGGGTTCAGTCAAGTCATAATAAGTCATCATAACGCTTAAAGACTTACCTAGAATACCCTTGATGTTAGCCTTTACCAGGTAATCAAGGTAGGATGGAATCGCTGCGAAATTGATGGAGAAGTCCTCATTGAGTGGTGTGAAGACCGGTGGAATAAGGCCTCGGGCTGTGAACTTAACCTGAACATATAAACATAATATTATTACCGTTAATACCGTGTGGGGTCGGTGCTTCAAAATAATAGCCCCACTGCATCTCTCCCCGTGCATGTCGTAAAAGACGACTAAGGGCAAGATGCCGTGCATAAGGGAGATAGGCTAGCCACCTCTCACCTTAGCACGGTTCTTGCACCAAGTCATGCAGCAGGTGAGTCTTCGTGCCTTACTTGCTGTTTGATAGTTATCTTGTGCTAATATTTTGCTAAATGTGTGGACAGTGTTGTGCTCTAATTTACAAGAGTACTTGGAGCACAACACAGGCTACTTTGCTTACCCCGATTGTCGGGATATAGCGTGTGGTATGTATGTATTATTCAATATGAGAACATTAGGTATCCTTAAGTATCTTTTTTAGGGCTCCGTATCCGGTACGGGACCCTATTACTAAGCCTACGCCGCCGCGCCGTCTGTCTGTCTGTCTGTCCGAAGGCTGTATCCACAGGCTGTATCTCTTGAACCGTAATAGGGAACTCTTTGAAATTTTCACAGAATATGTGTTATTAAATTATTATGGCCGATATAACAACAAAAATAATAAAAATAAGAAAAAGAAAAAAAATTCACGTTCCCATAGAAGAAACCAAAAGTGTATGCGCCTGCGCCATCTACCGAACATATTATGAAGCATTTTAACTAATCATGATAATATTAATTTAACTAATATGAAGCATTTCATAACACGCCATCTAGATGGCGTGAGTGGCGCTAGCCATGATATGGCGATACGGTACCCTCGGTGCGCGAGTTCGACTCGCACTTGGCTGATTTATTTTAGTATACATAAAGTTTTGGTGAGCCCAGTGAGAGGGACTTAGTAATTATTGTGTTGGTTTTCTTTGGGCGTTCTCTATCCATTTATTTTTTCTTTTTGTGGAATCTGACACGGTTGGATACATCACCTAGTCTAGTACATCCGTGATGTCAGCCCGGGTGAACTAAGTGCCATGTCAGTGCTTCCCTTCATTTCGGGTCGGCTACACTGAACTGGACGGATTATTACGAATTATTAAACTATTTACATAGCCGTTTCGACTGACGTTTCATTCGGTGGTACCAATCCGGGCGGGACAAACTCTACCACCTAGTAAGGTAAGAAGGGAAGGGACCTAGAGTTTTACGTGAAATCCGAAACCACGGTCAGCAGGTCTATTCTTGTAAATTCTAACAGCGGAATCAGCGCTGTTGTGGCGCTGAGAGCCACTTACTAAAGTGGCTCTCAGCGCCACATCAGCGCTGATTCCGCTGTCAGAATCTACAAGAATAGACCTGCAGGTCAGCCTCCAGCGATCACCCATCAAAGTACTTACCGCGCCCAGGTGTGCTTAACAACAGTAGACCGACCGCACCACTGGGCTACCAAGGCTGACAAACAACTTACATGTATTATGTACATACAAATAAGTCTAAATATATATTTTTATAGTATAATATCATGATAATGCGTTCTAATAAAATAATGTAGGTAAATGTAGTTATTAGCCGATTAAATTTACCATGGTGTCTGATACGCCGTGACTCCCTCTCGTGATGGCTGAAGAGAAACTAACCCACAGATTACTAATAAATACGTCTAGAACTAACAGACCGCTGAGACTGAACTACACTGCGCCGCGCCGCCGCCCGCCGCTACCGCGCCGGCCGGCATTCTACACAGTATGTACAGAGCGTTCACCGTAACTTGTCCGTTGAAGTGAGCAATTGAAATCTCTATTGCATAAAGCATAAGGACTACCGCGAGAGACAAGTTACGTTAAACAAACTGTACTTAGGTAACGTACATACATAATTAAGATCAGTGTTTACCTAGCGAGAACATTCAATGAGTCGTTATCTGCGCTTTTGTGCTGATGATAACATTTCAGACTTGTTAGTACATAATATTGGAGTAGAGATAAAATGTAATGTTTGATTACAGCTCTTTACCAGTAAGTATTTGTATACATACGGCAGGTACCTACTTAAATTCATGTACTTACTAGTTATTACGAAATATACAGTAGGCCTATTCTGAATGTCACATGACAATTACCAGTTGACGTGACGGTATATTCCCAGTTGCATGCCAGTTTTCGCAAAACATTCGTATTCTGCACGCAAAACTGGCGATGAACGTATGACGCCGTTAGCTGGATGACTACTGGGAAATCTATAATCTTTGCGCGCCGTTATCGTGAATTTCACGATAACGGCGCAAGTTTTGCGTGCAGAATACGAATGTTTTGCGAAAACTGGCATGCAACTGGGAATATACCGTCACGTCAACTGGGAATTGTCATTTGACATTCAGAATAGGCCTACTGGTAGGTAACATCTTAGAATCTTAGATACACTATTGTAACTCAAAACATTAAATATGTTTTTGTTTCATATACTTAAGTAAACAAACGTAATAAATCTTACATTAAAAGCCCCACTAAATCTCTCCCCGAGCATGTCGTAAAAGGCAACTAGGGGACAAGGACAAGGTGCCGTGCTATAGAGCGACAGGTTAGCCACCTCCCACCTTCGCACGGGCCTTCCACCACGTCACGTAGCAGGTGGGTCTTAGTGCCTTGCTTGCTGCATGATAGCTGTTATCTTGTACGAATACTTTCCAAAACGTGATGGTGTTAAACTGTAATTTACCAGAGTCCTTGCAGCACAACACCGATTACTCTACTTACCCCGTTCCTCGGGATACAGCGTGTGGTATGGATCGATGGATGAAAACCACGAAGACTCAGGAACAATTATTCGTATTTTCCCGCTAAATCGCAGTTGTTTTTTTTTACTGGAAATGGTACGTTCTGTCTGGCTATGCCTGGAGCAAAGAGCTTGAATACGTGCGATCCCGTCAAGAGAATATCAGGGCGGCCCAAATCTGACCAAAACATAATATATTAAGGAATTTGCTTAGGGCCTTATTACTGGTATAACATAGATAGTCGGAGATGGGGGTGGTGGTGGCCTACGTGTCAAGTACTACCCACCCATCGCTCGAAGCTAGTCTCGCGTCGTCTGGGAGAGCTCCGTAGCCACGCCCTGCACCCGCCGGCGCGCTTGGAGGATTGTCTCCCACCTCCGACGGTATTACAGTTTTTAATGTTTGTATTAATTTTGTGTATTTTTATTACTTTTGTATAATATACGGCTACTACACCGTCCCACTATCCTTGCCTTTCCGTAAGAAAAAAAAAGTTAACTGTCAGGTGCTTACTACAAAGAGACGCTCGTTGCATCTGCCATCATACCAGTTGAGCATAACTTCAGCATATCGTATTTGAAGCGAATAACTTTTTGTGTCAGTCACCTACCTGTCAAAATTGTAAACCTATTCCAAATTCTCATTTCTCATTTCTTTTTTCCACCCATTTCCATTCCCATTTTTGTGCAAAATCCTTTCCTCGTCTTATCCCAATCTGTTTGCTACCTTTTCACTACAATGAGAAGAGCGCTTTCTTCACGAATACTTACTTGATAAAGAAGTTACCAAGATGGGCGCTGTAAACGAGCTATCTCTCGAGGAATTGAACGACAAGTTCTTCGACTATATCTCGTCGGAGAGCAACGCGGAGGATGCCGCCAATTTCATCTACGAAAACATACTGGAGGATGTATCAATTGGGGCGCTGTTCGAGTTCCATCATGGACTTAAGACCGGTCTCACGGACCTCATAGAAGTAGGTTTTTACCATACATTTGTTCTGATGAAACATCTGCATTGGGTGTGGCTTTATACTGGGCAGCCGAGGTCGCAAATTCCTGGTAAGCATATTGTGTAGGCTGAGTTAAAACTCTATAAACTTATGTACCAAATTTCAACCTTTTTTGTCCAGTAGATTTGGAGAAAATAAGCTGTGACAGACACAAGAGGAATACTATAAGGGTTCTGTTTTAGAATAGAATAGAATAGAAACTCTTTATTGCACACAAATTGAAGGAAGAACAGTACACGACAAGAAGCAAGAAATACAGGAGTTTGAACTCAACGAAACTGTGTCCAGTATACCCACGAAGAGAATGCACATGCAATTCAAAGGCGGACTTATCACTCTACAAGTGTTTCTTCCAGTCATCCTTTGAGTGATTAGGAATAAAATACAGACAAAGAAATATGGGTAGTGCAAGCGAAAGGGAGGAGGAATACGTTTTTTTTCTCTCTCTCTCTCTACTTATCAAACCCTGCCTCCCTATTTAGCTTGTTCAGCCTATGAATAGCTCTGTTGTAGCTGTGCGGAGAGCACAGCTGTAGTTTGATCTTGCAGGAGCTGGTTGGATAAGAACGTGTGCCCCGGCCAGCGTTGCCAAATTTTTTTCCGGCGAAGCGGGATATTGAAACCTTGGGAGTAAAAAAGCGGGATTATTAGGTACGCCAAAATCGGGACATAATAAAAAAACATAAATAATAAGTAGTTTTTTTATTAGAAATTATTTTAATGGGGTGATAAATGAAGTTTTACAATGAATGAATACAATGATATGTAGCCATTTTTTTTTCTTATAAAAAAGTTTTTTTATACTGATAACAAGTAGTTAAACTGTCTGTTTTACGAATTATGTGCTTATTTATTTATACTTCTGTGAAGATTTAACCCTTTTTTATGGAAACTGACACGGTTGGCTACATCACCTACAACGTCCGTGATGTCAGCCCATTACACCGGGTGAACTAGGTGCCATATCAGTGCTTCCCTTCATTTCATGTTCTTTTAAAGTTTCCTTTTTTTCTTTAATATAGTTGAAGAACTCTGCACAGGATAGTTCCAGATTGAATTGGATGAGTAATTAATTAAGCTTTCAATAAATTTACGGACCTTTTATTTCTGCCACTTTAAATTCATTTGAAAAAAAAAACCGTTCGGGATAGCAGTTTGAACTAGTTAATTAAACAAATCTTAGTATAATTTTTTGAAAACTTTTTAATGATCTGGTGCCATTTCTGTGCCAAGTCCGCTCCCCGCCCCGTGACCGACCGACAGCCCCTCGCGTTGTGGTCGAGTAATCCGAGAAAAGCGGGGAGGATTCTGTCCCGCGCGGGACATTACATTTTAGGCTAAAAATCGGGACGTCTGGCAACGCTGGTCCCGGCCCTCTGATGGTTACTCTTTACCCAGGGCGAGCCGGAGGAGGAGGAGTCGCTGACGATCGTGAACTCCCCCGAGTGCGACGTGTTCGGTTTCTCCACGCTGAAGAAGACGCCCGACAGCAACTGCGCCTGTCCCAACTGCGAGCGTCCCGTCTCCGCGACGCGCTTCGCTCCGCACCTTGAGAAGTGCATGGGTGAGTGTGCACACTCGCGACATTTTTTCCACTGCACCTGTCCCCGTGCATGTCGTAAAAGGCGATTAAGGGATAAGGATCGGGAGGAGAGGTGATTTTTGCTCTGTCGACTGCACCATTGGTCTGTCGCCACAGCCACACATGCTGGTTTACATTTAAAAAAAAAAATAATAATAAAACATCTCTCCCGGTGTATGTCGTAAAAGGCGACTAAGGGATATGGCTCCCTTCTTATATTGCTAGGTGGTAGAGTTTAACCCGCCCAGGTTGGTACCGCCGCACTGAATGAAAGGTCGGTCGAAACGGCTATGTAAATAGTTTGTGTTTTCCGTCCAGTTCAGTGTAGCCGGCACGACCGAATGGAAGCACTGACGTGGCACCTAGTTCACCCGGTGTTATGGGCTGACATCACGGATGTTGTAGGTGACGTAGCCAACGGCGTCAGTTTCCATAAATAAAAAATAATGCCGAGATGCTGTGCTGAATGGCGACAGACAAGCCCGTTATCATCTTTTTTATTTTTATTTTTTTATTTGACATGTGGCATAGTTTCACCTACGAGTAGGTGTCTAACGATGCCATGGACATTCTGCGATGCACGGGGATTGCGAATGCCATGCCGGCCTGACAGGAGCCTTTTCATGGCCCTTTGGAAAAACCCTAGGCTGTACTTGGGAGGAAATAATAATAATAATAAAAGAAGGCAGCCCTGCGACACTCCATGCATCGTCCGGAGGTTTTTCCCCCTAGGGCTCGACCATCGGTAGCTTGGGTTCGCCCCGCCGCCAGTGGTGGAAACTGCGTTTATTTTTATATTAATTTTAGGGTTTAATTTTTTTTTTATTTAAAATTTATGTAAAAAGAAACGTAATAATAAAATCTAATTTATTCAGGCACTTGGTCCCATACTAATTAATAATATATCATACATGTACAACAACACACACATGAGCCACATCTACCACTCAGTGGCGGCTCTGGCCAATGAATTTTAGTGAGGCACCATCTACATAATAGCATTTTATTAATGTTATATTGCACAAAGTCTAGCAATAAATAAAAATCCATGTTGATTTTTTTTTTCTTTACCTTCAAGTCTTACGAAAGCCGCTTGGACGCACTTGGTATTACTACACTAGAGCAAAGAAGACAACACGGGGACCTCATCGAAACATTAAAAATTTTCAATGGTCATTACGACGTAGCCAACCTTAACTCAATGTACACAATGAACACCAATGAGAAACTCCGTGGTCATTCTTTAAAATTAAACCGAAACACTTCCAACTCCAACCCAAGAAAGTACTTTCTAACTAACCGAGTAGTGGACTCTTGGAACAAGCTTCCACAAGAAGTGATAAGTGCTATCTCAGTGAACGGTTTTAAAAATCAACTTGACAAACATTTGTTAAATATAAACAAATAAAAAGTCGGCAAGTGCGAGTTGGGCTCGCGCACCGAGGGTTCCGTATCATCAGCATCACTCAATATATTTGTATTATGTAGGTATGTACAAAAACAATTGTTTTGGAAAATCACGAAGGCCTAAATAAACACTACAGCAATGGTTTGACTGTGCGGCATTCGTGAAGTTATACAAAAATATATTTCTTATATTATGACTATGACATAACGACATAATATCTAAAATTTTCGGATTTTTTCTTTACTTGTGATGTGAGACCATGCTTCTTGCCAAATTTCATTACTCCAGGTCAATGTAAGTACCGTATAGGTTTTGATTTCATTTGAATGAGTTTGCAAGTATTAAAATTTGCCATAAATAGCCGTATGTTTTGATTATATTGATTTAGAAGCTTTCATTTTATATAACTCGAAGGGATCGCAGACGTTAGTATTCCATATTAATTTCAATTTGATATTTTGACTCGTTACTGAGAAAAAGGGTCTTGACTTGCCACACAAAACAATCAAATTTTTTTTAATATCATAACTACAAGTTTACAATTTTAGGATTTTTTCCTTTATGTGTGCTATGAGACCTTGCTTATTACCAAATTTTACGATTCTAGGTTGACGGGAAATACCCTATAGGTTTTGATTTGTTTGGAGTGAGTTTGCGAGTATCAAATCTGACATAGATGGCCGTATCTTTTGATTGCGTTGATTTAGAAGCTTGCATTTTCTATACCGTAAAGAGATCGTAGCTCTTAGTATTTCGTATTAATTTCAATTTGTTATCTTGGTCCGTTCCTAAGAAAGGGGGTCCTTGACATACAAAACAATATTTTTTTTTTAATGTCACTAACTACAATTTTACAATTTTCGGATTTTTTCCTTTACTTGTGCTGTAAGACCTTGCTTCTTACCAAATTTTATGATTCTAGGTTGACGGGAAATACCCTATAGGTTTTGATTTGTTTGGAGTGAGTTTGCGAGTATGAAATCTGACATAGATGGCCGTATCTTTTGATTGCGATGATTTAGAAGCTTGCATTTCCTATACCGTAAAGAGATCGTAGCTCTTAGTATTTCGTATTAATTTCAATTTGTTATCTTGATCCGTTCCTGCGAAAGGGGGTCCTTGACATACAAAACAATATTTTTTTTTTAATGTCAATAACTACAATTTTACAATTTTCGGATTTTTTCATTTACTTGTGCTGTAAGACCTTGCTTCTTACCAAATTTTATGATTCTATGTTAACGGGAAATACCCTATAGGTTTTGATTTGTTTTGCGTGAGTTTGCGAGTATGAAATATGACATAGATGGCCGTATCTTTTGATTGCGTTGATTTAGAAGCTTTGGTATTCTACACCTTAAAGAGACCGTAGATCTTAGTATTTCGTATTAATTTCAATTCGTTATCTTGATCCGTTCCTGAGAAAAAGGGACCTTGACATAGAAAACAAACAAAAAATTTTTTTAATGTCACATAACTATAAATTTACAATTTTAGATTTTTTCCTTTACTTGTGCTGTGAGACCTTGCTTCTTACCAAATTTCATGATTCTAGGTTAACGGAAAGTACTCTATAGGTTTTGATTTGATTAGCCGGTAGCAAAATATGTGACTTAAATGGGCGTATCTAGTGATTCCGTTGACCTAGAAGCTTGCATTTTCTACACCTCAAAGGTTTCGTAGACCTTAGTATTTGATATTAATTTCAACTTGATACGTCTACCCGTTCCTGAGAAAAAAGGTCTTGACAGACAGACAGACAGACGGACAACAAAGTGATCCTATAAGGGTTCCGTTTTTTCCTCCTTTGAGGTACGGAACCCTAAAAATAAAAACAAATACTAAAAATAAAAAAATATATATATATAAATAAGATCTATCATAAAACAGTGCACTCAACACGTGAAGTACACGCATCAGCTGCAAGCTGCTAGTGTATATAAATAAATAATAATAATAATAATAAGATAATTAAGTGAGGCGGCGCCTCACTTGCTTCACCTGGGGAACCGCCACTGCTACCACTCGATCATCATCTGTGTGTTTGCTTAAAAGCTCTCCTCCGGCAGGCATGGGTCGCAACAGCTCGCGCATCGCGTCGCGCCGCATCGCGTCCAACAGCCGCGAGCCGGCCTCCTACGCCGGCCTGCTGAGCGACGACGAGGACGACGCGGACTGGTCGGGCGCGAGCGCCGGCGGCACGGAGAAGCGCAAGAAGAGAATGAGGAACCACGGACAGAAGAAATCTTCCAAGATGCACAAGTCAGTATTTTGAGGGTTCCGTCACAGATTACTAAATAGTTACTTCGTAACAGATAAACCATTCCATAGAAAATGTTCCTACCTTCGGGTTTTAATAGCCTACTGCTTCACGTCGTCAATCGCTGCATGCGAAAATGTACCTTAACGATCGAGTGTAAGGTGCATTATTTCTTTGCAGCTTCGCCTGTTTATATTCTTCGGCTGTTTATATTCTTTGGGCAGCCCATAGATATTCACCGCCGGCGGTGCGCCGGGCGGTAGGTAGTTATCGCGCGCAAGTACATAGAGTGCGTGAGGCCTGGTTCCGTATCCGGTACGGGACCCTATTATTAAGCCTACGCCGTCTGTCTGTCTGTTTGTCTGTCTGTCCGAGGGCTGTATCTCTTGAACCGTAATAGGTAGCCCGTTGAAATTTTCACAGAATATGTGTTATTATATTATGGCCGATATAACAACAAATAATAAAAATAAGAAAGTACCGGCCCCACACGGTACAGTACCGGCCCCACACGGTACGGTTATTATGCCCTATCTATCGACTTAAATCTTTGTTTTACTCCATATTTTCTCCAATCCTGCCGGCATTCGGCGGTACGAAATATCTCATGACCTCCGACGTACTTAATGTCGCTTCCCACACGGAATTTTCCTGTCCAGAAGTTACACAGAAGGTCCTAATCTCCCAAGAACATCTTACAGCGGCAGCCGCAGCAGCAATGGAGTGAGTTCGGAGTCTCTGTCGGTGGCCGACGGCGCGTCGTATGACTTGCTCTCCTCCGTCGAGAGGAAGGGAGTGATTCAGCAGATATGCGGTGTCATCTCGGAGCACACCAAGAAGTTGTGCACAAGGTGATTTTTTTTTCGGCTCGGATTTTACTGACATGGTTGGCTACATCACCTACAACATCCGTGATGTCAGCCCATAACACCGGGTGAACTAGGTGCCATGTCAGTGCTTCCCTTCATTTCATGTCGGCTACACTATCTTGTCATGTTACACGTCCTATCTTTAAAGGACATATTTATTTATTTATTTATTTTAAACACTGACAGCTGACAGCTGGTGCGTGTATTCCGTTTTAAAATTTATGAGTGCACTTGTATTTTTTTTAAGTATTTTTGTTTGTTTGTTTTTTGTTTTGTTTTTTTTTTTATGTATCTTTTGAACCGTAATAAGTAGCCGATTGAAATTTTCACAGACAGAATATGTGGTATTATAATAGCAGACGTACTAGCAAATAAAACAAAACAAAAAGTAAAACTTTAAATACAAGAAACATGATTTTTTTTCAAAGTTTTTTGTTTAATTGCTCTATCGTAAAGATGGTATAATACATACCAGCGTCAAACTTGGTGAGATTATAGTGCACACAAACACAAGTATAATAAAAACCGGCCAATTTTGCAGTGGTACGAAGACCTCGGTGCAAGAGTCCGACTCACAATTGGCTGGTTTTTGTAATTTTAATGGACTTAGTTTATTAATGTTTATGAACGAGCAGCTCTAGCTGTGATGTGTTCATCATTTACTAGTAAAATTCTCAAAATGTATGGGGAAAATAATTTATTTTTTCTTCAAATTAAAAAGTCGTAGAACAAAAGTTGTTCGGTTTCATGTACAGAATAACCCCCTTTCGGGATTAACGGTTGGAGTTGCAACACCTTGTATTACTAATTTTTTTTAATTTTCGTACCTTGAGCGAGACGTCTCAAGGTGAATTTTTGTTTAAATTTATTCACTGATGGTGGCGAAGCGATTAATCGAATGTGTCGTCCGGCAGATCGATGCGGTGCCCCCAGCATACGGACGAGCAGCGTCGCACGGCGCGCGCGCAGGAGCCGGCGACGCCCGAGCCGCAGCCGCTGACGGCCGACGACGCCGGCTCCCCCGCGGACTCGTCGCCCTCGTCCTCCTGTTCCTCGTCGAGCCGCCGCCGCGACAGGCACCGCGGCGGGCGCAAGCCGCGCGAGCGCACCGCCCTCTCACCATCTCCTAGGGACTGAATAGACTAGAGCGCTTTGTTATAATGCCAATACTGGGGTTTACAGTCATTGTAATGTGGGATACAAGCCGTATTAATCTGGGGTACAAGCCATCTCGATCTGGGATACAAGTCGTCACCGTCGAGGGTACGAGCCATCTCGATCGGGGGTACGAGTCGTCTAGATCGGGGGTACGAGCCGTCTCGATCTGGGATTCAAGCCATCTAGATTTGGGGTACAAACCATCGAGGGTCAAGCTATATCGATTTGGTGTATAAATCCATCTTGATTTATTATATATCTATATATCTTGATCGATGCGGTGTCCTCACACCTGCACACGGACGAGCAGCGCCGCACGGCGCGCGCTGGAGCCGGCGACGCCCGAGCCGCAGCCGCTGACAGCCGACGACGCCGGCTCCCCGCGGACTCGTCGCCCTCGTCCTCCTGCTCCTCGTCGAGCCGCCGCCGCGACAGGCACCGCGGCGGGCGCAAGCCGCGCGAGCGCGGCGCCCTCTCGCCATTTCCTAGGGACTGAATAGACTAGAGCGCTTTGTTATTATGCCAATACTGGGCTTTACAGTAGGAAGGTGTGGATCTAAGCTTGTGATGGCTTCACCGAACATATCCGGGCCCATCGGCAGTAGAGGAGGGTATTAATCGAGGCCGGGACTAGCGAGTGGCCACTCTAAATTTCCCGCGCATGCTTCACGTTTCGGCTCGCTTCAAGCCCTCGTCAGCTAGTCTGCGTTGACTAGGACGTGGGGAAATCACCAGTCCCGCTCTCGACCTCCCTCTCTCTACCTATCCATATTCTGTAGGATGCTTCCAGTGACGTTTTCGAAGCTCTCTCCATATATGAGCTTAGCGTCGATCTTGGGAGCCCTAGATTCTTGAAGAGACTGTAGAGCGACTTCGCTGGTAGTCCTCTTGCTCCGACTTCCACAGCGAAGAGATCAGTCTTGAATCCGTTTCTCACAATCCGGTCTACTAAGTTGCAGTACTTGTTAAGTTTGATGTTGTGGTCCTTCGGTATGTTACTTTCCCATGGAACTGTAAGTTCAACAAGTACTACATGCTTTGTCGCTTTTGAGAATATGAGTATATCCGGTCTTAATGCTGTGGTACAGATTTCCGAAGGCATTTGGTAATGCTTCTCATGTGTGTCCATCAACAATTCCCAATCCTTTGCTGCTCCCAAAATTGAAGAAGGTTTAGTCCTATCTTTGGGCAGCTTATTGGCTCCAGGTTTCACAAAGTTGACCTTCTGGAAGCCGCTATTGTAATGTGGGATACAAGCCGTATTAATCTGGGGTACAAGCCATCTCGATCTGGGATACAAGTCGTCATGGTCGAGGGTACGAGCCATCTCGATCGGGGGTACGAGTCGTCTAGATCGGGGGTACGAGCCGTCTCGATCTGGGATTCAAGCCATCTAGATTTGGGGTACAAACCATCGAGGGTCAAGCTATATCGATTTGGTGTATAAATCCATCTTGATTTATTATATATCTATATATCTTGATCGATGCGGTGTCCTCACACCTGCACACGGACGAGCAGCGTCGCACGGCGCGCGCGCAGGAGCCGGCGACGCCCGAGCCGCAGCCGCTGACGGCCGACGACGCCGGCTCCCCCGCGGACTCATCGCCCTCGTCCTCCTGCTCCTCGTCGAGCCGCCGCCGCGACAGGTACCGCGGCGGGCGCAAGCCGCGCGAGCGCGCCGCCCTCTCACCATCTCCTAGGGACTGAATAGACTAGAGCGCTTTATATTATGCCAATACTGGGGTTTACTACAGTCATTGCAACGTGGGATACAAGCCGTATTAATCTGGGGTACAAGCCATCTCGATCTGGGATACAAGTCGTCACGGTCGAGGGTACGAGCCATCTCGATCGGGGGTACGAGCCATCTCGATCTGGTGTACAAGTCGTTTCGATCGGGGGTACAAGCAATCTCGATCTGTGGTACAAGTCGTCACGGTCGAGGATACGAGCCATCTCGATCTGGGGCACAAGTCGTCTCGATCGGGGGGTATGACCCATCTCTATCTGCGATTCAAGCCATCTAGATTTGGGGTACAAACCATCGAGAGTCAAGCCATATCGATTTGGTGTATAAATATATCTTGATTTGAGGTATTGGTAATCTGCGATGCAAGCTGCCTGGATCTGGGGTACCTACACAAGTAATCTACTTTCGAGTTCAAGCCATATTGATCAAGGTCACAAGCCATCTTAATCTGGTGTACGATAAATCTGAACTTTGGGTAGGTGCAAGTAATTCCAGTTGAGATTATTTCATGTCAAGCTTGTATTAAAGGAATTACTTTGTGATACCTGTACTGTTATACTACAATCACTCTTGAATGATAGGAATAAATTTCTTATTTACCAACTGCCTAAGTAATGTTGGTTTTAAATTAGTAATTATTAATTGTACTTGTAAAACATTGATGTGATATTTAATCATATTACCTAATGCATAGAAAATTGTCCTGACTGAGCTTTGCTACGATTCGGCAGTGTTGAAAACATTGTATTGTAGGGTTGAAGACCAGTGTGTCCTCCCGGTTATGACGTACGGGTGTGAAACATGGACTCTTGTCGTTGGTCGCTGTTGTCCAAAGGTTGAAAGTTGCCCACCGAGCAATGGAGCGAGCCCTGCTGGGAATATCGCTACGTGATATGGTGCGTAACGATCGCCAATCCGCCGACGCACCAAAGTAGTCGATATTGGACACCGGGTGGCCAAGCTCAAGTGGCAGTGGGCTGGGCACGTTAGCCGAAGAGACGATGACCGTTGGAGTAACTGTGTCCCACACTGGCGGCCGTGGCGGAAAGCAGTGTTACCGTATAGCTGAAGGCCGGGAGGACTGGAGGAAAATTGGAGAGGTGTATGTCCAGCAGTGGACTCTTACACGCTGACTGACTGACTGACTGAGACTGACTGAGGTTCTTGAAGAAACTGTAGACTGATTTAGCGGGTAGTTCCATGACTTCGACTGCGAATAATACAATCTTGAACCCTTTTCTCATTATCTGTATGTCCGTGTATCCACTGCTGGACATACGCCTCTCCAATTTTCCTCCAGTCCTCCCGGCCTTCAGCGGTGCGGAACCAATGCTTTCCGCCGACGTACTTGATGTCGTCGTCCCACCTGGTGGGTGATCTTCCCACACTCCATTTTCCTGTCCACGGCCGCCAGTGTATGACGCGGTTACTTCAACGGGTCCGTATGAGCCAAACATAAATGTGCTCCTGAATTTTAACGTTAAGTGATGTCACAGTAGCAAAATTATTAATTGTGTTCGAATATCATCTTCTGGGTTTAGCTGTCAAAATGTCCGCTGACAGTTGCGTTCAGTTTGTGACATTTTTGCTCATAGGGTTAGAAATGTGTGAGTCAAATTTATATTTGAATTGAATAATATTGACATAGAATAATGTGGGTTTTAACTTTTTATATTTCTGATGAAACATGGGCACACATTTTGACGTGTCGTATCAAGTATATTAATTTCGGTATTAAAATACACACTCTCTGAATGAATATGGGGATAATGATCATTATACTTCTAAATAAAGGTGAAGATATGCCCTTCTTGGTCTGATTCACTTTGGCGCCAGCCTAGAGCAAAAAATTAACGGACTCTTCAGTTGTTTTCGAGACTTGGTGTCGAATGGAGCACCGCCGCCCCAAATAAAAATTATTATTGATGTTTTTAGTCATTAGTTTGTTGTGTTTATGTATAAATTCGAAAGAATACAACATTTCTGAAGTGAATGTGTTATTATTGGAGGTTTTTATCCATTCGCGAGTGTGTGAAATCGTAAAAGACTTAACCTCGCTGTATTTGTGGTGTGCAATGTTCAACTCACGATTTGGAATCAAAACCACCGAGTCGTGTAGCAGATGGGTCTTCGTGCCTTAGTTGCCGCTTCATAGTTGTCTTGTCCTAAATGTGGTCTTGGTGTGGTGTTGTAATTTAAAAGAGTATTTACAGCACAACACCGATCACCCCGATTGTCAGAATACAGCGTGTGGTATGTATGTATGTTATAAGATATTGTCTTCTAAAAACTGCATCACGTCACGACACGTGCTATCGCTGCAACTTCTGAGCGCATACTGAGCCGCCCTGCGAATGTGAATCGCGAACTGTGATCAGTTTCCTTTGAGAAGCGGCGGGTGGCCGAGTGGTTTGGGCATCGGCTTCTCATGCGAGAGGTCCCTGGTTCGAATCCGGTCGGCGTGTACCAATGAGTTTTTTCTAACAAAAAAATTTACATGCATACCTACCTACACCTGTTGCTTCACCGTTCGGAATCGGTGTAAAACTGTAGGTTCCTTCCCTTGCCCCTTACTAAGTGGTAGGCTCTTAATTGTAGCCGACTGGGTTGGTACCACCGTACTGGATGTAAGATGGCCGCATAGCAGCCTCGGTTGTGTTCTCCTCTAGTCCAGTATAGCCAGCAATCCAGAGAAGTCTCCGGTACAGTACCTACCTTCTCTCGGAGGTGATATTGGCTGGTCGGAGCATGCGCTTAGGCCCCTACGACTCAGCCACCCATACCAGATTACATATTTAAAAAAAAAAACAAATCAGAGCGCATGTGACCGTTCACAGCCAAGTCCGCAGGTGTGTGAACTGAGCATTACTTTATGCCCTTGAAAACATGTTCGAAATAATTACGGCTGGTTCAAAATTGTTACGTCCCGGAAGCTGAAAGTGAACTTGGGTGTGTACTTTTTGAGAATAGAACAATAGGTATTTGTGTGATCTAGTTTTAAGGTTATTATATGTAAATTATGATGTATCTCTAATAAATTATACTGAGAAATGCTGCCTTTTTATGGGAAATTCCTTCTTTTTTTTTTGTTTTGTTTATAGAAACTTGACACGTTGGCTAACATTTGTGATGTCAGCCCAAACACATAGTTAAACTAGGTGCCATGTTAGTGCTTCCCTTTGATCATGCCTATTTCCTATCAGCTCAAATATGTACTGATTTACCCTGTTTTTATTCACTTTATAGTATAGTATGTATTGTTTGTATGTAGTATGTATGTTCTATACATGTGTGGACGTATTTATAAAATATAAGGCTCAATCCACACTGGGACAGCAGCGGCGCGGCGCGCACTTTCGGTGTGAAATAATTTTAAACTTTATCTATATACTTAAAAAGACCAATATCGCTTGAAAAGATCGAGCGGCCACGCGCGGCGCCTCGCGAAGCCGCCAGCGGCCGCGCCCGTGGCGCCGGGCGGCCGCGCGCTCCCCGCTCTACTCACCTACTCGACTCTGGCATAGGCACGCGGGCGGCCACGCGCGGCGACGCGCGGCAGCGCGCGGCCACGCGCGTCGCGCCGCTGCCGGCCGCGCCACGCCGCTGCCGTCCCAGTGTGGGGTCCCTTAGGGTCCCTTTTTCGCAATTTTGCAACAGGACTCACCTATTTATTCCTCCTTCGTTCGTCCGTTGCACCACCCATACTTCTTTTTGGGTTTCTGTACCCCGTATAGAAGCCTATTACTAAGCGTACACAGTCTGTCTGTCTGTCCTACTACTGTATCTTTGGAACCGTAATAGCTAGCCAGTTAAAATTTTCACAGAATAAATATGTGTTTTATGGCAGATATAAAAAAATTAATGAAAATAGAAAAACCGACCAAGTGCGAGTCGAACTCGCGCAAGAGGGTTCCGTATCGCCATGTCATGGTCAGCCCCACTCACGCCATCTATGTATTAGTTCAAATGCTTCATACTCTTTTCAGTAGATACGCTTTAGTTTCTTGTATGGGGATTTTTGTTACTTTTTATTATTTGTTGTTATATCGGCCATAATAACTCATATTCTGTGAAAATTTCAATTCAAAATTACAGTTCAAGAGGTACTGCCCTCGGACAGACGAACAGATCGCGTAGGTTTAGTAATAGGGGCCCGTACGACGGATACGGAACCGTAAAAATTAAGGGTTTCCCCATACAAGAAACATGTTTATTCAACTTTTTTTTTTGTTGTCCGGAAACCTCGGTGCGCGAGTGCGACTCGCGCTGGTTTTTTTCATAATTTTATTTCTCTTCGCCCAAAGGTTGACGGGAAGAAATCACTTGCAGATTCCCGTATTTATTGTTTCTTTTCGTGTACTGTAATTTCAATTGTGTGGACTAGAGTTTATATTCTATACAAATATGATTTTTTTTATAATAATTAATAGGGTATAAAAATTAATTAAGACACTTTAAAAGAATATACCATTATTTATTTAATAATATAAATTATTGTAATATTTATAGTGAATATCACAAAGCAATTGATCGCAAACAAACTCAATAAAAGCGGAATCAATACAACAAATAAAAACCCCCAAAGAAATCAACATTCGGACAATGCTTCATCTTTGGAACGAGGAGCGCGCAAGATAATAAAACGCTCAAAAGTCTCTCACTGAACATCAAGACATAATTTTTCAAAGTTTAAACAAACTTAAAATAAGTTTAGTACTGTTACACCGTTCAAACTAACAATACACTGTCTACTAAATACCGTTAAAACACCCACAGCTTTTTTAACTTGTAGGCAACTCTTCGAACAGATGAAAGTTCACGTGACAACCAACACTAATGATACCATACAAGGCTGGCATCAATTTTTAAGCTGAGTTTACATCTAAACTAATATCTGCTGCTGTTACATAAGTAAGTATCCTTTCATACAAACTTTCTCTCTTAAATTATACATACATTATGGACTAATAAAGCAAGATTTGAGTTGTGTGTGTATTTTGGTTTGTATTTATGTAAGTTTTTAACCGAGTCCATGCCGTCAGCCTCGGTAGCTTTGCAGTACGATGTATCGACCGCCATTCGTGATCTTATACCTTAAGCATGCATAAGCAACGCTGGGTATGGTCAGTACTTGGATGGGTGACCGCTGACCGTTGGAGACTGAACGAGGTTCGGATTCCTCGTAAAACTGTAGGTCCCTTCCCTCCTAATCTTACTTGGTGGTAGGGTTTAACCCGCCCGGGTTGGTACCACCGCACTGAATGAAACGTCGGTCGAAACGGCTATGTAAATAGTTTGTGTTTTCCGACCAGTTCAGTGTAGCCGGCACGATCAAAGGGGGAAGCACTGATATGGCACCTAGTTCACCCGGTGTTATGGGCTGACATCACGGACGTTGTAGGTGATGTAGCCAACGGTGTCAGTATCCATAAAAAAAAACCTGGGCGCTATCAGAACTTGGATGGTTGACCGTCGAGTGAGACTGACCGTGCCATGTCTGCGAACGAACAGCCTCAATCAACATCAGCAACAAAAGGAAGTTGCCTCAATCAACATCAAGAATAAAAAGTTGCGGGAGTTGCGAATGCCATGCCGACCTGACAAGCGTTTTTATACAGATAAAAACCTACCACCACACAACACCAACCTCAACTTCCAACATCAACATGCATTATACTGAATTTATTTTCATATGAACATTTCTATGGACCAATGCATTTGCAGCGATGCTCACAATAGCACCGAAACGTGTCTGCCGATCAAATTATTTTAATCTAGACTAACCTGGCTTAGCGAAATAGATATTAGTGAAATCCAGTCTTAATACAGAATCGTGAGATTTCACTATGCATACAGCAATTTTTGTGCTATTCAGAAGGCAACCTTGAGAGGTGTCAACAATTTAAATTATTCCCCAATCGTATCTTGGGGTTAGTGTCCGACCGAATATTCGGTTTTGGCTTTCGGCCTTTCGGCCAATATTTGCCACATTCGGCAAACTTCTGGTTTCGGCCGAAAGTAGTGGTCATTTTCGGCCCAACCGAAAGTTGTTAGACAGACAAACCGACCGACCGCACGCACGCGACGCGAACGCCGCGACGCGATTGGCAGCCGGCGCAGGCACACGCACGCTTTCTTTCAAAATAATGCATAACTAACTAACTAGGTACTTAAATACCATACATACTTTCGGCTACGGCTTTCCGTTTCGGCTTTCGGCTTTCTGCCGAAAGTAGAATTTTGCCGAAATTCGGCTACGGCTTTCGGCCGAAAGTGAAAGTACACTTTCCGTCGGACACTACTTGGGGTATTGTGATAATCAGAATTACCCCAATCGTATCAAGGGGTATTGGGATAATCGGAATTACTCCAATCGTATCAAGGGGTATTGGGGTAATTACAATTACTCCAATCGTATCATGGGGTATTGGGGTAATTATTACCCCAATCATAGCATGGGGTATTGGGGTAATTGTGATTACTCCCAATTGTATCAAGGGGTATTTAGTATTCAACTATCCTACCACCTGCCATCAATGTCCAAGGCTTCTCTTAACGCAAGCCCTTCGCGAACACTGTACAAGATTTGCGATAGAGAGGTGGCGATACTAATACAACGTGACAATTTAGAACAAGGTATCCAATCGTTTTCTAAATTTTTATCTTTGGTTTAGAAGGAAACAGTTTGGTTTGGTTTAGATTGACAACAAGAAACTTTTCAAATTCAAAACGTACCTTTTAGATTGCGCAAGTACTCTTATAAATTACAGCACAACGCCGACCACCACGTTTAGCCAAGTATTCGGACAACTATCAAGCGGCAAGTAAGACACGAATAACCACCTACTACAAAGACCGGTGGAAGGACCGTGCCAAGGTGGGAGGTGGCTATCCTGTCGCCCTTATGCCCAGCATCTTGTCCCTATCCCTTAATCGCCTTTTACGACATGCACGAGGAGAGATGCAGTGGGTCTATATCCTCTTAAGTACCGACCCCACACGTTACAGTCCCGCATAGTAAGCGCACAAGATGCCTTCTTGATATCATGGTATATTTTTGTACTATGTAGTACTATAATATACTTTAAATTTAAAAGCAAAGCATGTAGTAATTGTTGAACTTACAGTTCCATGGGAAAGCAACATACCGAAGGACCAAACTTAACAAGTACTGCAACTTAGTAGACCGGATTGTGAGAAACGGATTCAAGACTGATCTCTTCGCTGTGGAAGTCGGACCAAGAGGACTACCAGCGAAGTCGCTCTACAGTCTCTTCAAGAATCTAGGGCTGCCAAGATCGACGCTAAGCTCATACATGGAGAGAGCTTCGAAAACGTCACTGGAAGCATCCTACAGAATATGGATAGGTAGAGAGAGGGAGGTCGAGAGTGGGACTGCTCTTTCCCCGCATCCTAGTCAACGCAGACTAGCTGACGAGGGCTTGATGCGAACCGAAACGTGAAGCATGCGCGGGAAATTTAGAGTGGCCACTCGCTAGTCACGGCCTCGATTAACACCCTCCTTTACTGCCGATGGGCCCGGATATGTTCGGTGAAGCCATCGCAAGCTTAGTTCCACACCTTCCCTCTTGTATTTTTTTTTAAATCCTATCAACAATATAAAAACAAATCACTGTTATTCTTAGGAAATTCTCACTAAATTTATTTACGGAGACATTAAACAATAATTTAAAAAGTTGCATGGAGAAATATATATTTTCTTACATTTCTCAGAATAGGTGAGGTTGCCTGACATTCCAATGATAATTATTTTATTATGGGTGTTACAAATTTATAACCTTATAAAACAATATTTCATATAAAATAATATTAAGAAAAGAATAATATCAAATAATTTGGTAGTTTTATGACCGACTTTAGTGACGACAGCACAAGATTCAATAATGGAATCGTGCAAGTTGACCGAACGCAGGAAATCGCGTCATACCTACTATAGAAGATGCAACTGTTCGAAAATTAGAGAGAATACGTCATCGACCCGACGGCGAAACTGGTAACGCATTGGCAGCTCATGCCAGAGGTCCCCCAACAAACAAATTGGTGCTAACGGCAGGTTGTTTTAGTTCTTAAAATGGTATATTGGATTAATATAACTCAAGGTTTTGAGCGTCACTACTGTAGAACTCTTGTCCCAGTTATAGCACTTACTAACGCTATTGTAAAGTCACTAAAGAACCTTAACCTGTATAAGAATGGACCTCTTTCGGGGTTGTTGTTGTTGTTGTTTTGGTTTGGGGTTGGCTCTAGGCCTGCAAACTAATCCCGCTTGGTTGGGGACCTTCGTGCAAAACCCCGCAGTCTCCAGCTACCCCAGCCAGCCTATGTCTTCCATGAAAGCCGCAAGTTGACCGGGGTGTCTGCAGGCCGCTTATCGCTTGTCGCCTTTTACGACATGCACGGGGAGAGATGCAGTGGGACTAATCTTATTAAGTACCGACCCCACACAGTACGTCTTTCGGGGTTACAAGACAGCTAGAGCACGCTATAACACCAATTGTTAACGCCAATATATACCACTTCAGCCTCTCAAAATAACTATTAAACAGCTCTTATAACCATACGCCGTTATCGCAGGGGCACGAACAAACCAAGGTTATGCTCAAATAGGGCGGAGAGTCCCCGTCAACACTAATATATTTAGAAGGTCACATTCGTGCCCCCGCGATAACGGCGTATGCTTATAACGCCTGTTTTAACACCATAATGTTAGTTGGGCCAGGTTCGAAACGTGGTCGGGGCGTATTTTTCCTCTTAATGTTTTTTTTCTTTCTCATAATTTTGCGGCTTTGCACCTATCCAATGAATTAATACACATATTATAAGTACTACGCACAAACATTACTTATTTGCTATTACAATTAATGTGATATTTTCTCGCGCAATCAGCTCAGCCTGTATTTCAACTTTTTTTTTTATGGAAACTGACACGACACGTTTCATATAAACAAAGTTCAGCATAGCCGGCATTACCAAAGCAAAGCACTGACACGGCACCTAGTTCACAAAGGTGCTATGGGCTGATAGCGCGGGTGTTGTAGGCGATGTAGCCAACCATTTCAGTTTCAATAAAAAAAATCAACCATAATTGGAAATTAAATACTGGAAAATTTATCTTTTTTTTCTAACTTCACACATTTCTTGCAACATTACCTCTAGTGAATTTCTTTAATTTCACTACTGCACAACACTCAGCGTGTGTGCGTGGTGCGTGTTAAATACTATATTTTATGTTTCAAAAATTCATCCAAACCGTGCAAGCGATACGCTAAATTGGCCCTAACGTTAGAAGGTTGAAGTAAATTATATCCTATGTTAATACAGCTATAGTTTAACGGCGCGAGGCCGGAGCGCCCTGGCGCGTTAATCCACCCTGATGATCGACTCCCGGCCTTGTCCCACGCCGATCTTTTTCACTGTAACAAAAAAATATATATATAAAAATTAAAGGTTAATTTCAGGCCAATAGTTAGAAGATAGAAATAGATACATAGAATATGCTTTATTGCTAAATAAACAACAACAATTATTTTATTTTTATATAAGGTCTATTTTTTTTTTTTAACTGACGAACCGTATAAGGGGGAAGTTCTGTATCGGAAATAGATCATATTAAAATTATAAAAAAGGGGGTAACATTTTATATTTTATTAAATATAAAATAAAAAAATACTAACAGACTCTCCTAAAGATATTAAACACCTCTTGCTAAGAAACTATGTTTCTATTTCCAATAATTACCGAGATAATAATTGTGAAAAAATATTAAAGTTCGGAATGCGCCAACGATTATTGAACTTTGACCTTGGCACAAATTCGGGTAGCCGGCGCGAGGCGCGGAGGCGGCGCGCGCGGATATATCTCTATCAGCTGAGCGGACATTGCACAGGTATTACCCTCCATCCCCACCCCCCCATCTCGGAATGGAAAGGAACTTCGGTCTTGCGTACCGGCGGCGGCGACGTACAAACAAAACAAAAAAACTTCGGACGTGCGCTCGCCACGATTAGCCAATAGTTGCGCGGGACGCAGACTTCGCTTCGGAATGCTTCGAGATACGAAACAATAACGTGCATACGCCTCCCCTGCGCGGCCACCCGTCGTCTTGGAGCAATAAAGCATTTTCTTATCTGTCTATCTACCACAAGTAGGCAACAAAATTTTAAGCCGACAACTACACGGTGTTGCAACCCCAACCGTAAAACCCGAAAGGGGGTGGGTGATTCTGTACGTGAAATAGAACAACTTTTGCTCTACGACTTTATTATTTGAAAAAAAAAAAATTCTCCATACATTTTGAGAATAGGTATTTAAAATTTGTATGGAAAAATTTTTTTTTTTTTGTTTCAAAATTTTTTCTTCTTCACAGAAGCTGTTTATTTTCACATATAGAATAACCCCCTTATGTCAGTTAAAAATATTACGGGGGCAACTGCAACACCGTGCACTGCACTGAAGCAACTGCACTGATGCAACAACATCAGAGATTTGTGACGCACCCGGTACGTTGAGGTAGTCCTCGATGGTGTGCACGTAGCTCTGCGCCTGCTCCGGCAGATCCTCGAACTTGCGCACACCTTCCGTGCTGCGCGCCCAGCCCGGCAGAGTCACGTACTCCACCTGTTCAACGTGTCACATTTAGCATGCGACGAGAACACAGCATACACATTTTTCTTGAAATTTTCAAATAAAAATATTTATTTTATTTATTTATTTAATATATGTACTTTATTGGTTAATAGAACTGATACAACAAATGGCGGACTTATTGCCCAAGGCAATATCTGCTGGTCAACCACCCTATTACAACATTTATGTGGGTATTTACAGAAAAAACACTTAACTAATAATAACATGTTAATAAATAAATTACATACATGGACATAGATTTTTTTTTATGGAAACTGACACGTTTGGCTACATCACCTACAACATCATCAACGTCGTGCCGGCTACACTGAACTGCAGGTCTATTCTTGTAAATTCTGACAGCGGAATCAGCGCTGATGTGGCGCTGAGAGCAACTTTGGTAAGTGGCTCTCAGCGCCACAACAGCGCTGATTCCGCTTTCAGAAGTTACAGGAATAGACCTGCTGGACGGAAAACACAAACTATTTACATAGCCGTTTCGACAGACCTCTCATTCAGTGCGGTGGTACCAACCCGGGCGGGTTAAACCCTACCACCTAGTAATATAAGAAGGGAGTCATATCCCTTAGTCGCCTTTTACAATATACATGGGGAGAGATGCAGTGGGGCTATTCTTTTACAGTACCGGCCCCACACGGTTCTTAAGTCTTAAATTGCATCACAAGTACTAACCGAGGCGAGCTGAACCGCAGGTGCTATCGTGCTATCCCATGCAATGAGGTACAGCAATTTCTATTCCATTCTATCCGCCTCGGGACACAACTCACGTAGACACAACACAAAGCACTGACCTCGACGTTGCTCAGCTCGGTGATGGAGGAGGGGAAGTAGTCGATCTCCTTGCCGTTGAGCTTGTACGCCACGGCGACCTTCAGCTCCTCCAGCGTGTCCAGGATGTCCAGCTTCGTCAGGCATAACCTGCAACCGGAGGCCGTATCATAGTAAAACGAGACGAGTAGGGTAACTGGAGCCCATTTTTAAAATAACTACCTACGCTGCGCCGAGCTACCAGGGCTGTCACAGCAATAACACAAATTGGCAGGTAGTGAGCCCATTATGGTGGAAATACAATTCCAGAGAGATAGAAAGAGAGAGAGAAATAGACAGAGAGAGATAAATAGAAAGAGAGAGAGAGAGAGATATTTTAAAAGAATTACAATTTATATAATAAATATATAAATGAAATATGAGCGCGGGGCGGCCATCACTGACTACAAGCGAGGAAAGTGAGAATGTACGTAGTGGTTGTGTACGGACAGCGTGCGCTGGCGCGCGCTTGTGTGAGTGCGACATCGACGCGCTTGTATGAAGACGGTTAACTAGTCGGTAGTAAATACCGACACACCCATACACACATACACGTTAAACTTATAACACCCCTCCGTTTGCGTCGGAGGTTAAGAACACACCAAGAAGAGCTTTAGCATGACTGAAGTTAAGCTCGAGAAGAACATATTATTAAGCCGATTCAAGAGTATTCAGTGGAGGATTTGATATTTTTTATATATTTTTTTTTATGGAAACTGATACAGTTGGCTACATCACCTACAACAACCGTGATGTCAGCCCATAACACCGGGTGAACTAGGTGCCATGTCAGTACTTCCCTTCATTTCATGTCGATTGAACTGGACGCAAAACACGAACTATTACATAGCCGTTTCGACCGAGGTTTCGTTCAGTGCGGTGGTACCAATCCGTGTGGGATAAACCCTATCTGACGGCGCTCGGTCCAACTTATTTTTTTTTTTATGTCATCCGGTATGGGTGGCTGAGTCGGAGGGTATCACCTCCGAGAAGGTAGTTGCCATACCGGAGACCTCCCTGGATTGCTGGCTATACTGGACTAGAGAAGAGCACAGCCGAGGCTGCTATGCGGCCATCTTACATCCAGTACGGTGGTAGCAACCCAGTCGGCTACAATTTGAGCCTACCACCTAGTAAGGGGCAAGGGAAGGGACCTACAGTTTTACACTGGTTCCGAACGGTGAAGCAGATGGTGTAGGTATGCACGTAAACTTTTTCGTCAGAAAAGTCATTGGTACACGCCAACCGGATTCGAATCGCGGACCTCTCGCACGAGAAGCCGATACCCAAACCACTCGGCCACTCGCCGCTTAAGGGGCCACCTCCCTAAATTGTGCCTCTCACTCTAACAATGCGCGTTTTATTTTATTATGAAGAAATTATACAACTTATAAAAAAATGCTATGGAAGAAACATGCAAGATAAAATTATTAATGTCTTTCAATAAAAAAATTTGGTACCCCACATATAATTGAAAAAAAAAAAAACAAAAACTTAATAAACTTTTAGTTTTTTTTTTTCAATTATTATATGTGGAGTACCAAATTTTTTTATTGAAAAACATTAATAATTTTATCGTGCATGTTTCTCCCATAGGATTTTTTTATAAGTTGTACAATTTCTTCATACGTACCGTGTGAGGTCGGTACTTAAAAAGAATAGCCCCACTGCATCTCTCCCCATGCATGTCGTAAAAGGCGACTAAGGGATAAGGACAAGATGCCGTGCTAAAGGGCGACAGGCTCGCCACCTCTCACCTTGGCACGGTGTTTCCACTGAGTCATGCAGCAGGTGGGTCTTCGTGCCTTGCTTGCTGCTTGATCTATTGAATCTTGTTCGAATACTTTGCGAAACATGGTGGTTGGTGTTGTGCTGTGGTTTGCCAGAGTTATTGCAGCACGGCACCGATTACTCTGCTCACCCCGATTGTCGGGATTCAGCGTGTGTGATATGTATGTACAATTTCTTCATAATAAAATAAAATGTATGAAAAACGGCCAATGTTAGAAAGAGAGGGTAGATTTAGGAAGGAGCCCCCTTAATGACTCTATGCACGCTTGTTCCTTCCGGCGGTGCGTTAGACAAACAAATAAATATACTAACGAAGTGTAGCCGTTGACCATGGTGGTGTACTTGAGTAGGACGAGGTCGAGCCACCCGCACCGCCGCACGCGCTTCGTTGTCACACCCACCTCGTGACCGCGCGACTGAAGCAACTTGCCGACGTCCTGGAAAATGTCTGCAACGTAAGTCCAAGGAGGATGCTTTTTTCATGTAATCCGGTATAGATGGCTGTTTTTTTTTTAACCTGACATGGTTGGCTACATCACCTACAACATCCACGATGTCAGCCCATAACACCTTGGTGAACTAGGTGCCATGTCAGAGCTTTCCTTCATTTCATGGGTGGTGCTTCTTGCGGGTTATATTTTTAAGTTACTGAACGGACTGGACGGAAAACACGAACTATAGCCGTTTCGATGGACGTTTCATTCAGTGCGATGGTATCAACCCGGGCAGGTTAAACCCTACCACCTAGAGAAAGGTAAGAAGTGAAGGGACCTACAGTTTTACATCCGAACCACACATCAAAGTACTGACCCCGCCCAAAATATGAATAATGTCGCTGAAAATATGTTCATTATATGTGCTAGCTTGCCTAGGCATTCAGTCAGTCAGTCAGTCAGCGTGTAAGCGTCCACTGCTGGACATACCCCTCTCCAATTTTCCTCCAGTCCTCCCGGCCTTCAGCGGTACGGAGCTAGCAAGGCCTAGGCATTGCCAGCCCACAATACTCACGTCTTCAAGTTCAGTAGGGAAGGGGCCGTCGCCGACGCGCGTCGTGTAAGCCTTCACGACGCCCAGGATCTCGCCGATGACGCTCGGCGGCAGACCCAGCCCCGTGCACACACCGCCGATGCTGCAGTTCGACGACGTCACGTATGGGTAAGTACCTGCGCGAGCAATATTTTTTTTATTTATTTATTTATTCAGGAAACACAAACAGTTACATACAGTTATAAAAAGTACATAATTTACTGTCAGCCTCGATAGCTCAGTGGTGCAGACAGTCGACTGTCGCTATTGATGGTTAAGCAACGCTGGGCGCGGTCAGTACTTGGATGGGTGACCGCTCGACCGTTGGAGGCTGACCGTGGTTCGGATTCCACGTAAAACTGTAGGTCCCTTCCCTTCTTACCTTACTAGGTGGTAGGGTTCAACCCGCCCGGGTTGGTACCACCGCACTGAATGAAACGTCGGTCGAAACGGCTATGTAAATAGTTTGTGTTTTCCGTGCAGTTCAGTGTAGCCGGCACGACCGAAGGGTAGCACTGACATGGCACCTAGTTCACCCGGTGTTATGGCAGGCCTTCGTCACTCGCTCAAGGTCGCGAGTTAAATGCCTACCGCTTGGCGTACCGACTAATCTACAATTAACAGTGGGCTGCCGCTATCCAGCCAGACCGGGCGCGTGGCGCTTTCGAATTTAGAAAATGTCGAAATCACGTAATTATTGTGCAGTGGACGGGTGCAAAAGTCAAAAGACAAATGAAAACTTGTCTTTTTTTTCATTGCCGAGAGACGAAGAAAGGTAAGTGTTTTGTTTAGTAGCATTTTGATTTATTTCTAGTAATTTATTTATTCATATTAGTAGGAGGTCATAGATTTAAAAATAATATCATATTGCCAATAACATTAGTTAGATGACGCCGAACAGCGTGGTGTGTATGGCCTAATTTGTATAAGGATAATAGGTACATTGTAGATGATCATTGATCATTAAATTTATTGATCAAACAAAACTATCACTGGAAGGTTGCACGCAATGCACGCTTCGATGTGAGAAACTAATTGTGACGCTAACGCATGCATGAATTTGTTCGCATGAATTTGCCGTACCTAAATATCGTATCGTTGGTAGCTAGAACGATAAAAGTTGGTAGGTATCATCTTCATTTTATTCCTCACAATAAGACAGCACAAAGACACAGCCCTTAGACGCGCTGAACGACGCGCTTTCGAGATAGAGTTACACGACAGAAAGAGAAGCGAAATGTAGGTAGTTATCGCGTTTAGGCATGCAGCTCTGTGCGAGTCAATTTGTACTTTATCGCGTCGTCGCAGAGTAGCTATTTCTTTGTGAGTGTTTGTACAGAGCAGCTTCTGTACGGAGTACTCTTTTCTATTCTGTGGTTATGGGCTGACATCACGGATGTTGCAGGTGATGTAGCCAACCGTGTCAGTTCCCATAAAAAAAAACATACATGAGTTATAAAAAGTACATAATTTAAGTTAATTAGGTATGTAACCAGCGACGTATTCCACAGGTAGTAAGTATAAGGATGAAGGAAGGTGTGGAACTGAGCTTGCGATGGCTTCACCGAACATATCCGGGCCCATCGGCAGTAGAGGAGGGTATTAATCGAGGCCGGGACTAGCGAGTGGCCACTCTAAATTCCCGCGCATGCTTCACGTTTCGGCTCGCAACAAGCCCTCGTCAGCTAGTCTGCGTTGGCTAGGACGCGGGGAAACCACCAGTCCCGCTCTCGACCTCCCTCTCTCTACCTATCCATATTCTGTAGGATGCTTCCAGTGACGTTTTCCAAGCTCTCTTCATATATGAGCTTAGCGTCGATCTTGGCAGCCCTAGATTCTTGAAGAGACTGTAGAGCGACTTCGCTGGTAGTCCTCTTGCTCCGAATTCCACAGCGAAGAGATCAGTTTTGAATCCGTTTCTCACAATCCGGTCTACTAAGTTGCAGTACTTGTTAAATTTGATATTTTGGTCCTTCGGTATGTTACTTTCCCATGGAACTGTAAGTTCAACAAGTACTACATGCTTTGTCGCTTTTGACAATATGAGTATCCGGTCTTAATGCTGTGGTACAGATTTCCGAAGGCATTTGGTAATGCTTCTCATGTGTGTCCATCAACAATTCCCAATCCTTTGCTGCTTCCAGACTTCTAAAGCACAGAGGTATCGTTGGGTCATTGAGCCTGTTTTATCGGTACTACTATGGCCGCTGCTCTGACCAACTCGCTTCCCTTATCCCTCCTCCTCCAGTTCGCCTTCGCCAAACCCGCCATACTCTCGCGGAACACACCTTTGTAGTCGGCAGAAGAGTTCTTCGAACTGCACGATTCACTAAATCGTCGCACTGCAAAGGTGTGGAACGGGCTTCCGGCGAATATCTTTCCCCACTCCTACAATCCACGGATCTTCAAATCGCAGGTGAATAGCCTTTCCCCAGGAACATTAGGCCGCCTCCAAGCCGGACTGGCACCTCCTCGGGGGTGAAATTGGCTGCGCCTGAGGCTTCGACCTCGGGCACAGCCACCCAGGTCAAAACAAAACAGGTCGAGTCTGTCAATTCTTAAGTCTCTCAATAGCTTCTGCCTCAGTTCACGGTTCAAGGTGCATTGCAAACAGTATATGGAGTAGGTTCTCTTCTATCCCACATGTGCTGCAGTTGATTGTCATGGTGCATTGTCCTATTTCTTGGAATATGTCCGGATGACAATGTCAGTCCCATTACAATTTCCAATCTTGATCTGTCGCTCGTGACAAACCAGGGAATTGTTAACGGTACACACTGCATTGTTCTGTACCGTAAACCTTACTGCACCGATCGATGTGCACATTATCGTTCGTCAAAAACTAAATAAAAATGTAATTAACATTAATATGGGGGGCAATTTGATAAGAATTTGACAGAGCTGACTGTGAGGATTCTAAAAAAATTTTTGTACAATTTTAAGTCAGTGGTCTTAATGATATAGCTAAAAATGTGCAAAAAATTACTGTCCCCTGTTCTCTTAGGTTTTTAAAGCTAGAATTTAAAGTTTTATGGCGTTAGTAGATATTAAGCCATAGATTACAGGAAAACTGCAGGTTTTTTCGACAATGTAATATTTGAGGGGGAAAAGATATTAGCCTCCTCGTTAAGATTTTTTTTTATGGAAACTGACACGGTTGGCTACATCACATCCGTGATGTCAGCCCATAACACCGGGTGACGTAAGTGCTTCCCTTCGGTCGTGCCGGCTACACTGAACTGGACGGAAAACATAAACTATTTACATAGCCTTTTCGACCGACTTTTTATTCAGTGCGGTGGTACCAAACCAATTATTTTGGCGGATTAAACCCTACCACCTAGTAATATAAGAAGGGAGCTAAATCCCTTAGTCGCCTTTTACGACATACACGGGGAGAGATGCAGTGGGGCTATTCTTTTAAAGTACCGGGCCCACACGGTACAAAAGATAATCTATTTATAAATTACATTCGAATTTTATGAGGTCATAAAATTCGTATCATTCACATCGTTTTTGGTCGTTTAGGAGGAGCATAGTATTATCAACAGATTCCGTACGGTTTGCTACTGTCTAAACTTTATCAAGAAACAGTGACCTGAATACACTGACTAGTGCATAAGTACTTCGCTAGTTGATAATCTAGTAACCTAGTTCAATGGGGGGATAACCTAGTTCAACCTACATATAGATTATGCCCTTCATGTAAGGAGTTCGTAGGTACTTTTATTTATTTATTTATTTATTTTAAACTGTATTTTTTGTCTGTTTGTTTTGTTTTGTTTTGTTTTTATTTTTTTTGTCTAATTGGTTTTTTAAAGAATTAACCGAGGGGGTGCTGACGGTGTCTTCAGATAATTTTTTCCAGGCCCTTACAACCCGGTGTGTCAGAAAATGCTTTCTGGGGTTGGTTCTATGCGTACGTAAAACTGTAGGTCCCTTCCCTTCTTACCTTACTAAGTGGTAGGGTTTATCCCGCTCGGGTTGATACCACCGCACTGAACGAAACTTCGGTCGAAACTGCTATGTAAATAATTCGTGTTTTCCGTCCAGTTCTGTGAAGCCGACATGAAATGAAGGGAAGCACTGACATGGCACCTAGTTCACCTGGTGTTATGGGCTGACATCACGGATGTTGTAGGTGATGTAGCCAACTGTGTCAGTTTCCATAAAAAAAACTTTAAAAAAATAAGATACGCTTTTGGAATACGGATTCCAGATATGGCAACCATACTTTGTTAAAGACATCCACCAATTACAAGTTCAAAGAAGATTCACCAAAATTCCCTACGAGCTAAAAAACTTGAGCTACGAATACGATTAAAACTACTTGAACTGACCACATTAGAAGAACGCCGCGACAGAGGAGACCTCATTGAAGTCTACAAAATACTCACCTCAAAGTATGATTGCATAGACTTAATTGAAATGTTTGACCTGAACCAGAACTATCACCTTCGTGGTCACAGCAAAAAACTTAACCAGACAGATTCTAACACAAACATCCGAAAGCAATTCATAACAAATCGTGTGGTGGAACGCCTGGAATAAACTCCCACAGGATGTGATTGACTCCCCAAACACAAACACCTTCAAAAACCGATTAGATAAATACATAAAAAGTACATCAATAAACAAATAGCAACAGTGCCCAAGTAGGAAAACTAAAAAAAAAAAACAAAAAAAAAAACAAACAAATAAAAAAACATTATAATCATTCATTATCTGATGCCGTCAATTCACTTGGCTTAGCGTATTCGTGTTTGTTGCAAACATTTTAGTTTTATCTCGCTCTAAACAAGCCATTAAAGGGAGACGAAACGGAAATTTTTGCCAAATACACGAATACGCTAAGCCAAGTGAAGTGCCGGCGTGAAATGATGTAGGGATGTAGGGATGTCGATCTTCGTAGGGATGTCGGCGCCCTAAGCGTGTTCTATCGCTTATTCCACGGAGAGAATCGGAGGAGCTGTTTAACGCGATTCCGCTGTCCCCTTTCCACCTCCGTACAACGCGCACTGGGCAGGGATTGCATCCCTATACGCTGGACTTACCGCGGATGCGTACCAATCGGTTCTGCAGATCCTTCCTCCACAGAACCGGTAAACTCTGGAACGCTCTACCTGCCCACATATTTCCCCCCAAGCATAGTCTCGGGTCCTTCAAGAGAGGCGTGAATGGGCACATGTCAGGCCGGCATGGCATTCGCAACCCCCGCATACGTCCGAATGTCCATGGGCGTCGCTAGACACCTTATGGGTGACTCGGCGCCACATGTCGCGCTTAGTATAAAAAAAAAAAAAAAAATAAATTACAACTGATATGAACACATCAGCTAGAGCTGCTTGAAAAAATTAATAAATAAATTATATCAGCAGGACAGACTCACCGAAGTCAATGTCGAGCAAGGCCGCGTTGGCTCCCTCCACGAGCACCTTGGATCCGTCGGTGATGGAGCGGTGCAGGTAGGAGACGGTGTCGCGCACGAGCGGGCGCACGCGCTCCGCGTAGCCGCGGTACCGCTCCAGCTCCGCGCCCGTGTCCGTCTCCAGGTCGGGGAACATGCGCGAGTAGCACGATACCAGCGCCCGGTACCTGCCCGCCAAGTTCACAATATGAGAGGACCACAACCCTCGAGGAACATTTTAGGAGTGTGCGGCAAATAGCAAATTGGACACCCATTAACAGTGGGTTTTTTTTTAATTTTTTTTTTTATGGAAACTGACACGGTTGCCTACATCACCTACAACATCCGTGATGTCAGCCCATAACACCGGGTGAACTAGGTGCCATGTCAGTGCTTACCTTCATTTCGCGCCGGCTACACTGAACTGGACGGAAAACACGAACTATTCACATAGCCGTTTCGACCGACGTTTCGCTCAGTGCAGTGGTACCAACCCGGTCGGAATAAACCCTACCACCTAGAAAGGTAAGAAGGGAAGGGAATTACAGTTTAACGTGGAATCTAAACCACGGCCGGCCTCCAACGGTCGAGCGGTCACCCATCCAAGTACTGACCGCGCTCAGCGTTGCTTAACAACAGTCGACTGACCGTACCACTGAGCTACGGAGGCTGACGATTTTTTATTTTATTTTTACGGTTCCGTATCCGGTACGGCCTACTCTGTCTGTCTGTCTGTTCGTCTGTCCGAGGGCTGTATCTCTTGAACCGTTTCGCAGAATATATAAGAACAAATAATAAAAAAAATAAGAAAAAGTAAATAATTCACGGGGGTTCCCATAGAAGAAACTAAAAAGTGCCATCTACCGAAAAGAGTATGAAAGCATTTTAACTAATCATGAATTTTAACTAATATGAAGCATTTCATAAACACGCCATAGATGGTGTGAGTGGCGCTAACCATGACCGATACGGAACCCTGGGTGCGTGAGTTCGACTCCCACTGGGCCGGTTTATTTATGTAATCCCGTATGGGTTGATTCCAAAGACATTAAATCTCTTTGGTTGATTCATTATTTTTATTAGTATTGATAACACAATTATTACACACACATACACACACGGCTATGTTAGTTATTTATTATTACTATTTGTTGATATTATGCCTTGTTTGGTTGGAAGGGGAAGCCCCTGAAAATCAGCTTCGCTGTCTTGCATAGTGAGTGAGCGGAGTGGGCTCCCTTTTCGTCACATGTGTATTTGTGTTGTTTTGTGAGTTGTTGCTGCGCGACGAACAAATAAATAATTGCATTTCAAATAATTTCATTATTTTTAAAATGTATTGACAAGGTAGGAGCGGCAGGGTTGCCAGGTGTCCATGTTTACCGTGGACAGTCCATGTTTTCGATGTTCCGTCCACGGTAAACAATATAAGCAACGTGGACTATGAAGAGTCCCTGTTTTTATTTTAATTTTGACGCGCACACTCAAGGAATTGTTCAAATATTGTTGAAAGCAAGTTTTAGGTTATTTAAATTCTAAATACTTGAAATAGGTACTAGGTCTATAATATATTTTATTAAATGGTTTTATTTATACTCTCTTTCGTTACTGCCTCGACATTGGTAATATTAATCACCGGGGTCCCTTTGATTTTTACCTTTCCGTATCCCGTACGGAAGCTAAGCTTACTAAGCCTACGCCGTCTGTCTGTCCGTCCGTTCGTCCCATCTGTCCGAGAGCTGTATCTCTGAACCGTAATAGGTAACCCGTTGAAATTTTCACAGAATATGTGTTATTATGGCGGATATAAAAACAAATAAGAAAAAAAATATAAGAAATAAAAAATTAAAAAATTAAGGGGGCTCCCATACAAGAAACATGTTTTTTTTATGGTTTGTTTTTTGTGGTGCGGAAACCTCGGTGCGCGAATCCGACTCGCACTTGGGCGGTTTTTTCAGAACAATCAAACCTGAAACCCTTTGGTGAAAAATGTCCACCTTATTTATCTGGGCTAGCTGGCAACCCTGAGGAGCGGCCAGTATGTGTCGAATGATGAAATTAATAATCTCAATCTGAAACAGTATGGATAATATCGTGAACCAATCGATATTTAGTGACTCCGCATTATGTGAGCGAAACACCCGAGTTACTTATGCCGATGGCATTGATGACTTATAGTTTTTTAAATTTTTTTATTGCTTTTAGTGCTTCGTTAAGGTGCCTATAGTATTATCATTATCAAAACCTCGTGTCCGGTTGGGCAATAAAGTTATATGGCTTAGGGAAGCGAATCTGCGCACGGCGCCATGGCGCAAAGCCATAAAACTTTATTGCCCAACCTGACAGGAGGTTTTGATAATACTATAGTACAACAACGTACAACGTCAAACAACGTACAACGAACCGTCTTGAGGTCTCAGTGCGGAGAATGGCCCACCCGCCTTCCCAAGAGGCTGGGCAGCAAACAACAACAACAACAAGGGGATAGTAACGCCAACGGCGTAGCGCGTAGTAGTTTTCATCAGGGGTTTTTTTCATAAATTGCGATCCTTCGCATTAGAACTTTGAAAAGCGTGTGATCGATAGATATAATATAACAAATGGCGTCAATCTGCTATAAAAATTCCATTCGAATTCTCTTTAGTTACTCAGATCAAGTCTTCAAAGTTCGCGCGGAAGAAAAAATCGACATTTGGTTACCGTATAGTTTGTATAGAAATTGATAAAATTTTACAATAAAAAAAGTGTGATCGATAGACAAAGAATTGTTTTATATTTTGCAGTAGTGTTTAGCCTTTAGACTGGTTTAGTTATCTATCACGGGCTACTTCTTCAAAAATCGACATGTGGCGTTACTCAGAGCCTTAACAGTGACAGGGCATACTTCTCTTCGAACAGGCTGAAGTCGCCGATCAGATCGCCCATCCGGATGCCGTTGCGGGTCGCCTTGGAGGAGTAGGCCGGTCCGATGCCCTTCTTGGTGGTGCCCAGCGACTTCTTGCCCTTTTCCAGCTCTTGGAGGCCGTCCACCTGAACGATGACAATATTTTATTTATTAAAACAATGATTGGAGATGTCACAGATGGCCAGTTTCATTCACGGATTATGCCATTGGTGAACTAGGTGCCATGTCAGTGCTTTCCTTCGGTCGTGCCGGCTACACTGAACTGGACGGAAAACACGAACTATTTACATAGCCGTTTCAACCGACCTTTCATTCAGTTCTGTAGTAGACCTACGGTTTTACGTGGAATACGAACCACGGTCAGCGTCCAACGGTCGAGCGGTCACCCATCTGACCGCGCCCAGGTGTGCCTATGATCACGACGACCAACAGTCGACCAATCTCACCACTGAGCTACCGGGGCTGACAAAAAATGTATGTTTAAGTTCAATAAAGGATATTTCTATTCTATTCTACTTGGTAGGAAATAGATGGGCAGGGAGTGCGTTCCACATTTTCCCGGTTGTGTGAATAAAAGACCTAAAGAACGAGTTGATCCGGTTCTGTAGGTTCACCAATATCAGCATATTACGTAAGCATTTGTACTTTTCCAGATGTGATACCAGAACGCATACAAATGACTCACTTAAGTGCTACAATGGCACACTGATAGTGATAACGTCCGTTTTGCATAGAGGTACTAAGCCTTGACTGATGTTTACATTCTTGCTGTACCTAGTGTAGTATTTCATGATTATCAGAACGATTTCACAAGCCAATATTTCGCGCCATTGACAGAGCGCGCGGAGACCAGCCGCCAGGCGGGGCGACGACATCAAGTATTTTATTTAATTTTTTTTTATAGACGACCGGCACGGGTTTCTGTGCCCAAAAGTTCAAAGGAAAATGAAGGCACAGCCAATAACACCACTCCCCGCGAAACCCAGAGAGGCGCCATGCCAGCTAAAGTACGTCGGCGGAGAGCTAGTGGTTCCGTACCGCTAAAAGCCGGGAGGACAGGAGTAAAATTGGAGAGGCCTATGTCCAGCCGTGACGTGTGAAGGATGGCCATGCTTCAGTTCAGGTGATGTTGGAAGAATGGATGACAGGAGACTATGAAAGAGATGTATGGAGTGAATGTGAGCAGAAGAGTCGAGAAGGGTCGCCCTAGGAGCATGTTCCGAGACCAGCCTCGGTAGCTCAGTGGTGCGGGCGGTCGACTGTTGTTAAGCAACGCTGAGCGCGGTCAGTGCTTGGATGGGTGACCGTTCAAGTGTTGGAGGCTGACCGTGGTTCGGATTCCACGTTAAACTGTTCCCTTCTTACCTTACTAGGTGGTAGGGTTTATCCCGCCCGGGTTGATACCACCGCACTGAACGAAACGTCGGTCGAAGCGGCTATGTAAATAGTTCATGTTTTCCATCCAGTTCAGTGTAGCCGACATGAAATGAAAGGAAGCACTGACATAGTACCTAGTTCACCCGGCTTACATCATGGTAGGTGATGTAGCGAACCGTGTCAGTTTTTTTTTTTTATGGAAACTGACACGGTTGGCTACATCACCTACAACGTGATGTCAGCCCATAACACCGGGTGAACTAGGTGCCATGTCAGTGCTTACCTTCAGTCGGCGTTTCCATAAAAAAAAAGCAGATCGGACGTCTGTGCTCAAAAAGTGCGTAGTACCCATAACCGACGAGCATATGTGAAGTACATTATTATGAGTGTGGAGAAGAGGCAGCAGAGGTGTCAGGATCGCGGCGCGTGGAGATCCGTTGCCTTTGCCTAACCTATTGGTAAACTTTGTATGTCCTATACTAGAACGATAAAAAAGCTATGGACCCTGAACCCTATCCTCGCCAGCGTAACACGATATAAGTAAAAGCGTACTTGTTTCATTGGACGGTCGCGCGCTGGCCCGTCAGTCGGTCATCGGCCGCGTTCGCAAAAACCTGTTTAAAATGCCCGCATGCTCTCTTTTCATTTCACGTGTAAAAATACTACAGCCAAGTAAGTTTAGGGTGCACAATATCTTATCATCGATAAGTACACTCCGCTCGCCGCAACTCGGCGACGCTAGTTCTCATACAAGCATTTGACAGTCCGGCGTCCTTAGCTTTTTTTTTATGTAATCCGGTATGTGTGGCTGAGTAGGAGGGGCCAAAGCGCGTGCTCTGACCAGCCAATATCACCTCCGAGAAGGTACGTGCCATACCGGAGACTTCCCTGGATTGCTGGCTATACTGAAATAGAGGAGAACACAACCGAGGCTGCTATGCGGCCATCTTACATCCAGTACGGTGGTACCAACCCAGTCGGCTGCAATTTGAGCCTACCACCTAGTAAGGGGCCAGGGACCTACAGTTTTACACCGGTTCCGAACGGTGAAGCAGCAGGTCTCTGACTGCAGTCACTTTTACTAAATTTCACACACACACACAAACACACCCTCACACACAGATACACAATCGCACACAGAACGCAATCGAGCACACTTACACATCTTATTAGGTGGTAAACTATTTTGTTTCTCTTTTATATTTTTTGAGATACCCGCTAAATTCTCCAATGATAAATCTCGTGTTTAATTAATAATTCTCTCGTGTTTTAAGGTGTTATACAAGCGATATAGTATATATATATACAACACTGTAACACCTATGTAGGTACTATTTACTTATTCCTAGACTGTGATGTTGAGTAGCTTGGTCAAGTGTTATGGGTATTGTATGCACCCACTGTCTTTCATGATACAGCCGGTTATAGTCCAGGAAACGAGGAAATTCCTTGTATGGGCTCTTCGGACTAATTCCTCTGTCGCTGAAACTTTGCAGTGTGATAGAGTAGTGTTTAAAATATACGTTTGACAAATTATCTAGGATTTTTGATGTTTGGAAGTTAGGTATTAAAATGAATGAATGCCTAAAAATGAAAATCGCTTATAACTGCTGATGAAAAATTGCTCCGTCCGAAATTCCTTCGGTATATGATATTATATATTAATAAGAGTATATATTAACATTATCTAGGAAAATTTCGATTTCGAATAGGCAGAAATTTGAAAATATCTATTTTGTATCACAACTTCTTCAGAAAAATTGCTCTGTCAATTTTAATTTTTTTATATGTCTTAATTTATTTAAATATATCGCTTTTGACAATTATCTAGGAAATTTTCCATATCGATCACACCTTTACAGATTTTCGGCAATAATTCGCTGTGAAAAATTGCTCCGTCCGAAATTCCTTCGGAATATGATATTATATATTAATAAGAGTATACATACAACATTATCTAGGAAAATTTCGATTTCGAATAGGCAGAAATTTGAAAATACCTATTTTGTATCACAACTTCTTCAGAAAATTGACCATATAAATGCCAAAAGGCACCAACCCACAAATTGGTTAAAAATGAGTTAAATATACCAATCGAGAGCTAATCAACCCTCTATTTTTTGCAGAAAAGACCCAGGCAGGCTACTTGGTATATACTAATAGGTTTCTACACATTCGTCCGCCCAATTGAGGTATATCGCAACAGCAGAAAAGAATTATGCTACTTGGTACTAGCTAACTGGTCAGATTTTTTTTTTTGCGTAAAAGATCCAAGCGAGATGGACTTTTTTGTTTTTGATGAAGTACGCTAAAAGTATTTATCAAAACAGAGCCAAGATATCTGGTTCTTTTTGGCATTATATAATAAAAACAAACTGTATATCGCAAAGTGGAACCAATTTATGTGGTTCTTTTTGGCATTTATAATAAAAACAAACGGTATATTTCAAAAATGGAATCAATTTATGTGGTTGGTTTGCCTTTGGGGGCCTATAGTGAGTCTTATTTCTCGGACATTCAGCTCGGTTATTTGAGTACCTGAGTGGAGCGGCAGACAAAGTCCAAGAGCGGTTCCCTACCGCGGATTTGGTTCTTCTTGGAGACTTCAATGCCCATCACGAGGCATGGCTAGGCTCCAGGAGAACTGACTTTGCGGGGAGAGCCGCCTACGACTTCGCCTTGACGCATGACCTGTCTCAACTGGTAGACCAGCCCACCAGGCTGCCAGATATAGACGGTCATGAACCCTCTCTGCTGGATCTTCTGCTGACAACGAACCCCACTGCATATAAGGTCGCAGTGAGAGCCCCGCTGGGTTCCTCTGATCATTGTTTAGTGTGGTCCACGGTGCCATCTTCGCCTCCTCAGTCCCGTACTGGAGGAACGCGTCGAATTTGGCACTACGCGTCAGCACATTGGGATGGGATGCGAGAACACTTCGCATCCTACCCTTGGAGAGAGATCTGCTTCAGTTCGGGCGATCCGTCGCAATGCGCTAATACCGTTGCCGAGGTGGTTCTGGGGGCAATGGAAATGTTTATTCGCAGCGCCTCTGTCTACCTCGGTGGTAAAAGCCAACCATGGTACAGCCGCGACTGTGCTGATGCTGTCGCAGCTAAATGCGCAGCTTATCGGGCATGGTCGCGCGCTCGTGCCGGACGTGATCCGAACGCATCCTAACTGAAGAAGGAATACAACCGCCTCTCCAGATCCTGCAAAAAGGTTATTGCCAGGGCCAAATTTGACCACATCGGCAGAATCGGCGATAGACTGAACCACCACCCAACTGGGAGCCGTGAGTTCTGGTCTCTCGCTAAATATGTCGAGTCAAATTTCTGCCGCTCCTCTCTTCCACCTCTGCAGTGTCCTGGAGGCTCACTTGTCCACTCCGCAAAGAAGAAAGCCGACTTACTGGTATCTCTCTTTGCGGGGAACTCCAACCTGGACGATGGGGGTGCCACTCCCCCATCCATACCTAGGTGTGAGAACTCCATGTCGGAAGTGCAGTTTCGACAACGGACTGTACGGGCGGAACTTCTCTCCCTAGACGTCAGGAAGGCGAGTGGGCCGGATAGGATTCCTGCATTGGTGTTAAAAAGGTGTGCTCCCGAACTGGCCCCAGTGCTGACGCGCCTATTCCGTCTCTCCTACTCCAATTGCCGTGTGCCGGCGGCCTGGAAATCTGCGTTTTTGCAAGCGGTCCCTAAAAAGGGTGACCGCTCAAACCCGTCAAACTACCGACCTATAGCGATTACCTCCCTTTTCTGTAAGGTGATGGAGCGCATTATCAATACGCAGCTCATGAAGTACCTGGAGACGAAAGACCTCATCAGCGATCGGCAATACGGCTTCCGGCCAAAACGATCTGCTGGTGATCTCCTAGCGTACGTCACTCACCTTTGGGGGGAATCGCTTGACGGTCATGGTGAATTGATGCTACCTATTTTAATTTTGAATTTTAATTTATTTTAATTTATTTTAATTTTATTTTAATTTTATATTTTTTTATATTGACATAATTGAATTTTTAACCTTTAACAATTCTATTGATGCGAAGTATTTTAATTTAGCTCTAGTTTTAATTGCCTTTCATGCACAAAACAGTTTTTTTTTCTCTGTATTCTTATAATTTTTAGTTATGTACCTATATTATTGCTAATTATTAGTCCCTTACCATGGCTTGACCCAGACAGTTTCAATTGTAAATTTGGTAAACTAAAATGTGACGAACTCAAGTGTACCGATGGTACCTAAGATGGAAATGAATAAATGAAAAATGAAATGAAAAATACTTGGCAATTGGCCTTGATATTGCCAAGGCATTTGATCGGCTTTGGCACAAGTCGCTCTTGGGCAAATTGCCGGCTTACGGACTTCCTTCTGGCCTCTGTGACTGGGTCGCCGACTTCCTACATGGGCGTAGCATTCAGGTCCTAGTGGACGGTTGCTCGTCGGACGCCATGTCAGTGAACCCCGGCGTACCACAAGGATCTGTGTTGTCACCCACGCTGTTTCTTCTGCATATCAATGATATGCTGTCTCTGGGCAACATACATTGTTATGCGGATGACAGTACGGCACACGGATCCTACACCAGTCACCCTTCAGCCAGTCGGGATATTGTGGATGAGAAGAGGCGAAGACTTGTGTCTGAGCACGAACACACACTCGGCTCTATTTCCGAATGGGGCCGTAGCAATTTGGTCGAGTTCAACGCTTCCAAGACACAAGTTTGCGCGTTAAGTGCGAAGAGAGCGGCGTTCACACCGGCTCCTTCATTCCAAGGCACGTCGCTTAAATTAAGCGAACACCTCGGGGTCCTCGGAGTCGAACTGTCGCACGACTTGAACTTTCGTCGCCATATCGAGGGGAAGGCCAAGCTGGCTTCTAAAAAGCTGGGCGTACTCAATAAGGTGCGACGGTACTTCACGCCGGACCAAAGGCTGCTTTTGTATAAATCGCAGATCAGGTCCTGCTTGGAGTACTGCTCGCACCTGTGGGATGGCTCTGCCAAATACCAGCTTGCGCCTCTGGACTCGATCCAGCGTCGAGCCGTGCGACTAGTGGGTGACCCCGCAGTGTCCCGCGATCTAAAACCACTGCAACACCGTAGGGATGTCGGCTCCCTAAGTGTGTTCTATCGCTTATTCCATGGGGAGTACTCGGACGAGCTGTTTAACGCAATCCCGCCGTCCCCTTTCCATCTCCGCACCACATGAACTGGGCAGGGATTGCATCCCTATACGCTGGACTTACCGCGGATGCGTACTAATCGATTCTGCAGATCATTCCTCTACAGAACCGGTAAACTCTGGAATGCTCTCCCTGCTCATATATTTCCCCCCAAGTACAGTCTCGGGTCCTTAAAGAGGGGCGTGAATGGGCACCTGTCAGGCCGGCATGGCATTCGCAACCCCCGCATACGACCGAATGTCCATGGGCGTCGTTAGACACCTTATGGGTGGCTCGGCGCCATATGTCGCGCTTTCAATAAAAAAAAATAAAAAAAAACGTTCCTCCATTCTCTTCGCCTCAAGACTCTACCTGCAGCGGTCTTCATGCAAGAAGCACACAGCGCCTCCTGGCGGAAAGGAGAAGAGTCCGGTTGCCTAGGCGACGGACTGTTGTGATCTGACACGTCCGAAAATACAAGCGGGAGCGGGCGGTTTTGTTCAAACATTTTGCTCTGGAAAAGATAAAATCCACCCTGATCGAGCGCGGCGCGGGCTCTCAGGGCTTGTTGCGACCTAATACGGCATAAGTATAGTGAGTGTAGTTTCCGAAGTGTGTGCGTAGCTGGGCCCAGCAGATCCTCGGACACCGGGACGTTTCCGTGCCGATCGACGACCACCACCTGAAGGACCGAGCTATCGAAGGTGCGGCTGCGGGCGGAGACATCAACATCCAGGTAGGAGGTACCACACCACCACACACTTTGCGCTACACCTCGAAGCTAGTCCGATGAATCCCGACGCTGCTCAGAAGGAGTCCAACATTTCCCTGTGTTCCCCCGACGCCATCCAGACGCAGTCCGACATCTACGTGAGCTCGGAAGCTAGTCCGACGAATCCCGAAGCTGCTCAGAAGGAGTCCAACATTGCCCTGCGTTCCCACGACGCCATTCAGACGGAGTCCGACATCTAAGTGAGCTCGGAAGCTAGTCCGACGAATCCCGACGCTGCTAAGAAAGAGCCCGACACTGCCCTGGGGTTCCCCGACACAATACAGACGGAGCCCGACATCCAAGTAAGCCTCAAAGCTAGTCCGACGAATCCCGGCGCTGCTCAGAAGGAGTCCGACACTGCCCTGCGTTCCCCCGACGCCACCCAGACGCAGTCCGACATCTAAGCGAGCTCTGAAACCAGTCCGACGAATCCCGACGCTGCTCAGAAGGAGTCCGACACTGCCCTGCGTTCCCCCGACGCCATCCAGACGCAGTCCGACATCTAAGCGAGCTCCGAAACCAGCCCGACGAATCCCGACGCGGCTAAGAAGGAGTCCGACACTGCCCCTGCGTTCCCCCGACGCCATCCAGACGCGGTCTGACATCTAAGCGAGCCTCGAAGCCAGTCCGACGAATCCCGACGCAGCTCGGAAGGAGCCCGACACTGCCCAACGTCCCCCGACGCCATCCCGATGGAGCCCGATACTGCCCTGCGTTCCCCGACGCCATCCAGACGGAGCCCGACACCTAAGCGAATTTCCGAAGTCAGCCAGACGGATCCAGACGCTACGCCAAACTAATCCTATCACGAAGCGCAAAATAAGATCTGAACTGACTGATAGATAACAGTAGACAACACCCGTCGCCGCCGCGTAAACCAGCCTCGGGGAAACTTGTAAAAGTCCCAATCGTCTCTTATTTACCCTATTTCACCCCTTATGAAACTATCAAACCCAGAATATGAGTACCGCTGCGGTGACGGCGTGATATTGCATGTGCACAGTCGCACCCCCACCCAACTACAGTCCACCCACTAACACCACGGGGTGAGAACGACTGTTGCGTACAGCGGCCCCATTCGGAAATAGACCAAAGCGTTTGTTTGAGATCAGACACAAGTCTTCGCCTCTTCATCCACAACATCCCGTCTGACTGAAGGGTCACTGGTATAGGATCCATGTGCTGTACTGTCATCCGCATAACAATTTATGTTGCCGAGTGGCAGCATGTCATTGATATGCAGAAGAAACAGTGTTGGTGACAAGACAACACAGATCCCTGCGGTACGCCGGCATTCACTGACAGGGCGTCCGAAGAGCAACCGTCCACTAGGACCTGAATGCTACGCCCATGTAGGAAGTCGGCGACCCAGTCGCAGAGGCCAGAAGGAAGTCCGTACGACGGAAGCTAGCCCAGAAGCGATTTGTGCCAAACCCATTCGAATGCCTTGGCAATATCGAGACCAATTCACACCGTTTCAGCACCAATGCAGGAATCATATCCGGCCCACTCGCCTTCCTGGTGTCTAGGGAGATAAGCTCCGCCCGCACAGTTCGTTGTCGGAACTGTACTTCCGGCATGGAGTTCTCACACCTAGTTATGGATGGGGGGATGGCACCCCATCGTCCATGGTGGAGTTCTACGCAAAGAGAGCATTTACATTTGCGGAGTGGGCAAGTGAGCCCCCAGGACACTGTAGAGGTGGAAGGGAGGAGCGGTAGAAAATCGATACGACAGATTTGGCGAGAGACCAAAACTCACGGCTCCCAGTTGGGTGCTGGTTCAGCCTATCACCAACTCTGCCGATATGCTCGAATTTGGCCCTGACGATAGCCCTCTTGCAGGATCTGGAGAGGCGGTTGTATTCTTTCTTCAGTTCGGATACATTAGGATCGCGTCTGGTACGAGCGCACGACCATGCACGATAAGCTGCGCCATTAGCTGCGACAGCTTCACCACAGTCGCGGCTGTACCAGGCCTGGCTTTTACCACCGAGGCGCACGAGGGCGCTGGGAATGAACATCTCCATTCCCCCCAGAACCACCTCGGCTACGGCATTGGCGCATTCTGCCGGAATGCGCCAATGCCGTAGCCAAGGTGTAGATCATCCGAGGTGTAGATCATCCGAACTGAAGCATAGCTCTCTCCATGGGTAGGATGTGATGTATTCTCGCATCCCGTCCCAATCCGCTGACACGTAGTGCCAAATTGGACGCATTCCTCCAGTACGAGACTAAGGAGGCAAAAATGGCACCGTGGACCCCACTAAACAGTGGTCAGAGAAGCCAAGAGGAGTGCTCACTGTGACTTTGTATCCAGCAGGGTTCGTCGTCAGCAGAAGATCCAGCAGAGAGGGTGCATGACCGTCCATGTCTGGCACTTTGGTAGGTTGGTCTATCAGTTGAGGCAAGTCATGCGTCAGGGCGAAGTCGTAGGCGGCTCTCCCCTCGAAGTCAGTTCTCCCGGAGCCCAGCCACTCCTCGTGATGGGCATTAAAATCCCCAAGCAGAACCATATCCGCGGATATATATGTATATAGGGAAACTACATGCACTTCATCTGCCGCTCTACTCAAGTGCTCGAACAATCGAGCTGTCCCCGCGTCGTCTGAGTGCGACCTGTAGATACTTACAGGCGGACACACGCGACTCCGTCCCCAAGTGAACCGATTGTGATGATTCTTTTTTTATTTGAAAGCTGGTGCTTTCCGCGTGGTCCCATTTCAATTTCATCAAGATCGGTTTAGAAAGCGAGGCGGATTCGCGAAGCCAAAAGCCGAGCGATTCCGCCGAGTACATTAATAGCAAAAAATTACTAAAAAAACTGAAATAAAAAACTATTAAAAAAAATATAAAAACCGCCTTCAAAAATGTATGAAATAAAAAAAATCGAACCCTAGAGTTGAAGGCGGTGCAAGCAAAAATAACCGACCGCCTTCAACTCTAGGGTTCGATTTTTTTTTATTTCATACATTTTTGAAGGCGGTTTTTAATTTTTTAAATCGTTTTTTTACAAAAATGTATACACTTTATTTACATACAGACTGTACGTGCATGAAATATGTTTAATAAGTTGTTTCGACATACTGTCATACAAATTAAATTACAGAACGAAAGTTAAATTTTAAAAGTTCCTAATACTATATAGATAGGCCCTACATTTTCGTTCCATAGGCGGCAGGACGGCGCGGCGGAGCGGCGTTGTAGTGGGACGACAGAGGTGGCGGGCGGAATAGCGAGCCGCGAGCATCGACGACGCTCGCGTGTCGTCTCGTCGGTCGCGGTGCGGGACGATGAGCTGCTGGCGCGCGGGCGGGCGGGCTTATTCTTCCCCACTCCCCGCAGCCCTCCCGCACCCCGAGTTCAGTGTAGTGCGAGCGCGCGCTTTTTAAACGTTGTTTTATTATATTGCGATACTCGAAACTACTCGAAAGTTCATGTTTAATGGAGAAATTTTATTGGATAATATACAATTATATTATATTTTGATGTTCTGTGTCTAATAAGTTAATAAAAACAGACGAAGCAATTTTTCACAGTGCTTGGGTTATTGCCAAAAATATGTAAAGGTGTGATCCATAAGGAAAATTTCCTAGATAATTATGAAAAGCGATATATTTAAAGAAATTAGGAGATGAAAAAAAATAAAAATTGACAGAGTAATTTTTATAGGTATTTTCAAATTTCTGCCTGTTCGAAATCGAAATTTTCCTAGATAATGTTATATATATACTCTTATTAATATATAATATCATATTCCGAAAGAATTTTGGACAGAGCAATTTTTCACAGCGAATTATTGCCGAAAATCTGTAAAGGTGTGATCGATAAGGAAAATTTCCTAGATACTTGTCTAAAGCGATATATATAAATAAATTAAGACATATAATAAAATAAAAATTGACAGAGCAATTTTTCTGAAGAAGTTGTGATACAAAATAGGTATTTTCAAATTTCTGCCTATTCGAAATCGAAATTTTCATAGATAATGTTATATATATACTCTTATTAATATATAATATCATATACCGAAGGAATTTCGGACGGAGCAATTTTTCACCAGCAGTTATAAGCGATTTTCATCTTTAGGTATAAATACCTAACTTCCAAACATAAAAAATCCTAGATAATTTGTCAAACGTGTATTTTAAACCCTACTTTATCACACTGCAAAGATTCAGCGACAGAGGAATTACGTCGAGTGGAAATGCTTTATTGATTGGAGTATTAGGCCAGTTTGGGAGACGGTGTTTGCACACAACAGAAAATAATCATTGATAATTTTGTCTGTTATGAAATAGGGACAACTTCTGTTTGTGTAAAGTGTCTGTAAAAACAATAAAAGAAATTTTGAGTTTGAGTTTGAGTTTGAGTTTGAGGTGTAGGTATGCACGTAAATTTTTTCGTCAGAAAAAACTCATTGGTACACGCCGACCGGATTCGAACCGCCGACCTGTCGCATGAGAAGCCGATCCCCAAACCACTCGCCCACCCGCCGCTTATTTTTATCGTTCTAGGTCCTATGTATGCCCAGCAAGATGCCGCACACCTGCTGATGCAGATCGAAGACCAGATGCGCCCGGTCCGAGATGATGAGCCTCTGCTGCCAGTCGCGCATGCCCTTCAGCTCGTTCTTCTTCAGCTCCTCGAACAGGCCAGGCAGGTGTATCACGACGCCGTTACCTGCGCAAACAGTCATCCCGTTTCACAGCTTGACAAATGTAAAACAAATAAAAACAACAAATATATGTATTGGCTTTCACATAAATTGTTATTGTTATTTTTAATGTAATACGGTGTTGCAACCCCAACCGTAAAACCCGAAAGGGGGTGATTCTGTACGTGAAATAGAACAACTTTTGTTCTACGACTTTTTAATTTGAAGAAAAAAACATTTTTTTTCTCCATACATTTTGAGAATAGGCATTTAAAATTTGTATGGAAAAAATAATTTTTTTTTTGTTTCAAAAATTTTTTTTTTCGCCACAGAATTTGTTTAGTTTCACATATAGAATAACCCCCTTATGTCAGTTAAAAATATTACGGGGGCAACTGCAACACCGAATAACAATAACGAAGAATGATATCTATCATTCATCATCACCATTTGACACCATTTGTTTAATATTGATATTAAACTTACATATGTATAAAAAAAATTATCTGACGACGACAATAGGTCGAAATATCATAAAAATGTGTGTTTTTTTAATTACTAATATATATAATGTACCTATATATTAACAATAACTAAAACAAAATATTGGTATAAAAAAGTATTTAATACATTTGTTATTTTACATAAATTGTTGTTGTACGTAGTCTGGTTGCTGAGTACTAAGCGTCGCAAAGTACCATTTTTTTTTTGTCGCACCCCCTTACGCGAGCCCAAAGACGTTTCATCAAATACACGTCAAAATAAAATATTTATTGAAGAATTCTACCGTACTACGGTAACAAAACGAATAAAATGTGTTTTTTATGCGATTGCATGAACCGTGTTTTAATTAAATCAAACCGTTCGGTCCTAAAATTATACGGTTGGCCTCAAATGCGATGTGACCTTGAATTAATTTTCGCAAACAATAACTTTTCGCGAATACCGCGAGTACAATAATGAGGTAATATAAAGTAAAACAAACGAACGGTAGTAATGGTACCTGCCTTTCCCAGGTACGGAGGGTTGACATTAATAGCGGTACAAGATCAGTGCGGTACAAGATTGCAGTGATAAGTCCGCCTTTGCGCACTTCTGTACATATTGGTTTGTTCTACTCGTGTACTGTTCTTCTTTCCATTGTGTGCAATAAAGAGTTTCTATTCTATTCTATTCTATCCACCCTAAGCAGATTATACCCGCATCTGTTATTCGGATAAGGCCCACTTGCACCAACACAAATTTAATATATAAACCAGTTTAACTCGTTAAGCTAGCACCCGTTGACTGTGGGAACCGCGTTTAAATCCATAACTCGCTACTTAACCTTAAACTCGTGTTGGTGCAAGTGGGCCTAAGACTGTGTTTATAGAAAAGATAACGTGTAGGTACTATGTTACCTAGTTATATCTTTACCATCTTATCTCTGACTGAAGCTTTTCAGTATAAAATAAAAAAAACATGAAATTTTAAATATTGCACTTTTATTTTATACCACTGAAAGAAAGGTCTGTTGAAACGGCTAGGTATATAAATAGTTTGTGTTTTCCGTCCCGTTCAGTGTAACCGGCACGACATAAGAGAAGCACTGACACGGCATCTAGTTCACCAAGGTGTTACGGGCTGACATCACGGATTTAGTGGGCGGTGTAGCCAACCGTGTCATTTTGCATAAAAAAAGAAGAATAAAACGGTGAAAAATTAAATTGTGCCAGGACAGAAAGCTTTTTTTAATTGCCAATAAATAACAATCATTTCGTAGCGTTTGCATCGCTGAAATTACGGAGACATGACATGGCATGCAAGTGACCTTTAAGCTAACGGCAACATAAATTATGCGGTTCTATAGTTACGAGCGAATATACAGACAGCCAATGATATTATATGTTAAAAAGGAGGTAGATAGGTTATAACGAGCTCCCAAAGCCGCAGATTAAATACAAGACCACAGTCCTGTTTTAAGTTAGTCGCGCACCAACTACGCATGCGTTCAGACGTGCGTCGTCCTTCCTAAGTAGTTATCAGTTATACCAACCGCCACATAACTTCAATTCCCTCCCTTAATAATTGGAATAAGACTATTCGAGGTACTGTGTGGGGTCGGTACTTAATAAAAATAGTCCCACTGCATCTCTCCCCGTGCATGTCGTAAAAGGCAACTAAGGGATAAGCGGCCTGCAGACACCCCGGTCGACTTGTGGCTTTCATGGAAGACATAGGCTGATTGGGGTAGCTGGAGACTGCGGGGTTTTGCACGAAGGTCCCCAATCAAGCGGGATTAGTTTGCAGGCCTAGAGCCAACCCCAAACCAAAACAACAACAACAACAACAACAAGACTATTCGAGTCGGCGCATCACTTTATAGTTCTTTCTGTCAACGTTTCAAGTTCGTGCCGTGTGTGAGCACCGAATGTCGTATAGACAACGTATCTTTCTTAAAATAATTATCAGTGCAGACAGCCATACGAAAGATGTATAATTTTATACAATAGCACTATAGTACTACAAGGGACAAGTATTGTACCGTGTGGGGTCGGTACTTAAAAAGAGTAGCCCCACTGCATCTCTCCCCGTCGCATGTCGTAAAAGTCGACTAAGGGATAAGAAAATTCGTCAGCCTCGGTAGCTCAGTGGCGCGTTTGGTTAGTCAACTGTTATTAAGCAACGCTGAGCGCGGTCAGTGATTGGATGGGTGACCGCTCGACCGTTGGAGGCTGACCGTGGTTCGGATTCCACGTTAAACTGTAGGTCCCTTCCTTTCTTACCTTACTAGGTGGTAGGGTTTATTCCGGCCGGGTTGGTACCACCGCACTGAACGAAACGTCGGTCGAAACGTCTATGTAAATAGTTCGTGTTTTCCGTCCAGTTTAGTGTAGCCGACATGAAATGAAGGGAAGCACTGACATGGCACCTAGTTCGCCCTGTGTTATGGGCTGACATCACGGATGTTGTATGTGATGTAGCCAATCGAGTCAGGTTCCATAAAAAAAATAAAAAAATAAAAAGAAATTGTAATTGTCCTTACCTTTAATAAAACCCAAGGTCTGCTTTCTGTCTGTCTGTCTGTCTGTCCGCTTATAACTCGAGAACCACTGAACCGATTTTAATAAAAAAATAATTCTACGGATAGCTTGATTCTTCCCATCAACTACAGGCTACTTACTATCACGCTAAATGATTTATAATGAGGTTAGCAGAGAAGTCAAATATGAGAGCGGGCGGAGCCGCGGGCACAGCTAGTATTTTATATATCGGTACTTGAAAAGAATAGCCCCACTGCATCTCTCCCCGTACATGTCATAAGAGGTGACTAAGGGATAAGAACAAGGTGTCGTGCTAAATGGCGACAGGATAACCACCTCTCACCTCGGCACGGTCCTTCCACAGAGGCATGCCCCACTGCATCTCTCCCTGTACATGTCATAGGAGGCGACTAAGGGATAAGGACAAGGTGTCGTGCTAAATGGCGACAGGATAACCACCTCTCACCTTGGCACGGTCTTTCCACCGAGTCATGTAGCTTACTTGCTGCTTTATGTAGTTATCTCATCCTAATGCATTGCTAAACGTGGCGGACGGTGTTGTGCTGTAATTCGCGAGAGTACTTGCAGCACAGCACCGATTACTCTGCTTGCCCCGATTGTCGGGACACGGCATGTGGTATGTATTGTATATTGTATTGTATCAATAATGTAAATATTCTATCACATGGGTGTGAAATGTATGCGGAGAGTTCAGGGTCAGAATTAATTAGTGTGTTGAACACTACTGCTAATGTGTAGCGTAGCGAAACTCAGATTAAGAGAACTGCACACATATGGCGGCTGGTGTGCCACATAACCAACTGAAAAGTTGGATACACAAACGTACGTATCAACTACACATAGACAGATGGGCAGCGGGCAGTGACTGCAGACAGGCGAGGGATGCAATGGCTAAGCCGGACCTCCGTCTCGCCAAGACGCTGCTCCGTGTCCATAGATCAAAACTACGCATAGTGATAGGTATGCTTACTGGTCACTGTACACTTAACAGACACCTCTATGTAATCGGAGTAACGGACAGTCCACTGTGCAGAGCATGCCTGCAGGCGGACGAGACACCCACCCACGTGCTGCTGGAGTGCGAGGAGTTGGCAGACATAAGGGCGAAGGAGCTGGGAGGCCCTACTACACTTCGAGAGGCGTGCCAGGACCCAAGGAGAGTGTGCCGCCTCCTGGAAGAACTCGGCTGGTTGGATTAAGGCCGTAGGACGCGCAAAAGGCCCGCATGGAAGCGGGCTTAGGCGCGGAAAACGAGTCCACCAACAACAACAACAACATGGCGGCTGGTGTTGTGTAATAATTATTTACCCGAGTTCTTTGCAGCACAACACCGATAAGGCTTACCGCACACAACAAGTACCGCATTCCGGCAACATCTGAACCACACAATTTTTTTTTTAAACCTGACTATGAAAAAAACTAAGGAAACCGGGAAAGTTGATCTTAAAAGTAGTAAATTATGTAGTCAGGCTCCCAGGTGCGAGAGCGCTGTGGGTTGAAAGAAGATATAGTGACAAGGATTGAGAAAGGGATGCTTCGGTGGTTCGGTCATGTTGGAAGAATGGATGATAGGAGACTAACGAAAGAAATTTATGAAGCAAATGTGAGTGGAAGAGTCGGGAAGGGTCGCCCTAGACGCACGTACCTGGACCAGATCGGGCATGTGCTCAAAAAGGGGCAAGTGCTTAGTACCCGTAACCGACGAGCATGCATGAAGAACATTATGGGAGTGGAAGAGGCGGCAGAGGTGTGTCAGGATCGTGGCACGTGGAGATCCGTTGTCTCTGCCTACCCCACCGGGAAACAGGCGTGACGCTATGTATGTATGTATGTCAGGCTCCCTGTTTATCTGAATTCACGCCGAATACGGCATTGGTTTTCTGTAGTCAGGTTTTATAAAAATGTATTTATTAATTAATTTATTTATTTACTTTATTAGAAAACACTACAGGGTTTACATTTTCGACAACTAGTATTACATGCGCTAAGATACATGGCCATTCGGTGTTCCCCCTTTAGCTTCTTTAAACAGCGATATAACTAACAGTATACATACATATAATAACAAAAAATTAAATTACATTTAATTTTTGTACCGTGTGGGGCCGGTACTTTAAAAGAATAGCCCCACTGCATCTCTCCCCGTGTATGTCGTAAAAGGCGACTAAGGGATATTACTCCCCTCTTATATCACTAGGTGGTAGGGTTTAACCCGCCCGGGTTGGTACCACCGCTCTGAATGAAAGGTCGGTCGAAACGGCTATGTAAATAGTTTGTGTTTTCCGTCCAGTTCAGTGTAGCCGGCACGACCGAAGGGAAGCACTGACTTGGCACCAAGTTCACCCGGTGTTATGGGCTGACATCACGGATGTTGTAGGTGATGTAGCCAACCGTGTCAGTTTCCATAAAAAAAAAAAACATACAAAGTCTTAACCTGTCAACAGTTACATCATAGAGAAATATAAAAAAACAAATTAAATTACATTCTAAGCCTTTCAAACGATATGTATGTATTAAAAATTAAATTACAATTTTAATTTTCATTAGCACTTCACAGTAGTACACATACGCCATATTGTGCGATTGTGCCCACGTTGCCCTAGCTGACTGACGGAGGGACGGACAAACACACACTAAAATCTAAAATCTACCTGTCTACTAATCCTACTCAAAAACGGACGGACGGACGAGAATACACACACTCACAATCCTAATTAATTAACTCCTAACACACTACTAATTAAAAATTATAATTTAATTATTTAAGCTAAACAATTAAGTGTGATATATGTAATTAATTATTTTTTATTTCGTCATACATAACAATACCCCACTCGCATTTAAAAAAATTAATGCAGAAACAACATTTTAAAGTTTGGCATTTGTATAACTTGTGCTGTTGATTTCCTGAAAAAAAAAAAGAAAAAAATATGGCACTTAGGAACTGCAATTTTTTTATGTTTCCAAAAACGTGCTACCCTATGACCGCACCCTTACACTGAAAAAAATGAAGTAGCACAAAAGTTCGGCTGCTCAATTTTTTCCCAAATATTTGCTGGTAATTACAAAAGTTATGTTGTTTTAGCTTAATCCATTATGCTGTGTTAGACAATCGATTTTGGGTAACTCTGTTTTGTCTACTAGCAGCCAAAAGTTTAGTTTGTACAGCCAACCTAATGGCTACGACAGCATAACAGCCTTTTAGCCCAATAATTAGTTACATGAACAAAACCGTTGTGCTTGTTGTAACAAAGTTTATGCAAAATACGTTTGGTTGTGCTCGTCAATCGAAATTGGCTAATTGTTATTAGCCTATGGATAGCCAAAGTTTGCCTGAAATAGCTTTTTACGTGGCTAGAACAGCATAACAGCATATTGGCTAAAGAACTAGGTACAGGCTTTGGGTACAGGAACAAAAACGTAGGTCTTGTCGTACCATAGTTTTGCAAAAATACACCTATAAAACATACAAACGTTGCATAAATATGAACATATTAACTAAACACGAATTAACGCGCTACCGTAATGGATGAATAATGTGAGGTAATCCGGGGTTGCCTGGATGAAATTGCCTGAGGCAATAAGTCCACCCTTGCAAAATAAACGTACCATAAAGCGTACTATTATTATTTTATCTTATTATAATTACAACTGAGCCCAAATTGGTAAATTAGGCTACATAAAGTTTAACACCTATAATACATAGTACTCTTATTGTTAGGCTAAATGCTGCTCGAATTTATCGAATCACGTCTAATTTGACTAACACAGACAAATCTTAGGCTATTTTCTTTTCTTCTGTTGCATACTGCCAAATCATGCTGCACGCAGCCAAACTGTTCGGCAAAATGCAAACCAATCACGCATTTCGGTTGCATCCAGCCTAACTGTTTGTGAAGACTCTGCCTAATTTGGCTACCACAACCAAACCTAAGGCTGTTTTTAACCCCCGACGAAAAAAACGGAGGGGTGTTATAAGTTTGACGTGTGTGTGTGTGTGTGTGTGTGTGTGTGTGTGTGTGTGTCTGTCTGTGGCATCGTAGCTCCCAAACGGATGGACCGATTTGGATGCGGTTTTTTTTATTAGGAAGCTTGTTTAATCGGGATGGTTCTTAGCTATGTTTTTAATCAAGTAATAAAGTAATTAAGTAATAAAAAAAATAATTATCTTAAAAAGTGGACCGATTTGCATGCGGTTTTTTTTAAAAAGCTTCAAATAAAAGTTAAATTACAAATTTAAAAAACCCCCGACTCTTAAAAAGTCAAAAATAATTTCCGTTTACTTACTTAAAGGAGTCGGGGGACCGCTAAGTAAATTAAATATAAAGACTCAAAAGTTGCGCGGGAATTCACTTAGCGGTCTACCGACTCCTTTAAGTAAGTAAACGGAAATTATTTTTGACTTTTTAAGAGTCGGGGGTTTTTTAAATTTGTAATTTAACTTTTATTTTCTTTGCTTGCATGCTGCCAGATTATGTTGCACGCAACCAAACTGTTTAGTAATATGCAGCCAAACGCGCGTTTTGGCTGCATCCAACCTAACTGTTTGTGAAGAACTTGCCTAATATTGACTACCACAGACAAACTTCGGCTACTTTCTTTTCTTCGGTTGCATACTGCCAAATTATCCAGCACTTTGGCTACCACAACCAAACCTAAGGCTGTTTTATTTTCTTTGCTTGCATGCTGCCAGATTATGCTGCACGCAACCAAACTGTTTAGTAATATGCAGCCAAACGCACGTTTAGGCTGCATCCAACCTGTTTGTGAAGAACTTGCCTAATATTGACTACCACAGACAAACTTTGGCTACTTTCTTTTCTTCGGTTGCATACTGCCAAATTATCCCTGCATGCAGCCAAACTGTTCGGCCAAATGCAAGCCAAGCACGCGTTTCGGTTGCATCCAGCCTAACTGTTTGTGAAGATTCTGCCTAATTTGGCTACCACAGCCAAACCTAAGGCTATTTTATTTTCTTTGGTTGCATGCTGCCAAATTATGCTGCACGCAAACAAACTGTTTAGTAATATGCAGTCAAACGCACGTTTTGGCCGCATCCAGCCTAACTGTGTGTGAAAAACTTGCCTAATATTGACTACCGGTTCCGTACCCAAAGGGTTCCAACGGGATCCTCCGTCCCCGTCCGTCCGTCCGTCCGTTCATCCGTCCGTCTGTCAGCGGGCTGTTTCTCGTGAACCGTAATAGGTAGACAGTTGAAATTTTCACAGAGTGTGTATTTCAAAGATTTAAATAGGTGTATTTATATCGCCGCTATGACAACAAATAATACAAATCAAAAATAAAAAAAAATTAAAGTACATAGTGTTAAATCTTCAAATCAAAATATACTTCATTGTACACCATATAAAACATGGAACACAACAGGCGAGTTTAATGCTAAATAGCATTCTTTACTCTTGTACGATGTGACGAAATCTTGTACGATGATACGGAACCCTTCGTGTGCGAGTCCAACTCGCACTTGGACGATTTTTAATCAGCGAAATAAACCTGTCCTCGTTGACGTCGTCGAAAAGAGCCTTGCTATAGTAGTCTATATTGCGCAAATTTTTCACACAGTTTGGTTAGGTTAGGTTAGGATAGGTAGGGTTGTGTTGTTTTGGGTTGGGTTGGGTTGGATTGGATTGGATTGGGTTGGGTTGGGTCGGGTTAGGTTAGATTAGGTTAGGTTTGGATAGGTTAGGTTAGGTTAGGTTAGGTTAGGTTAGGTTAGGTTTTTTTTTTTTTTTTTTTTTTTGTTCCTAATTACATCTCCCTTGTGTTTATTATCAAGGGCCTTTGTAAGTTTCATGCATTCGTCCATCCATCCATCATGTGTCGCATTCTGTGTCCCCACGGCCTGGTGGACCACGCTCGACCGTGGTTACACGCTCCTTCCAGTAGGATGGGACGGATCCTTTATTCTTATATTTACTTATTTGCTAATTTTACTTCTTACGCTTACTTATTAAGTGTCCTTCTATTACATGTTTTTCCTTGTTATATTATAATTTACTGCTTTCATTTTATGTATTTGCATCTTTGTCTTATGACAATTACATATTTAGGTTGGAGAACTTATATAATATTAATCTGTTTATCCTTAATTTTTATTTCCTATTACTATTACATATTCTAGTCTATCATATTTCTTTACCTACTTATTTACATTATACCTTACATTTATTTGTTTACAGATTTTACATTTTTTGCGCTTACTTAATATTATTAGTTTGTATTGTTTCTACCTTATTATTATTATGATTATACTATAGCTTACATTTATATATTATTTACTAAATTATTCTTATTATTATTTACAATATTTCTTAGTTAATTTATTAATTAATTTATATCCTATGCTATCTGGAACTGTGCTCCTTACTACAGCTTTTAATTACTTGTACCATATATTTATTGAAAGCCTCGCTTGATCTCTTACTTGTCATCAGAGTTGGCCAGTCTTCTTTGGTCAGCGTTTTGTCCAAAATGTCCTCCAGCTCTTTCCTAGGCTTTTCGAACCTCGGGCATTCGTTGAGGATGTGTTTAATAGTTTCCTCCTTGTTTGGGCATGTCAGACACATAGGGTCTCCTCTTAGCTTGAACCTGAACAAGTAGTTGGCATTCCTCCGTGGCCTGTCCAAATCTGGGATCTCCAAAAGTTTGCTGGGTATATTATGAGTGTTTTGTAGGCTTCGTTTACGTTAGGGAAAAATGTTCTGGTCAACTCTCCTGTTTTACTTTCTTCATACCTGGCCTGCCATTCAGCCAGCGTTCGGTTCCTTATGCATTTTTTCGCATACGATATTGGGAAGTCCGAGTAGACCGGCGCGGTTTTCAATTTTGTGGCGGCTTCTTTTGCGAGAAGATCTGCTCTCTCATTTCCTGGTGTACCTATATGAGCACGTAGCCAGAACAGGTTTAACCTCCCTCCCGAGCCCGTAATCTTGGCAATATTGTTTTTAATTTCGAATGATATAGGGTGGTATGTGTTACGATTGGTTAAAATCTCGAGGGAAGATTTGGAGTCGCTGAGGAGGCACGCCTGTGCTCTCGCACCTTGTTTAATAAGCCATTCCGTCGCTTTTAGTATCGCAACTAGTTCGGCTTGAAACACGGTGCAGAAGTCTTCCAAGCGATACTTCCCGCTGCCAATTTCGACGCCGTTCCTCCAGCACGCTATCGCCGCTCCTACCTTGCCACCTATTTTGCTTCCGTCGGTGTATATACACAAGCCGTCCAGATCGCATTCTTGTTCTTTCGCTTGGTCTATTCTTTCTAGGGACTTGTACGTCATCGCTAGGCCAACCGCCGGATGGTCCAACTTTTCGAAGGGTATATTAGTTTCAGCCTCCCTATCTGCGGCTTCCTCTAGAAGTGTACCCCTTTTTTTTGTTATGTAAAGTTGGTGGTTCTCTTTTAGGCGGAGATCTAGCGGTATCAGCCTCGCCAGGAGAATACTCGACGTGTAAGAAGTGGTTCTATATGCTTTCGTGATCTTGATTGCGAAAATTCTTTGCAGAGAGCCGAGTTTGTTTTGGGCATGTTTTCTGTTCGCGATCTCTGCCCAGGCTGGGGCTGCGTAGAGTAATATAGGCTCTATTACCGATATATAGATGGTCCGTATTATCTCCGAGTTGAGACCCCACGTCGCCCTAGCCGCCGTACATAATTTCTTGTATATTCCAATAGTTTTCCTGCACACCGAGTCCAAGTGTGTGCGAAAGGTTAGTTTCTTGTCTATTGTTAGCCCCAGGAGTTTGACTGAATCGACGCATTGGATGCGCGCTCCTCCCAAATATAAGTCTGGGATCTTGACGTTCAGTTTATTTGTCAGAACCATACTATTCGTTTTTTGAGGGGAGAACTTCAGCTTACTTTTGCGGCCCCATTCGTCTATCACTTCAAGTATCTGGTTGGCTTTTTCCTCAATAGCTGTCATTTCCGTGGCCGATAATACAATTACGATATCATCAGCGAACGCTTGGAAGTATAGCTCTACTTCTGAGTCCTTATATTTTTCTAGTATTTCGAGTAGGGAGTCCAGTACTATGTTCCACATTAGTGGGCCGCAGGTGGAACCTTGAATACACCCTTTATTTGTGGTTTTTGTGGTCTTTACTCCCGCATAATTGACTGTCACCCTTCTTTCGTTTAGGTAGCTTCTTACCAGATTGTACAGGTTACGTGGGCACTCTTTTTTACGTAGTTGACTTAACATGAGAGGCCACCAAGCATTATCAAATGCTCCCTCTATGTCGAGGGATATCAGGGTGGCTATTCGTTTCTTCTTTATATGGCCTCTCATGTGGGTTACGATATCGTAAAGAGCGTCCTCCGTGCTACGCTGTGGCATGAATCCGTATTGTTTATTGTTCAGCTTGTTCTCCGTTATTAGGTGCCATAAAATTCTTGATGCAAACATCTTTTCGAGGATTTTTCCCAGGACTGGAAGAAGACCAATGGGTCTGTAGGATCTGGGTTTCCCGTAGTCCTCCTTCCCAGGTTTTTGCAGTATACATACATGGGCCTCCTTCCAGATCCTGGGGAAGTATCCCGCCTCTAAACATTTATTATATATTGCCAGTGTGAGGTCTGTATTCCGCATTATTGCTTTCCCGCATATATCCGCCGTGAATCCGTCCGGTCCTGGTGCCTTCTTAGGGCTGATGTTTTTTATAATGTCATTAATCTCATGTGCTGTGAAGGCTGGATCATTTGGTCCTTCTTCTAGGTTACGCCCTTCAGTCCACTTCCTTGTGTTCGTCTGTTCTTCGTCCTCTCCCGTATTCGTGTCGTCCGGAAAGAACGTCTGTGCAAACAGTAGGGCAGATTGCTCCGGGGACAATGCTCGCCCCATTGTATCTGAAAGAAGTTGATCCTCCTCCCTCCTAGAAGATTTGCGTATAACCCGGTATATACTGTCCCACGGTTTCCACACGGCTGGTGATACCTCGAGGACCACATGGTTTTCGAGAGGGTTTCTAGCTGTCCTCCTAAAAACAACTCGAGTTTCTAGTTGCTCTCCATTTAGGTCCCCGAGTAATGATTTGTTCTGATTTACTAATGCTGATTTGACTTGATCGTCTGACTCTATTTTTAGTACGTTCAGTAGTTTTATAAGTGGTTTCTTGGTCGGCGGCTTGGTGGCCAGTGCTACTGTAACGTCTAAAGCGTTTTCCTTTATACTGTCCGATACCTTGTTAAGGTCTTCCTTTGTGCTGCAGCTTATCACCACGCTTCTGTTTTTGGCTTTCCTTAACTTGTGGATCCCAACTCCCATTGCCCTTACATCCACAGTCTTCCTTAGGTTTTCGAGGATTTCTTCTGAGGTTGCGTTAGGATTGGTGGGTTTGAGGATCAGCGTGTGAAGTCGTTCATTCGCAGCTTGCGCGTATGAGCGTCCAGTATTCGGGTTTCTCTCTGTTACCTTTTTTAACCCTTCCTCTGTAATCGAGCGTAGCTTGTTGATGTCATTTTTAACCTCCTGTAAGCCGAGTTCCTGTATCAACGAGGGTGTTGTAGTGTGGGCTTCTAGTAGGTTGTTTTCAATTTTTTCTGAAAGGATGTTCATTTTATGGTTAAGTGGTTTCATGGCATCGTGAACCAGAACGTGCGTTGTCTCACTCAGTTTGGGTATTAGTCCGTCTAATATGTTAGGTTAGGTTGGGTTGTGTTGTGTTGTTTTTGGTTGGGTTGTGATGGGTTGATTGGATCGGGTTGTATTAGGTTAGATTAGGTTAGGTTAGGTTAGGTTAGGTTAGGTTAGGTTAGGTTAGGTTAGGTTAGGTTAGGTTAGGTTAGGTTGGGTTGTGTTGTTGTGTTGTTTTTGGTTGGGTTGTGATGGGTTAATTCGATTGGGTTGGGTTGGGTTGGGTTAGGTTAGATTAGGTTCGGTTAGGTTAGGTTCGGTTAGGTTAGCAAGTTTTTTTCAAATTTTAATGTTTGTTAGTTTGAAACTAAGTAATATTTTTAGTCAGAAAGCTTGTAAAATAGAGAGAATGTGCTGCGTGATTGCATGGGAATGCATCACCCTCTTGAGATAATTGAGGAGTCGGCGAACAAAACGATCTTCAATGCTTATTCCATTTTTACAGGAGAAACAAAAGACTTAATAACATAGTTACTTCCATTCGCTTATTCCTATATTTGGTTTTCTAGTTGATACCTTGGCTGATTTGTAGATGATCTAACATTCGCAAGAAACTATTTTCTTATGTGGGGCATCGGACATCCCTTAATTTTTAATGTTTTCTTATTAAATTAGTAAATTGGCCATAATACGAGTAACGCATATATTCTGTGAAAATTAGAAGCGGCTACCTATTACAGTTGAAAAAAAAACGGCCAAATGCGAGTCGAACTCGCGCACCGAGGGTTCCGTATCGCCATGTCATGGTCAGCGCCACTCATGCCATCTATGGATTAGTTAAAATGCTTCATACTGTTTCCGATAGACGACGCGCATACACTTTTTAGTTTCTTCTATGGGGACACCCGTGAATTTTTTACTTTGTCTTATTTTTATTATTTGTTGTTATATCGGCCATAATAACACATATTCTGTGAAGATTTCAACGGGCTACCTATTACGGTTCAAGTGCCCTCGGACAGACAGACAGACTGCGGCGTAGGCTTAGTAATAAGGTCCCGTACGACGGATACGGAACGTTAAAAAATACAGCCCTTTAAACGTAGGACCGACAGACTGAAGGACGGACAGACGGACGGATAGACTGACGGACAGACTGCGTAGGCTTAGTATTAAGGGTCCCCTGTGGGCTCGTAAAAATCTCGCAGATGACAAAATTGCCATTGGTTTATCTGTGATAGTAAATATTTGGCAAGTTCTTCACAAACAGTTTAGGTGGATGGAGCCAAAGCGCGTGTTTGGTTGTACATTACCAAACAGTTTGGCAGCATGTAGCATAATTTGGCAGAATACAGCCAAAGAATATAAAATAGCCTTTGGTTTGGCTGTGGCAGTCAAATTTGGCAAGTTTTTGCCAAACTTGAGCTACATACAGCCCAAGTTGGGCTGCTTTTGACATAATTTTTGCAAACCAGTCATATTACATAACCGCTGTTAGGGACGATTTTCTTTCATTCCTTATTTTACTTTACGTGGGTGCGTACGAACGAACGACTCGCGTCACGTCACTATACAGTTTGCTGACCTCAAGCAACGAAGGAAAATCACTGCTCACTCAGTTTGAGCATTCGGGCCTGCTCAATAATGTCGCACGGAGAAAACTTTGCAACCGCAAGATCACAAGTCCACGTCTTCACGAGCTGGCCTGTCAAATAAAAGAAGTATGACTTCAAAGCGCTCCGCCAGCAGAAGGGCTTACATCTGGTGTGTATTATTTTATAAATTATTTTTTTATTAACACATTTTTATTAGCTTGACCTGTATGTGTGAAATGAAATCTTTCAGATTAATTTTCATCAACTTCCAAACATACGCATAATTTTAAATTTTGCACAAGTTAGGAACCGATAACAATACAATAAATAAAAAAAAAACACGATTTTATAGCAATGTGAACTGAAAAGTAAAACGTTATTTTTATTAAATAAAGATGTAAAAAAAGCTTTCAAAATTTTTATAATAACCACTTTTTTTACATACTTGAATTTTTTTTTTTTATTGTTTCCGAACTAGCTGGCTGTGTCCGAGGTCGAAGCCTCAGGCGCAGCCAATATCACCCCCGAGGAGGTGCCAGTCCATACTTGAATTTAAAAGTTATTTTTAATTTGTACGTCATATAGTTGATATTTATTTTGGATTTCAACGTATTATTTCATTTTATTTTTTCAGTTGCTCCAAGACTTCAACACACTCTTTCCGGCCTACAACGACGATGCGTTGTATACCAATCTGCCTCTACATCGCAACAAGATCCTCGCAGCAGCTGCAGCGGCCAGCAAGCGTCAAGAGCCCTTCGTGAAGGAACTTTTGAGTGGCATTGAAGGTCAGTTAATATAGTTGATTGTTTTTTTTCAAGCCTTTACACCGGAAATAGATCAATGTTATTTTGACCTTTTCTCAAGCTGCCTATAATTAAAAGAAGTTATGATTTTTCACATATGGCAATGACTTTTTAACGGAGGGGTGTTATAAGCTTGACGTGTGTGTGCGTCTGTCTGTGGCATCGTAGCTCCGAAACGGATGGACCTATTTGGATGCGGTTTTTTTTTATTAGGAAGCTTGTTTAATCGGGATGGTTCTTAGCTATGTTTGTAATCAAGCAATTAAGTAATAAAAAAATAATTATCTTAAAAAGTGTACCGATTTCCATGCGGTTTTTTTAAAAAGCTTGAAATAATAGTTAAATTACAAAATAAAAAAAACCCCGACCCTTAAAAAGTCAAACATAATTTCCGTTTACTTACTTAAAGGAGTCGGGGGACCGCTAAGTAAATAAAATATGAAAACTCAGAGCTGCGCGGGAATTTACTTAGCGGTCTCCCGACTCCTTTAAGTAAGTAAACGGAAATTATTTTTTACTTTTTAATGCTACTTGACTGTTGCTACTTGCCTCGTTACTCACTACAACTTTTTTTTATTATAATACCTAGCTTGGGTGCCTAGACCGATGAAAACAGAGCGATCTTGTCTTTCCTCTTTTGAGGACCCCGTATCTAAAGCATCAACACCAATATAATGTCTGTCTGCTAATTAACCCGTCAGCTAGATCTATATTAGGACCGTAATATTGTAATTAGGTGCGTTTATTTCTGGGTAGTTTAAAAAATTTGATTATATTTTTGTTATTTATTACAGAAGAAGACGAAGAATTCCTCAACATTGCTGCGTTCATGCTTCTTCCATACCTGATGAACCCGAGTACCATTAAGACCGCAAAAGGAAAGCGAAATTGGAGACCTTCAAAGGTGGAGATACTCGAGTCTTTCATCACACACATCAAGAGTCCTGCAGAACTAGAAGAAACCATCACGTGGAGGCGTGAAAAACTGGCAAGTCTCGGTCTAACACTCCAGCCTTACATTATTATTGAGGGGTCATCGTTGAAAGACATCACCGCACGCTACATAATTGTGGATAATTGCAGTATCAGATAACGTCAATCACACAAGCCGTAGATTCGTGCTTCAAAATCATCTTCGCTTTGAACGCTGTGTTTCCTGCGGAATGCGCTAGTGTATGCTACTTTATTCAATAAGGCTTTTACAATTTAATGAGAAAATCTGACAAGGTATACACTTCTGCAAATGCTCTTTAGAGCTAGGTATTTATCTGTTGGCGAATAAAATTTGTAATTTTGTTTTTCAAAAATGCCAGTTTGCTTTTTATGTTCCAAAGTTCTGCTACAGTGAAGAATTTATTTAAACATTTCGCTCATTTTCATTGTCAAGACAAAATCAAAGTATATCATTGTGCCGAGGGTAATTGTAAAAGATCATTCCAATTGAAAAATACTTACGGAAAGCATCTCAATAAGCACCACAACTCTGAAAGTAATATTCCTGTCCCCACAGGCCATGTTGCCGAGAGATTGTTACAAGGGTCAGTAACAATGGATGAGGTCTGAGATCTCAATAACATTGTAATATAATGATTTTTTATTGGCATTAATTACCTTTCACGATAAAAACATGTTAAAAACCTCGCCACTTAAGTATCCCGGTGTGAATGTGTGTGAATATCTTTTATTAATATAAGGTCTTTCAAAATTAGTTAATGGTACGCTGGGGGGGGGGGGGGGGTTCTGTATCTTATAGGGAGTAAAACCTATATAAAAATTTTTTGGACCTTGGTCTTTTTTTTATGTACAATATGTTTTTATTTTATGTATTTAAATAAAAAAATAAGTGGTTGATTTTTGGCTAATCAGTTGAGTTTCATAACAGTAACAAAAAAGTCTTCATTACCATTATGATGTAACACGTGCAAGATGGTAAAAAAAATCAAATTCTTTCTATATTTCCATACTAATAAAACTAAAATTGTGGTTTTTCACAATTTTTGAAATAAAGAGATCTATGTGTTGGAAGACTTTTGTTCCTGGCATGAAACTGAAACGATTAAGAAAAATTTGTTTTTCTTAATCGTTTCAGAAATCCGTAATCCCCCCCCCCCCCCCCCCCCCTAGCGTACTATTAACTAATTTTGAAAGACCTTATATACATAATTGGTTTTTTTAATTTCATCTTTTTTCTAGATAGCTAGAAATTATTTATTGCTCCAAAGATTTTACAGACACAAGTTTGTTAAAGTGAGGGGCAAAGGCGGACTTATTCTAGTACAGGGGTCGGCAAATTTTTTCACCAGAAGAGCCAAATCCTATGTGAACGGCTGCATGCGGCTCGCAAACTGCAGTTTACCGACCTCTGGTCTAGTAATATTTTCACTAACAATGTTTATTATAGTCATACGTACAAAACTAGCACAGTCAAAATATGTTTAATATGTACCTAGCCCTCGCCACATAAGTATGCCGGTGTGAATGTATGTGAATATCTTTTAGGTATATACATAGTTAGTTTCTTTTAATTTTATATTTTTATTTCTAGCACAGGGGTTGGGAAAAATTTTCAACAGAAGAGCCGAATCCTACATGGTGCCTACATGCATGCATGCCGCATGCGGCTCGCAAAGCGCAGTTTCCCGACCTCTGTTCTAGTAATATTTTTATAAATGTAAACTCGCTGTTTTTACAGTATCCTCATTACGTTATAGCCGCTCTCCCTACTTGCCCAGTGTCGACTAGGGTAGATAATTGTTTTACTGTATCCAAGATGAGAGCGGCATTAAAGTCAACCCTATGATCTACGTATGATTACCTAAAATTTGTTGACTGTGCAAGTACATAGACAGAGCAGCAATAAAGTTTTGAGGATACTTAACAATGTTTATCGTAGTCATTAATACGTACAAAAAGCTAGCACGGTCAAAATAAGTAGCAAGTAGGTCAAAATGTGTAGCCGATGTGGATGTATATGAATATCTTTTATATATTCACAACTAAAATTAAAAAAAAATAAAAAGCCTAATGTGTTTATTATTGACTTTCATTGTTATTTTAGAAATATTTGACTTCCCCATGCCTTGAGCATATTCATTGAAAACATTTAAGTATATTATAGTTTTGTGAGTTTTGCTTTTATATACCTTATTATATATTGTTGAATATTTGACTGTTGCAGGTGTTTGGCTGGGGGGTAAACAGTAATGTTGCTATTATATCTTCAGTGTTCCGGTATCACTGCCAAATTTTAACTGTGGCAGCTATTATGCTCCCTTCGGTTGTAATAATGGAACATTTTGGTAAAAAAAAATATTTCACAAATAGAACTTAAGTTTTGTTATATTATACACTTAGAGATGTCATTTTTGTTTTTAAAACCATAAAAGTGTATATAACAAAACTTAAGTTCTCTTCGTGAAATATTCAGTTTTTTTACTAAAATGTTCCATTATTACAGCCAAAGGGAGCGTAGCTGCCACAGCTTAAGTTTGGCTGTGATATCCGAAACACTTAAGCTATTCTAGCAAAATTATTGTTTACCCCCAGCCAAATACTTTGGCTATAACAGTCAAACATTTGGCAGCGGCAGCAATAAGCATTAAGCTGCAGTAGCAAAACATTAAGTAACCCCAGCCAAACATTTTGGCTATAGCAGTTCAACATTTGGCAGCGGCAGCGCAACCGATCGGCTGCAGTAGCAAAATATATTGTACCCCCAGCCAAACAATTTGGCTACAGCAGACAAACATTTTGCAGCACCAGCATAAGCATTCGGATGCAGTAGCAAAATATTAAGTAACCCCAGCCAAACATTTTGGCTATAGCAGTTCAACATTTGGCAGCGGCAGCGCAACCGTTCGGCTGCAGTAGCAAAACATATTGTACCCCCAGCCAAACAATTTGGCTACAGCAGACAAACATTTTGCAGCACCAGCATTAGCATTAGGATGCAGTAGCAAAATATTAAGTAACCCCAGCCAAACATTTTGGCTATAGCAGTTCAACATTTGGCAGCGGCAGCGCAACCGTTCGGCTGCAGTAGCAAAACATATTGTACCCCCAGCCAAACAATTTGGCTACAGCAGACAAACATTTTGCAGCACCAGCATAAGCATTCGGATGCAGTAGCAAAATATTAAGTAACCCCAGCCAAACATTTTGGCTATAGCAGTTCAACATTTGGCAGCGGCAGCGCAACCGTTCGGCTGCAGTAGCAAAACATATTGTACCCCCAGCCAAACAATTTGGCTACAGCAGACAAACATTTTGTAGCACCAGCATATGCATTCGGATGCAGTAGCAAAATATTAAGTAACCCTAGCCAAACATTTTGGCTATAGCAGTTCAACATTTGGCAGCGGCAGCAATAAGCATTGAGCTGCAGTAGCAAAACACTTTGTACCCCCAGCCAAACATTTGGCAGCACCTAAGCTGCAGTAGCAAAACATTTTGGCAGCACCTAAGCTGCAGTAGCAAAACATTTTGGCTACAGCAGTCAAACATTTGTCAGCACCAGCATAAGCATTCGGCTGCAGTAGCAAAACATTAAGTAACCCCAGCCAAACATTTCGCTGTGTTAGCTAAACTTTATTTGCTATTTTTTTACTATTTTGAGCTGCCACAGCCAAAAGGTTATGCTGCTTAAAATCTACGATACCAAACCAGCCAAAATCTGTTTAGCTAGAGTTGCCAAAATGAATTAGCAAAAATGAGTTAGCTGCCGCAGCTAAAAGTTAAGGAGTCACTCAAACAACGAAACTTTTTGGCTGCCAGTAGCAAAATTTTGGCTCTGTACACACAACTTTTTTCTCAGTGTATTTATTACAATCGCTCCAGTACTGTAGAGTGGAACATAGATAGTCATGCACACACATACACACACGCTAAGCCCTTCCTTTTGGCTTCGCAGTAGTCGGGTAAAAGTTGCAGTCTGTGAAAAGTTGCAAATTAGCCGAGAAATTAGCAAGAAAACATAATCACAGCACTCGCATCGCGACAAACTTCAGTCGGGTCCGATGAAGCGTTCCCACGTATTTATAGATTCCACATGGGGGGTGTGCTGACGAAATAGGGATCGGCTGGACTAAGATTCTAATGTTCCTGTTGTCTATCTGTACTTCGACCTAAAGAGATACCCATACTGAAAGTTCTTTTGTGGCAGGCTGATTTGAATTGAACAAAATTTTTTTTATATAATATACCAGGATGGAGTTTGAAAACTTAATAAATCTAGTGTAAACTGCGTGCCGAAGGGAGGGGGGGTCGGGAATTACTAACCCCCCCCCCCCCCCCCCCCCCCTGTATACGTCGGTGGTTCCAATACTTAGTAAGTGGCGGGTGGCGGAGTGGTTTGGATATAGGTCAGAGGTTCGAATCCGGCCCGTTGTACAATGAGTGTGGTTTGGATATAGGTCAGAGGTTCGAATCCGGCCGGTTGTACAATGAGTGTGGTTTGGATATAGGTCAGAGGTTCGAATCCGGCCGGTTGTACAATGAGTGTGGTTTGGATATAGGTCAGAGGTTCGAATCCGGCCGGTTGTACAATGAGTGTGGTTAGGATATAGGTCAGAGGTTCGAATCCGGCCGGTTGTACAATGAGTTTTTCTGAATAAAAAATTTACGTGCATAGGTACCTACACCTGCTGCTTCACCGTTCGGAACCGGTGTAAAACTGAAGGTCCCTTCCCTTGCCCTTTACTAGGTGGTAGGCTCAAATTGTAGCCGACTGCGTTGGTACCACCATACTGGATGTCAGATGGCCGCATAGCAGCCTCGGTTGTGTTCTCCTCTAGTCCAGTATAGCCAGCAATCCAGGGAAGTCTCCGGTATAGCACCTACCTTCTCGGAGGTGATATTGGCTGGTCGGAGCATGCGCTTTGGCCCCTCCGACACAGCAACAAATACCGAATTACATAAAAAAAAAAAACAAAAAAACTCAGCCATTTTACATGACTGGGAACGCGAAAGACTACAGAGAGGGTAATGCGTTTCAGTTTGATGTATTTACTTATGTGGGTGGGTGTCTGAGTGGTTGACGTTCTTTATAACCTCGTAAATACAAAACAACTCAACAGATTTTGATGAATGAGGTCTCCGACGATTTGTCATAGTACTGTGACTAACCAAAGCTATAGGACAAAAAGAAAAAAAAAGTCGAACATGCTATGCACCATTTTGTCAAACTTAGAATTGTGAAATGTTTACTGAACCGTGTGGAGCCCGTGCTTAAAAAGAATAACCAAAAATTTATTAAAAAAAAAGTTTCTTGGAGCAATAATGTATTTTCTACCTTTTTTTTATGTATGTATTCCGGTATGCGTGGCTGAGTCGGAGAGGCCAAAGCGCATGCTCCGACCGGCGACCATCTAATATCACCTCCGAGAAGGTAGGTGCCATACCGGAGACTTCCCTGGATAACCTAATATCTATATCCACGTTTCCTTCGTTTTTGTTCGCAGTCGGGTATTACAAAAAAAATTGTGGTTTTCATACTGGTGGAATATGTTTACTCTATTTACAACAATAATAATTATATTATTAAAGGTATACAGAGTGATGATAATAATGCATGTATGGATGAATTGATGATGACGTCCTGATGATTAAAATCGGCTGATGATGAACGTAGATAAATATTTAAAACAAACTCAGACGATGATTGCACTCACCGATGATTGACTTGCACTTAGGGTTGATGATGCCGCTGGGCAGGAGATGAAAATCGAACTCGGCACCGTCCACGACCACAGTGTGGCCGGCGTTGTTTCCACCCTGTAAACACGGCCCTTATTGGATCATGTGTAAAAGTGTATGTAAAAATGCTATACCTAGGGTTGCCAGGTGCCCGGGATTTCCGGGATTGTCCCGGGCTAGGCTCCAATGTCCCGTGTCCCGGGCGAAGGATCATTTTGTCCCGGAGAGTGCAATTTGTCCCGGGAAGAAAAATAATGTTTGTACATACGACTTGACGTCGCGCAAAGAAGCCGGCGAACAAAAGTCTAGATGCTGATAAATTAGGTACTCAAATTAGCAACTCTTTCATTTTAGTGTAGTGTTGCTTACTAAAGTAGTTCGCGATAAAAAAAAAAACGCCGCCGATACCGCCGTAAAAATTTTAACAGAAAATGTTTTCTTACAATTCTCCACCTTATGATGACGGAAGGAATGCAGGTAGTAGATATTATGTCCCGGGAATCAGATCTGGCAAGCCTAGCTATACCATATGTGTCAAAAAACCATATCCGTCCATCTTTTGTCTTTCTACAATGCAAAATATAAAATCCTGCGGCGCCATCTATTATTCAGTAGCATGACCTATCGATTCTTAGCATGTCTCTAGTATGGGGATGCCCGTTAATTTTTTACTTCTTGTTTTTATTTTCATTATTTGTTGGCACTTCCGCCATAATAACACATATTCTGTGAAAATTTCAACCGGCTACCTATTACGGTTCAAAAGATACAGCCCTAGCACGGACGGACAGACGTAGGCTCAGTAATAGGTTTGTGTATAGATACGGAACCCACGTATGCTCGTTGAAAAGGCGTCTGAGGTCTATCTATGTTTACCCAACTTGGAATCAGGAGTGACTATGTAATCAAAACAGGTATAAATATATACCTAAAAAAAACAGCTCCATGTGGTTGATGATGTGATGATTTGATGATGTAAGCTCCATTATAATAAGTCCAGGGGTAGTGTTTTGACAGCATTGATGTGAGTAGTTGATGTGATTTCATAAAGATAACAAAGAGTTAGAAACAAAATAAACAGGGCCGTTCCAACCTTTTGTTATTATTAAACTGTTTCGTTATTTATCTATCAACCTTACTGAAGGCTCATACATAGCCGCTGTAGGGAACTGGGAGTACGAGAACACAGATTTCTTAATAGTTAATTCGTAACAGATAAATCACTCCATGAAAAATGTTCCTACCTTTGGGCTTTAATAGCCTACTGTTTCACGTCGCCAATCGCTGCGTGCGAAAATGTACCTTAACGATCGAGTGTAAAGTGGCTATTGCGTTGCAGCTGCGCGCTGTTGCGTGGGCGAGCGTCTATGTATACTTCGCGCGGCTGACGAATTTCCACTGAGAAATAGATCGCCGGCGGCCCGTCGTGCGGTAGGTAGTTAGCGCGCGCAAGTACATAGAGTGCGTGAAGCCTGACGAGAATGTGTCATCTGTACTTCACTATGCCATTCAAAGTGCAGTGTGCCCGGCAGTAAATAATGAACAACGAAGCTTTAGAAAGAGACAATTTGTTATCTTTTTTAGGGTTCCGTATCCAGTACGGAAGCCTATTACTAAGCCTACGCCGCACTCTGGGCTGAGAATCGGCTTCCGAGGTCTTTCGATTTTTTTTTTACGAACTTGAAGATTTCGAAAAACTTTTTATGCAAGTTTATAGGGCTATGTAAGAGAACACTTTATATGTAACATAAGTTGCTATCCATTAATCACATATTTTTAAAAAAAATCTTGAATTTTTTTTTGTATGGAGAAGAAAATGTTTAGGTCATTATTTGAAAAGTCTTAGGAGATCTAGAGTTCTGTTTAGTATAGTGATAAAGTGCATCGTAAGTAGAATCGTTCTGAATAAAAAGTGTAACCGTACGCGTCCATAAGAAAGAACGGTGTAAGTTTGAATTTTTAAATTTTGATAACATTTCGATAAATTCATTTCTATATTTTCCAATATTTTTTTTACATTTCAACTTCTTTTTGGTGTGTAATTATCTGTATATATTGTAATATATAAATTATTCAAAAACTATACCACTAAATGATGATAATCTGCTTACATATTAGCTATTAGAAATTTCTTTTAAAACATTGAAGTTTTAAATATAATATTTATGCAAGCGTGTAGAGCCACGTTAGATAACGCTTAGTGTGTAATAAAATTTGTTACCCGCCAACAGTGGCGGCTGGTGACTTCAGTGACCGGTAGTGCGCTAAGTACCTACCTACTAAATTACCCAACACATTCCCCTCATATAATTTTAAGATCGGGACTTCCGATTTTTTTAAATGCCTGCGTTTAATAATTATGTACGTACGTAGTATGAATATTCTCAAGACACTCAATGAGTTGCAAAAAAACAAGAAAAGAAATCCAAACAACTTTTTTAACTAATTTTAGTACCTTTATGAACACATCCATAGACCACAACACTACTGCAGCTTTAAAAAAGAAAACAGTAGTAATGCCCCAAAAATACTTAAAAAAAAATATAAAAAAAAAATTTAAGCATTTGAAAAGTAGGAATTAAACCCGGGATCACCTGATTGTAAAGCCTTACCTTTAACCAACGCTTAGGCAAATATCGGCACCACTTAATTCACAGTATCACACAGAAAACACAAAACCTAACCATATCCCATTTTAAATATTCGCGCGCTAACGGGTATGTGACATCACATGACAGCGCGCTGACTCTAGCTAGCTAGACAGACGGACTCGTGCATAACGAATCGCTCGCGACGCGACGCGTCGCACGCGCGGCTATTCACGATATAGCGTACTTGTTTGGCGCTCGTGCGCCGCACGCAGAACTCCATTTCGGCCCATACTGTTTCTATGAAGTATCTTTTGTCTCACGCGCCAGCGGTGTTTTGCCGATCTCCATACATTCAGCATGGGAGACCCGCGTGTGCTCTCCGATTCCGCACGGGGCGCGCGTTTACTCGCAAAAAAGTGTCTTGTGATCTATAAAATAAGGTTGAATTCACATTCGTATTTATTTGGAGTACGATCTTTATGGTTTTAATGTAGGTATATTGTAAGATATTATTTATTTTGAGTGAAGTGAAGACTTCTCGTGGTATGGTAGTGCGGCGCACGAGCGCACTTTAGGACCAGCCGCCAGTGCCCGCCAAACACATGTTTTTTTTTAATATTTAACTTTTATTTGTACAGAAAGGAAAAGGTTTTGACCATTTTTTCATAAGGTTTACAAGACCTAGACGTTCTTTTGCTATAGTGATAAACTAGAATATGAGTGGAATCACGCTCCATGAAAAGTGTATCCAAATGCGTTCATATAAAGGAACGGTGTAAGTCTGAATTTATATATTTTTTAAATTCAATAAATTAATTTTAATAACTTAACTTAATAACGTGCTAAGCTCCTCGTAACTAAGCTTAACTAAGCTCCAGCGTAACTAAGCTCAAGTGGAAGTGGGCTGGGCACGTCAGCCGAAGAGATGACGACCGTTTGAGTAACCGTGTTCTACACTGGCGGCCGTGGACAAGAAAACGGAGTGGGGGAAGACCACCCGCCAGGTGGGACGACGCCATCAAGTACGTCGGCGGAAAGCAGTGGTTCCGTACCGCTGAAGGCCAGGAAGACTGGAGGAAAATTGGAGAGGCGTATGTCCAGCAGTGGACGCTTACACGCTGCCTGACTGACTGACTGACCTTAATAACCAATATCTGGGTACTTTGATTAGTTTAGTTATGGCGTATGAATGTTTTTTATGTGTATCTAAAATTCAAATTTTTGGTTACATAATACTATTTTAATGTCTTTCGGAAAGTACCTTAAATTTTGGGAATATTCTAAATTAGAATATGAGTCATAAATCTTCTATTTTTGGAAATTGTAAGGTTTTAAACAAAGATTAGTGAATCATATGGTATTAATGTTTTAAGTTTACTCTGTTATTCATTGTACTCATTTTTAATTTTACGTATTAATAGTGGATGTGACTTAGGTACATAAGTCGACGTTTCGCCTGCTACGTCACAGGCTTCATCAGGAACCACCGGGAATTCCTGAAGCAGATGTCTGGTGCTAGTTGTACCAAACGTCACACTGATTGAGTCTCAAAGGGTACAGCTTTGCTGGCGATTCTGGCACGAAAGGTTCTCCTTCTTCACGATTTGCTTCTTGGTGGATGAGCTGCATGTATACTGGCCACTTAATGTCTGATTCCAACCACGTTTCGTATTTACTTTTGAAATTATTGAATGAATAACTCGCACTTTTCCACTTCGTGTACAAATTTGAGACGAACTTTTTACAAAAACTATTCAAATGAACTCGGTTTTTGTCCGATACATGAACAACCAGCTTATCGAATAGTATAGTAAAAAGTTCGTCTCCAATTTGTACACGAAGTGGAAGATTCATTCAGTTAGGTGCCATGCCAGCAGATTTGCGGACTGTTGCTAGGCTGTCTAGCCCGTTAATACGACGCTTGAAGACACCCAGGTTAAAGGATTCAGGAAATACACTCGCCGGGAGACAGTTCCACACTTTTTTTTTTTTTTTTTTTTTTTTTATTGATGCTGACACGCTTGGCTTCATCACCTACAACATCCGTGATTTCAGCCCATAACACCGGATGAACTTGGTGCCACGTCAGTGATTCCCTTCGGTCGTGCCGGCTACACTGAACTGGACGGAAAACACAAACTATTTACATAGCCGTTTCGACCGACCTCTCATTCAGTGCGGTGGTATCAACCCGGGCGGGTTGAACCCTACCACCTAGTAATATAAGAAGGGAGTCATATCCCTTAGTCGCCTTTTACGACATACACGGGGAGAGATGCAGTGGGGCTATTCTTTTAAAGTACCGGCCCCACACGGTACACAGTTCCACACTCTAGCGGTGCGACAAAGAAACGATTCAGAGAACCGATGGGTTCTCATAAGCCCAATGTCAACAACAAAAGGGTGCTGAGTCTCTCTGCGACGAGTCATGCGGAGATAGGACGGATGGCAGGGAATAAGGGATGCTACTTCCGCAGAGCAGCGTCCGTGATAGTATCTCTGTAAAACAGACTAAGCGAACCCACAAATCGTCCGTGACTCAGGGATTCCAAACCATCTGTAAGTTTCTGTAAAATGTAACTCGCTGTAACTTATCAATTTAAAATTTATGGGGCAGATATTATGATGAGATTTTGAAATAAATTATAAAAATCTAAGTTGTTAAGAGCATGGTGTACTGCGAACCATTTTCAAATTTCGAATTTCCTTCATCGTATTGCTGTCGCTGTGGGTCGCACTGCTGCCCACGCACATGAAAAGTGCAGATCAGAAGCTAACTGCCTACAAAATATTTGTGAATCATCATTTAGGCGAAGTCTTTTTTCATGTCTTTATTCTTCCTCAATTTAAGTGATATATATTTTTTTAATTATCAACAAAAGCGTACTGGATGTCCTTATGTCTTAATTTTAATTATTGTTTTTTTTTAATAGTTTTCCATGTAAAAAATATGAAAGTTAGGCCTAAAATTGCTATCTTTTCACATTTTTATAATCAAATATATTTCATTTAAAATGAAATAACGAAAAAAGGACAACACAGGGACATAGATATTGATATCTTTTACACACAATAAATAACCGTGTGGGTTCGGTACTTAAAAAGAATAGCCCCACTGCATCTCTCCCCATGCATGTCGTAAAAGGCGACTAAGGGATAAGGACAAGATGCCGTGCTAAAAGGGCGACAGGCTCGCCACCTCTCACCTTGGCACGGTACTTCCACCGAGTCATGCAGCAGGTGGGTCTTCGTGCCTTACTTGCTGCTTGATCGATTTAATCCTGTTCGAATACTTTGCGAAACGTGGTGGTCGGTGTTGTGCTGTAATTTACAAGAATTCTTGCAGCACAGCACCGATTACTCTGCTTACCCCGATTGTCGCGATTCAGCGTGTGTGATATACATATCACACAGGCTGTATGAATGTATGTAATATGTATATGTATGTACACAATACATTTAAAATGGTAAGTGCAACATTTATTTTATTTATTTATTTAAATTATTTTAAGAGCTCACAGGAGCTGTACATTCACTCTTTACACAAATTTAATTAAAGTGTTATAATAACAATACAAATTAATTGATTTTAAATAACATACATTGATTTTAAAAATTTTACCAATATAATTATAACATTTCTTTCATTCCTAATACTAATTATAATTTAAGCTAATCCTAATAATAATTTACGGGTTGGAAAGGGACTTCCCCTGGTGTATGAGAAAAGTGGACTTCCCGGTTCTCTTAACTATCAATTTCAGCAACAACATTGAATAGATACAGTCATCAGCCTGTTTCGGTCCACTGCTGGACATAGGCCTCTCCCAAGGCACGCAATGACACACAACGTTCCGCCCTCCTCATCCATACTTTTTTTTAGGTTGTCTGTCCGTCTACCTAGCCGCCGAGCTTTTAGGTGGCCTCCATTCGAGCACCCGTCTACCCCAGTGGAAATCTGCGACAGATGTGCCCAGTCCACTGCCACTTCATCTTGCAAATTTTCTTACCAATGTCGACTACCTTGGTCCTGTGTTGTGTTTCCTTATTATGGATTTTATGGATTTTCCCTAACCCCTTAATACGTAGTAGGCTCAAATTGTAGCCGACTGGGTTGGTACCACCGTACTGGATGTAGATGACCGCATAGCAGCCTAGGTTGTGTTCTCCTCTAGTCCAGTATAGCCAGCAATCCAGGGAAGTCTTCGGTATTGGCACCTACCTTCTCGAAGGTAATATTGGCTTTGGCCCCTCGGAATCAGCCACACATAGCGGATTACATAAAAAAAAAATGACAGATGTGATGTACTGGTCTATTTGGCCCAGTCTAAAACAAGAACAATAAACACTTTAGATTCAATATTGTGGGGAATCCCATCGACATCTATTTTATAGATCGAACGTCGTACGATGCAACCTGTGCTAGACGTCGGTACAAGTGTGAGTGCACACACACGCAGTATTGTGATACGTGACACGATCCCTACGACGATACTATCGCGCGCTCGCCCCCACCCGCCCACAGATGACAAGAACGAGCGAGAAAGACGTCATGCGGCGCGTTTGCCGTCTTTCCGCCCACTCCCATCACCAGCAGGCAAGCGAGAACGAGAACGCGATACCACCGCACCGTCACACGAACCTATCCGTGACAGCATGGCTTCTTAACACGCCGTAACATGCTCAGGCGAAACAAACAACAACGTTTGTCACTGTCACTCTTTATAACAGCAACCGGGCATGCTGCACACACGCGTCACCGGCTCGATACAGACATGCGTGCGTTCAACACGCGCCGCACACGCCGTATGAAGCGGCTGTCCGTGAAATCTGCATTATATGCGGTTCTCGTCGAGAACATATTTGTTCGGGAGTGATGTATGGGATGGGCCAATCTATAAAATAAATATCGATGGGGAATCCCAGTTTCAAAATGTTGCCACATGTTAAACGCTTAGCTTAAATAACAAACAAACTTCTAGTGAGAGTGGAAGAGGCGGCAGAGATGTGTCAGGATTGTGGCATGTGAAGATCTGTTGTCTCTGCCTACCCCACTGGGAAACAGGCGTGATACTATATGTGTTTATGTATGTAGTAGCAGTAGTAGTAGTAGTAGCTACATCATCTGTGATGTGAGTGATGTCAGTCCATAACACCTTAGTGAACTAGGTGCCACGTCAGTGCTTCCCTTTGGCCATATATTGCCACAAAAATACAGTCTCGGGTCCTTCAAGAGTGGTGTGAATGGGCAACTGTCGGGCTGACATGGCATTCGCAACCCCCTGCATACGACCGAATTTCCATGGGCGTCGTCACACACCTTATGGGTGGCTCAGCGCAGAGGCGGCGCAAGGCATGGGCGACGTGGGCGACCGCCCACGGCCTCGCGGCCCGAGGGGCCTCGCGCCTGGAGAGTTCATGCGGCTTTGAATCATGAAAAATATTCAGCTAGATCTATTAAAAGAACCCCGAGTAAACATGTTTAGATTTAATCAAAGGCAAACTAAAGCTTAGGTACTATAAAGCCTTTATCAGACACAAGATGGGAACGCAGGATAGACAGAGGCAGTGAAGGCTGTATTATTCGTATATCGACGAAAAGTGTGCTGACAAAAATGTTTGATTTGATCAGTATACCGGAAATCCATTTCAACAGAGAAAATTCATAAAATCCATGTCACCAGAGAGTGCCTCGCAAAATATATCTTGCCCACATCAGATTTAGGTCTTGCCCCGCCACTCAGCGCCACGTCATGTCTCGCTTTCAATAAAAAAAAAATTTAAGTAGGTATGTAAAATTTATTAGCGACGCAGCAGGTAGATAGATCTTCATGCCTTACTTGCTGCCTGATAGTTATCTCGCCCTAATACTTCCCTAAATGTGCTAGTCGGTGTTGGACTGTAATCCCTCTTGGCTTCCCACCTATTTATTATGCTTGACCCCTTTGGCTTCCACTCCATTTTTGAGCCATTTTCGCCAGTCGCGATGTTGAGCGCCGACCATGACATAAACCCAGATATTTCGTAAACTAATGAAGTTAGATCTATAATCTCTCTTGGAGCAGAATGGCAATGAAATTACCTTCAAAATTATGTGAAACGTGTGATGGTTTACTAGTTTATAAGTATAGATATATTAGTGAGAAAAAAAAAATCGTGCGGCCATCTAATTCATATGGCTTTGGGGGCCAGGCGGCCCCTTTGGAAGCCAAAAGGTTAAAAAAGAGTACTTGCAGCACAACACCTACACACCACTACTTTGCTTACCCCGATTGGCAGGATACAGTGTGTCATAGGTATGTAGCTAACTATTTATCGGGAGAAAAAAAAAAAATTTTTTCACATTTTTTGCAGTATTTTTCCATGCTACTAAACAATTTAATATATTACATAACCTTCAAAACTGAATATACCATCACATAATTTCACCTGAAACGTAACACCAATCAATTGTTATCTTTCCAAAAATAAACACCGATTGTCCCAGAAAATTGCCCAAGCAGTAGCGGATTGTCGAAAGCATTAATAAAAGAAACTGAGCGACAATAATGTCGCGGACCTTGGCAAATTTCCACTATTAACAATGTGAGCGAGGGGCCTTGATGCGTGCGAGACACTGCGAAACACAAGTCATGAACGGGGCCAACGCTGACCGTGCCACGGCTAATGTAAACTAAAATGTGCGGTAATTCTGTATAACTGTTTCCGACATCTTTTTTATGACGTTTAAGTAAACTGAACATTGGAAAGGTGTTACAACAAGTCAACCCTTCCTGCTTCTTTTTGGAGGCAAATTTTTATTTTACAAATTTTTTATGATGATAAGCTATACGTATAGGTACCGCTAATAAGTATAAACTAAACATTTAAAGTGTGACGAGTCACTTCCTTCCTACTACTTTTTTTAAGGAACAATTTTTATTGCATTTTCAAGGCTTTTTAACAGTTTGACAAATCTTTATCTCTACTCTTTTAATTTTTTTTTTTGAGTTAGCAGTATGGTACAACTGCTAAGAAAGAAAAAACAGCACCTATAAAGATTCAGACCAAGTGGACCAGCAGATGATGCTGATGCGATAGTCAATAGGTTACTACTTATTATTATACTTACACGTCAGTGTGAATGAGTTTGACAGCGTATTTTTATTTCCATCATGAACAAGAGTTACCCTTCGAAATTCTAATGCAACAGCTTCTAGATAGATGGTAGTTTACCCAGATGTTTTTTTATGCATACTGACACGGTTGGCTACATCACCTACAACATCCGTGATGTCAGCCCATAACACCGGGTGAACTACGTGCCATGTGGACTGGACGGAAAACACAAACATTTACATACGGTACCAATCTCACAGGACGATCAAATCAGCTTCCAATAATTAAAAAAAATTTGGAATGGATTTTTAACAAACCATCAAAATACCTACACTTATTTTATTTTAGCCTAGCCATAGATATTCCAGTATTGGTCTCGCGCTGTTTGGTGTTATCTTGCAAATCTAAATGTGCATCACATGACCGACAAATGTCACTTTCGAAAAAAAAGCGAAAACGCATTCCCTCCGTCCACCAGTTATGTAACTGTATTGAGTAGGCATGCGTAAAAAGTCTTGGCAGGGGAACATAGGAGACTTTATTCACAAAAACACAAGAGTACAGTGTGTTTTCAAACACAAGCTGGCACTGTGCCAAGTCCAACACTGAGTACAATATTTTGGATTTGCTTTGAATCTGCACGAAATTAAACTTGTAATTCTAGTAAATTAAGTCGATCAGCCTATAATGTATTACATTGTAAAGTCAGCATTTCAGGAAGGTAATGAGAATCCAAAATAGTACCAGCGATTTTAATCAACCAATGATTTCCATTTGATGCTTGCATTTTAAATCTTATCGGCTGATACAGAATAATCACAGTCCTGTGGAACGTTCTATTTTTTTTTTATCTCCACAGCACGAGGTTTCCCGCGCAATAACCTCAACATTATGATTGCCAAACCACAGAGCAAAATAGTGCCAAACTAACCTACCTACAAGGTTAATGTCACAAAAAAAATAAGTAAAACACTCCCAAACTTTCGTAAGTCTTATGACAATAACGGAATAGATGCTAAAAGGGGCTTTACCTGACAACGGCACACGACATCGCTGTCGACCGCCAGCAGGTCTACCACCTTGCCCTTGCCTTCATCTCCCCATTGCGCCCCTAACACGACAGTGACTTGGTTCCGCCGCTGGTTGGGGTCGACTCGGTGGCGCTTCCTCGGGGACTCGCAGCCATTCAGCTTAGACATGATGCAAGCCGACACCAACCGCACTCAAAATACCACACGAGATCGCGAACACGGCGACGGACGACCGACCGATCCGAAACGTATAGACGAACTGACGTATTATGTATGACGTGTGACGTCGATCGACGACAGTGTTGCCAGATGGCCATACGAATTTCCTCCCAACTTTATCAAAAATCCCCCCGAAAACTCGCTTTTTGAAAAAAAACCCCCAAAACAGTTAATGGCTCATTTCAGAGAAAAAAAAACAAAAATATTCTTTTATTCTACTTCCTGGACAGGCCCTCGTTATACATTTTACCGGTAACTTCGGTTTTTAACTTCTGTTGACGTGCCATGCCTACTGGAGCTGCCGCGCGCCGGGCCTGTGTAGAGACGACGGAAAAAGGCCCGACGGAATGACGATTCTGCCGTGGAAGCACGGCCGCGCTATGGGACGCAACGTGTGTGGACACCGTCTGTGCGAGCAACATAAAGCTGTCCTGCTCGAGTGCGGGTGCGGCGGCGGAAGCCGCGGCCAGTAGGAAGCACAAAAAATACGAAGATATTAGGCGCAACTACTGGTTCGTGTCGTGGCCTTCGCCGTCGAGACATTTGGTACGCGGTCGGAGGAGGCCAATGCCTTCGTCCTTGAGGTGGGTTCCAGGATGGTGACCACAACTGGAAACCCGTGTTTCCTCTCGTATCTCCGGCAACGAGTTAGTCTGGGGATACAGAGGTGCAACGCGGCCGCCATCCTGGGAACCATCCCGGGGACGACGCCCCTTGAGGAAATATGTAATTTATAAGTTAGTTTTTAGTTTTTAGTGGTTTTTAGTTATAGTTTTTTTTTCTTTTTTAATTAGTTGTATTTGTCTATTTAATTTGATAGGTAGTCATAGTTTGTGTATTGTGTATATTTTCCTGTTCATGTATAAATATAACTTAAAATGAAATGTTTTACCGGTAGAAAGAAAATCTCTCTCACAGATGCACACTAAGCTAAAATGTTACACACACACGTAACATAGGCCAGAATAAGACGTTCAAACGCAAATTCCGTTAACGGAAAAGAATATTTAAAACAGCGTAAGTGCGCGAGCGCCTCATACATCACGTTACGTTTCCGCTCTGTGAACGTCGATAGAGTAAGACGGTTAAATGGAAATTTGACGATCCTTTCGCACTTTTGTACGATTGCGGAAAAATCATCTGCCATCACTGTCTGTATATTAGTATCTGATCTAGAATAGTGGATAAATTCTCTTTGATCTGATCTGTCTTCTTTGCGGCCGGCCGTGCGCGGCGCCGACCGAATGCTGGGTCCAAAGAATATAATACTACTAGGCGTAGAAGAAGCACAAGCCCATACAAAATTTGTTTGCCTATGTTTTAACCTTGGTGGCGCCAAATTTTCCCACTCGGCGAATTTCAGAACTAGCACTTGGCGGGAATTTCGAATTTAATTTATTTTTAGTAGGTACTGCACATTTAGCCAAACTGTGACCATTTCACACTGATATTCCTAAAATTGTCAGCCCACTTTGACTAAGCAGGCACGACTGACAATTTTAGAACTATCAATGTGAGATGGTCACAGTTTAGCTAAATGTGCCAAATAAATAACATCATGAGTACACAGCAAATGCTCTTTTATTACGAAATGAAGTATTTGTACAAGTAAACTATTACACAAGTAAATATTAAAGTAAATAAGCAATTTCATCCAAATAATTGGCACAAACCGTACAACATAGGAAACTGTACATAATAATAAGTTTGTTTTATGATCTTTTTTTGTTTGTTTTTCTCTTAACAATTTTTTATATGGTGAAGTTCGCCTATAGCGACTTGGCTTATAACAAGTATGTACATAATAACTCATACATAACTCAATGCTTATATATAATGAACATCCTCATATTATTACATACTTACAAAATTACCCTTACATATAATCACAAATGCACGATTTCCTCGAACATTTCATAAAACAATTCGTCTTTATCTGTTGTGAGCTGGGGCGCTTTACAAATGAAGTTTTCTAAATTATTTATTAAATGTGACTGACCTTGTAAGATATACTTTGAACTACGACTGTGCGTTACTATGTCACTAATCATCACAGTTTTTAATCCAGAAAAAATTGCTGGACTGTGGGGTTGTTGTTATTTCCACAGCTTGATCTTACGCCCCCAAACATGTTTTCCAAATTGTCTTAATTTAGACAGTTTGTTGAGACTAAATAAAAGTCTAGATGTTGTAACATTTTAAACAAACGCTCCTAACCACTTTCAATGTTTAATGGCTTGCTTGTGTTGTTGCCCAAAGAGCTGGTCCACATCTTCTACGAGGTTCGCCGTTGTCACTGCTTGCAGGGGCAGCTCACCTGTAACATATTAGGAGTAATGAGCATGTATGTATATAATACTAGCATTTACCCGTGACTGCGTGCGCATTTGTATTAACTGTTCAGCCCGCTGACGACATGCCGTGACATAGAAGTAAATTGATTGATTGGATTCGGATTGATTGATTGATTTTCAGTGGTAAGTCCTACCACCTTGTAAGGATGGAAAGGATTTCCTTGCAGTGTTTTCCTTCACTCGCCGGAGTGACGACGGGCAAATTGTAAAAATGTTTACAAGGACTGGGATTCGAACCCACAACCTCGCGCTTGACAGGCCAGTAAAGCCCCAGATACTGAGTGACTCATCACTTATGCTGTCAATTTCACTCACATCTTTTCTTTACCGTTCTGATTGACTTCCATATGTATTGTACATACCATTGGTCTTACCTTTCAAAATTGTTCAAGTTAGGTGAAGGAAATCTGTGATATGATCGTGCTGCTTCGACCGCGTGTTTTGCAGAAGACGCCCCACATTTTACGGACTTCCATGGTGTTATCTGGGAAACAACACACCAAGATTTTATTTATAATATTATTAGTACCTACATACTTTGATTTGTGGTCGGCCGTTGTAGACAGGAACCTAAATTTGTTTGCTACTGCGGGAGTTGAGTCAGAGGGGAGTCATAAATATAGTCTAAGGCTGCATACCCTATTTTACATTTATCGGATAGGACTGAGTGGAGAACAGCGCCACTCAATAAAAGCCTTACATAATTAGCCAGCAGCATTGTTTTTTTGTTCATTGTGGATCTCTCGTAGTAGAGAACTAGAGACGTATTTCAATTTCCTGTACACAAAGGCGTGCGGCATCCATAATGATTAATGGATGATACTGCACACTTTGAGGTTATGTTTGACAATTTTCACTACAACCCAAGTAATAACTTACTCTGTACTAACAGGCAAAGGCAAGCATCCAATAAAAAATATGCTCTAACATTATGTTATTTGAAAAATATAGGAGATATCGTGGAAAAACATGAAATATCGACAAGTATCAAAAGCACTTTTCTTACCTCCGTGAAGCACTGCACTTGACCCAAATACTCTTAACTGTTTGCTGCAAGCTTAGTGCATTCGTTTTCGCACGAAAAATGCTAATAAAAGGCTTATCTCGTGTTTTTAGGTGGATGATTCTTTTCTTTGGGTAAAATTTCCCAAGTGCTGGAATCCGTAATGTTGCCAGGTAAAAAATGAAGAAATGCTCAATTCAATTTGGAAATTGAATAAAAAAACCTTCTTACCGCTGTCTGAAATTACAATTATGTGGAGAAAATAATATATTTTACTGTTCCGTATTTTTTTTTACAGATGTAAAACTGTTAAAATCGTGCTTCGTGTAATTAGCTTGAATAAATTTCCCCATAAAACCCTGGACCTGGCAATTCAGTAATACCGGGGAAGTGCAGTGTTGTCTCTTTCATTTTGCATGAATTTTCTGTAGGGCTGTTCCTCTCGAAATTTTCCCACAACCTTGAAAACCAAAGAATATAATTTAAAACTTAGGCCACGACAGCCGGACTGGACTTGGCTCCCCGTGGCTGGGTCTGTAGTACTCTGTAGTCACAGGGAGCCAAGTCCAGTCCGGCTGTCGTGCGTGGCCTATGTATTAAATTATATTCTTTGGTTTTGAAGGTCGTGGCCACATTTAGAGAGGAACAGCTCTACAGAAAATTCATGCAAAATGAAAGAGACAACACTGCACCTCCCCGCTATTACCGAATTGCCAGTTCTAGGGTTTTATGGGGAAGGGAAGGTGTGGATCTAAGCTTACGATGGCTTCACCGAACATATCCGGGCCCATCGGCAGTAGAGGAGGGTATCAATCGAGGCCGGGACTAGCGAGTGGCCACTCTAAATTTCCCGCGCATGCTTCACGTTTCGGCTCGCATCAAGCCCTCGTCAGCTAGTCTGCGTTGACTAGGACGCGGGGAAACCACCAGTCCCGCTCTCGACCTCCCTCTCTCTACCTATCCATATTCTGTAGGATGCTTCCAGTGACGTTTTCGAAGCTCTCTCCATATATGAGCTTAGCGTCGATCTTGGGAGCCCTAGATTCTTGAAGAGACTGTAGAGCGACTTCGCTGGTAGTCCTCTTGCTCCGACTTCCACAGCGAAGAGATCAGTCTTGAATCCGTTTCTCACAATCCGGTCTACTAAGTTGCAGTACTTGTTAAGCTTGATGTTGTGGTCCTTCGGTATGTTACTTTCCCATGGAACTGTAAGTTCAACAAGTACTACATGCTTTGTCGCTTTTGAGAATATGAGTATATCCGGCCTTAATGCTGTGGTACAGATTTCCGAAGGCATTTGGTAATGCTTCTCATGTGTGTCCATCAACAATTCCCAATCCTTTGCTGCTCCCAAAATTGAAGAAGGTTTAGTCCTATCTTTGGGCAGCTTATTGGCTCCAGGTTTCACAAAGTTGACCTTCTGGAAGCCGCTACTGGTTTGCCCTTTCCTGGTCCGTGCAATTGACAGGTTGATGGCCTCTCTGATGATTTGGAGGACTTTATCATGACGGTAGGAATACTGGCCTCGCTCAAGTAGTATTTTGCATCCGCATAACAAATGTTTGGCCGTGCCTACGAACTCCTTACATGACGGGCATAGTCTATTTGTAGATTTCCCCCATCTAACTAGGTTACTCGGGTCGGGGAGAGTAAGGTGGAATGCATTTAAGTAGAACTTAAGCAGCTCAGGGGACCAGTTGTATATTATGGATTTCCACTTCAATGCAGGAGGGATGCAGAAGTCACCCACTGTTAGCCAATCATTCTGCATTTCTAGGTTTAAGGCGTGAAGTTTGAAGCCTTGTTCCATGTCCTCCTGAGCAAAACCTTTCAGTATTTCTTTATCAGACTTTGCTGTTTCTATGCCCAATCCAGATCTATTGGTGCGTGTACCAACTTGGAATGATTTGTAGAAGTCGAGTCTCGATTCCAGTTCATCTGATAGTGATGTGTTGGGTAAGGCTTGAATAGCGCTATCATTGGAGTCTTTGAGTATACATCGTTTGGCTATTCTCGCCTTTTGATAAAATATCGACGGTTTCTTAATGTTCAGTCCAAAGTTATTGTGAGATCTGTATAGCGTTGACGAGTCAGCCGGGTGAGCCAGTCCAAACCATGATTTCAGGAATCTGGTCACATACGAGTCTAATTTAGTCAGGTTTTGCTTTGTGAAGTCGTAAACGAGAAATGGCCATGAAAGTTTTGATGTCAGGTAGTTATCGTAAATCCATGCCTTTTGTGTACCCAGGAGGGGAAGATTGTCAGTTTGGCGGAGGCTCTCTTCGAAAAGTTGGACAATATCATCAGTAGGATGCTCCTTTCCTCTGCTGGTGATCCTTTTGCCCAAGAATTTAAAAGGAGCTTCATCAGCCACGGTTGCGATTGGTTTTCCGGCTACTGTCAGACCTGGATTGCTCGAGGTAAACTTTGAACCTTTCCTGGTTAAGCTCAAACAGTAGCACTTCGCTGGTTTTATCTTCATCCCTTTAGTCCATTCACAATAGTCATCTACCACCTTAAGAAGCGCCTGATTTTGTTTTGGATTGCGGGTTAACAGCGTAATATCATCCGCAAATGCCAGGATGGCCGCCATATATGTGTCTCCATATTTGAACCTGTATCCCCATTTGTTTTCTTTTACGACAAGCGTATCAATTAGAATGTTGATAACAATGTTAAATGTAACAGGAGAGAGGCAGCAACCCTGGAAAAGTCCTATGCCGTAACGAATTTCCGGTATCTTCTCCGTTTCGCCTTTTACTTGTATTACAAAGGAAAGTTTTTTGTAGTAGGAGGCTATTATATTACAGATCAGAGGTGGCACATTATACCACTCTAGCGCCTTTAATAGTAACTCATGGCGCACCGAACCGAAGGCGTTTTCAAAGTCTAACCACGTGGCAGTTAATTGTCTCTCATTCTTCCTTGCATCTCTAAGACATTCAGTCATTTATTCAAACTAATTACACGAAGTAAGCACGATTTTAACAGTTATACATCTGTAAAAAAATTGGTTGTCTGTAAAGTTGGTTTACGGACTATAGTTTTACGTGATGATGTCATAAAGTAAATCAGTTCCGGCGGATAATTTACCATGTAAAATGAGATTTGCCTGTTTCGGGAGTAGACGAATTAATCTAAAAAAAAAACCGTTTAAAAAGAAGAAGAAGAAGAATATTGAGCATTTTTAAATTTATTACCTCGCAACATTATGGATTGCAGCATTTCCGAAATTTTACCCAAAGAAAAGAAAGAATCATCCACCTAAAAACACGAGATAAGCCTTTTACTAGCATTTTTCATTCGAGAACGAATGCACCAAGCTTGCAGCAAACAGTTAAAAGTAACTATTTGGGTGAAGTGCAGTCACGGAGGTAAGAACAGTGCTTTTGATACTTGTCGATATTTCATATTTTTCCACGATATTTCCTATATTTTTCAAATAACATAATTTTAGAGCATGTTTTATAATGGATGCTTGCCTTTACCTGTAGTACAGAGTAAGTTATTACTTGGGTTGTAGTGAAAATTGTCAAACATAACCTCAAAGTGTGCAGTATCATCCACTAATCATTATGGATGCCGCCCGACTTTGTGTACAGGAAATTGAAATACGTCTCTAGTTGTCTACTACGAGAGATCCACAATGAAAAAAAAAAACAATGCTGCTGGTTAATTAGGTAAGGTTTTTATTGAGTGGCACTGTTCACCACTCAGTCCTATCCGATAAATGTAAAATAGGGTCTGCAGCCTTAGACTATATTTATGACTCCCCTCTGACTCAACTCTCGCTACAAATTTACGTAGCAAACAAATTTAGGTTCCTGTCTACAACGGCCGACCACAAGTCAAAGTATGTAGGTACCTACTAATAATCTTATAAATAAAATTTTGGTGTGTTCTTTCCCAGATAACACCATGGAAGTCCGTAAAATGTGGGGCGTCTTCTGCAAAACACAAACACACGGTCGAAGCAGAGCACGATCATATCTCAGATTTCCTTCACCTAACTTGAACAATTTTGAAAGGTAAGACCAATGGTATACTTACAATACTTATGGAAGTCAATCAGAACCGTAAAGAAAAGATGTGAGTCAAATTGACAGCATACATAAGCGATGATGAGTCACTCAGTATCTGGGGCTTTACTAGCCTCTCAAGCGCGAGGTCGTGAGTCCGAATCCCAGTCCTTGTAAAAATCTTTACAATTTATGCTGGTTGCCCGTCAACACTCCGGTGAGTGAAGGAAAACACTGCAAGGAAATCCTTTCCTTCCTTACAAGGTGGTAGGACTTACTACTGAAAACCAATCAATCAATCAATCCGAAACCAATCAATCAATTTACTTCTACGTCACGGCATGTCGTCAGCGGGCTGAACAGTTAATAAAAATGCGCACGCAGTCACGGGTAAATGCTAGTATTATAAACATACATGCTCATTACTCCAAATATGTTACAGGTGAGCTGCCCCTGCAAGCAGTGACAACGGCGAACCTCGAAGAAGATGTGGACCAGCTCTTTGGGCACAACACAAGCAAGCCATTAAACATTGGAAGTGGTTAGGAGCGAGGGCCACTTCACCTTCCCAAAATTTATAAAACATGTTTGGGGGCGTAAGATCGAGCTTTTTTTTTATGGAAACTGACACGGTTGGCTACATCACCTACAACTTCCGTGCACTACATCTACAACATCTACAACTAGGCGCCATGTCAGTGCTTCCCCCTTTGATTGTGCCGGCTACACTGAACTGGTCGGAAAACACAAACTATTTACATAGCCGTTTCGACCGACGTTTCATTCAGTGCGGTGGTATCAACCCGGGCGGGTTAAACCCTACCACCAAGTAAGATTAGGAGGGAAGGGACCTACAGTTTTATGAGGAATCCGAACCTCGGTCAGCCTCCAACGGTCAGCGGTCACCCATCCAAGTACTGACCGCACCCAGCGTTGCTTAACATTCAATAGCGACAGTTGACTGTCTGCACCACTGAGCTATGGAGGCTGACATCGAGCTGTGGAAATAACAACAATCCTACAGTCCAGCAATTCTTGCTGGACTAAAAACTGTGATGATTAGTGACATAGTAGCGCACAGTCGTAGTTTAAACTGTATCTTACAAGGTCAGTCACATTTAATAAATAATTTAGAAAACTTCATTTGTAAAGCGCCCCAGCTCAAAACAGATCAAGACGAATTGTTGTGAAAATATGTACGAGGAAATCGTGCATTTGTAAAAGGGTGATTTTGTAAGTATGTAGTAATATGAGGATGTTTATTATATGTAAGCATTGAGTTATTATGTACATACTTGTTATAAGCCAAGTTGATAATGGCGAACTTCACCATATAAAAAACTGTTAAGAGAAAAACAAAAACAAAAAAGATCATAAACTAACTATGTACACTTTCCTATGTTGTGCCAATTATTTGGCTTATTTACTTGTACAAACACTTTATTTTGTAATAAAAGAGCATTTGCTGTGTACTTATCATTTCTTTTATTTGGTACATATAGCTAAACTGTGACCATCTCACATTGATAGTTCTAAAATTGTCTGACCTGCCTGCTCAGTCAGAGTGGGCTGACAATTTTAGGATAATCAGTGTGAAATGGTCACAGTTTGGCTAAATGTGCAGTACCTACTAAAAATAAATTAAATTCGAAATTCCCGCCAACTGCCGCCAAGTGCTAGTTCTGAAAGTCGCCGCGTGGCCTTGGTGGCCACATTTGGCGCCACCAAGGTTAAAACATAGGCAAACAAATTTTGTATGGGCTTGCGCTTCTTCTACGCCCTAGTAGAGAGCGTTCCAACTAAACGTTCCCTTCGCCGTTATGTTGGCTCCACTGCCAGTGTCACTGTCAGTGCTTAAATTCCTGTTGCCAGATTGTGAAGATTATATTACCTAATAATGTAATCGGTATTTAGATTTACCGTACAAAAAATACTGTATGATAATTACGGGTAAATCTGTACACATAGCAATCCTCAACGCTGTTTTGACAGCTAGACAGTGGAGCCAACATAACGGCGAAGGGAACTTTTATATGGAACGCTCTATAATCTGTAGTCTGTAGTGGTGTTAAACGTAGTGGTTATATTCTCTTTGGTGGTGTTGTGACTTGTGTATTCTCTTTGTATTTTCGTTGAATTGATTTGATTTGAATTGCTTCTTTGATATCAGTCGTATCATGTCCGTGTAGTGTACGTACACTTATGGCAGAGTAGGTCAACAAGCAATTTATTCGACTATGAGCGTTTCCTGTGCTGCAAATGTTGGTGTAACACGATGAGCGATCGCGGAGTCGTCAGTTGGGACTGCTTCTGTTCTGCCAATCATCGAACAGATAAAAAAATATGCAGATAACGCCGATAAATGAATCTAATCTATAAAGTGCTATTACTAAATAAATAAAATAAATTACATCCTTCCAAATTGAATTTATAAATCATAAAATGAAAATCGTGATCGCAGCAGTGCTTCTGTTCCCCTACGTTCTCTGCAATGACTCCGGTGTCTCGGAGCAGGATGACGCGCGAAGGAGAATAATCGAAAGGCTGTCGAAGATCCAAACGGTCCTGCTGGAGGATTACGAGCTGGTGACGAGGATATCGGCCACTGCGGTGTTCCGGTTCCGGAGTTACAGGAACGTGGCGGTGCTGTTCTATCCTATTCCGGTGGACGTATCTGATGCGCGATTCACTTTCCAGGCTGAAAATGTTCATCTTAACACTATTGGTGAGTGCTAACGCCTTGTGGGTATTATAAAGGGGAAGTACCAAGATTTTCTATTGAAAATATAAGGGGGAGGGGGTACCTACCGAGGCTGAGAGCATAGATTTAGGTATTTTTGATACTACTGTACAAAATAATATCTTCAATGGTCCATACATATTTAGTAATGGGTTAATATTAGGTTTTGTCTTCTTTCATGGTAATCTATCATCGTGTTATCAGTTAGCTGAATGCAAGGGGCGGGTTTCCAAAACGTACACGTCGTAAAAAAAAATACAAAATACAGGAGCATAAAGGATCACAAAATACTGCTATTAGAAAAGACTTAGCCTGCGGAAATCAAAATTGGGGCCAAAAAGAAAGTTTCACGAAATATTTCATACAAAATAATTATTTTTTGTTTTTTTTTTTAAGGCACCAAAACATTGGTTTAGAATATAAATGTATTTAAAAACAAAGGAAGTGGTATGGGTGAATGTTTTGGTGGTTTAAAAAAAAAATAACCAGGGTTAATTCATAGAATATGCGTCGCTACGCGACGCATCTTCTATAAATTAACCCTAACCTAATGTTGAGGCGGCGCATGTCGTTTTTGCATAAATTCCTATTGAAAATAAATGTTTTGGTGCATTTAAAAAATAAATAAAAAAATTCGAAAATTAATTTTGTATGAAAAATATTTTTTTCCAAATTTTTTTTCTCCGAAACTACGCATTTCCGCAGAAAAAAAATTACATCACCAGAATCGCAGAAGCCTACACTACAGACCTATCGCACCAGTTAGTTGAAATAAAGGTGTACGTATTGTAAACCCCAGCCGAATGCAATATTACTGGCAGTGTGAACTTTTATCTATCCAAAACATTGTGATATTGGTGTGGCCAATCTTAATTAATTTTTTGGAATAAAAATAGAAAATGATAAAATGAGACTCACTAAATTGTACTGTTACCTTCTGTTACCAAATTGTAATTCACTCCAGCCCTGAACAATCCTCAGGCTCCAACTACCTAAACTATACTAAAAAAATACTTCAGAGTTCAAATTAACAAGGCATTTGGATTATAGTGTGGGACCTATGCGGGTGGAACATAAAACAATGCCTATTATGTACGAGGGGGCGTCTTTAAATTCGCGGAATGGAGGGTAAAGAAGGTATATAAAAATACAGTTTTATTTTTCTTTTTCAATATATTCCCCCTTAACTCTAATACATTTTTCAGATTTAATTTATTTATGCCTTCGAAAAAAAATTTTTTGTCTTTTTCCTCAAAATATGCTGAAATTGCACACTTAACCTCTTCATCGGTGGTAAATTTTTTTCCACGGAGTACTTTTTTCAATTTGGGGAATAGGTAATTATCGCTGGGGGCTAGGTCCGGACTGTAGGGTGGGTGGTCCAAAATTTCGAAGCCTGCTTTGTTTAAGGCAGCCACTGCAACTTGACTCCTGTGAACGGGCGCATTGTCGTGAAGAAGCAGCACACCTTTGGCAAGTTTTCCTCTTCTTTTTTCTCTGATAGAGTCTCTCAAGCGCTCCAGAAGAGTAGCATAGTATTCTCCTGTTATGGAAACACCCTTTTCCTTGTAATCCATGTGAAGGATTCCCTCGTTGTCCCAAAAAATTGTCGCCATGATTTTTCCCGCCGACTGAGTCACCTTGAACTTCTTTGGCGGTGGTGTGCCCTTTTTGTGCCACTGCATGGAGTCCTGCTTGGACTCAGGTTCATAATGGTGAACCCAAGTCTCGTCCCCAGTGACAATCCGACTCAGTACTCCATCCTTGTCGTCGCTGCAGAGCTTCAAAAAGTCACGTGCACACACGATGCGATGTTGTTTTTGTGGTGGCGTGAGCATTCTAGGCACCCATCTTGCACTGACTTTTGTCATACCGAGGTGATCGTGGAGGATCTTGAAAATTGTTGTATCAGATACTCCAACCATTTCTGCGAGCTGTTTCTTCTTGAGGCGTGCATCATCCAGTACCAAATTTTGGACTTTATCGATTATTTCCGGTGTGGTCACCGCGATGGGCCGCCCAAGCCGCGGATCGTCTTCAAGTGATTCTCTGCCTTGCTTGAAGAGATTATGCCACTTGTAAACAATGGTTTTCCCAGGGCAAGAGTCCCCGTAAACTGTTGACATCTCTTCCAAAATGGTTTGAGGAGTCTTGCCTTGCTTAGTCAGGAACTTTATGACAGCGCGGTACTCAATTTTCTCCATGCTCGGCGCTTTCTTCCAGATTGACTTGCTTAATCCACGACATTTGAAAGAGTTATGACCCGATTATGATAAGACTCAACACTTATACTACTAATGAGTTACTCAAAAGAACTAAGTACTTGACATCCTCCCCACCCCTCGCCAACCCATCCATTCCGCGAATTTAATGATGCACCCTCGTATCTTATATAATTATGCCAAAACTCTTAAACTTTTTTCTTTATGGAAACTGACACGGTTGGCTACATCACCTACAACATTCGTGATGTCAGCCCAGTGTGAAATAGGTGCCATGTCAGTGCTTCCCTTCATTTCATGTCGGTTACACTGAACTGGACGGAAAAAACGAACTATTTACATAGCCGTTTCGACCGGCGTTTCATTCATTGCGGTGGTATCAACCCGGGCGAAATAAACCCTACCACCTAGTAAGGTAAGAAGGGAAGGGCCTACAGTTTAACGTGGAATTCGAACCACGGTCAGGCTCCAACGGTCACCCAACCAAGTACTGACCGCGCTCAGGTGTGCCTAATAACAGTAGAACGACCGCACCACTGAGCTACTATCAACGACGAAACTATCAATATTTGTGCATTAAACATAAAAAATTATTATTAGCTACGAAACAAATTTAAATCATTTCTGTCACCTAGTCGTGGACAACTAAATGTGTAATTTTGTAAAATCTAAAATTCTGCCATGTGTATTTTACTGCGATGTATTGTATTGTATTGTTTATTGATCATTCATATGGCAGTTAGACTGCTCTCGAACTTGTCACAATTTGTTCTATCCGGTTCGATTACACCCACGAAGAAGAACCGACAAGAAACTTCGCAGGGTATTTTTTAAACATATTTTTACAAGAATTTAGTGACTAGCCACATAATAACACCGCCCATAGTCTATCTAAAACACAGCTTGAGAGCAAGATTTACATTTTTGCTGAGAGTTCTGACTACAAAGACTTATTAATTAAGTGAATCAGGTGTAAAGAGCTTTTGTCAAACTTTGATACGTAATTTGTATCAACATAACTATGTTAGTATATTAAACTACAATGTAGTATAATTGTATTGTCAAAAATAAAAAATAAAAATATATGAATATTTAAGATACTTGAAGTATCAAGTTGTCAATGGGTCAATAAAGTTGAGGTACTAATGGTACCTAGTCAAGAGTTAATATTGTTTGTAAAAAATACAATTGTCAATTAATTAATTACAGTCTTACGTCATTAAAAGCATAAAGTATGTATTGTCAAAAACCAAAAAATATTAATATATATATATGTTTATATATAATAAAATATTATCATACTTGAAGTATGTATCAAGTTGTCAATATGGGTTAATATAAAAATTGAGGTATAAATGGTACCTAGTCAAGTATTAACTAATTATGCAGTCAGAAACTCAAGATATGATTTTATCAGCTAAGGCCTCCTTTACACTGTAGTATGTATAATGTAAACAAATTACGGTTGCAGGTTCCTGCGACCCCGAACAAGTAATAGTACACCTAAAATACGGCTCCTACCCGGTTGTGAATCCAGACGGCTACCCATTCCCAAAGACCTTCGTGGACTCGGGCGAGAGGGGAGTCATCGATCTGGACCTTATGTCCGACGGGAGCAACAGGAGTTACTACGTGACCAATCCAAAGGCCGGAGAGTGGTACGGCATCGCTTACCTTCCTTGGCAGGATCCGAGGTCTCAGAAGGTGGAGCAGCAGGGTAAGAATGATTTAATTATTTATTTTGATGTCAAAAAGCATCTTACGCTTCGCAACAATCCCCATTGTTGCGAGATTTGGCATTCCAGAAATTTGGCGACATGAAGTATGCACAGAGTGGTTTAGTTCGGTGGCGGAGGGGGAGGGGGGGAGCTTGGTGTATCGATTTATGAACCTCCCCCCCCCCCCCCCCCCCGAGGAGGGTGGCCGTTTAGGGTGAGGGGGGGGGGGGCATACAAAGTACCTCCAAAAAGGGAAAAGGGAAATGAATACATACATACATATCACACACGCTGAATCCCGATAATCGGGGTAAGCAGAGTAATCGGTGTTGTGCTGCAAGTACTCTGGTCAATTACAGCACAACACCGAACACCACGTTTCGCAAAGTATTCGAACAAGATTAAATCGATCAAGCAGCAAGTAAGGCACGAAGACCCACCTGCTGCATGACTCGGTGGAAGTGCCGTGCCAAGGTGAGAGGTGGCGAGCCTGTCGCCCTTTAGCACGGCATCTTGTCCTTATCCCTTAGTCGCCTTTTACGACATGCATGGGGAGAGATGCAGTGAGGTTATTCTTTATAAGTACCGGCCCCACACAGTACATGAGAAATGAAGCATAATATAAAACAATGAAGATAGATAGATAGATAGAAAATGCTTTATTGCTCCAATAATAACAGTAATAGTACATTAGAAAATTTACATAAGGTGCAAAGGCGGACTTATCCCTTACAGAGATTTCTTACAGTCAACCTTTGGATGTTTGAGATTGGATTAATATAGTAGTCCAGGAAACGAGGAAATTCCTTGTATGGGCTCTTCGGACTAATTCCTCTGTCGCTGAAACTTTGCAGTGTGATAGAGTAGGGTTTAAAATATACGTTTGACAAATTATCTAGGATTTTTGATGTTTGGAAGTTAGGTATTAAAATGAATGAATGCCTAAAAATGAAAATCGCTTATAACTGCTGATGAAAAATTGCTCCGTCCGAAATTCCTTCGGTATATGATATTATATATTAATAAGAGTATAATATTAACATTATCTAGGAAAATTTCGATTTCGAATAGGCAGAAATTTGAAAATATCTATTTTGTATCACAACTTCTTCAGAAAAATTGCTCTGTCAATTAAAATTTTTTTATATGTCTTAATTTATTTAAATATATCGCTTTTGACAATTATCTAGGAAATTTTCCATATTGATCACACCTTTACAGATTTTCGGCAATAATTCGCTGTGAAAAATTGCTCCGTCCGAAGTTCCTTCGGAATATGATATTATATATTAATAAGAGTATACATACAACATTATCTAGGAAAATTTCGATTTCGAATAGGCAGAAATTTTTTGTATCACAACTTCTTCAGAAAATTTACCATATAAATGCCAAAAGGTACCAACCCACAAATTGATTAAAAATGAGTTAAATATACCAATCGAGAGCTAATGAACCCTCTATTTTTTGCAGAAAAGACCCAGGCAGGCTACTTGGTATGATACTAATAGGTTTCTACACATTCGTCTAAGAACCATCCGCCCAATTGAGGTATATCGCAACAGCAGAAAAGAATTATGCTACTTGGTACTAGCTAACTGGTCAGATTTTTTATTTGCGTAAAAGATCCAAGCGAGATGGACTTTTTTGTTTTTAATGAAGTACGCTAAAAGTATTTATCAAAACAGAGCCAAGATATCTGGTTCTTTTTGGCATTATATAATAAAAACAAACTGTATATCGCAAAGTGGAACCAATTTATGTGGTTCTTTTTAACCGACTTCCAAAAAAGGAGGAGGTTCTCAATTCGTCTGTATGTTTTTTTTTTTATTTTTTTTTTTATTTTTATTTTTTTGTATGTTTGTAACACGATTTCTCCGTCAATTGAGGGCCGATTTAGAAAATTCTTTTTTTGTTAGTTAGGTCATACTTCCGAGGTGGTCCCATTTCAATTTTATCGAAATTGGTTCAGTGGTTTTCGAAAAATCAGCATAATACTATGGTGTGTGGTTACCTTCAGCAAAACTTGTGATGTGGTCGTTTTCGGCAATTTTCAGTTTGATAAATTAGTATGGTGTGTGGTTACCTTCAGCAAAACATTTGTGATGTGGACTTATTCAGCAATTTGCAGTCTGACACATATGGCGAATAATTCTGTACCACTTCAATCGATTTCGATTATTCGATTTCGATTATTCTTTTTTATGTAATATTACTAAAAAGAATGAAATAAAAACTGTTTTAAAAAAAATATTAAACCGATTTCCAAAAAACAAAAAAAAAAAAACTAAAAAGTATTAAATACCTAATATTTTGAAATTTTCTCTGTCCTGTTGAAATACATGAATCGATATACTAGTGATACATATTCGGACCCTTGTTTCATGAATATTCTAAATTTGAAATTTTTTTATCTTTTCCGACCGGCGTTTAATTTATTATGGTACCTGGCCAGTACCTACTGTACCGAGTACCATCGAGCTGGTTTGATGATGGAGACAGAAGGTGGCCATAGGAACTCCTAAACTACACATGATAAACCCATCGTGTTTGGGCTCGTTGCATTTGTCTTCACGAGAAATTTACTTTAGACCTAAAAGATTCTCAATTCGACGGTATGTTTTCTTTTTTTGGATGTTTGTTACGCGATTACTCCGTCAATTGTGGGCCGATTTTGAAAATTCTTTTTTTTTTTATTTGAAAGGGGATAACCCTGAGGTTTTTGAAGTGAAAACTTCTTTAGCGGCTCTTGGCACTTTTTTAGGTGGGTAAAAATGTATAACTCGCGACATCGCGTCAGCGTCATTTTTAAAATGAAACCTTAAGTCATTGCGTTAAGGGTTAAGTTAGAGTGGCACGGGATCTGCCGGCACTCCCGGAGTGCAACTGTTAAGTAGGGTTCCGTAACACGTTTATGTCTGTCCATTCTACTAAGTTCTGCAAAATGAATGTAGGGTTCCGTAACATATGCATGTCTATCCGTTCTACTAAATTTTACAATTTTCAACCAAGGTCCTCCGACGGTTATTTTATAATAAAAGTAGGCTTCCGTAACACGTTTATGTCTGTCCATTCTACTAAGTTCTGCAACATCACCTACAACGTCTGTGATGTCAGCCCATAACACCAGTGCCATGTCAGTGCTTCCCCCTTTGATCGTGCTGACTACACTGAACTGGTCGGAAAACACAAACTATTTACATAGCCGTTTCGACCGACGTTTAATTCAGTGCGGTGGTACCAACCCGGGAAGGTTAAACCCTACCACCAAGTAAAATTACGAGGGAAGGGACTTACAGTTTTACGAGGAATCCGAACCTTGGTCAGCCTCCAACGGTCAGCGGTCACCCATCTAAGTACTGACCGCACCCAGCGTTGCTTAAAATTCAATAGCGACAGTTGACTGTCTGCACCACTGAGCTATCGAAGCTGGCGTGGTCCTATTTTAATTGGGTCAAGATCGGATTGGAAAGCGAGGCGGAATCGCGAGGCCGAAGGCCGAGCGATTCCGCCGAGTACATTAATAGCAAAAAATTACTAAAAAAAACTGTGAAATAAAAAAAAAGTTTTAAAAAACATAAAACCGACTTCCTAAAAAAAAAAGGAAAACTAAAAAACTATTCAAAATAAAAATATAAAAACCGCCTTCAAAAATATATGAAATAAAAACCTAAAAAAAAAAAAACGAACCCTAGAGTTGAAGGCGGTGCTAAAGCAAGCAAAAATGATGCATGAAAGAAAACATGAGTGGATGATAATATCCTTTGTGATTTGTAAAGCAAGCAAAAATGATGCATGAAAGAAAACATGAGTGGATGATAATATCCTTTGTGATTTGTGTAGCCTTTTTAGCACCGCCTTCAACTCTAGGGTTCGTTTTTTTTTTTTTAGGTTTTTATTTCATATATTTTTGAAGGCGGTTTTTATATTTTTATTTTGAATAGTTTTTTAGTTTTCCTTTTTTTTTTAGGAAGTCGGTTTTATGTTTTTTAAAACTTTTTGGCATTTATAATAAAAACAAACGGTATATTGCAAAAATGGAATCAATTTATGTGGTTGGTTTGCCTTTGGGGACCTATAGTGAGTCTTATTTCATTGGAAATAAGAGTTCTTTTTCTAAAAATAAAATCAAACATGTCTACGTTCTATGAAACAGAACGCCTAATAATAAATAAGTTCAGTTCAGTTCACTACCGCGACGAATGTGTCAGTTCACGACCGCGAAGTAAAGTAAATGCTGTTTTCGACGTGGCTCAATGTACCTACTACGTAGTGATCGCGACATATCGTCAGAGTGTAGTTCGACGTCGTCGTCCAAGCAGGTGCCTACGCCGCGCCGCCTAACGTAACCATTGAAGATAGAATAGAATAGAATAGAATATTTATTTGTATAACATATACAAGTCACAAACTAACATTCACACATTTTAAAATTTTTCTATTTAGAAAATAAAATAATATGAAACATAATAAATGAATCCTATTAAAATTAAAATTATTAATAATAGAAATCCGATATAAAAGTCACACGTGCCTCCTGGGTGGTGCCAAATGAACAGCAATCAGCGTGTGGGAGATCTGCGGATCGGCTGGGTTCGCCACCACACCCCGGGAGAAACAATTACACCGGCATAACAGTTCGCTGTGTTCCGGTGTACTTCCCGGGGACCCAGTAGCAGGTGGGGTTGGCTGTGGTGAGGAGTAGGCCAGTGATCCCGACGCGGATTCGCTGTTCAGAGGTGACGCATCGACACGGTTGACAGGGAGACCCGGTTAAACGGTTATTCCGCTGGCCGCCCGCCGGGTAGTACAGGAGCCCAATCGCGTCTAACCAACGCGAGAGGCTGCCCCGGTCAACCGGCGCATAATCCCGGAGTGGCCCGTCGTGCCGGTTGGTGACCGGAGTAGGGGTTCCGGCGGCCACTTCCGGGGGGGACCGGGGGCCTTCCCGTCTTCCGTGTCGGCGCAACACTAACCTGAGTAGTAAGCGATGAAGCTAGGGTCCACGCTTTGCCCGTGAATCACCACAGCCATCCTTTCATGCTCTTTCCCCCCCTCTTACAAAAATCATGGCAGCGAAAAAAAAGGAAAAAAAGGTTCAATCAGCGGTGCACACCCTTACACCACTATTTAGCGTTGACTCGACCAACGTGCGGGGGTTGCATACCAATTTGAATGCCGTCCATCACCACCTGGAGACGAAGAAGCCGGCCTTGCTTTTCCTGACGGAATCACAAATATATCGACCTGCACTACCCCGGCTACACCCTGGAAGAAGCCTTCCGGTCGCTAGCCGGGGTTTGCTTGTTTGTCAGGGCAGATATTTGCTGTCGTCGCCTGCGCTGCCTTGAGGACTCCGAGCTATCAGTACTTTGGGTCCACGAGGATCTGGGAACGGTCTCGCGGGTGTACGCCTGTCTGTACAGGTCGCACTCTGGTGATGCAGAGACAGCTCGGTTATTTGAGTACCTGAGTGGAGCGGCAGACAAAGTCCAAGAGCGGTTCCCTACCGCGGATTTGGTTCTTCTTGGAGACTTCAATGCCCATCACGAGGCATGGCTAGGCTCCAGGAGAACTGACTTTGCGGGGAGAGCCGCCTACGACTTCGCCCTGACGCATGACCTGTCTCAACTGGTAGACCAGCCCACCAGGCTGCCAGATATAGACGGTCATGAACCCTCTCTGCTGGATCTTCTGCTGACAACGAACCCCACTGGATATAAGGTCGCAGTGAGAGCCCCGCTGGGTTCCTCTGATCATTGTTTAGTGTGGTCCACGGTGCCATCTTCGCCTCCTCAGTCCCGTACTTAAGGAACGCGTCGAATTTGGCACTACGCGTCAGCAGATTGGGATGGGATGCGAGAACACTTCGCATCCTACCCTTGGAGAGAGATCTGCTTCAGTTCGGGCGATCCGTCGCAATGCGCTAATACCGTTGCCGAGGTGGTTCTGGGGGCAATGGAAATGTTTATTCGCAGCGCCTCTGTCTACCTCGGTGGTAAAAGCCAACCATGGTACAGCCGCGACTGTGCTGATGCTGTCGCAGCTAAATGCGCAGCTTATCGGGCATGGTCGCGCGCTCGTGCCGGACGTGATCCGAACGCATCCTAACTGAAGAAGGAATACAACCGCCTCTCCAGATCCTGCAAAAAGGTTATTGCCAGGGCCAAATTTGACCACATCGGCAGAATCGGCGATAGACTGAACCAGCACCCAACTGGGAGCCGTGAGTTCTGGTCTCTCGCTAAATATGTCGAGTCAAATTTCTGCCGCTCCTCTCTTCCACCTCTGCAGTGTCCTGGAGGCTCACTTGCCCACTCCGCAAAGAAGAAAGCCGACTTACTGGTATCTCTCTTTGCGGGGAACTCCAACCTGGACGATGGGGGTGCCACTCCCCCATCCATACCTAGGTGTGAGAACTCCATGTCGGAAGTGCAGTTTCGACAACGGACTGTACGGGCGGAACTTCTCTCCCTAGACGTCAGGAAGGCGAGTGGGCCGGATAGGATTCCTGCATTGGTGTTAAAAAGGTGTGCTCCCGAACTGGCCCCAGTGCTGACGCGCCTATTCCGTCTCTCCTACTCCAATTGTCGTGTGCCGGCGGCCTGGAAATCTGCGTTTTTGCAAGCGGTCCCTAAAAAGGGTGACCGCTCAAACCCGTCAAACTACCGACCTATAGCGATTACCTCCCTTTTCTGTAAGGTGATGGAGCGCATTATCAATACGCAGCTCATGAAGTACCTGGAGACGAATGACCTCATCAGCGATCGGCAATACGGCTTCCGGCCAAAACGATCTGCTGGTGATCTCCTAGCGTACGTCACTCACCTTTGGTGGGAATCGCTTGAAGGTCATGGTGAATTGATGCTACCTATTTTAATTTTGAATTTTAATTTATTTTAATTTTATTTTAATTTAATATTTTTTTATATTGACATAATGTTATAATATTTTTTTATTTTTAACCTTTGACAATTCTATTGATGCGAAGTATTTTAATTTAGCTCTAGTTTTAATTGCCTTTCATGCACAAAACAGTTTTTTTTTCTCTGTATTCTTATAATTTTTAGTTATGTACCTATATTATTGCTAATTATTAGTCCCTTACCATGGCTAGACCCAGACAGTTCAATTGTAAATTTGGTAAACTAAAATTTGACGAACTCAAGTGTACCGATGGTACCTAAGATGGAAATGAATAAATGAAAAATGAAATGAAAAATACTTGGCAATTGGCCTTGATATTGCCAAGGCATTTGATCGGCTTTGGCACAAGTCGCTCTTGGGCAAATTGCCGGCTTACGGACTTCCTTCTGGCCTCTGTGACTGGGTCGCCGACTTCCTACATGGGCGTAGCATTCAGGTCCTAGTGGACGGTTGCTCGTCGGACGCCATGTCAGTGAACGCCGGCGTACCACAAGGATCTGTGTTGTCACCCACGCTGTTTCTTCTGCATATCAATGATATGCTGTCTCTGGGCAACATACATTGTTATGCGGATGACAGTACGGCACACGGATCCTACACCAGTCACCCTTCAGCCAGTCGGGATATTGTGGATGAGAAGAGGCGAAGACTTGTGTCTGATCTCGAACACACACTCGGCTCTATTTCCGAATGGGGCCGTAGCAATTTGGTCGAGTTCAACGCTTCCAAGACACAAGTTTGCGCGTTAAGTGCGAAGAGAGCGGCGTTCACACCGGCTCCTTCATTCCAAGGCACGTCGCTTAAATTAAGCGAACACCTCGGGGTCCTCGGAGTCGAACTGTCGCACGACTTGAACTTTCGTCGCTATATCGAGGGGAAGGCCAAGCTGGCTTCTAAAAAGCTGGGCGTACTCAATAAGGTGCGACGGTACTTCACGCCGGACCAAAGGCTGCTTTTGTATAAATCGCAGATCAGGTCCTGCTTGGAGTACTGCTCGCACCTGTGGGATGGCTGACCCCGCAGTGTCCCGCGATCTAAAACCACTGCAACACCGTAGGGATGTCGGCTCCCTAACAGATGTTGTAGGTGATGTAGCCAACCGTGTCAGGTTCTATAAAAAAAAAAAAAAAAAAAAAAAAGTGTGTTCTATCGCTTATTCCATGGGGAGTACTCGGAGAAGCTGTTTAACGCAATCCCGCCGTCCCCTTTCCATCTCCGCACCACATGAACTGGGCAGGGATTTCATCCCTATACGCTGGACTTAGCGCGAATGCGTACTAATCGATTCTGCAGATCATTCCTCTACAGAACCGGTAAACTCTGGAATGGAGAGCATTCCAGAGTTTACCGGAATGCTCTCCATTCCAGCTCTGCTCATATATTTCCCCCCAAGTACAGTCTCGGGTACTTCAAGGGGGGCGTGAATGGGCACCTGTCAGGCCGGCATGGCATTCGCAACCCCCGCATACGACCGAAGGTCCCTGGGCGTCGTTAGACACCTTATGGGTGGCTCGGCGCCATATGTCGCGCTTTCAACAAAAAAAAAATAAAAAAAAAACGTTCCTCCATTCTCTTCGCCTCAAGACTCTACCTGCAGCGGTCTTCATGCAAGAAGCACACAGCGCCTCCTGGCGGAAAGGAGAAGAGTCCGGTTGCCTAGGCGATGGACTGTTGTGATCTGACACGTCCGAAAATACAAGCGGGAGCGGGCGGTTTTGTTCAAACATTTTGCTCTGGAAAAGATAAAATCCACCCTGATCGAGCGCGGCGCGGGCTCTCAGGGCTTGTTGCGACCTAATACGGCATAAGTATAGTGAGTGTAGTTTCCGAAGTGTGTGCGTAGCTGGGCCCAGCAGATCCTCGGACACCGGGACGTTTCCGTGCCGATCGACGACCACCACCTGAAGGACCGAGCTATCGAAGGTGCGGCTGCGGGCGGAGACATCAACATCCAGGTAGGAGGTACCACACCACCACACACTTTGCGCTACACCTCGAAGCTAGTCCGACGAATCCCGACGCTGCTCAGAAGGAGTCCAACATTTCCCTGTGTTCCCCCGACGCCATCCAGACGCAGTCCGACATCTACGTGAGCTCGGAAGCTAGTCCGACGAATCCCGAAGCTGCTCAGAAGGAGTCCAACATTGCCCTGCGTTCCCACGACGCCATTCAGACGGAGTCCGACATCTAAGTGAGCTCGGAAGCTAGTCCGACGAATCCCGACGCTGCTAAGAAAGAGCCCGACACTGCCCTGGGGTTCCCCGACACAATACAGACGGAGCCCGACATCCAAGTAAGCCTCAAAGCTAGTCCGACGAATCCCGACGCTGCTCAGAAGGAGTCCGACACTGCCCTGCGTTCCCCCGACGCCACCCAGACGCAGTCCGACATCTAAGCGAGCTCTGAAACCAGTCCGACGAATCCCGACACTGCTCAGAAGGAGTCCGACACTGCCCTGCGTTCCCCCGACGCCATCCAGACGCAGTCCGACATCTAAGCGAGCTCCGAAACCAGCCCGACGAATCCCGACGCGGCTCAGAAGGAGTCCGACACTGCCCCTGCGTTCCCCCGACGCCATCCAGACGCGGTCTGACATCTAAGCGAGCCTCGAAGCCAGTCCGACGAATCCCGACGCAGCTCGGAAGGAGCCCGACACTGCCCTACGTCCCCCGACGCCATCCCGACGGAGCCCGATACTGCCCTGCGTTCCCCGACGCCATCCAGACGGAGCCCGACACCTAAGCGAATTTCCGAAGTCAGCCAGACGGATCCAGACGCTACGCCAAACTAATCCTATCACGAAGCGCAAAATAAGATCTGAACTGACTGATAGATAACAGTAGACAACACCCGTCGCCGCCGCGTAAACCAGCCTCGGGGAAACTTGTAAAAGTCCCAATCGTCTCTTATTTGCCCTATTTCACCCCTTATGAAACTATCAAACCCAGAATATGAGTACCGCTGCGGTGACGGCGTGATATTGCATGTGCACAGTCGCACCCCCACCCAACTACAGTCCACCCACTAACACCACGGGGTGAGAACGACTGTTGCGTACAGCGGCCCCATTCGGAAATAGACCGAAGCGTTTGTTTGAGATCAGACACAAGTCTTCGCCTCTTCATCCACAACATCCCGTCTGACTGAAGGGTCACTGGTATAGGATCCATGTGCTGTACTGTCATCCGCATAACAATTTATGTTGCCGAGTGGCAGCATGTCATTGATATGCAGAAGAAACAGTGTTGGTGACAAGACAACACAGATCCCTGCGGTACGCCGGCATTCACTGACAGGGCATCCGAAGAGCAACCGTCCATTAGGACCTGAATGCTACGCCCATGTAGGAAGTCGGCGACCCAGTCGCAGAGGCCAGAAGGAAGTCCGTACGACGGAAGCTAGCCCAGAAGCGATTTGTGCCAAACCCATTCGAATGCCTTGGCAATATCGAGACCAATTCACACCGTTTCAGCACCAATGCAGGAATCATATCCGGCCCACTCGCCTTCCTGGTGTCTAGGGAGATAAGCTCCGCCCGCACAGTTCGTTGTCGGAACTGTACTTCCGGCATGGAGTTCTCACACCTAGTTATGGATGGGGGGATGGCACCCCATCGTCCAGGGTGGAGTTCTACGCAAAGAGAGCATTTACATTTGCGGAGTGGGCAAGTGAGCCCCCAGGACACTGTAGAGGTGGAAGGGAGGAGCGGTAGAAAATCGATACGACAGATTTGGCGAGAGACCAAAACTCACGGCTCCCAGTTGGGTGCTGGTTCAGCCTATCACCAACTCTGCCGATATGCTCGAATTTGGCCCTGGCGATAGCCCTCTTGCAGGATCTGGAGAGGCGGTTGTATTCTTTCTTCAGTTCGGATACATTAGGATCGCGTCTGGCACGAGCGCACGACCATGCACGATAAGCTGCGCCATTAGCTGCGACAGCTTCACCACAGTCGCGGCTGTACCAGGCCTGGCTTTTACCACCGAGGCGCACGAGGGCGCTGGGAATGAACATCTCCATTCCCCCCAGAACCACCTCGGCTACGGCATTGGCGCATTCTGCCGGAATGCGCCAATGCCGTAGCCAAGGTGTAGATCATCCGAGGTGTAGATCATCCGAACTGAAGCATAGCTCTCTCCATGGGTAGGATGTGATGTATTCTCGCATCCCGTCCCAATCCGCTGACACGTAGTGCCAAATTGGACGCATTCCTCCAGTACGAGACTAAGGAGGCAAAAATGGCACCGTGGACCCCACTAAACAGTGGTCAGAGAAGCCAAGAGGAGTGCTCACTGTGATTTTGTATCCAGCAGGGTTCGTCGTCAGCAGAAGATCCAGCAGAGAGGGTGCATGACCGTCCATGTCTGGCACTTTGGTAGGTTGGTCTATCAGTTGAGGCAGGTCATGCGTCAGGGCGAAGTCGTAGGCGGCTCTCCCCTCGAAGTCAATTCTCCCGGAGCCCAGCCACTCCTCGTGATGGGCATTAAAATCCCCAAGCAGAACCATATCCGCGGATATATATATATATAGGGAAACTACATGCACTTCATCTGCCGCTCTACTCAAGTGCTCGAACAATCGAGCTGTCCCCGCGTCGTCTGAGTGCGACCTGTAGATACTTACATGCGGACACACGCGACTCCGTCCCCAAGTGAACCGATTTTGATGATTCTTTTTTTATTTGAAAGCTGGTGCTTTCCGTGTGGTCCCATTTCAATTTCATCAAGATCGGATTGGAAAGCGAGGCGGATTCGCGAAGCCAAAGGCCGAGCGATTCCGCCGAGTACATTAATAGCAAAAAATTACTAAAAAAACTTAAATAAAAAACTATTAAAAAAAATATAAAAACCGCCTTCAAAAATGTATGAAATAAAAAAAATCGAACCCTAGAGTTGAAGGCGGTGCTAAAGCAAGCAAAAATAACCGACCGCCTTCAACTCTAGGGTTCGATTTTTTTTTATTTCATAAATTTTTGAAGGCGGTTTTAAATTTTTTAAATCGTTTTTTTACAAAAATGTATACACTTTATTTACATACAGACTGTACGTACATGAAATATGTTTAATAAGTTGTTTCGACATACTGTCATACAAATTAAATTACAGAACGAAAATTAAATTTTAAAAGTTCCTAATACTATATAGGCCCTACATTTTCGTTCCATAGGCGGCAGGACGGCGCGGTGGAGCGGCGTTGTAGTGGGACGACAGAGGTGGCGGGCGGAATAGCGAGCCGCGAGCATCGACGACGCTCGCGTGTCGTCTCGTCGGTCGCGGTGCGGGACGATGAGCTGCTGGCGCGCGGGCGGGCGGGCTTATTCTTCCCCACTCCCCGCAGCCCTCCCGCACCCCGAGTTCAGTGTAGTGCGAGCGCGCGCTTTTTAAACGTTGTTTTATTATATTGCGATACTCGAAACTACTCGAAAGTTCATGTTTAATGGAGAAATTTTATTGGATAATATAAAATTATATTATATTTTGATGTTCTGTGTCTAATAAGTTAAAAAAAACAGACGAAGCAATTTTTCACAGTGCTTGGGTTATTGCCAAAAATATGTAAAGGTGTGATCGATAAGGAAAATTTCCTAGATAATTGTGAAAAGCGATATATTTAAAGAAATTAGGAGATGAAAAAAAATAAAAATTGACAGAGTAATTTTTATAGATATTTTCAAATTTCTGCCTGTTCGAAATCGAAATTTTCCTAGATAATGTTATATATATACTCTTATTAATATATAATATCATATTCCGAAAGAATTTTGGACGGAGCAATTTTTCACAGCGAATTATTGCCGAAAATCTGTAAAGGTGTGATCGATAAGGAAAATTTCCTAGATACTTGTCTAAAGCGATATATATAAATAAATTATGACATATAATAAAATAAAAATTGACAGAGTAATTTTTCTGAAGAAGTTGTGATACAAAATAGGTATTTTCAAATTTCTGCCTATTCGAAATCGAAATTTTCATAGATAATGTTATATATATACTCTTATTAATATATAATATCATATACCGAAGGAACTTCGGACGGAGCAATTTTTCACCAGCAGTTATAAGCGATTTTTATCTTTAGGTATAAATACCTAACTTCCAAACATCAAAAATCCTAGATAATTTGTCAAACGTGTATTTTAAACCCTACTTTATCACACTGCAAAGATTCAGCGACAGAGGAATTACGTCGAGTGGAAATGCTTCATTGATTGGAGTATAGTGGAATGTGAGTAGGTAGTAGCAAAGAGCAGAAAAAGTTTTTAGTTATTTGACCCCCTCTCGCCCCCCAAAAAAAATTCAAACGTATAAAAAACTCATTAGCTATTACGATTGCCTCTTCTCCAGTGCTGCGGGAAGTGCAGCCCCTCCGTCCTTGCGTAACAAAGCGCAGGCACCCATGCTCGCCTCCGCAGCTTCGGCTGCTTTTGTTATAGCGGACGGGGGGTGCACTCCCTCCGCGCCACCGGCTTATATAAACACTTTAGGGAATGGCCATACTAACAGGTAATGTCGGGGCGGTGAATTTAGTTTTTCCGCAAAGTAGCCATGTGTGTCAGGATCGTGGCACGTGGAGATCCGTTGTCTCTGCCTACCCCACCGGGAACAGGCGTGACGCTATGTATGTAGCCATGTCTGACCAGTGACCTGTTAAAATTTTTAAAATTTTCTTTCTCGAAAAGTATTGATCTCGGGCTAATTCTCTCACTAATATTCTTCTAACATCCTAAACTACCAGAAATTGGCCTAAAATCAGTCTCGTTGTATGGAAACATTCCCTAACCACTCAACAATGAGTCGCTTGATCCTCCCACGTTGCTCTCAAATGCACTAATTCGCATAACTGCATTGTAACAAGCGCTAACTGTTGAGATATCAGCCTGACCCCTGCCGTGTGGCCTTATTAAATCATTGCTTCGCTTATCATTACAGACAATCTCGTTTTTGTTAAACCATTTATTATAACTGGGTAGTGTGTCTGCGCCAATTGGCTGATCTGTACTGAACAAAGAAGTTGTGCAAATTAGCTATCCTTAGCTGCATACAATTTATATTGAAATTATAATGAGATCACATACAAAATTACACTTTAAAAACTTCATAGGGATATTTTCTTCCTAATTGTGTTCATAATTTATTCCATGGGGAATGCTCGGAGGAGCTGTCTGACGTGATTCCGCCTCCCCTTTCCACCTCCGTACCACGCACACCGGACAGGGATCGCATCCCGCATCTATAACCAAATATTGGTCTAAATAAAACATGGCCTAAGTTGTTTAAAATGCCGCGACACGCTGCACTTAATGACATTATAAAAAGAGGCCTATGCTCCGTGAATGCACCCGCAATTTTAGAACCGACAGGGGTGAGTCGAAACGACTGAAAGCATCCAGACGGCATGACCATCATGCCTTGGGGTAAGAGGTCAGGCTCTGGTGTTGGACGCCACATGCGTGGACACGCTTGCGGCGTCCTACATCGACCGCACCTCGAAAACAGCTGGTGCGGCCGCAGAAACTGCTGCGCGTCTAAAGCACACAAAGTACTCCACAGTGAAGGCGAACTACCATTTCAGCTGTCGAAACTTTCGGTCCGTGGTGTAACGATGCAAATAAATTGGTTAGAAGTATAGGCAAAAAAATGATTGATAAAACAAACGATAAACGTGCTGGGGAATACTTCAGGCAGAGAGTCAGCTTGGCGATCTAGCGCGGGAATGCGGCGGCATTAATGGGCACGCTTCGCGGACAGTACACGGATGACGGGTTGGAGGAGATATTTTATATTCTTTAGGCATGTATGTATATATTATTTTTTTTTTATATTAGTTATATTGTATGATTGTATGTCCTTATTTTGATTAATAAATACGTCTTACATTCAGTAAAAAATTAACAAAATACGAGGAAAGACTAAAAATCCTCCTGACAACTTTGGCGCAACGTAGGGAAAGGGGTGACCTAATAGAAACATACAAGATTCTCAATCAGCATTATGATTGTCCAGAACTGGAGAACCTCTTTACTAGAAATACAAATACTCATCTCCGAGGCCATAGCTTGAAGCTGAATGTCACTGTCAGCTCAACAAATCCAAGACGAAACTTCCTGTCAAATAGAGCAGTGGAAATGTGGAACAAACTGCCCGAAGATGTCGTACAAGCACCCACCACCAATTCCTTTAAAAACAGGCTCGACAAACACCTAAAAAAAACACCAAACTAAACTAACATCAAAATAACAAAGCACCAGTGAACTTAGACATGAACACATCAGCTTAGGCTGTTCGTTCATCAAATAAATAATTAAATAATTAATTAAACCATATCATACATAACCCATTAAAAAAAAAAAACTATTTAATTCAAGGAAAATTTGTGAATAAAATAATTTTCATTATTTTTAATTATCTATATATTCCAAACTACGAAATGGGTCTCTAATCAATCGGTGAAAATAATTTTCACTAATATGGCCGCTAAGCGCCACCCACGGGTGCCCTTGGTGTATCACTATTTGAGAACCACTGGTCTAGTGGGCAAGCAACCGTTGGCTTATGTTTAGTAGCACGGAGAGGTATATATGCCCAAATCATTATTTATTGAATGCACTGCCGCGAAGGTCGAATGCAAAGCAGGATGTGATGTGATGACCCATTTTTGTTTTATTGTCTCTAAGTACTTCCTCACTGCACAGTATGATTGATCTGGGAACATAATAGTGTCCGATTTAAAGTTTTTACAGTCCTAAAACAGAAAACTCAGCCAGTTTGTTTTATTGTCTCAGTCGGTCAGATTCAGATTTAGATATTTATTTCGTCATAAAGAACACACAACAGTAACAATATTTCATTGATACATACGCATATTCAGTCAGCGTGTGTGCGTCCACTGCTGGGCATAGGCCTCTCAAATTTTCCTCCAGTCCTCAATGTCTTCAATATAATGTTTCAATGTCTATTTAAATATACCTATTGTCAGCTTCGATAGCTCAGTGGTGCAGACAGTCGACTGTCGCTATTGATGGTTAAGCAACGCCGGGCCGGTCAGTACTTGGATGGGTGACCGCTCGACCGTTGGAGGCTGAACGTGCTTCGAATACCACGTTAAACTGTAGGTCCCTTCCCTTCTTACCTTACTAGGTGGTAGGGTTCAACCCGCCCGCATTGGTACCGCCGCACTGAATGAAACGTCGGTCGAAACGGCTATGTAAATAGTTCGTGTTTTCCGTCCAGTTCAGTGTAGCCGACATGAAATGAAGGGAAGCACTGACATGGCACCTAGTTCACCCGGTGTTATGTGCTGACATCACGGATGTTGTGATGTAGCCAACAGTGTCAGTTTCCATAAAAAAACAAAAAAAAACCTATTCTTAGATGCAAAAGATGAACTTATTGTAGAACGCGACAAAGTGTATCGATGAAGAGCCATTTAATTGCTGTCAACTGTGTGAGATATATGTCAATTTAATCGAGAGATAAATGCTAACTGAGACTTAGGCCCACTTGCACCAACACAAATTTAATATATAAACCAGTTTAACTCGTTAAGCTAGCACCCGTTGACTGTGGGAACCGCGTTTAAATCCATAACTCGCTACTTAACTTTAAACTCGTGTTGGTGCAAGTGGGCCTTAGTCCGAGTTGGTGAAATTCAGTTCTGGTGTTTTTCTTCAAGAGGTTTTACCCTCACCAGAGTACATATACCTACATAACGTCATGCATGTTTCGTGTTCTATCGCTTATTCCATGGGGAGTGCTCGGAGGAGCTGTTTAACGCGATCCCGCCGTCCCCTTTCCACCTCCGCACCACGAGCACTGGGCAGGGATTGCATCCCTATACGCTGAACTTACCGCGCATGCGTACTCCTCTGGAACGCTCTCCCTGCTCATATATTTCCCCCCAAGTACAGTCTCGGGTCCTTCAAGAGGGGCGTGAATGGGCACCTGTCAGGCCGGCATAGCATGCGCAACCCCCACATACGACCGAAAGTCCATGGGCGCCGTTACACATCTCATGGGTGCCTCGGCGCCATATGTCAAGATTACAATAAAAAAAAAAATTTCCCAGTGGGGTAGGCAGAGACAATGGTTCTCCACGTGCCACGATCCTGACACACCTCTGAAATCTTCCACACTCATAATATTCTACATAAATGCTCGAGTGATCCATACCTCCATGACTTTGCCTGTTGAAATAGTAGATACCTACATGTTTGCTGATCATACTTACCTGGATGGACAAGTATGTATGTATGTATATTTATTTGTATATAATATTCTATATATTTAGTAATTTATATATATTAAACATGTATGGCTTATATTTTACTAGCATGTACTTATATGTATGTATTAATAAGTATTCTTATTATTATTTTTATCTCCAATTGTCACGCAACTCTTTTGCTACTACCTACTTACATTCCACTATATTATCGAATCTCAAACATCCAAAGGTTGACTGTAAGAAATCTCTGTAAGGGATAAGTCCGCCTTTGCACCTTATGTAAATTTTCCAATGTATTTGTTACTGTTTAATGTTTACTGGAGCAATAAAGAATTTTCTATCTATCTATCTATCTACAACGGTGTTGCCAGTGCAAAAATCAATTTCATTGTAATATTTTTTCACAGGTCTCTTCGCGGACTGTCAAATGGTGCTGTACACGGATCTGCAGGTCAGGAGAGATAAAATCAGCCTGACCGACTGCTACACGCCTCTGCGCGTCAACGTGACGGACGAACGTACAATCTACAAATGTATCACTTCCGACGAAACCAATCGGCTGACCCTTAGGGTCAGCGTCGATAGCGCGGCCACCAACAATACCAGAGCTACCATCAAAGTGCAGGCTTCGGCGTTGCCCTCTGCCGAAGATAATATCGTTTACTGCTACTTCAATTTAAACTCTGACCAAGTTCAAATCTCATTCGAACCGCATCCGTCTGTGTGGCATTATCTAATAGTCGAAACTGTCGCAGAGAACGTGACCAACATCGCCGAATGTGAATCGTACGGTGACCCGCTAGACCTGGACGAAGTCAGAAGTCATTCTGTCGTTAATCTGATGAGGGAAAATAAGGGAATGTTCTTCAGCTACGACTACAATATACCGTCCACTGATCTACAGGAAACGCTTAGCGTAGTCAACTTGACATCGGATGAGATAACGACGCTCAGATTTCATATAAATCCTATTTTAGATATCGGCGGAACGATGACGTTGGCCGCGAGTATGTTGATGACTTTGAAATACTACATGGGCTATAAAAGAAAGTTCAAATCGAAGAACGATACGTTGTTGGTGTTTTCGGAAAATGATCCGTTTTTCAAAGTGGTTGTATGCTTAGACGTCGGTCACCACAGTGTACCTTTAAAAAGTGGCAAGTGCAAATATAATGACGCGACGCATCCGGCGTTATTTGTCCTGAACAGCACGGACTCTACAACGATAGATGATAACCTGATGATTCCTTACCCGGAGAGTGGAACTTGGTACCTCAGCGCGAGGTTATTTTGCGACAATACAGTGTGTCCCTGTCGGGTTGCGCCGGATAACTCGAGCAAGTATTACGTAGAGACGGATCATTCGAAACTTGAAGAATACAACAGGGCCAATGAAGCTAATCCGTCCAGTAGAGAAGGTAATTCATTTTTATTGATAACTTTTCAAACTCAACATATTTATTAGTCATTCAAAGAATATGTATCTACAATTTCTGACAAAGGCGCTATACACCTGATTTTATTTTTCCTTTTGATTATAGTTTTTTTTTTTGCTACATCACCTAAAACATTCGTGGTTTCAGCCCATAACACCGTGTGAACTAGGTTCCATGTCAGTGCTTCCCTTCATTTCATGTCGGCTACACTGAATTTGACGGAAAACACAAACTATTTTCAACGCCGTTTCGACCGACAATTCATTCAGTGCGGTGGTACCAACCCGGGTGGGTTAAACCCTACCACCTAGTAAGGTAAGAAGGGAAGGGACCTACAGCTTTATGTGGAATCCGAACCACGGTCAGCCTCCAACGGTCAAGCGGTCACCCATCCAAGTACTGACCGCGCTCAGGGTTGCTTAACAATAGTCGTCCGACCGCACCACTGAGCTACCGAGACTGACTATGACTAGTTATTCTAGCTCTCAAACTGTATCTTAACACTGTAAGCGGTGTCTATTGTGTAGCTAGTCACAGTGTATTGTAAGCGAAGATGTAAAAAAAAATCCTGCGAAGTTTCTTGCCGGCTCTTCTTTGTGGGTGTAATTTAACCGGATTCATTGATTTTATAGGGGGAGTCAGATGTACCGTCAGCGATGTTTTAAAGGTAACATGAAATTAGTCTTCAATTATGTCCTAAGATGGCGCCAGGAGTATCGAATTTGAATTAAATAATTATTATATTTTTAAATCTGCTAATTATAGAACGATGCTAAGTGGGAACAGCATAGTTAAATTTAAAGATTATTTTATATTAAGTAGAAATTTCAAAATAGTGTATTTTAAGGTTTTCATAATTTTTCCAATAAATATTTTCATGTTTTGTCAGTCCGTGAGCTTGGCGGATAAAATGTATAATTTCGCCGCTTCTGCATCATAGATGTCAGACCAAAGTTAAGTTGTCCTATTTGTCTATAGATGGCATGCCTATTTCTTATTATATTTTTAGTTGCCAAATACCAAAATACCCACCAACCAAACCTGCGTGCAATTCAAATACGCGCGTGCGGTTAGGATAAAGTGGAGATACCTTCTTTAAAATTATATTTTTTTACCTCACCACCTTTGAAAACGGAAACAAACCCGATGGATTAAATATAATAATAATAATAAAAATCGTTAGCCATTTATAAGAAAATCGACCTCAACGAAATAATTTGTATAACAGCTACCCTTATTTTTTTTAATTAAAAAAAAACTAAAAAAGGTACCCCTAGATTATCATTTCAAACTACTAAATACGAATTTTGAACGAAATCGGTTGAGCAGTTTAGGCACAAGGTCGCTGGACGGACACACACACACACACACATACATGTTTCTCAAAACCACTTTTTTGGGATCGTTGACAGATATATAGCCCAAATCTGTACTGTGTGGGGCCGGTACTTTAAAAGAATAGCCCCACTGCATCTCTCCCCGTGTATGTCGTAAAAGGCGACTAAGGGATATGACCCCCTTCTTATATTACTAGGTGGTAGGGTTTAACCCGCCCGGGTTGGTACCACCGCACTGAATGAAAGGTCGGTCCAAACGGCTATGTAAATAGTTTGTGTTTTCCGTCCAGTTCAGTGTAGTCGGCACGACCGAAGGGAAGCACTGACGTGGCACCAAGTTCACCCGGTGTTATGGGCTGACATCACGGATGTTGTAGGTGATGTAGCCAACCGTGACAGTTTCAATAAAAAAAAAAAAATCAGTCGCATTCTCAACTTCGACATTTTGGACGATCACAATACTTCCTTTCTCCTTACAGTCGCTCGAAAGTAAAAAGCCACCTCCATAGTTTTTAGCCGTTGCGGTAATTTATCGATCGACGCGCGACGTTCGCTTGTTTTGGAACACGCAAATGTTTGCGTGGAGCGTGCAGGCAAGCGATACGGGTTACTGCGCGTGGAAAAAGGATGACACAATATCGATGCGATCTCTTGAGACGGTCGGTTCTGTATTCACGCGATACGCACACTACCATAATCGCGGTGTCTCGTTTTAGTAATAGTTGAAGTATGAACAAAATGTCTTTGAGTATGAAGTAGGGAGTCCAGGCACCGAATTAAAAAAAGTTGAGTCCAGGGCTATATTTTCCATCTACGATGCTGCTGGTGGTGTTATACCAAAGAGATTAAAAGAGGGTGGGTTTAATGTATTTGTGATAAGCTTTACAGAATATATAAGTCAATGATATTTTATATAAAATTGTAAAATTGTAGATTTTACCGACGACGACCAATGACGTATCACATAAAATCTCTTTGACGACGACACGACAACCGTACGACAACGAATAAAATAAAAAAATAGTAAATCTGATTTAAATGCAAAATTGATAATAAACCATCGCTTCTCTTATATTCTCTATCTTTTTCGGGAGGAAGGAAGGGATTCCTTCCTCGCCCATCTCTCACTCACCTCTCTCCCGGTCTTCTCTCCTCGATCCCGCCTTCCTCCCCTCCTTCCCCTCACCCTTCACGGACCCCCTCTTTGCCACCTTCCCTTTCGCCCATTCCCTCCCTCTCTCCCTACTTCCCTTCCTCCCCTCATGTCGCCCCTCCTTCCCATCACCCTCGCATTCCATTCCTCCCCTACTACCCCTCATCCTGTCCGCAACCCCCTCTTACCCCGCCCCTTCCCCCTTTCAACCTCTCACTCCCTCGATATCCATTCCTCCTCGTTCCCTCTACTACCTCCCTCCCCCACACCTACCCTCATTCACTAACCCTTCCTCCCTCCATACCTCTCCTCCTCTTCTTCTTTTTTTTATGGAAACTGACATGGTTGGATACATCACCTACAACATCCGTGATGTCGGACATGTCGTGCCGGCTATACTGAACTGGACGAAAAAAAACGAAAAAACTATTTACATCAAATCTCTTTGATTTACATAGCCGTTTCGACATACGTTTTATTCAGTGCGGTGGTACCAACCCTAGTAAGGTAAGAAGGGAAGGGTGCTACAGTTTTACGTGGAATCCGAACCACGGTCAGCCTCAAATGGTCGAGCGGTCACCCATCCAAGTGTTGACCGCGCCCAGGGTTGCCTGCACCACTGAGCTACCCAGGCTGACAAACGTACCTCCCACCCACTCCCCCTTCTTTTCTCTCCCCCTTCCTCTTCCTGACCATTATTCATTATTTCTTACCAAAAGCAGTAACTATTGAGTAATCTGTGCCAAAAGACTAGATAATAAATTTTCATATCCTTACCTAGAGAAATCATGGATTCCCCATACAAAAACTTTCACCCCTATTTCACCCCTTATTTTTAGGTTTCCGTATCCCTGTACGGAAGCCTATTACTAAGCCTCCGCAGTCTGTCTGTCCGTCCGTCCGTTTGTCTATCCGAGGGCTGTATCTCTTGAACCGTAATAGGAAGCCCGTTGAAATTTTCACAGAATATGTGTTACTATAGCGGATATAACAACAAATAAGCGGAGCTAGGTACAACCCAAGTACAACCAAAGAGTTTGTAAATTCTTTGGACCGGAGTAAAACCGCAATCAGGAAATTACAATCTTACACGTTCAACGCCACATGAAAAATCCAGTATTTCCGTTTGGGCCACGGGGCTCACCGCTCACCGGTGAGCCTTTCCTTACTGAACCATTCAGGGCATGGGGGTCACCGGTGAGCCGCGTGAGAGGGCCTACGTAAACGCTTCCTACAAGCCACAGAGCGCAGCTACAAAGCCAATATGGAAGTGAGCCGCATGGCCTTGTAGTCGAAGCGGACGGCGTGGTTTTCAAATCCAATAGAAACTTGTAGTTTTTTATTAAGTTAATTGTAACGATGCTAGGGCTGCTCTTAACGATAAGGTAGAAAATAATATTTGTATTAATAGAATTAATAAAACCAGAAAATAATAAGAAAATATTCGTCAAAATAAAAATGAACATAAAATTTTCTTCATTGCCAAATAAGAAGACATTATTTATTACGAAAATAATTTATGAAATTGAACAAAACAAAATATTTATGAAATTGAACAATCACAACATTATGACACTTCATTATTTAAAATAATCAATCATCTTAACCCCAAAGGGTTTAACCATAAACAATAAAGAATTATCCGTGAGTCATGTTAAAACAAGGCAAACAAAGGAATGGTTTAGTTGGGCTGCTTTGGCAATAAGTGGATACTTTTTTCGACTTGGTTTTAGCCTGTTTGCTACCCATTATTGGTACGTTCTTTGCATAACATTGGTGACATGTTCTTCTCACTTTTCTGGCCAATCCCTCTTTCCTTTCCAGAGTGTGTTTCATTCTCTTCCGTCTTTCTATATGCATTTCATAGTCGCTATCCTCACTCTCCGACAAAAGAATTCGACAGCATCTTCTTTTCGTTGGTTGAACTACGTCTTCATAGAATCTATTCCGAAACTACGGTTCAGAAGATCTATCTCGATGTTTTCTAACTGCGTTAGCGCTTCTTGTGTTAACTCGAAATCTTCAAAATAATCATTTTTGGCGAGAAAAGCGTAAAACATCCTCAATTGTCGACGCAGCCGGACCGGGATTGATCGCTGCGTCCGCGGCGCGCGCGCAACGGGCGCGACCCCGCGGCCCCAGCCAACAGAAAAATACAAATCCTTCATAGGAGGCCACACGATCCACCCGTGAGCCTTCTGCTATATCTCGAAAATTAGACGGTAAAAGTCGCAAATTTTTATTTTCCTTACAAATTACCGCATTTTATAAACTTTGTGATGAAAATCTCAAGTTGATGAAAATTACGGATATAATGAGTTTGGCTTGGCCCGAACCGAAAAGTACGCTAGGCCCACCGGTGGGTCGTATGGCGTTCAACGTGTTAATTGTGGGCTGATTTTGAAAATTCTTTTTTTGTTTGGTAGGTCATACTTCAGAGGTGCTCCCATTGAAATTTTATTGAAATTGATTGAGCGGTTTATGAAAAAGCAACAAAATACTATTGGTGTGTGGTTACCTTCAGCAAAACTTTTGTGATGTGGGCTTTTTCAGCAATTTGCAGTTTGACACATGGCGAATAATTCTGTACCACTTCAACCGATTTCGATTATTCGATTTCGATTATTGTTTTTTATGTAATATTGTTTTAAAAATATAAAACCGACTTAAAAAAAATTAACTAGAACTAAAAAGTATTAAATAGGTAGAATAGGTACCTAATATTTTGAAATTTTCTCTGTCATTGTATTGAAATACATGAATCGATATTGTCATTCATATTCGGACCCTTGTTTCATGAATATTCTAAATTTGAAATCTTTTCCGACCGGCCAGATGCGTTTAATATATTATAATACGAGTACGAGTACCATCGAGCTGGTCTGATGATGGAGACGGAAGGTGGCCATAGGAACTCCTAAACTACACATGATAAACCCATCGTGTTTGGGCTCGTTGAATTTGTCATCACGAGCAATTTACTTTAGACCTAGGAGATTCTCAATTCGACGGTATGTTTTCTTTTTTTGGATGTTTGTTACGCGATTACTCCGTCAATTATTGTGGGCCGATTTTGAAAATTCTTTTTTTTTGTTTGAAAGGGGATAACCATGACGTGGTTCCATTTTAATTTGGTCGAGATCAGATTGGAAAGCGAGGCGGAATCGCGAGGCCGAAGGTCGAGCGATTCCGCCGAGTACATTAATAGCAAAAAATTCCAAAAAAAACTGTGAAATAAAAAACTATTTAAAAAAATATATAAAAACCGCCTTCAAAAATGTATGAAATAAAAAAAATCGAACCCTAGAGTTGAAGGCGGTGCTAAAGCAAGCAAAAATGATACATGAAAGAAAACATGCGTGGATGATATCCTTTGTGATTTGTGTAGCCTTCTTTAGCACCGCCTTCAACTCTAGGGTTCGATTTTTTTAATTTCATAAATTTTTTAAGGCAGTTTTCATTTTTTTTTTTTACATACAATGCTGACATTATTAGAATGAAGAGTGACGAGTATTTGTTTAACTGTTCAACTAAATAAATACGTTCTATCCACAGAGCACGGAATACCGCGCGCGCGCGCGCGGGGGTATTCCGTGCTCTGTGTGGATCTATCTATTAAAAGCGCACAAACAGGAAATAACAATCATAATAATATTTTGTTCCGTATACCAAATAATTTTCAAAACATTTTTTTATTTTATTTAATTTGATAAGAAGTGTTAGTTTAATTGTAAATTGTCATAATTTTATTATTCAAATATAATTAAAAATTTTGGAATTTACATAAATAATGTTCTTTATAAATATAAATGAAAGCGCCATCTTTTGTCTAGTAGCAGTAATTCTACAGCCTAGTGACAATTAAAGGTACCTAGATACATGTTGTATTTCAACTAGATAGCGCCCTTAGTATAGAAGTATTAACAAACATTAACGCCACCTGTTTGTTTTACGACAACATCAAGAAAAATTATTAACGCCCTCTGTTGGTTTTACGATTTACAACGTTACCAAATTTGTTATATGGAGTGGTCTATCTGTCCCGACAGGGTTATAAAATCAATGCCGGATTGTAAAAACTAAACAGGACAAATTCAAGCGTAGTGTACTACTATACGAATGATGAATAAAGAAAATAGGAATTCAGCAATGTCCAAACTGCAACAGCAAACTCAAAACACTGATGCGTTTCCACCCGACAATTGAATAACGAATTGTTAAAATTATGAAATTACTAATAAACACTCCTATTAGGTGGATTGGTTGTACTTCAGCTGCTATGGGTTGATCTAGCTTTCAAGTAATTTAGGATGAACACAGAATTAAGCATTGTGCAGTAACATTGGAGTATGTTGCAGAAACTTAATAGATTATTTTGTATCGAACATGTTGCAGCAACAATATAGACCATGTTCAGCAGCAGAACTGATATGCTCACCACTGGCGGCTGGTCCTAAAGTGCGCTCGTGCGCCGCACTACCATACCACGAGAAGTCTTCACTTCACTCAAAATAAATAATACCTTACAACATACTACATTAAAACCATAAAAATTGTACTCCAAATAAATACGAATGTGAATTCGACCTTATTTTATAGATCACAAGGCACGTTTTTGCGAGTAAACGCGCGCGCCGTGCGGAATATAAATCGCACGCGGGTCTCCCATACTGAATGTATGGGGATCGGCAAAACACCGCTGGCGCGTGAGACAGAAGATACTTCATAGAAACAGTATGGGCCGAAAGGAGTTCTGCGTGCGGCGCACGAGCGCCAAACAAGGACGCTATATCGTGAATACCCGCGCGTGCGACACGTCGCGTCGCGAGCGATTCGTTTTGCACAAGTCCGTCTTACAAACTCTTTGCCGTCTACCTAGAGTCAGCGCGCTGTCATGTGATGTCACATACCTGCTAGCGCGCGAATATTTAAAATGGGATATGGTTAGGTTTTGTGCTTTCTGTCACGTGATACTGTAAATTAAGTGGTACCGATATTTGCCTAAGCGTTGGTTAAAGGCAAGGCTTTACAATCAGGTGATCCCGGGTTCAATTCCTACTTTTCAAATGCTTTTATTTTTATATATTTTTTTTTGAAGTATTTTTGGACTGTATTCTTTTTGAAAGCTGCAGTAGTGTTGTGGTCTATGGGGTGTATTCATAAAGGTGCTAAAAATAAGTTAAAAAACTTGTTTGGATTTTTTTTTCTTGTTCTTTGCAACTCATTGAGTGTCTTGAGAATATTCATACTAGGTACTTACATAATAAAACGCAGGCGTTTAAAAAATTCGGAAGTCCCGATCTTAAAATAACATGACGGGAATGTGTTGGGAAATTTGGTATTTAAGTAGGTAGGTACTTAGCGCACTACCGGTCACTGAAGTCACCAGCCGCCACTGATGCTCACGACACTGCAACATGTTGCTGTGGTCATCCATAATCTGTACCCATAATTTAGCTCCCTAATGAGAGGGAAAAGGAAAGAAAGGTTAGGTTAAGGGGGGTACTAGGCAAAACATCACATCATATTATCCTAACTATAGCCATATTTCAATAGATATAACTATAATTTATATGCTTATAGTTAGGTAACGATTCAAGGTATAATGTGCGATAGATTATTGTAATATAATCTTGTAAATTCTCTGAAAAATAAGTGGGTGAAAAGTGGTAAGAACGTTCGAAAATGCATTTGCTATTAAAATCTACCCACATTACAAATACGTCCATACAAAAAACGCTCGCACAGGGCAACGGCCCAAAATTTATAATGTACAAAGATAGTTAAGTGAAAAACCATTTATTCTGTAAGCTACTCTAAGCTCAATGAAGCATTTTTCGTATTAGATGCATTTGTAAAAAATGGCGACGGAAATAGCAAAGGAATTTTGTAATGAATTTACCACTTTTCAACCACATATTTTTAAGAGAATTTATAAGATTAAATTAAAAATAATGTATTCACATTATACCTCGAATCTTTACCTAACTATAGGCATATAAATTATAGTTAATCACTTGAAATATAGGTATGGTTAGGGAAATACGAAGTGCTTTTGCCTAGTACCCCCCCCCCCCCCCCCCCCCCCCCCCTAAAAACATAAAACAATATGGTACACAAATTACGGGTACATCAATTACTGTTCCCCATTTGAAGCAACACAGGGAATATCTGGCTCTAGGCCAAAATTACTATACTTCACAAACTATCTTTGTGTCACAAATGTTTGCGTAACGTCTCCACAGGTGAGTCGAGCTGCAACGTAACGATGATGTTCTCCGTGTCGTCGATGCCGTGCGTGTTGGGGCGTTGCAGCAACCACGGCAGTTGCATCTTTACGACGTCGGGCGGTCTCGTCATGTCCTCATGCAGTTGCACTACGGGCTATGGAGGTGAGTGTTACAAGAACAACTTTTACAAGTTAAGGGTTAGTGTATTGCCATGTATTTTTTTTTTTATTTTTTTTTATTGACAGCTCGACATATGTCGCCGAGCCACCCATAAGGTGTCTAACGACGCCCATGGAAATTCGGTCGTATACGGGGGTTGCGAATGCCATGCCGGCCTAACAGGTGCCCATTCATGCCTCTCTTGAAGGACCCGAGACTATACTTGGGGGGAAATATGTGGGCAGGGAGAGCGTTCCAGAGTTTACCGGTTCTGTGGAGGAAGGATCTGCAGAACCGATTAGTACGAATCCGCGGTAAGTCCAGCGTATAGGGATGCAATCCCTGCCCAGTGCGCGTTGTACGGAGGTGGAAAGGGGACGGAGGAATCGCGTTAAACAGCTCCTCCGAGCACTCCCCGTGGAACGATAGAACACACTTAGGGCGCCGACATCCCTCCGAAGTTGCAGTGGTTCTAGATCGCGGGGCACGTCGGGGTCATCCACTAGTCGCACGGCTCGTTTCTGCAGAAGTTTCACTAAAATGTACATCATTGATGCACACCAAATTTCTTACCCCAGACCGAAATGAAAGGCTGGCTTTTTGCCAATAAAAAACGGGCCTATTCTTGCTCCTTAGTATGTTTAAAATTTTGTCAGCGTATGTAATTTACGGTTGAAGTTTGCCAAGAAACAGATTTTATTTGTGTATTTCGTTTTACTCAGGCGGCATGGGGTCATGTGAGTTTGTTCACACTGTTTATGCTTGTATGAGTTTTTGATTGGATTTTAAATTAATTTATTTTATTTTATGTAAATGTATTTTTTTTATTATTGTGTTATCTTTTATCATATTCTCTATTATTAAAAAAAAGTGGTCCAGAGCGAGTAAGGCTAGCAAAAATTATGGTTCTGTCCTAAAACATTAAAAAACCAATATATTTTGTCCACGAAAATATTACATTGTCGGCTTAATATCTACTAACCCTATGAAAGTAAAAATTTTAGCTTTAGAAACCTAGAACAGGGTATTTGATGTGAAGTCTATTAATAGAGTCAATGATTTTCACTCAAAAACTTTTTTTTTTATGGAAACTGACACGGTTGGCTACATCACCTACAACATCCGTGACGTCAGCCTATAACACCGGGTGAACTTGGTGCCACGTCAGTCCTCCATTCGGTCGTGCCGGCTAAACTGAACTGGACGGAGAACACAAACTATTTACATAGCCGTTTCGGCCGACCTTTCATTCAGTGCGGTGGTACCAACCCGGGCGGGTTAAACCCTACCACCTAGTAACATAAGAAGGGAGCCATAGCCCTTAGTCGCCTTTTACGACATACACGGGGAGAGATGGAGTGGGGCTATTCTTTTAAAGCACCGGCCCCGCACGTTACAAATTCTCTGGTACTGATTCCGCAGGTTGGGACTGCTCCGACGACTCGCGAATGGACTCCCACGCGCAGATGTTGGTCGCCGTCCTCCTGCTGACACTCAGCAATCTCCTGTTCTTGTTCTCGATGTACGTGGCCGTCATCCGACAGTACTACACGGAAGCCGTCATGTACACATTCACCATGATCCTCTCCACGTTCTATCACGCGTGCGACGCCCCGGCGCGTGTCGCCTACTGCATCGTCAGCGGCAGTCTGCTCCAGTTCGCCGACTTCTTGTGCGGCATAATGTCGTTCTGGGTGACGCTTCTGGCGATGAGCATTATTAACCGGTGCCTTAGATCAATACTTCAATTAACTGGTGCGATTGTAGTGGCGCTCATGACAACGTGGAACATGCAATCTCTTGTCACTTTCGCGCTTCCGGCCACTTTTGGTGTGGCGATTACGTTCGGTAGTTGGTACGTCGCGTACAGAAATGAGAGGTGCATGCATTTTCCGAAATCTTACTACGTGAAGTATCTGCCGATGGGAGTGGTGCTAGTCGCGATAGGATTGGTGTGTTTTGCGTTTTTGCAGACGGAGCAGAATTATAAATATGTACATTCTATTTGGCACGTGACTGTCGCTCTGAGTGTCGTCTTTTTGCTCCCGGACTCGAGGAGGGAAAATGCGGAGCATACGAACCCCTTCCTGCCGGCTTCAAAGTTCTGGAAGCTGCTTCGGCAACCATGATATCCGATAGTACACGTTTGAGAAATATCCTCAAACCTAATATGGAGAGACGCGCGCGCGTATAAATTGCAGACGAAGCAGAAATATAAACATGTACATATTATTTGGCACATGATTATCGCTCTGATTGTCGTATGTTGGCTTCCGGACTCGAGGAGGGAAAATGCGGAGCATACGAACCCCTTCCTGCCGGCTTCAAAGTTCTGGAAGCTGCTTCGGCAACCATGAGATCCGATAGTACACGTTTGAGAAATGTTCTCAAACCTAATATGGAGATACGCGTGTGCGTTTAAATTGCAGACTGAGCAGAATTATAAATATGTACATTCTATTTGGCACATGATTATCCCTCTGAGTGTCGTCTGTTTGCTTCCGGACTCGAGGAGGGAAAATGCGGAGCATACGAACCCCTTCCTGTCGGCTTCAAAGTTCTGGAAGCTGCTTCGGCAACCATGAGATCCGATAGTACATGTTTTAGAAACATTCTCAAACCTAATATGGAGAGACGCGTGCGCGTATAATTGCAGACGATGCAGAATTATAAATATGTACATATTATTTGGCACATGATTATCGCTCTGAGTGTCGTCTGTTTGCTTCCGGACTCGAGGAGGGAAAATGCGGAGCATACGAACCCCTTCCTGTCGGCTTCAAAGTTCTGGAAGCTGCTTCGGCAACCATGAGATCCGATAGTACATGTTTTAGAAACATTCTCAAACCTAATATGGAGAGACGCGTGCGCGTATAATTGCAGACGATGCAGAATTATAAATATGTACATATTATTTGGCACATGATTATCGCTCTGAGTGTCGTCTGTTTGCTTCCGGACTCGAGGAGGGAAAATTTGGAGCTTACGAACCCCTTCCTGCCGGCTTCAAAGTTCTGGAAGGTGCTTCGTCAACCATGAGATCCGATAGTACACGTTTGAGAAATGTTCTCAAACCTAATATGGAGATACGCGTGTGCGTTTAAATTGCAGACTGAGCAGAATTATAAATATGTACATTCTATTTGGCACATGATTATCCCTCTGAGTGTCGTCTGTTTGCTTCCGGACTCGAGGAGGGAAAATGCGGAGCATACGAACCCCTTCCTGTCGGCTTCAAAGTTCTGGAAGCTGCTTCGGCAACCATGAGATCCGATAGTACATGTTTTAGAAACATTCTCAAACCTAATATGGAGAGACGCGTGCGCGTATAATTGCAGACGATGCAGAATTATAAATATGTACATATTATTTGGCACATGATTATCGCTCTGAGTGTCGTCTGTTTGCTTCCGGACTCGAGGAGGGAAAATGCGGAGCATACGAACCCCTTCCTGTCGGCTTCAAAGTTCTGGAAGCTGCTTCGGCAACCATGAGATCCGATAGTACATGTTTTAGAAACATTCTCAAACCTAATATGGAGAGACGCGTGCGCGTATAATTGCAGACGATGCAGAATTATAAATATGTACATATTATTTGGCACATGATTATCGCTCTGAGTGTCGTCTGTTTGCTTCCGGACTCGAGGAGGGAAAATTCGTAGCTTACGAACCCCTTCCTGCCGGCTTCAAAGTTCTGGAAGGTGCTTCGTCAACCATGAGATCCGATAGTACACGTTTGAGAAATGTTCTCAAACCTAATATGGAGATACGCGTGTGCGTTTAAATTGCAGACTGAGCAGAATTATAAATATGTACATTCTATTTGGCACATGATTATCCCTCTGAGTGTCGTCTGTTTGCTTCCGGACTCGAGGAGGGAAAATGCGGAGCATACGAACCCCTTCCTGTCGGCTTCAAAGTTCTGGAAGCTGCTTCGGCAACCATGAGATCCGATAGTACATGTTTTAGAAACATTCTCAAACCTAATATGGAGAGACGCGTGCGCGTATAATTGCAGACGATGCAGAATTATAAATATGTACATATTATTTGGCACATGATTATCGCTCTGAGTGTCGTCTGTTTGCTTCCGGACTCGAGGAGGGAAAATGCGGAGCATACGAACCCCTTCCTGTCGGCTTCAAAGTTCTGGAAGCTGCTTCGGCAACCATGAGATCCGATAGTACATGTTTTAGAAACATTCTCAAACCTAATATGGAGAGACGCGTGCGCGTATAATTGCAGACGATGCAGAATTATAAATATGTACATATTATTTGGCACATGATTATCGCTCTGAGTGTCGTCTGTTTGCTTCCGGACTCGAGGAGGGAAAATTCGGAGCTTACGAACCCCTTCCTGCCGGCTTCAAAGTTCTGGAAGGTGCTTCGTCAACCATGAGATCCGATAGTACACGTTTGAGAAATGTTCTCAAACCTAATATGGAGATACGCGTGTGCGTTTAAATTGCAGACTGAGCAGAATTATAAATATGTACATTCTATTTGGCACATGATTATCGCTCTGAGTGTCGTCTGTTTGCTTCCGGACTCGAGGAGGGAAAATGCGGAGCATACGAACCCCTTCCTGCCGGCTTCAAAGTTCCGGAAGGTGCTTCGGCAACCATGAGATCCGATAGTACACATTTGAGAAATATCCTCAAACTTAATATGGAGAGACGCGCGCGCGTATAAATTGCAGACGAAGCAGAATTATAAATATGTACATTCTATTTGGCACATGATTATCGCTCTGATTGTCGTCTGTTTGCTTCCGGACTCGAGGAGGGAAAATGCGGAGCATACGAACCCCTTCCTGTCGGCTTCAAAGTTCTGGAAGCTGCTTCGGCAACCATGAGATCCGATAGTACATGTTTTAGAAACATTCTCAAACCTAATATGGAGAGACGCGTGCGCGTATAATTGCAGACGATGCAGAATTATAAATATGTACATATTATTTGGCACATGATTATCGCTCTGAGTGTCGTCTGCTTGCTTCCGTACTCGAGGAGGGAAAATGCGGAGCATACGAACCCCTTCCTGTCGGCTTCAAAGTTCTGGAAGGTGTTTCGGCAACCATGAGATCCGATAGTACATGTTTTAGAAACATTCTCAAACCTAATATGGAGAGACGCGTGCGCGTATAATTGCAGACGATGCAGAATTATAAATATGTACATATTATTTGGCACATGATTATCGCTCTGAGTGTCGTCTGCTTGCTTCCGTACTCGAGGAGGGAAAATGCGGAGCATACGAACCCCTTCCTGCCGGCTTCAAAGTTCCGGAAGGTGCTTCGGCAACCATGAGATCCGATAGTACACATTTGAGAAATATCCTCAAACTTAATATGGAGAGACGCGCGCGCGTATAAATTGCAGACGAAGCAGTATTATAAATATGTACATTCTATTTGGCACATGATTATCGCTCTGATTGTCGTCTGTTTGCTTCCGGACTCGAGGAGGGAAAATGCGGAGCATACGAACCCCTTCCTGTCGGCTTCAAAGTTCTGGAAGCTGCTTCGGCAACCATGAGATCCGATAGTACATGTTTTAGAAACATTCTCAAACCTAATATGGAGAGACGCGTGCGCGTATAATTGCAGACGATGCAGAATTATAAATATGTACATATTATTTGGCACATGATTATCGCTCTGATTGTCGTCTGCTTGCTTCCGTACTCGAGGAGGGAAAATGCGGAGCATACGAACCCCTTCCTGTCGGCTTCAAAGTTCTGGAAGCTGCTTCGGCAACCATGAGATCCGATAGTACATGTTTTAGAAACATTCTCAAACCTAATATGGAGAGACGCGTGCGCGTATAATTGCAGACGATGCAGAATTATAAATATGTACATATTATTTGGCACATAATTATCGCTCTGAGTGTCCTGTTTGCTTCCGGACTCGAGGAGTGAAAATTCGGAGCATACGAACCCCTTCCTGCCGGCTTCAAAGTTCTGGAAGGCGCTTCGATAACCATGAGATCCGATAGTACATGTTTGAGAAACATTCTCAAACCTAATATAGAGAGACGGTGCGGGTATAAATTGTTGCTAGTCCAATATGAACAAATATAAGTACAGATTTTGTTGTATAGTACATTTTGTACAGTCCGTTATTGTTATTAATGATTTATACAAATTTCTTTATAATTATTTTAGTGTTAGAATATTTTAACACATATAAGTGCAAACGAGTGCGGGGGTTAGGGTCTCTCACGGCCACGCAAAGCGTCTGAGAGCTAAAGTACATACATACATACCACACGCTGTATCCCGACAATCGCGATAAGCAGAGTAATCGGTATTGTGCTGCAAGTATTCTGGTAAATTACAGCACAACCCCGACCACCACGTTTAGCAATGTAGGACAAGATAGGACAATTAAGACAAGATAACTATCAAGTAGCAAGTAAGGCACGAAGGCCCAACTTCTGCGTGACTCGCTGGAAGGACCGCGCTAAGGTGAGAGGTGGCTAACCTGTAGCCCTTTAGCGCGACATCTTGTCTTTATCCCTTAGTCGCCTTTTACGACATGCACGGGGAGAGATGCAGTGGGGCTATTCTTTTGAAATACCAGCCCCACACAGTCTCTAAAGCAGCAGTTCCCAAAAGGGTCACAGGGGTTCCGTGGGTTACAGCCGGAAAAAGCACAAAACACTCTCCTTAATAAAAAACGTGCAACATGTTTTTAATTTCAAACTTAAAGTCTTGCTATACAAATCAAACATGATATCCGCGAACAATTTAGTATAAAAAATTAGGTATAGGTCACATGCATTTAGTTTTCATTTTCACACTAGCTAATTAACTTTTTTTAATTTACTTGGTGTTCCGCCAACAGAAGGACGAACATTTAGTGTTCTGTAGACGAAAATAATTGGGAGCCGCTGCTGTAAGTCCAGTTATTATAGGACTGTAAGACAGATCACCAGCTCGCTTACTGTGTATCTCTACAAATTCTCAATTTTCGATTTTATCCGAAATTTTGTTGTTATTATTGCTTATAATTGTAAATACAGTAATACATATTAAAGCCTGACCAGGAATATATGAGGGGCCGCCATATTGCGGAATTTCGTTGGAACTAATTTCTTACACTGGCCACAATTATGTTTGATGCTTGATAATCTGTTGTCAATGTCAAAATTGCTTCTGAACTGACATTTAGGTGAAACGTTATGTCATTGTAGTGAGATTGTCATGAATTGGCCGCCGTAATGTACAATTAGGTAATTATTTTTTGTTCTATCTAGGTGTATCTCAAGCATCTATTTACCGAATAGCAAACAAAAGAGGGACGTAAATATTATTCGTTCTGAACAAAAAACACTTTTTGACTTTACAGAAATACGAAACGTTCGAATAAAAATAGCTTAGGTTAAGTTTTTCTGAACTAGAATTTTTATTAAAAAGTTTAAGTGTTTCAGCAAGGTCGATTAATAATTTTTTTAATAATTTGTACACTTTGCTTCAGGACATATCTGCAGATACATAGAAAAAATGTTGTGAACATGTAAATGTCAAGGCTAGTTCTTTTTACATTGACATCAAAATATATATAAAAGATGCATTAAATTAAAATACATTTTGTATATCTTATTGTGTATTTCAGTGCAAAAGTACATTTTGAATAAAAACATCGGCCAATTCAATATGTGCGTACTATACTGAATGTTGCTATATAAATCTAAAAAGAGCTGTCAAGATGGAGCCATCCATCTTGACAGCTCTCATATATTCCTGGTCAGGCTTTAATATGTATACATACCTCCTTATAATGTTCTGTTGAGTAACAAATTTATTGTTATAACTATTGAATTTGTTTACACTGAGTAAACACTTCTATTTTAGTGATTTTCGATTATTAAAATTATTTATATAGAAAGTGCATGCATATATTTTAACCCTCAAATGCGCCCGGCGGCAATATTCTCAGGGTGCCTTCGGTTATGTTGAATGAATAACCACTTATTTTGTTTAGGCACTTAATGTAACGCACTAAGTAGTTATATTAAAACCAATTATGGCAAGTATAAATTATTTAGTTTAAGATCTATGACTATAAAACTTTTCAATGACTGCTAATAATGCTGAAATTATTAGAAAAGAAATAAAGCATTTATATACAAATGTAAAAAATTAGATCTCTATGTAAGCCAAACTATTCCATTTAATATAGGACTGTGCCTTCAATGAACAACTAGGAGTTTCATACAAAATTATATGCTATATTATAATTTAAAAATTGCATCAATCTCGGATCGACTAGCTCGTGCTTCTTTTCTCTTTCTCACGCATTAGAGTGAGATATTGATAGATAGAGATAGCTCTTATACTCTTGTCTCGTTCAAATTTAATATGTTATTTGCTTTCGTGTACTGTAAATTATTTTTTTTTGTGCACAATAAAATGTTTCTATTTTACTTATCTAATAATATATAAGATGGAGAATGAAAGGTGTAATGTTGATCCGAAATTGGCACAAGCCGATGTGACTCAAATTTCGAGTAACATTATTTAATTTAGATCCTGTAGCGACATTAACATCGAGAAATCTGCTCATACGGAAAGTTTGGATGCAAATTATGGCAACCCTTATTTAAGGCGCTTAGTAACGCAACATGTCGATTCTTGAAGAAGTAGCCCAGGATAACTAGACCAATCTAAAGGCTAAAAACTACTGCAAAATATAGAACAATTCTTTGTCTATCGATCACACCTTTTTGGTTGTAAAATTTTATCATTTTCTACACAAACTATATGGTAACCAAATGTCGATGTTTTTCTTCCGCGTGAACTTTGAAGACATGATCTCAGAAACTAAAGAGAATTTGAATGGAATTTTCATAGCAAAATGACGCCGTTTGTTATATCTATCGATCACACGCTTTTCAAAGTTCTAATGCGAAGGATCGCAATTTATGAAAAAACCCCCTGATGAAAGCTATTACGCGCTACGCCGTTGGCGTTACTAGGCGCCTTAAACAAATCCGAGTCTCCGGTCACAGTGATCAATAACTGGAATAAACAAACTTGATAATTACCTAATTACTTGAGTTAATTAGTTTTAATTACAGGAAAATTCATTTTGAAAATTTGATTAAATAAGACCTCATCATTACACTTTACAAAGTTTACAACTAGTCACCAAACACTGTGTATTAATTTTACTTGACAATGTATTTGTTTCCGCTATTCTCCAGATAGCATTTATTATGTATTAGGCTTAACCACAGAGCATCAAATACCTACCGCCCGCGCCCCCTACTAGAGGCGCCCTAAGCGATGATATTTGAAACCCAATAACCGTACGCTGAGCTGCTAGCGCTTCGTATGTGTGTGTGTGTGCTAGTATCGACACTACACACAAAGAGGAGCAAGTTAGGCACACGCACAAAACAAATGCACACGCACAACACGCATATGTAAGTCATAGGCCACGCCCACAGGCTTCAACGGCGTTGTAAAGAAATCGCGCTCACGGCGCCTCTAGTAGGGGCGGGCGCGCGCATTTCATGCTCGGTGGGCTTAACTCACACGTACGGCATCTCCCTCTCTCCACTTATCTATCGGACAGCACCGCACAATACCTACATACAAATAATTTGTATGCGGTGATGATGGCGATGACGTTTTTTCTGAGTTAAGTCCCCATTTTCATAACGTGTGTAGAAGTATGGTACTTTTTTTTTTTTTTTTATTGAAACTGACACCGTTGGCTACATCACCATTACAACATCCGTGATGTCAGCCCATAACACCGGATGAACTTGGTGCCACGTCAGTGAATCGCTTCGGTCGTGCCGGCTACAGTGAACTGGACGGAAAACACAAACTATTTAGATAGCCGTTTCAACCGACCTTTCATTCAGTGCGGTGGTACCAAACCGGGCGGGTTAAACCCTACCACCTAGTAATATAAGAAGGGATTCATATCCCTTAGTCGCCTTTTACGACATACACGGGGAGAGATGCAGTGGGGCTATTATTTTAAAGTACCGGCCCCGCACGGTACGTACTAATATTACTTACAGTACTAATATTATGTCAGCCTCGGTAGCTCAGTGATACGGTTGGTCGACTGTTGTTAAGTACACCTGGGTGCGGTCAGTTGGATGGGTGACCGCTCGACCTTTGGAGGCTGACCGTGGTTCGGACTCCACGTAAAACTGTAGGTCCCTTCCCTTCTTACCTTACTAGGTGGTAGGGTTTATACCGCCCGGGTTGGTACCACCGCACTGAATGAAACATCGGTCGAAACGGCTACCTATATAAATAGTTTGTGTTTTCCGCCCAGCTCAGTGTAGCCGACATGAAATGAAGGGAAGCACTGACATGGTACTTAGCTCACCCGGTGTTGATGACATCACGGATGTAGTAAGATGATGTAGCCAACTGTGTCAGTTTCCATAAAAAAAAAGTAATGTTGCAGTGTGGTGCGTGTGAGATAAGTAAGACATAGACTGACAGCTGTCATACTGAGGTTCAGTGTATAAAGTTCGGACCACTGGTGGAGGGGGAGGGGGTCCATCTTACCGAGATAATAATAATAATTGTGATAGAACTTAGAAATGTGTTGTTCTAAGTGATGAACAAAACGATGGTGTGATATGAGAAATATATATGGAATAAATAAGAATTATTGTAATGTTATATTGATGTCCAATAAAAAAAAATTAAGAGTTTATTGTATTAGGATATAATAGGGTTTAGTGTTTTCAGAGTTTAAAACGCACACTATCATGACTTATTGCAAAGATTTGATACTTCACTTACGCTTCAGTCAGTCAGCGCAGGGGCGTAGTGTCCACTTACTGTATGCTTATTTATTTAATATACTTTATTGTTTTATTTATATGATACAACAAATGGCGGACTTATTATCTAAGGTAATCTCTGCCGGTCAACTACCCTATTACAACATTTATGTGAGTATTTACAGAAAAAACACTTTTACAAGTAAATATACGTCATATAAAACAAAAAGAAAGAGAAGTTAAACCCTACCACCTAGTAATATAGGAAGAAATATGACTCCCTTCTTATTATTACTAGGTGGTAGGGTTTAACCCGCCCGGGTTGGTACCACCGCACTGAATGAAGGGTCGGTCGAAACGGCTATGTAAATAGTTTATGTTTTCCGTCCAGTTCAGTGTAGCCGGCACGACCGAAGGGAAGCTCACCGTGGCATTGACGTGGCACCAAGTTCACCCGGTGTTATGGGCTGACATCACGGATGTTGTAGGTGATGTAGCCAACCGTGTCAGTTTCCATAAAAAATTTTTTTACACTTGACTTGACACCAAGGCACGCCACCACACGCGGTCTTCCGCTGTTCTCATCCATCCACTCCCGGCTACCTTTTTTAGGTCATCTGTCCACCTAGCCGGTATTAATATGTATTTTAATTTAATTTCTATTACATGTTTAGTAAGTTTTATTAATTTTTTTATTAAAATTATTTAAGTCGAAAAAGGAAATAGTAGGTTTAGGACAACTATGTTGCTTTGTAGTTTTTATTTTGCCGATTTGCTACAACCTGACGAAGTTGCCATAAATAATACAGTAAAACCGGTCAAGTGTGAACCATAATTGCCAGTGATCGGAATAGGTAGATTTTATACCTGTACTTGCAAGTTTTGCTGGAAATAATGCAGATTATTCTTAGATTTTAATGTTTTTATTGCAGGATTTAGAATTTTAATGTCATTTATATGAAACTTCAATTAAATAAATAAAATATAATAATAAGAAAAAATATATTTATTGAGGAAAATAGCAAATAATTATATAATTAATGTACATTTGCACCAAAACATTTGTCCAACATACCACTAGGTATATTGTAATAAATAAGGTAAGTACTCTGCGGAGACAAGTGTTCATACTTTGCACAGCAAATTCATAATAATATTCTAAAGTCCTGAGATGCCCAGATAAAAAAAAAAAACAATTTAACTGTATACAAGAAAACATTAGAAATAAAAATTCTACCTATTCCAAATCGGAAGCAATTGCCAGTGATCGGAAATTACGATCACTGGCAATTGCTCAATTATTAATAATAATAATACCCTTATGCCACTTAATGCGTGGCAAGGGCGGGCTTAATGCCTTAGGAAATGTCCTCCAGTCGGTTGACCTACATTTTTACATGGAATTCGTTATTCACTGTGTTATATTATTATTTATATGAAAATATGGTACGACGAGTGATTTATGTAAGTTGAATGGGATCAGTAACTTGAATTTATTCACAATTTAAAAGCTTTTACCTTATAGAGCACGCATTGACTTCAGGTAAAGTATGAAAATAAACATTTAGTCGAGGGGGCAGATCCTTGCGTGTGCAGTGCAAATAAACATAAGTGATCAGATCATTAGTGAGTTTCATTATATTACATTTCTACCTTCTATCATACAACATAACTACTTACCTGACTGCATAATTAGCAGTGATCGGCGTAGGTAGTGCCATTTGGGGTCAATGAACATGAATGATGATGTTAATATTGGACATGCCCCGGGGTTCCGGGACTGATGATCCCGGGATCCGGCGCACCTAGTTCACCCGGTGTTATGGGCTGACATCACGGATGTTATAGGATGTTATAGTCAAACAACCGTGTCAGTTTCACTGACACGGTTGCTTGGCTACTGTTTTTATTATAATAATTTGTGAAATATGAAGATGATTAAATAATGAAGTTAGGAACAAAACAAATATTCAAAACACAGCAATAAATTATTAGCAGATATTGAAAATCAACATTTGTTCACAGAAACAAAAACTAAGGTGGAATAGGTAACTTACGTTAAGGAATTTCCATGGTAAAATAACGGTCACCAAATCCCGGGAATAGCACTGCCTACGCCGATCACTGATAATGAGTTAACTCTTGACTAGATATGATTAGTACCTCAATTTTATTAACCCATTGACAACCTTGATACTTCAAGTATCTTAATATTCATATATTTTTTATTTTTGACAATTTATACTACATTGTAGTATGTTTAATATACTAACATAATTATGTTGATACAAATTACGTATCAAAGTTTGACAAAGGTTCTTTACACCTGATTCACTTAATTAATAAGTCTTTGCAGTCAGAACTCTCAGCAAAATTGTTAATCTTGCTCTCAAGCTGTGTTTTCGATGGACTTGGGCGGTGTTATTATGTAGCTAGTCACTAAATACTTGAAATTAATGTATAAAAAAAAATAATACCCTGCAAGTTTTCTTGTCGGTTCTTCTTCGTGGGTGTAATCTAACCGGATAGAACAAATTGTGACAAGTTCGAGTGCAGTCTAACTGCCATATGAATGATCAATAAACAATACAACAATACATAGATGAAACAATGCTTTATGCACTGTGAACTCACTAAGGTGACAGGAGCCCCGAGAAAAGCATCTCAAATGCCCGCCAAGTTGAAGCGGCGGGTGGCCGAGTGGTTTGGGCATCGGCTTCTCATGCGAGAGATCCGAGGTTCGAATCCGGTCTATGTACCAATGAGTGTTTTCTGATGAAAAAATTTACGTGCATACTTACACCTGCTGCTTCACCGTTCGGAACCGGTGTAAAACTTTAGGTTCCTTCCCTTCCCCTTTACTAGGTGGTAGGCTCTAATTGTAGCCGACTGGGTTGGTACCGCTGTATTGGATGTAAGATGGCCGCATAGCAGCCTTAGTTGTGTTCTGTAGTCCAGTATCCAGGGAATCGAGGGAAGTCTCCGGTATTGCACCTACCTTCTCGGAGGTAGCATTGGCTGGTCGGAGTATGTGCTTTGGCCCCTCGGACTCTGCCACCCATAACAGATTACATAAAAAAAGTAATCTCAGCACAGAGCAAAACATTCTTTAAATAAAAATGTGTTCCTTGTCGAGGCCTATATTTATTTTTAATTAAATCATCTTTGGGTCAGATATGGACATTCCGATGTATCATATCGCTTAAGAGCGCGACTGTACTACGTGGCGGTGGCTACAGTGCATTGTGGTTTACCTCATAATTTCGTACAAAGAATATTTAGGCACGATCCCCTGCAGTGCAGTTACAACTAGTGCAGTCGCACTTTCAAAACGGCTATGTAAATGTTTGTGTTTTCCGTCCAGTTTAGTGTAGCCGACAAAATGAAGGGAAGCACTGACATGGTGTTATGGGCTGATATCACGGATGTTGTAAGTGATGTAGCCAACTGTGTCAGTTTCCATAAAAAAAAACTATTAAGCCGAGACTTTTCGCAATCTGCCAGAATTCAGAGAATGATGCCATGTTCAATATTTTTTTTACAGTTAAAAAAAAACATACTTAACTACGGGTTGAATTAAGAACCTACTCCTTTTTTTTAAGTCATTTAAACATATAGGTAATGCTAATGAGATATAAAGTAAAGCCATATTAGGAAAAAAATGTTTATTTTACTTAATATATGAGTCGACACACACATATATTCTAATTCTTGAAAGCAATGCATACTTTCAAAAGTATTTGACATTGTTCGCGAGATAAAACTACCTCTGTAGCTTAAAACTATGTATAAATCAAACAAATAATCATCTACAAAGCCAGTTCAGACAATTTAATAGGAACCCAAGATAAACACTGATAAACATATTAATTGCCACCTAAAGTTTGCCTACAATACTTTCTCAAACTCAAATAACTTAGACTAAATTCCATTTACGCAGGCCAGTGTTGTATCAACCAGAGTCCCCGAGGAATACATAATTTATTGTCCACAATTCCTATTTCAAAACTGTTACTCAGTTCTTCTAATTTTTTTTTTAACTATTATCGTTTTCATATGAAGTGACACCAGGGAGTTATCCTTAGGGCAGTGAGTCACTGGCGATATGGGTGAACTCGTTCGAAATGCGAGGTCGAGTGAAGTGAGAGAGAATGTGATAGAAAAAAACATCACGCGAAATAAACTCGCATTAATCTTTACGAATCCCAGCAACCCCCGTCACACTCATCAACTGTGAAAATAAAGTCAAAATCATTGATAAATAAAATATGCCGATGAATGATTATGAAGTCCAAGAGCGATTCCGTACGGCGGATATGGCACTCGATGGGGAATTTAATGCCCACCACGAGGTGTGGCTTGGCTCCAACAGTGCCTATTTCCCGGAAAAAGCCTCTTAAAATTTCGCCCTAATGAGCGACTCAACTGGTAGATCAGCCTACCAGAATATGAGATGGAAATGTTTATTCCAAAAGCCTCCCAAAAGTCTCAGTGCGGATAATGGCCCACCCCGCCTTCACCCGCCTGCCCAAGAGGCTGGGCAGCAAACAAACAAACAAAGCCTCCCTTCGCCTCAGAGGTAAGAAGCCAACCTTGGCGCAGCCGGAACTGTGCCGATGCTACCGAAACTAAAGCCTCGGCATATCGAGCCTATGCATATGTTGTCAGCCTCGGTAGCTCAGTGGTGCGGTCTGTCGACTGTCGGTCGGATCATAAGCACACCTGGGCGCGGTCAGTGGATGGATGGGTCACCGCTCGACCATTAGAGGCTGACCTCGGTTCGGATTCTACGTAAAACTGTAGGTCCCTTCCCTTCTTACCTTACTAGGTGGTAGGGTTTAACCCTCCCGGGTTGGCACTGAATAAAAGGTCGGTTGAAACGGCTATTTAAATAGTTCATGTTTTCAGTCCATTTCAGTGTAGCCGGCATGACCGAAGGGAAGCACTGACATGGCGCCTAGTTCACCAAGGTGTTATGGGCTGACAACACAGATGTAGTAAAAAAAAATGCCAGCATAAGGTCACATGCTCGTGCCAGATGTGAATCAAATATCTACAAATTAAAGTACAGGGACAGGGCTAAATCCGGGTAGACATCTTCTTCTTTTTTTTAAATAGTGGCACCCCTTTTATATATTAGTTCGACAATTGACAGCACTTGTCAGGTGGCACTTCATCTGAAAATCAATAATCATAGGATGAATCGTCATCTAACATCTACCTTACCTCTACTTCGACATTGCAACTCCATTCCTTTGCAACCGATCAACTTCACACTCACTCTGTCTGTTCACCATCTTGCAAAAGCACAGTGGCATCACCCCGGTCTCAGTGGGGCAATATGCTCTGAGAGATCATGGGAAAGTGGCTGGGAGTTTGGGTTATGGACTGCGGTGCACTTGACATTGTGATCTGAGCTGTCGGTGGATGAACCAGCGGTTGAGTGGACGGTTGACCGGATAAATGCTGAGGTTGGGCAGCGGCCAGATGTTGTGCGGACTGCTGTGCAGCGGCTAAGTGCTGCGCCGACTGTTGGGCTGCAGCCAAATGTTGCGCCGACTGTTGGGCCGCGGCCAAATGCTGTGCTGACTGTTGGGCTGCGGCCAAATGTTGCGCAGACTGTTGGGCTGCGGCCAAATGTTGCGCAGACTGTTGGGCTGCGGCCAAATGTTGCGCTGACTGCTGTGCCACAGCCAAATGTTGCGCCGACTGTTGGGCTGCAGCCAAATGCTGCGCCGATTGCTGCGCCGCGGCTAAATGTTGCGCAGACTGTTGGGCTGCGGCCAAATGTTGCGCAGACTGTTGGGCTGCGGCCAAATGTTGCGCTGACTGCTGTGCCACGGCCAAATGCTGTGCCGACTGTTGGGCTGCAGCCAAATGCTGCGCAGACTGCTGGGCCGCGGCCAAATGCTGTGCAGACTGTTGTGCGACAGCCAGCTGTGCAGAATGTTGGACAAGCTGTTGTACTGTAGCTGGTGAAGGGGTCGCGACCAATTGAGCCGGTGTTACAGCCACTACGGCCTGCCCGCCTCCCACAAGAGTAGCCGGAGTGCTGGCCTGCATCAGCTGATGTGCTCCGGTGCTTGTGACAATCAGTGCACCCGAATTGGTCATCAATGGCTGTGTGGTGCTGACCGTGAGGAGTTGTGGCGCCTGAAAATAACATTTGATTTTGAAATGTTGACATACGGTGGACATTGATCAATTTTGTAATAATTGTTCTGAGGTGCTACTGATGAAATTTTGCATACTTGAATTGTGCATGAACACAACCATTATGGCATTACGGCCGTGTCCAGGATTTTGGTTCGATGGTGTTTCAGATTTGAACACAGGAAATTCCAATAGTGGAATTTAAAAAAAAAAAATTTTATGGATGCCCGAGCCTAGAAAAATTTTGTAGAGGTGCTCGAACTATTGCATCCCTAGTTAGTGTGCAAATAATTAATTCTTTGCGGGAGGAGGGTTTTGAACACCAACCGTTGGAGCAAGGGAAGGGACATACAGTTTTACAAAGGCTCCAAACGCTGAAGTGAGTCGTATAGTTCCAGAACCCGCCAAATCCATTTCTCTAAAAAAAGTAGTTAATATAAACTGTTTCGAATAAAGTAATAAATTTGTCACTTATCTGTTAAGACATTATGTTCCTAACACAGTCCAATCCAGAGTGAATCGCAAAGAAAAATTAACATTCGTTCCAGCTCCCTTGTAGTTTGATTGGGCGGCTATTTATCTAGGTATAGTTTTTTCGTCTTACTGTAAAATCGTCCTAAACGGAGTTGGCGGGTTTTGGAACTATACGACTCAAGTAGGAAGTGTGGATGTGCACATAATTAAATCAGAAAAATTAATAGATAATAGGTCGGCCGTATTCAGTTCAAGGCCAAGACGGCAGCAGAATAACTTTTAAATAACTAGCTGAGAAATTTAATAGAGTATAAGACCTGTGTGAGTATCTGCGCTCGCGACGTTGAGGCCTCGAGTGCAAGACCTGTCGGCGCTGCAGCCGGCACCAACTCCGACAGACTGACGACCGGCGTAACGCTAACCGTGGCGAGCGACACCGGCGCGGACGCTCGGGACGTCATCGCCATCGCTCCCTCGCGCTCCCGCGACGTCGTCTGTTCGAGGAGGAACTCGTTCATCGACGTGAGCTGTGCGATCTTTTGTTTCAGCTCGTTGTACTTCTTGAGTAGCACGTTGTAGTTGTCGTGTATCAGCTGCGAAACGATAGCATAGTGTTTAACCTGCCGGCTCCGCGCTACGTTTTTTTTTTTTTTTTTATGGAAACTGACACGGTTGGCTACATCACCTACAACGTCCGTGATGTCAGCCCATAACACCGGGTGAACTAGGTGCCATGTCAGCGCTTCCCCCTTTGATCGTGCCAGCTACACTGAACTGGTCGGAAAACACAAACTATTTACATAGCCGTTTCGACCGACGTTTCATTCAGTGCGGTGGTATCAACCCGGGCGGGTTAAACCCTACCACCAAGTAAGATTAGGAGGGAAGGGACCTACAGTTTTACGAGGAATCTGAACCTCGGTCAGCCTCCAACGGTCAGCGGTCACCCATCCAAGTACTGACCGCGCCCAGCGTTGCTTAACATTCAATAGCGACAGTTGACTGTCTGCACCACTGAGCTAACGAGGCTGACACTACGTACGTACATACATTGTTTGGCATTTTAATGGCAGCTTTCTTCATCTATAATTTGGTATATGATATCGTCCCTCCCATGCCAAAACGACGAATGTGTAAAAAGGTCATTCTGAGATATTTTCCTTTTATTGTCAGTGCTACATTAACCAATGTTACAAATTTGTGACTATGGCATGGCTAAAATTCAAGGACTTCTAAATTATCATAGAAATTATTTCACGAATAATAAACATTAGTGTGTTTGGCACAGTAACATCGACAAAACTCACATTCCTTATTATTTCACAACAAAATATCTACCGATAATTTAGGGATTCGTGACTTTGGCATTGCAAAAATTTTATAAAAATTAATGAAACTACATCAAAAGGTAATTTTCGCCAAAACTGCACATTCGTCGTTTTGGCATGGGAGGGACGATATGACATGTAAAGGGAATTGTTAATTTTAGATTGGAAAAAATTCAGGAAAAATGTCGGGTGTGTTTTATTTATCCTTGCATTAAAAAAAATCAAAAAGTCTGTGCTTCTAAATAAGTGAATTCTCACTTGTTTTGCACAGTTTTGTGGATAATTTCATTCACTATGTGTGCAAATAGAATTTATTGATCTGACTTCATTTTACGAAATATTTGAGTTTACGGAAGATTTGGCGCCGCGCTGCTCCAAAAATCAGATCAAATAGGGCATATCTTCACCTTTTTTGAGAACTATTACTGACCCTTATCTCCATACTCAAAGAGCAGATATTTTAATGCCGAAAGTCGGCCGCGCCACCCAGCACTTGGGTTAAGCCGCAGGCGGTTCTGTCACATTTCGGTGCCGGCGCAAGGTTTGTGTGTAGTTATCTTATTATTATTATTTATTTATATATACTAGCAGCTTGCAGCTCATGCGTGTACGTGTTAGTGCACTGTTTTATGATAGATCTTATTTATATATATATATATATTATTTTTTGTTAATATTTACCAAATGTTTATCAAGCAGATTTTTAAAACCATTCACTGAGATAGCACTCATCACTTCTTGTGGTAGCTTGTTCCAAGAGTTCACTACCTACTCGGTTAGTTAGAAAGTATGTTCTTGGGTTGGAGTTGGAAGTGTTTCGGTTTAATTTTAAAGAATGTCCACGGAGTCTCTCATTGGTGTTCATTGTGTACATTGAATTAAGGTTGCTACGTCGTAATGGCCATTGAAATTTTTTTATGTTTCGATGAGGTTACCCTCTTTGTCTTCTTTGCTCTAGTATAGTAATACCAAGTGCGTCCAAGGGGCTTTTGTAAGACTTGTTCCTTATGTGATGATAGCCTGCAGTCTGATGTTAGAATATAAAGGTGGGTCCAGACAAGTGTAATGTAACATGTAATGCATCGTGTAGTGTAACGCGAATTCTGCGTTTGGACTGCACTGCGAGCATTACTTTGTGTCATCCAAACTATTCGCGTTACATTACACTCGTCTGGACCCGCCTTTAGTCGCGACCTTACCTTCGTGCTATGCTCCGAGGCGATGCAGCCCGGGCAGCGAGGTTCCCCAAGCTCCGCCTCGGACGAGAACCGCATGAACTTAGCATCGGGCGGGCCGCCCAAATCCGGAGGCATCAAGTACGCGGGAGGCGGCGGCCAGTTGAACGGCCGCACAGACAGCTGCGGCCTGTGCGGAGCGGGCGCCGGCGGGAACACGCCGTTACGCAGAAACTTCACCTCCGCCTCCACTGAACAATGAACGAATCGGCAGTTCTCGCGCACACAACCCTTGTTCTGGAAGTCGTGACAGAACTGGAAGAGGCCGCGGCGTTCATGCGGAGCCGGCGGCTCGTGCAGGAAGCGGCAAGCGTCGCGACCGCACCCTCCGAGTAGCCAGTCTTTACATACGCGCGTCACAACCTCATTGCCACCGCTGCGCTCCGCCGACTCCTCCGAGGTCATTCTGGCGTTTCCTTCTCTCGAGCGCGAGCCTGCGGACCCGTTGTGAAGCGAGAATGGCGGCTGCGAGTGTCAGTAACAGTGTTTTCCAGCCACACGGACGAATATCACACAAGCCACAGATTTGTTGGCTTTTCTGGTTTGTTTGTCTTCTTTCTATCTACTACTATTTGATGAGAAAGTTAGATTTTTGTTGTCGGAGCGGAGAAAACCCCAATTTATAGGATATATAAACGAGTCAAGGGCTAAAAATTTGATTGGGCGTGGGAGGGGAATCCGTCCGTTCAAAGTTTTTGACAATTGACATTGACGTGACGTTCAAATATGATATGACTGACATTAGTCTTGTTACGAGTCGAACATGGACGACTCGAGTGACTGAGTTGAAAACATCTATAACTCGAGTTGCGACTCGAATACAAAAACACTCGCTATAGATTTTCTATTTATTAGTCTCGGAACCATTATTTAACTTATTAAATAGCTCCTTAAATAATTTTAAGACTTACACTCCGTTCATCATAGCAACTAATGCCGAGCGGTTTCTCTTTCTCTGTACTTCTCACTCTCGCAAAGGGTGATCGAAGTGACTGTGAACTGAGGTTATGAATATAGTTTAATAAAAAAAATTATTGAATTATTGTTTATTTATTTGATGAATGAAAATTTTGCAATAAACATGTTTATTTTAATTTCTTGCTTGGAATCAAGTTAAATATTTATATTTTCACTGTAAATTATTTGATATTAAAATTATATATTATTAAAATGTTGTGCCTAATCAACTTACTTCAGCTGTTCGTTCTATTGTAGGTGGATAAGTTAACCCACCAACACAAATAATATACAAAACTTCAAAATAACACGTGAAAAATATGCAAAACAATTAATACGTTATTATTATGACGCGTAGGAAAGGCTACTGATTGTAATGCGTCGACTGACCGGCCGACTGCACCTGGCTACCTGAAACCTTCTCAAAATAAAAACGCAACACTAACTCCAGGCGCAGCGGCGGCGCACGCGCCGTTATGGTTTTGAGATGACTTTCGCATACACCTATGACTCACAAACACAATTTTGTGTCCTGTGTAAAGAAGAGTAATAACCGCCGCGAGAGCGAGAAACCGCTCGGCATTAGTTCCTAGCATGAACGGAGTATAAGAAGTCACTAATCTCTTACAGCGCGTCACCAGTTCAATCAAATGAATTCAACTGACTCGCAGCAGCAGACCGCGTCACCCACTCGCTCGACTCGAGTGCACTCGGATGACTGAATGCGATGCGAATGCGAGTTGACGAACGAATACGAAATACTCGGCGACTCGCAGCCTTGAGAGACTGCGACTCGAGTCGGTCTACTCGAGTATGGTCGGTCGGCCGGCGCGGCGGCGTGGCGCCGCCGTCAGTCAGTCTCTCAAGGCCGCGAGTCGAGTATTTTGTATTCGTTCGTCAACTCGCATTCGTATTCAGTCGTCCGAGTGCGTGCGTGCACTCGAGTCGAGCGAAGCGAGTGGGCAGACTGACTGACTGACTGCTTATCCGTACGAATACGAGTCCGACTCGGTTTCGCTCCGAATCCTACTCGAGTTGACGAGTTTTAGTCACACGAGTATTATCACTCGACTCGTTACAACGCTAACTGACATTACTTACTTTTATTTTACCCCTGTTCGGGCAAAGGATTTCGTACAGGGAAATAGTACGAATTAATTATGGCAACACAGAGCTCAGGTTAGCCAACTTGATGGCTAGAGGTAAAATAACTGTGAACGGTCAATAAACGGTCTTTGTTTACGTAACCCGTCGCGTCGCCTCTCATCCTCAATTGAGGATTCATAACAAAAATTCGGTTCGGCGGCACTGAGCAATCGAGCGCAGTGCGCGCGTTTATATGGTGAATTTTGTAGTTTTTGTTTGTTTAAAATTTATTAGGATTTGTTTTTTTTCAAATAATGCTACTTTAGTGTCTAGAACGTTTAATCCCCTATACAATGACGTAAATTTTAATCCAAAATAATTATCCAGTATGGAGCTAGCTCGACATAAGAAATTAAAATAGTCACATTCAGATTTTTTTTTTCACCATGAACAAATACTGTAAATTTAAAAAGCCTGCTTCAGTGTGTAGTACATATTATCTAGTTTAAAAAAAATATTTTTTTCCTATTATGTACTTCATAGAACTAAATTTTTGTTTGAAGTTTTAAAAAATATAAAATTTTTCGTGGTTTTGCCATTATGAATCCTCATAATATGGTTGAGGGAGGTGATGGCTGGCCATGGCGTGATATCGTGCGTGAACGGGTGCTGTTTAGGCCAACATGTCATACGAATTGTATACACGCTTATAGAAAAAATGTTGTAAGTTTTTTTTTATGGAATCTGACACGGTTGGCTACATCACCTACAACATCCGTGATGTCAGCTCATACACCGGGTGAGCTAGGTGCCATGTCAGTGCTTCCCTTCAGTCGTACCGGCTACACTGAACTGGACGGAAAACACAAACTATTTACATAACCGTTTCGACCGACCTTTCGGTCGAACCCTACCACCTAGACCTTAGTAAGGTAAGAAGAGAAGGAACCTACAGTTTTACGTGGAATCCGAACCACGGTCAGCCTCCAACGGTCGAGCGGTCACCCATCCAAGTACTGACCGCGCTCAGCGTTGCTTAACAATCAATAGCGACAGTCGACTGTCTGCACCACTGAGCTATCGAGGCTGACAATATTTGTGATAACTTTTTAGAAATAGTGATGAGGCAGTGGCAAACATTTTTGTAAATGTAGACTAAGTGGACGTAAAAAAAGTATCCAGCAAAGTTTCTTGCCAATTCTTCTTTGCTGTGATAATCGAACTGGCAAAGTGCTAAATGTTATATGTTAAAATATGACCGTTCCGAGGAGTGTAGGCACTGTCTATGGAGGATGATGATGAATAAAGAATAAAGAATATCGAACGTACCTATCCAAGTAATCTCTTTGACAATGTCATCGATCAATCATTGCACTTGGCACATGAAGGGCACAGATCACTCGTGGGCACATACACAGATTACCAATATATATGGCACATATATAAGTAATCTGTGATCGTGCACATCAAGCTCTGAAACAGGTTAATTACTTTCTTTGTGCCATGAAAATGGATAACTTTTTCAAACATTCACAAATCTTGTTTTAAAATGCCAACCGTAGCATGATTAATATTTAAATGTCCTGCCCAGTACATATTCACCAAGGTTTGTCAATGAACTTCGTGGGATCATTAGTTTTGAAAATGTTGACACTACTTCCCAGGAGCTCAGCGGAACTACTTCCCAGAAGCTCAGCGGATGACTTATTTGACATAATCCCCAAGCAAGATATAGCTAGAAAACGCGTGGTCGATCAATTCAAAAACATTCAAACTGTTCTCATAGAAGACTACGAGGTTATAGCGCGCACAGCAGCAACGGTGGCGATTCCTTATATAAGTTTCAGAGATGTTTCTGTACTTTACTATGAAATGCCGAGGGATGTCTCGGTAGCCATGTTTTCTTTCCAAGTCGAAGACGTTGTTGAAAGTACGAATATGGGTTAGTTATCTATCACTGCTATTCATTTAATTTTTTGACTAAATGAAAGTAGTGAACATTTAAGAAAATGTTTTGATAAAACTTGGTGAGTAAAATCATGATCAGGATTAACTCGTTCAGACGTTATGTTATATAACACTTGCAGGCACATGTGAAGCTGAGGATCTAATTATACACCTAAAGCACGGTTCTTATCCTGCTGTAAACCCAGGTGGATACATTTTTCCCAAAACATTTATAAACGAAAATAACAGAGAAAAGATACACACTGTCAAACTAAGGTCTAGCTTTGGACATGTAACATATGCTGTGAAAAATCCAAAGCCTGGAGAATGGTACGCCATCGCTTACCTTAAATTGAAGAAACCGATGAAGATTGAACAAAAAGGTTTTATTTTTATGTGCAGTTATATTTTCCAATATGATGTGTTGTATTTCGTTCACAACTTTCAGTCATTCGTGAACCTACCTAGCGAATTACTTCTTGGTTTCTGCTTTCAGATTCTCAATGTGGCATGAAATCAGAAATGTCTCCACACATAATTGCACACTTAGAATATAATAAAGAGTTTTTTATTAAACTCAACATGACCCCCAGTTTCTTCAAATGTGAGAAAAGTAGGTATCCACCTACAGACACATACAACTGGTTTTTTTTTATGGAAACTGACACGGTTGGCTGCATCACCTACAACATCCGTGATGTCAGCCCTAACACCGGGTGAAGCTAAGTAGCTAGCTAGCTAGGTGCCATGTCAGTGCTTCCTTTTATTTCATGTCGGCTACACTGAACTGAACGGAAAACGCGAACTATTTACATACCGTTTCGGCCGACGTTTCATTCAGTGCGGTGGTACCAATCCGAGCGGGATAAACCCTACCATCTAGTATGGTAGGAAGGGAAGGGGCCTACAGTTTTACGTGGAATCCGAACCACGGTCAGCCTCCAGCGGTTGAGCGGTCACCCATCGAAGTACTGGCCGGGCCCAGGTGTGCTTAACAATAGTCGACCGACCGTGCCACTGAGCTATACCGAGGCTGACAAACTGCGAAATAATTATGAAGGAAATAATTTCTGATTTCAGGCTTAGCAACGGAATGTGATGCTATTCTTTACACCGACTTGCAAGTGAAGAGGTCGATTGCTGAGATAGTGAATTGTTATTCAGATATAACAGTAAATCTAAATGAGACAACCGTTTTATTCAAATGTATGATTAAAGACCGTGTAGATGAGCATACTATTAAGATCAAAATAAAGACATATCCACGTGATACGAAGGAAGTTCTTGTGAAAATACAAGGATTGAGTATTCCTTCCGAAGATGCAATTGTGAAATGTTACATCATTTCACCAATGAACGACGACGTTCACAGAATTTCTTTTCAGCCTTTTCCAAATGAGTGGCATTATATTCTTATAGATAAAGCTTCAGAAGCTGTCACCAATGTTATTGAATGTAATTCAAGCGTTGTATCTAAAAAGTATACTCAAAATAAGTTGGTCGATTTGACCAGAGAAAATAAAGGAATTTTTTTTAATTTCGAATATAATTTACCCTCGACAAAACTGAAGAAAAGGTTGAATTTTATTAACATTACTTCCACTGCTGCAACTATTTTGAGATTCAAGATTCAGCCTACGCTAGATATCGGCGGTACACTGACATTAGCAGCTAGCTTGATGCTACCAACGAAGAATACGATGATACGCTCAACAGAGTCAACTCTGTTGAGGTTTACGAAAAGTGTCCCATTCCTCAAAGTAGTAGTTTGTCAGGACATTGCTCACCACAGCATACCTTTGCATAATGGCTCTTGCAGCTTCAACGGAGTAATCAAACCTGCGCTATTACTTTTCAACAACGAGAACTTCAGCACCATTAAAGACAACGTGATGATTCCGTTTCCTGAGAGCGGTGTTTGGTATTTAAGCATAAGACTGTTCTGTGACGGTAAAGACGTAGAAAATGAGCCATCGAAAGACGAGTATAGAAATACCAGGGGCGCTTTGTCGAATAGCAGTCGTCTAGAAAGACCCAAAAGTGAATGTGGTGGTAAGATGAAGTTTCTAGTTTCGTCGATGCCTTGTGTCCTAGGAAGATGCAGCAATCGAGGAAAATGCTTGTTCATAACGTCGGGCTCTTCGATTTTGTCTTCATGTTACTGCCAGGCGGGTTATGGAGGTTGGTTATTTATTTTATTTTAGTCATGTAAATAGGTTTAAACTCAACCGCTGATTGAAGATAAATAATTATGTCTAATTAAATTTTTTTTTTAAGGCTGGGACTGCTCCCAAGAATTGAAGATGACGTCACCCCTGCTTTCTGTTATGCTTCTCACTTTGAGCAATCTGGTGTTTATGTTGCCCATATACATCGCATTCCGCCGCAAGTACTACAGCGAAGGAATTGTATACACGTTTACAATGGTCGCTTCCATCTTCTACCACGCCTGTGATGCTCCAGCAAAATTTGCCTCTTGCATTTTTGACATCATGGTGCTGAAATTTGGGGATTTCTACAGCGGAATCATGTCTATCTGGATGACTTTGTTGTGTATGAGTGTGTTGAAAAACGACATTCGGTCTGCTTTTCAAGTAATTGGAGCCGTGGTTATAGCGTGCTTTGTTAACTGGAACATGGAAGGCACGGTGTCGTCGGTTGTTCCCTTATCTTTTGGTAATCTCGTTATGATCGTCAGTTGGGTAGTGGATTATATAAAGACGAATGTTTGGTTTTATCCACGGTCTTACTACAGGATATATCTGCCGACTGGAGTAGGGCTTGCGGTTCTGGGATACATGTGTTTTACGTTTTGGGAGACCGAACACAATTACAAGTACTTGCATTCGTTGTGGCATGTCCTTATAGCTCTCGCTGTAGCAAGCTTATTGCCTGATAGAACTAATAATGTTAGATTTAATTAGTGTTTTTTAAAGTTTGTAATTTTTAGAAAATGCGTCAAAAAGTACATGTTACATTATTTAACATTATTGAATCTTATTAAAACTATTGTAAACATGCCTTAATTGCGTAATATTTAAACCAATGTTGTAATTATTGTAACCATCGATAAATCGGTGGTTAGATAAAATAAAATAACTACTTCCTTTTTTTATGGAAACTGACATGGTTGGCTACATCATCTACTACATCTGTGATGTCAGCCCATAACACTTTGGGAACTAGATGCCATTTCAGTGCTTGCCTTCGGTCGTGCCGGCTACACTGAACTGGTCGGAAAACACGAACTATTTATTACATAGCCGTTTCAACCGACCTTACATTCCGTGCGGTGGTATCAACCCGGGCGGGTTAAACCCTACCTAAGAAGGGAAGGGACCTACAGTTTCACGTGGAATCCTAACCACGGCCAGCCGAGCCAACGGTCGAGCTGTCACGCAAACGTCCACTAACCGCGCCCAGTATGATCCGACCGACCGATCCAGTCGACCGGCCGCACCACTGAGCTACCGAGGCTGACAAAACAACTTACAAATACATCTTTCCTAAATAGTACGTTTGAATTTTAGAAAAAAGTACTCGTAGTACGTAAGTTACATTGAATATATATAATATAAGCTAGAAAAACACAGACTAGGTACCTATAGAGAGAGATACTACTTCTATTAGAAAACCGGTGCGCCACCTGAAAGACATTGCCGGCTCCTTTCGTGCACACTTCGGCAGACTTCGGCTCGAAGGAAAGTGGTATGTATGAGTGATGTTTTGGTGGTTTAAAAAAATATAAAGTTTCTATATATTAACCCTAACCTAATGTTGAGATGGCGCATGTCGTTTTTGTTACGAGTCTTTCTTCGAGCCGAGTGTTCACGAAAGGAGCCGCCAATGTATTTCGGGTGTCGCAGGCCTAGAAAACTAGGAAGTGACTCTCCGTCCACTTGGCTCCCCTCGTTTGGATCCCCTGGGGGATCCATGTGGATTTTTTGTCCAAACGGATCCCATGACGGGTTGGGTGATTTATTTGGATTTTTTGTCCAAACGGATCCCTTGATCGCAGATAATTTACTGATATCTTTATCACTATTAATGTACTGTATCCAAACCATTAAGTACAGACATGGAATTTATACATGTTTTTATATTATAATTTTTTTGTAATTGTATATTTACTTAAAATTTATGTATATGAAAGGTGTTGACATAAAAGATGTGCAATAAAGAATATGTCATACTTATCAGCGCGTCGCCGCCATAGAGGAAAAGATGCGCCTCCATTCGAGTTGCCTGAATATCGAATAAAAATTTAGAGAAACCTCCTACTAACTTCGTAGTTCCTGGTACTTTTGGTCGAATTAATTTTCTAAAAATCGTCAATTCTACCTTTCCCTGACCGCGGAATAGCTCTAGGGCTCGAGGGTCTCATCTACTAAAATCGGGGAGCCACTTGCGGCCACCAGCGACAAGGAATAGCTCCAGCAGACCCTTGCCATCTAGAGTTTATGTTAATTTAATGTTTTTTGTTTACCTAGTTATGGTAATTTATATATAGTTCAAAATAAACTGATAACAAGATTAAACGGAATTCAATTTATTAATTTAATTTCAATTAATTTAATTTAACTGTTTTAAGAATCTGCCATTCACCGAAAAAAGGTTATATACTTACCCACTAGGGAGAGGGGATCTGTGTGGAGAAAATGTCCGAATAAATCCCCTGGAAATATTTCCCTAAATAAGGGGATCCGTTTGGACAAAAATTCCACATGGATCCCCCAGGGGATCCAAACGAGGGGAGCCAAATGGACGGAGAGGAAAGTGACAGTGACAGACAGCATACCCACAGAATACTTAAAAAATAGCGAAAAAATATGGCGGATGAGCAAGTTTGTATGCCGCGTCGCGTCGTCGTAAATAAAAAGGGTATATTTTTTAGATTCTCGCAGTACGAGAAGAAAACAACAGACATTAGAAGTACAACAGAAAAGGCTGTATACTTTAATTCGTTTTGCCTGTCCCGAAAAGAGTGAATAAATAAAAAAATAAAAAAACTTGGACCATCCGGTTGCATATATCCAAAGTCTAGTAGGCGAGTTGCTCTGATTGGTCGATGCCAGTTTGGCGGGAAATTTAAATTTCGTCTGGCTCTGCCTCCGGCATGCGGCACCCCCAGGATCCTACTGAATCCGATATTCGTTTGATCGTTTATGTGATTTGGTAGCTCAGTGGTATAGTGTAGGGTTTTTATTTTTTCGATCTCGAGCATGGGTTCGTGTCCCTCTTGCCAAAATTTGTTTTGTTTAACTTTTTTTTGTTAAGCAATGTTAGGGTGTTAAAATTAGATTATGGTTATTTTTTTATAACCGCCTAAAAAAAATTCGGAAGTATTTCGGAAGTATTTTCGAAAATAAAGTTTTTTTAGGTACCTAGTTATCGCGCATCTCTGTGCGACAGGGACGACCGGTGCGGACCGGGACGCGTATATCGAAATGCTACTTCAATACGTCCCCGCGGGCTGGGACGAACTAAGTTAGCATTTCCAAACGATAAACACACCTAAATACTGCTCCAATACGTCTCAGATGGTGATGTACTGCAGTAGTATTTCAAGTTATATAACGCAACGCGCCACAAGGTAGGGGCCACTGAATTGAGAACTAGGCTAAAAGTGCCTTAAGTATCGCGCACATGTCGCCTGCTTATGCGAAAAACAAGCATATAAAACGAACTGCTAGGCTGCCCGCAAGTCAGTGCCGTTTTACAATGCCGTGTTGTTCTGTAAATATTTGTAAAAACCAGTCAGCCCGTGATAACTACAAAACAAGCGAAGTAACGTATCCCAATTAAGTTAAATCTACATCAAGTACATATATTTTTATTAATTTATTTAAGATTTCAAAATTTAACAGTACATATACGCTACGGCTAGTGATTGACAAAACCAGTCAATTATCGATGTTTTAGACTTGAATGGTACTTCACCAATTTTGTTTCTTTGTTGAAATGTTAACTAAAATTAATGAATTATTTTAGAAGTATATATTAAAAACATGATTTTGTATAGGTAAATATGGGTGATTTTTTTTTTGTTGAAATTTTTAATTCAATACAGTTCACGCAGAAATTTGCAGTTCAATACAGTAATAATTTTATTATATAATTTAATACCGATTTGTGTGTAATAAATAAAATAAAATATTTTTCATTCATTTCTTCATCAATTTATTTACCTATACTTACCTATTTACTCGTCCCGACAAATGGTATACTTCCCCAGTTACATTATACCTACTTATAAATAATTTTAATACATAAAAACTTTATGCAAATACAATTGATGCATTTTATCGATAACCGCGACCGCGAGGTTACAGCAATAGCAGATCGCCTGATTTGCGTGAATAGTGAACACATATGCGCGACTAGTGTGAGAGAGCGAGATACAACAGTTGTGCAACAGCCAATCGTGTGCGTGCGACTCAGCGCATTCGTTGTTATAATGCGCGGGGCGGATCTCGGCGTTATGGATGAATGTTTTGGTGGTTAAAAAAAACCAACAAAATCGTGGAACATAGGAGATAATGATAATATTTTGAATTTGTCGCGTTTTTCAGGTTTAATTTCCAAAATTTACATTCGCCCTCTACTTGAATATGGTTTTCAAATCTGGAACCCTTATTTTACCAAAGACATAAATTTACTTGAAAGTGTACAGCGCAGAGCGACAAAATTGCCAAAAACTCTAAGAAAAAAACCATATGAACAAAGATTAAAAATCCTCAAACTAACAACGCTGGAACAACGAAGACATAGAGGAGATCTCATAGAGACATACAAAATACTGAAGCGGCACTATGACTGCCCAGAGCTAGAAAGCATGTTTGTGTTAAACTCAAACACTCACCTAAGAGGTCACAGCTTGAAACTCAATGTAACAAACTTCTCAACCGAAGCAAGAAAACACTTCCTGACTAACAGAATCGTAAACAGCTGGAATAAACTGCCCGAGGAAGTTATTGAAGCACCCTCAATAAACACATTCAAAAATAGGCTTGACAAGTACTTAAAAAGCGAAGAAATATAACAATTAGCAACACCAGTGACCATCATAGACATGAACCCATCAGCATATTAAGCTGCTAGTTCATTAACAAATAATAATAATAATAATGATGAAGAAAAAGAGCTGTCAAACCGAAATGTCGGAAAAATTTTCTCTTGAAAAAAAATTGTGAAAGTTTTTGCTTGGGACGAACCAGCCGAGCTGCCGCCACGCGCGGACCCTTCTTCAGCGGCGCAGCGGCCCGCACGGTTGGAGGCACCGTGCCGGCCAGCAACACCACTGCCGCCGCTCGGCGTCCCCGGTATACTCCACCAACCCGACATGCCAGGCAACAGAAGCGGCTGCAGATCACCCGGGACGCGACGCGCGTGATGGAGAGCAGGCTCTGCAGCGACGGCCGGCCGCCGCCGCGCTCGACTTCGACGCCGCCGCCGCCACCGCTCGCCCGCAGCAGCACTCTCCGCCCACCGCGTCGCCTTGCCTCCCATCGCCCGGGTCGTCCGACACGAGAGCCGCCGTGCTTCTTCACATCCCACACGCACACCCCACCACCCAGCTCCACGCCGCGCCGCCGGTGCATTCTATCGACGACGAAGGTGGAGCGTTGACGTCGGCCGAGCCACAAGAACTACGGCGAGGGCGGCGTCCACCATCGGTCAGCTTGGGGTCATCGGGACCTCGCGCCCCGTCTAGTGCCCCCGCTACCGGTGGTGCAGTGCACCGATGAAGCGACGCGCGCGCGAAGATGAAGACGTTTAAAAGAGCTGCGCGACGACGTCGCCGTGCAGTCCGGCGGATACGGAGCTCTCCGAGATGGGGGTGGTGGTGGCCTACGTGTCTAGTACCACCACCTATCGCTCGTAGCTTGCCTCGCGTCGTCTCGGAGAGCTCCGTAGCCACGGCCTGCACCCGCCGGCGTGCTTGGAGGCTTGCCTCCCGCCGCACATAGGGGCCAAAATGAGCAAAAGTTGGCGATAATTGCTGCAGTGTTTAATTATCAAAAAAATAATAAAACTACATTAGTGGCAGCTAAATAATAATAATTTATTAAAGAAATAATATTAATAACAAAACAAAAAAAAAATTTTACAAAAAAAATTTAAAAAGAAGCTTTTATATTGAAAAAAAAAGTAGCTTTTAAAAGCTTGTCGCGAAATATTCATAAAAAGGTGCGAATTTATTTCATTGCAACATTTTATTTTTTAAAGCTTAATTTTTATCAATATAAAAGCTTGTTTTTGTGTTTTTTTTTTATATATTTTATTTTGTGCATTTTAATTATTACTCATCAAGACAAATCAAACGAGCCGAAACACGATGAGTTTATCTTGTGTAGTTTAGAAGTTCCTATGGCCCCTTCCGTCTTCATCATCAGACCTTGGTCACCACCTAGGTCTAAAGTAATTGCTTGTCACGACAAATCCAACGAGCTCAAACACGAAGGGTTTATCATGTGTATAGTTTAGGAGTTCCTATGGCCACCTTTCGTCTCCATCATCAGACCAGCTCGATGGTACCATAACATTGCATTGTCTTCGGAACTGAACCAACACTAAAAATAGGCAAGCAGAATAAAAACAGGGCAAGTAAAGTAAAAAATAAGTTATCCTGGCGGACGGAGGGGGTGAGGGGAAGGGTAGGGGGTGGGAGCAGGGTACCCAACGGGGATTGCCCCTAGCGGGGGGAAGGGTTTGGTACCTTTGAATAATACTACAAGTGAGATCGTACTAAGGTGTACGTAACGGAAATCTGACTCAGGTAGTTACCCGCTTGAAAACTGATACTTTCGACGGGACTTGAATATTTAATTATAAATCAAAATAGTGCAAATATGTGCAAACTTTTTTTTGTGATAATAATATTAGATAAGTTCACTTACAAGAAAAAAGGAAAATTCCAGCTTGATATAGTTTGGCGCATTACTAAACCTTTCAGCAAGTATTTATCATTTTTATTTTCTAGGAGATTTCGACTGCACTTTGTCTTATATGTGTTAAGCTACTTTAGTTTAGTGTAAATATAAAGTAATAATGACAAAACAAAGTACTCACCTGTAGGTACATCACCCATTGCAAAAATAGTTAATTCATCAGTAACAAAGCGAACACAAAATAATTTTAAACATTTCACTCGAGGTACTAATTTGTCGCAGGCAAGCACTCTCGCGAGAATGAGCAACTTGCGACTGTTATTGCAACGAGCGTTGTAATTCGTTCATAGTTTTGACGATACATGTCGCTGCGGGGGTCAATAAACTTTATATTCGCATATAAATAAAGGCTCTAATCGTCATTTTACTTTTCGAGTTTTCGCCAACTCTCTCCATACTAAGGCCCCTATGTGCGCCGCCGGCGGTGTTCCGTTTATTATTTTTATATTAATTTTGAGTATATGTGGTGTATTTTTATAATGTGTATATTTAAAATTAATGTAAATATGTGAATGTGATAATAAAAATAATAATAAGGCCACGGCCTGCAACCGCCGGCGTGCTTGGAGGTTTTTCTCCCGCCGCCGGCGGTATGCCGTTTTTGTTTTTTACTGTTTATATTAATTTTGTATATTTTTAATATTTTGTATTATGTATAAAAAATTAATATAAATATTGTAAGATAAAAATGTGAAAATAAAGGTATAAAATAATAATAAAATATCGATTTTCGGGGAAAAAAGGTGGAAACAAAAATTGTTCAGAATTTGATTCTTTACAAGTTTAGTCCTCTTCATTTATGCCGTAAAGTTGAAAATAAACGAGATGATGAAAATATTTTGAATTTGTCGCTTTTTTCAAATTTAATTTCCAAAATATCGATGTACCGTGTAGGGCCGGTACTTTAAAAGAATAGCCCCACTGCATCTCTCCCCGTGTATGTCGTAAAAGGCGACTAAGGGATATGACTCCCTTCTTATATTACTAGGTGGTAGGGTTTAACCCGCCCGGGTTGGTACCACCGCACTGAATGAAAGGTCGGTCGAAACGGCTATGTAAATAGTTTGTGTTTTCCGTCCAGTTCAGTGTAGCCGGCACGACCGAAGGGAAGCACTGACGCGGCACCAAGTTCACCCGGTGTTATGGGCTGACATCACGGATGTTGTAGGTGATGTAAGCCAACCATGTCAGTTTCCATTAAAAAAAAAAAAAAAAAATCGATCCTAGAAGAAAAATTGTGAGGACCAAACTTGTAGAGAATCAAATTTCCTAAAATTTTTGTCCTCACGGTTTTACTGTAAAATCAAAAATGGCCGAGTTATTCAAGAAAAACCGTTTTTCGAATATACACAGGAGCCTGATTCAGTCTACTTTTTGAATTTACACTCGCAGTGACCCCCCCGAGGGACCTACGAAAAAAAATCCAAGAACTGATTATTCACGGGTCAACTACTAGTGAGAGAGCTTCAACCAGGGCCGGATTTAGAGGTGTGGAGGACCTGGGGCAACAAAGGAGTGGAGTCCCCTACAAAAATTGTTTTTCAAATAGTTTAAGTAATATTTTTCTTGCAAGTGCTTCAATTATTTATTGCGAGACAAATCAAACCTTTTCAGCAAACATATAACGTTTATTATCTTATTACTTACCGTAATAAACTTTAAATTATAGCCTATCATACTAATGGTAACTTGCGATCCTTTTTCAACGAAAAATCATTTATGATTTCGCTGAAATCCAGCTCTCGGAGTAAATCACTTTCAATGCTGAGTAGGCAAAACTTTGATAGGCGGTTTTGTCTCATCATAGTGCGTAGCCCATTTTTTATAATTTTAATTTAAAAAAATGAGCGCTCTCCAGTGCAATTTGACACCATCAAAACCAAGTACATTCTCAGTGTAATTTCAATGTTTGGGAATGTAGCTCTGACATTTTGATTTTCAAGAATTTGTGAGTAGAACAGCTCCAGCACTTTTCAAATTGTGTGCTAGGTACTCTTTTGTTGTGTCAGACAGAATATATATTTTTTTCATAAGTACCATTTATGCGGGGGCCCCTCTCTTGTGGAGGCCCCGGGCAGTGGCCCCGTTCGCCCTCCCTTCAAATCAAATCAAAAAACGTTTATTGCACATAATTGTTGTACAGAAGGTAGCACTTAATGCCTATGGCATTTTCCACCAGCCTACCCTTATTTACATATAGAACCAGGGTAGGTGCAACAAGACAAGGTAAACAAAACAAAGTCTTATAAAATAGAAAATAGAAGGACAAATAGTATATATCTATATATATAATGCATATAATACACATATATTATTCATAATAAATAATAAACATATATAAACATATACAAAATAAAACTCAGACATTACATTACACAACACATTATGAATTTGCTCAGAAACTAGGGATACGGAAGTAGGAGATAAGATTTAGGAATTGAGGAGATAGTCTTTCAAGAGCACTCTGAACGTGTGGATCGAAGCACACTGTCGTAAACGAAGAGGAAGTTCGTTCCACATGCGTGCAGCGTGCACTGTGAAAGAATCAGTATAAAATACCGAGGAGTGGGACGGGATAGCAAGGACAAGGGTGTCAGAGGATCTTAATGGTACACCGTGGGAGGACAGCATTTGGAAACGGTCGGATAGGTATTTAGGAGCAGCAGGGTCATTTAGTGTGCAGTACAAGAGAGAGAGGACATGGGAATTTCTGCGACGACGTATGTCGAGCCACTGAAGGCTAGACCGGAACTCAGAAATGTGATCAAATTTCCGCAGACCGAAAATGTAACGGATGCACATGTTTAGTAGCCGGTCCAGCTTATTCAGCAGCTCTTCATTGACGTCGAGGTAACAGACATCAGCATAGTCTAGAATAGGGAGGAGAAGAGATTGTACCAACATAGTCTTTGTGCTGATAGGTAGGAAATTCTGCAGACGCTTGAGAGAATGCATGCTGGCGAACACTTTCCGACTAACCTCACCGACTTGTACGTTCCATGATAACGTCTCATCAATGTAAAGGCCAAGGTTTTTTACCACCTTAACCAGAGGGACTGCGACACCATTAAAGAGAATATGTGGTAAAGATGTTTTGTCTAGCCTTAAATCCGGCGATGGCTCCAACGAGAGAAGGTAGGTGCAATACCGGAGACTTCGCTTTGGATTGCTGGCTATACTGAACTACAAAACAACACAGCCGATTACAGAAGAGAAGATATTGAACACGTTTGAAATAAATAAATTCATAAATTCCCAAGTTTTATTAACCGACTTCCAAAAAAGGAGGAGGTTCTCAATTCGTCTGTATGTTTTTTTTTTTTATTTTTTTTTTTATTTTTATTTTTTTGTATGTTTGTAACACGATTTCTCCGTCAATTGAGGGCCGATTTAGAAAATTCTTTTTTTGTTAGTTAGGTCATACTTCCGAGGTGGTCCCATTTCAATTTTATCGAAATTGGTTCAGTGGTTTTCGAAAAATCAGCATAATACTATGGTGTGTGGTTACCTTCAGCAAAACTTGTGATGTGGTCGTTTTCGGCAATTTTCAGTTTGATAAATTAGTATGGTGTGTGGTTACCTTCAGCAAAACATTTGTGATGTGGACTTATTCAGCAATTTGCAGTCTGACACATATGGCGAATAATTCTGTACCACTTCAATCGATTTCGATTATTCGATTTCGATTATTCTTTTTTATGTAATATTACTAAAAAGAATGAAATAAAAACTGTTTTAAAAAATATTAAACCGATTTCCAAAAAACAAAAAAAAAAAAACTAAAAAGTATTAAATACCTAATATTTTGAAATTTTCTCTGTCCTGTTGAAATACATGAATCGATATACTAGTGATACATATTCGGACCCTTGTTTCATGAATATTCTAAATTTGAAATTTTTTTATCTTTTCCGACCGGCGTTTAATTTATTATGGTACCTGGCCAGTACCTACTGTACCGAGTACCATCGAGCTGGTTTGATGATGGAGACAGAAGGTGGCCATAGGAACTCCTAAACTACACATGATAAACCCATCGTGTTTGGGCTCGTTGCATTTGTCTTCACGAGAAATTTACTTTAGACCTAAAAGATTCTCAATTCGACGGTATGTTTTCTTTTTTAACCGACTTCCAAAAAAGGAGGAGGTTCTCAATTCGTCTGTATGTTTTTTTTTATTTTTTTTTTATTTTTTTTTTTTTTATTTTTTTGTATGTTTGTTACGCGATTTCTCCGTCAATTGAGGGCCGATTTAGAAAATTCTTTTTTTGTTAGTTAGGTCATACTTCCGAGGTGGTCCCATTTCAATTTTATCGAAATTGGTTGAGTGGTTTTCGTAAAATCAGCATAATACTATAGTGTGTGGTTACCTTCAGCAAAACTTGTGATGTGGTCGTATTCGGCAATTTTTAGTTTGATAAATTAGTATGGTGTGTGGTTACCTTCAGCAAAACTTTTGTGATGTGGACTTATTCAGCAATTTGCAGTCTGACACATATGGCGAATAATTCTGTACCACTTCAATCGATTTCGATTATTCGATTTCGATTATTCTTTTTTATGTAATATTACTAAAAAGAATGAAATAAAAACTGTTTTAAAAAATATTAAACCGATTTCCAAAAAACAAAAAAAAAAAACTAAAAAGTATTAAATACCTAATATTTTGAAATTTTCTCTGTCCTGTTGAAATACATGAATCGATATACTAGTGATACATATTCGGACCCTTGTTTCATGAATATTCTAAATTTGAAATTTTTTTATTTTTTCCGACCGGCGTTTAATTTATTATGGTACCTGGCCAGTACCTACTGTACCGAGTACCATCGAGCTGGTTTGATGATGGAGACAGAAGGTGGCCATAGGAACTCCTAAACTACACATGATAAACCCATCGTGTTTGGGCTCGTTGCATTTGTCTTCACGAGAAATTTACTTTAGACCTAAAAGATTCTCAATTCGACGGTATGTTTTCTTTTTTTGGATGTTTGTTACGCGATTACTCCGTCAATTGTGGGCCGATTTTGAAAATTCTTTTTTTTTTATTTGAAAGGGGATAACCCTGAGGTTTTTGAAGTGAAAACTTCTTTAGCGGCTCTTGGCACTTTTTTAGGTGGGTAAAAATGTATAACTCGCGACATCGCGTCAGCGTCATTTTTAAAATGAAACCTTAAGTCATTGCGTTAAGGGTTAAGTTAGAGTGGCACGGGATCTGCCGGCACTCCCGGAGTGCAACTGTTAAGTAGGGTTCCGTAACACGTTTATGTCTGTCCATTCTACTAAGTTCTGCAAAATGAATGTAGGGTTCCGTAACATATGCATGTCTATCCGTTCTACTAAATTTTACAATTTTCAACCAAGGTCCTCCGACGGTTATTTTATAATAAAAGTAGGCTTCCGTAACACGTTTATGTCTGTCCATTCTACTAAGTTCTGCAACATCACCTACAACGTCCGTGATGTCAGCCCATAACACCAGTGCCATGTCAGTGCTTCCCCCTTTGATCGTGCTGACTACACTGAACTGGTCGGAAAACACAAACTATTTACATAGCCGTTTCGACCGACGTTTAATTCAGTGCGGTGGTACCAACCCGGGAAGGTTAAACCCTACCACCAAGTAAAATTACGAGGGAAGGGACTTACAGTTTTACGAGGAATCCGAACCTTGGTCAGCCTCCAACGGTCAGCGGTCACCCATCTAAGTACTGACCGCACCCAGCGTTGCTTAAAATTCAATAGCGACAGTTGACTGTCTGCACCACTGAGCTATCGAAGCTGACGTGGTCCTATTTTAATTGGGTCAAGATCGGATTGGAAAGCGAGGCGGAATCGCGAGGCCGAAGGCCGAGCGATTCCGCCGAGTACATTAATAGCAAAAAATTACTAAAAAAAACTGTGAAATAAAAAAAAAGTTTTAAAAAACATAAAACCGACTTCCTAAAAAAAGTAAAACTAAAAAACTATTTAAAATAAAAATATAAAAACCGCCTTCAAAAATATATGAAATAAAAACCTAAAAAAAAAAACCAACCCTAGAGTTGAAGGCGGTGCTAAAAAGGCTACACAAATCACAAAGGATATTATCATCCGCTCATGTTTTCTTTCATGCATCATTTTTGCTTGCTTTAGCACCGCCTTCAACTCTAGGGTTGGTTTTTTTTTTTAGGTTTTTATTTCATATATTTTTGAAGGCGGTTTTTATATTTTTATTTTAAATAGTTTTTTAGTTTTACTTTTTTTAGGAAGTCGGTTTTATGTTTTTTAAAACTTTTTTTTTGGATGTTTGTTACGCGATTACTCCGTCAATTGTGGGCCGATTTTGAAAATTCTTTTTTTTTTTATTTGAAAGGGGATAACCCTGAGGTTTTTGAAGTGAAAATTTCTTTAGCGGCTCTTGGCACTTTTTTAGGTGGGTAAAAATGTATAACTCGCGACATCGCGTCAGCGTCATTTTTAAAATGAAACCTTAAGTCATTGCGTTAAGGGTTAAGTTAGAGTGGCACGGGATCTGCCGGCACTCCCGGAGTGCAACTGTTAAGTAGGGTTCCGTAACACGTTTATGTCTGTCCATTCTACTAAGTTCTGCAAAATGAATGTAGGGTTCCGTAACATATGCATGTCTATCCGTTCTACTAAATTTTACAATTTTCAACCAAGGTCCTCCGACGGTTATTTTATAATAAAAGTAGGCTTCCGTAACACGTTTATGTCTGTCCATTCTACTAAGTTCTGCAACATCACCTACAACGTCCGTGATGTCAGCCCATAACACCAGTGCCATGTCAGTGCTTCCCCCTTTGATCGTGCTGACTACACTGAACTGGTCGGAAAACACAAACTATTTACATAGCCGTTTCGACCGACGTTTAATTCAGTGCGGTGGTACCAACCCGGGAAGGTTAAACCCTACCACCAAGTAAAATTACGAGGGAAGGGACTTACAGTTTTACGAGGAATCCGAACCTTGGTCAGCCTCCAACGGTCAGCGGTCACCCATCTAAGTACTGACCGCACCCAGCGTTGCTTAAAATTCAATAGCGACAGTTGACTGTCTGCACCACTGAGCTATCGAAGCTGACGTGGTCCTATTTTAATTGGGTCAAGATCGGATTGGAAAGCGAGGCGGAATCGCGAGGCCGAAGGCCGAGCGATTCCGCCGAGTACATTAATAGCAAAAAATTACTAAAAAAAACTGTGAAATAAAAAAAAAGTTTTAAAAAACATAAAACCGACTTCCTAAAAAAAGTAAAACTAAAAAACTATTTAAAATAAAAATATAAAAACCGCCTTCAAAAATATATGAAATAAAAACCTAAAAAAAAAAACCAACCCTAGAGTTGAAGGCGGTGCTAAAAAGGCTACACAAATCACAAAGGATATTATCATCCGCTCATGTTTTCTTTCATGCATCATTTTTGCTTGCTTTAGCACCGCCTTCAACTCTAGGGTTGGTTTTTTTTTTTAGGTTTTTATTTCATATATTTTTGAAGGCGGTTTTTATATTTTTATTTTAAATAGTTTTTTAGTTTTACTTTTTTTAGGAAGTCGGTTTTATGTTTTTTAAAACTTTTTTTTTGGATGTTTGTTACGCGATTACTCCGTCAATTGTGGGCCGATTTTGAAAATTCTTTTTTTTTTATTTGAAAGGGGATAACCCTGAGGTTTTTGAAGTGAAAATTTCTTTAGCGGCTCTTGGCACTTTTTTAGGTGGGTAAAAATGTATAACTCGCGACATCGCGTCAGCGTCATTTTTAAAATGAAACCTTAAGTCATTGCGTTAAGGGTTAAGTTAGAGTGGCACGGGATCTGCCGGCACTCCCGGAGTGCAACTGTTAAGTAGGGTTCCGTAACACGTTTATGTCTGTCCATTCTACTAAGTTCTGCAAAATGAATGTAGGGTTCCGTAACATATGCATGTCTATCCGTTCTACTAAATTTTACAATTTTCAACCAAGGTCCTCCGACGGTTATTTTATAATAAAAGTAGGCTTCCGTAACACGTTTATGTCTGTCCATTCTACTAAGTTCTGCAACATCACCTACAACGTCCGTGATGTCAGCCCATAACACCAGTGCCATGTCAGTGCTTCCCCCTTTGATCGTGCTGACTACACTGAACTGGTCGGAAAACACAAACTATTTACATAGCCGTTTCGACCGACGTTTAATTCAGTGCGGTGGTACCAACCCGGGAAGGTTAAACCCTACCACCAAGTAAAATTACGAGGGAAGGGACTTACAGTTTTACGAGGAATCCGAACCTTGGTCAGCCTCCAACGGTCAGCGGTCACCCATCTAAGCACTGACCGCACCCAGCGTTGCTTAAAATTCAATAGCGACAGTTGACTGTCTGCACCACTGAGCTATCGAAGCTGACGTGGTCCTATTTTAATTGGGTCAAGATCGGATTGGAAAGCGAGGCGGAATCGCGAGGCCGAAGGCCGAGCGATTCCGCCGAGTACATTAATAGCAAAAAATTACTAAAAAAAACTGTGAAATAAAAAAAAAGTTTTAAAAAACATAAAACCGACTTCCTAAAAAAAGTAAAACTAAAAAACTATTTAAAATAAAAATATAAAAACCGCCTTCAAAAATATATGAAATAAAAACCTAAAAAAAAAAACGAACCCTAGAGTTGAAGGCGGTGCTAAAGCAAGCAAAATGATGCATGAAAGAAAACATGAGCGGATGATAATATCCTTTGTGATTTGTGTAGCCTTTTTAGCACCGCCTTCAACTCTAGGGTTCGTTTTTTTTTTTAGGTTTTTATTTCATATATTTTTGAAGGCGGTTTTTATATTTTTATTTTAAATAGTTTTTTAGTTTTACTTTTTTTAGGAAGTCGGTTTTATGTTTTTTAAAACTTTTTTTTTTGAGTGGCACTGATTAATTTAATCAGACCTGGCAATAAGTTAATAAGTTAATAAGTTAATAAGTTACGGCTAATATGGTTACGTCATATGATTATTATTATGATTTAAAGTTCAGAGTTGGAGCCCCTACTATTATCACTGCGACCTAGATTTTTTTTATGTAATGCGGTATGGGTGGCTGAGTCAGAGGGGCCAAAGCGTATGTTCCGACCAGCCAATACCACCTCCGAGAAGGTAGGTGCCATACCGGAGTCTTTCCTGGATTGCTTGCTATACTGGACTAGAGGAGAACACAACCGAGGCTGCTATGCGGCCATCTTACATCCAGTACGGTGCCGGTGGTATCAACCCAGTCGGCTACAATTTGAGCCTACCACCTAGTAAGGGGCAAGGGAAGGGACCTACAGTTTTACACCGGTTCCGAACGGTGAAGCAGCAGGTGTAGGTATGCACCACGAGTCAGTCAGCCTGGATGCGAAATACGGCATCGTTTGTATGAGAACCGAGGTAGCCGCCAAAGGGGTGTGAAGTCTGAGGCAGGAGCGGCGCATGGAACGCCGTGATTGGCCGAGCGAGTAGGTAGCCAAGTGACGCCAGTCTTCCATACATTTGAACGGGATTCATACAATAAGTCGCTCATTGTGTCGATTCGCGATGAAAAGATGAAACGGATTTAACAATATTTAACCCTTCTTTACATCAAGGGAATAATATACCTTTCTCTTAAATGAACAAAGGCAACGCCCCTTTCACAACTTTGCGAATTTGCAGATTTTCGCATAAACACGATCATAGTTCTAAGTTCTGAGATACCTCGGATACTTTATTATAAATCTACAATTGTGTATTCCATAATAAAAATTATCAAAATGTGTGCGAAAATAGTTAAGCATAAAGATTAACTTTTTTTAGGAAACTGATACAGATGGCTCCATCATCGTAATAATGCTTCAGTTTGGTACCAGTGATGATGGGAGCTCAATATATAAATACTAAAATAAAACTACAATAAACTAAAATAATAAAAATAATAAAGATCGATAAATACATAAAAAAAAATAAACAAACAAACCAAATAAAATAAAAAATATGAAGAAAAACCGGATTTAGACACATCAGCCAAGGCTGCCTGTCTAAAATAAATAAATATACCTAGGTGAATTAGATACGTGCCTTGTCACCCATTCCCCCTAATCGATCCGGCTATACTGAATTGGATGGAAAACACGTAGGTATTACTTTTCATAGTGACTTCGACCGACGTTTATTTAGTGCAGTGGTACCAACACGGGCGGGTTGAACCCTACCATCTACATATACATCATGTACATTTATATACGTTCTATACATTCTGAATCTCTGACATTAAAGGCAAACGTTTAAACTACTACGTCAATTATTTTTAAGTCTCCTAAATATCCGCGATCTGATATTCCCGGTAGACGCATGACCTAAAGAAATTAATTCCTTTCTCCTTAGAGTCGCTCAAAAGTAAAAACCGGTAGGTACTGGTTGAATGAAAAAAGCGCGATAAACGAATATTGAACGAGGAAACCTGCTGAGGTTGACTAGAAGAAATGTCCTTTGGCAATAAGGCAGAATGCATGAAATATCTGTATACATTTAACATACATATTTATCAATAAACAAAAAAAATTACAAGAGCTAACTTCATCCAACACGATAGTCGACCTATGGTGGGTAAGCAGAAAAGAGCTCTCCATACATATTTACGCCGATGTTTTTTACTGAAATTCAAGCGAAAAATGCTATCGAATTGAATGAAAGTACTTACTCGTGAAAGGTGACTCCATCTGTGTTCAAGTTTGAATTTTTCGACGACTTTTTGCACGAAAGCACTGCACAATGAGGCATTTTGTGACAGACGCGCACGTTCGCTCCGCCTGAGCGGCGGACGGAGACTAAGATCGGTCGCCGGCGCTAGACTGACGCGCTGGCGCGTTTGCGCCGGCGCGCGGCTACCCCTGTCCTCCTATGTATAGTGCATCCAGGCTTACTGACTCGTGGTATGCACTAAAAAAATTTCGTCAGAAAAAACTCATTGGTACACGCCGACCGGATTCGAACCGCGGACCTCTCGCATGAGTAGCCGATGCCCAAACCACTCGGCCACCCGCCGCTTAACTCCGGCTACCCGCCGCTTGATAGATCTATTGTGTGTGATCGATCTCTCAATAGTTCGGACAAAATAACATCAAACAGCAAGTAAGACATACAGACAGACCCACCTGCTGCGTGACTCTGTGGAAAGACCGTGCCAAGGTGGCTAGCCTGTCGCCCTTTAGCACGGCATCTCGTCCTTATCCCTTACTCGCCTTTTACGAGATACAGTGGGGCTATTCTTTTTAAGTAACGGCCTAAGTCCTAACACTGTACCGTCATAACTATAGTACATCAAGATCTATTTTTCTAATCACTTTTGTATATAATATTCTATATATTTAGTAATTTATATGTATTAAACATGTATGGCTTATATTTTACTAGCATGTACTTATATGTATGTATTAATAAGTATTCTTATTATTATTTTTATCTTCAATTGTCACGCAACTCTTTTGCTACTACCTACTTACATTCCACTATATTATCGAATCTCAAACATCCAAAGGTTGACTGTAAGAAATCTCTGTAAGGGATAAGTCCGCCTTTGCACCTTATGTAAATTTTCCAATGTATTTGTTACTGTTTAATGTTTACTGGAGCAATAAAGAATTTTCTATCTATCTATCTATAAATAAATGTTCTGCTGCTTCAATATTCTTTGAATTTGGAAAACACAAACTGACATTAAATAAGTTGCTCAACTAAATTTGAATAAAGAACAATAAATTCTAATTCGCCACTAGTAGAAAAACATCTACCTAAAAATTTATATTTACATCGGCCTTATTTACATATCTCTACGCAACCGCCTACCAGTAATACAGGTTAATAAAAAGTAGCAGAGGTACGCCCGTTAAATATGTACTATACAGAGTGAATAAATTTTGTTAAGTTCTTTCCCCTTTCAAGAAAGTGGGGAACTTTCTATGTCAATGTTTCCCTCTATGACACTGATAGATAAACTCAATATGACGTTTGAAACCATGAGAAAGCTAGTTGTGAATAACTCATCATCGATACTATTAATAAATCTGTAAGGGATGGTCATGGAGTAAGTTACTTTGTTTTATAGGATATTGCATTTGTAGATTCTACGTATGATACTAAAACTAAGTAAATTGTAATTAGAAATATTTTCTGTATGTTTTCATGTTCCTCCATTACTCTTAAACCGATCATCCGGATTCGATGAAACTTAGTACAAGCATATTTAATTATAAGTGACAAAGGATAGGCTAAATAAAATTCAGTTCCGGTTACGCTAAGATATAGCTGTTGTCAAAAATAAAAAAAATAAAAAATTGGCTATTGCGGAACATTCCATAAAAAAAATTCGCATGGTTGGATACAACTGTGATCGGCCCTGGTTGACTCGCCCGGGTACCAGTTCATGTTATAAAAAAAATTCTGGAACGCTCTCACTCACCTTTGGCCCTTTTATTTTATTTCACAGTTTCCTCCGTAGGTAGAGAGAGGTAGGTCGAGAGCGGGACTGATTTGTTCCGCGCCCCGAAATAAAGTTACCGTAGCGGGATTACCTACTTTCATCTATTTCAATCGAGCGAAACCTTCTGTTTTACGCTGCTGCTGCTGTGCTGCGAAGCTGTATTAGTCGGAAGATTTTTTAATTTATTTTATGGCACCATCCATTTTTCTACATTATTTAATAAATAACAAAAAAGTAATACTAATAACTAAAGAAATAAACCTGCCTAACAAACATTAAAATAACTATCAAAAGGGGCATTTTCAAATGTTCCTAGAACACTTGCTGCATTACCCCGCTGGATGGCAAGGCTTACTCTTTGAATGAAGTACGCCCTTGATTGCGGGACGCCGCCAGTTGCGTCCACCAGCAGAGGCCCAAGCCTCTTCAAGAAGCTTTTGGCTTCACTGCTCCACGGACCTAGGGTTTCAACCGCAAACGCAACAAATTCGAAATCTTGAATAATATTTGAATATTTGTTGCGTTTGAGGCTCTCCGCTCCGGCCGCGGCCGCGCCAGCCGCTCTTGAAGAGGCCCGAACGTGACTTGGAGCCAATGTGTCGACACAAGTGGCGTCCCACATCATTCTACATTGTATAAAACATGAGTCAGTTCTTTGAGAGCTCTATTATAAACTTTAGGCACGGGTGTGCTGAAAAGTACAATGGAAGATCACGCACAGCCAATAACACCACTCCTCGCGAAACCACGCTCAGAGAGGCGCCCCGTGCCATCATGCCCCAGCTACTTGAAGGCGGACAAAAAGGTCGTCGTATAATTTATTGACACTCCTTTTGAAGATTATCAGGTTATACATACGTAGGAGTACACGAACCAACGGACCATTTTCATATTTGTAGCTTGAATGAATCATCTCCCATCCGACAACTCTTAGTGAAAGTGATTAGCTTCTTGACTTCCCACTTATTTATTACTAGCTTTTGCCCGCGGCTTCGCTCGCGTGAAATTCGTATTTAAAAAGAAGAAAATAAGTAAGCCTGCTACAGTACCTTAATTTCGCGCGCGGAATAATTCTCGTCTAGGTAAATGTGCGTGTACTAAGTTTTATCGAATTCGGATGATCTGTTTAAGAGTTATGGAGGAACATACATACATATATATATACAGAAAATATTTCTAAAAATCGTCAATTTAGTTTTAGTATCATACTATTTTAGTTAAACGTCAAGTACGTCGGCGGAAAGCAGTGGTTCCATACCGCTGAAGGCCGGGAGGACTGGAGGAAAATTGGAGAGGCGTATGTCCAGCAGTGGACGCTTATACGTTGACTATTTTAGTTTAGTTAGTTATTTTACTTATAAAGCAAATACCATTATCCATATTCCAAATCCTTATTCCATAGCGTCGATCATCATAAAACAAAGTAACTTACTCCATGACCATCCCTTACAGATTGATTATTAGTATAGTAATGATCTCAGAAGAAGAAAAAATTAATCAATGTTTACTATCTCTCTCTCTCTGACTAAAACCACTACCACCATTTATGAAACACCGCGTATAACCAGGACGAACACCATTCATAAAAGCAGAGATGGTACATAGGCAGGTACTTTCGAGTATTTTTAGATGTCCATCATCGCTGGGTTCAGTATGCTCTCGACCGTGACATCACATGGATGTCAACCGATCAATATTACCCTGGATTAGCGATCTGGGGTAATCTAATCGACGGTTTCTGTGATTCTGATTACTGAACAGACAGAGTGGTGGATTCAGTTTGCGCAAATGGATGCGAGCGAGTCGCACGGGTTTCCAATGTATTTGGAAACAAACTCGATTTACTACCCTCTGTTTAATAGAGTGCTCCCTGAAGATGGAGATATCGCGGATCAGAGACGGGAGTTGCTGGTGTTTCGATTGCTGACGTACTCCATTGCGTCGATCATAATCATTAGCAATCTCATCGTGGTTATTTCGAGTGGTCTTATTCTAAGAAAAGGTATAGAAGTGTTTTTACCGTGTACCTTGTGGCACCCCCCGGTACTTAAAATGAATAGGCCCACTGCATCTATCACCGTGCCTGTCGTAAAAGGCGACTAAGGGATAAGGACAAGATGCTAAAAGGTGACAGGTTAGCGATCTATCACCTTGGCACGGTACTACCGAACCTTACTTGCTGCTAGATAGTTATCTTGTCCTAATAGTTTGCCAAACGTAGTGGTCGGTGTTGTGATGTGAGTAATTGAGTATTCTGGCAGCACAAGATCGAATACTCTGCTTACCTTATTGTGATTGATAGTATGAATAGAATAGAACAATATAATTATTTATTCATCAGAAATAATATAACACATTAGGTACAGGCGAAGTCTGAATCGTCAACAAGAAATAACAACATTAATCAAAAACTAATTAAATATAGGTAGAACCACAGGGTAGAACGTATTAGCAAATAAATTATAAATTCAATCACATTAAGGTTCGAATCAAAATTTCATCAGATCGAATCATAATCCATATCGCATCGTGCAATAATTTTGTTACGACCAACTCCAAAGAGCTCTTCAGCAAAAGCTACGTTTCAAGTATTCGAGATGCTTTTCCTGTTGGCATTTCAACATATTTTATGGCTGCAGCGAAGCCACTGGGTTAATAGGCAGATTATCTACATACCTAATATAATATTTAGCCCTTCTGTTCCTCCTTGTACGTACTAAGCACTTACCTATTTTCGTTGTACCTCCTTTTACGTACTAAGCACTTACCTATTTTCGTTGTACCTCCTTGTACGTACAAAGCACTTACCTATTTTCGTTGTACCTCCTTTTACGTACTAAGCACTTACCTATTTTCGTTGTACCTCGTACTAAGCACTTACCTATTTTCGTTGTACCTCCTTTTTTTTTATGGAAACTGACACTGTTGCCTACATCACCTACAACGTCCGTGATGTCAGCCCATAACACCGGGTGAACTAGGTGCCATGTCAGTGCTTCCCCCTTTGATCGTGCCGGCTACACTGAACTAATCGGAAAACACAAACTATTTACATAGCCGTTTCGACCGACGTTTCATTCAGTGCGGTGGTACCAACCCGGGCGGGTTAAACCCTACCACCAAGTAAGATTAGGAGGGAAGGGACCTACAGTTTTACGAGGAATCCGAACCTCGGTCAGCCTCCAACGGTCAGCGGTCACCCATCCAAGTACTGACCGCACCCAGCGTTGCTTAACATACAATAGCGACAGTTGACTGTCTGTACCACTGAGCTATCGAGGCTGATTGTACGTATTAAGCACTTACCTATTTTCGTTGTACCTCCTTGAAGGTATGAATCATCTATTTTCGTTGTACCTCCTTGTACGTATGAAACACTTACCTATTTTCGCCGTATAATGCCCGGGGCGGATCTCGGCGTGTCGCCGCCGCAGCGGTTCGTCAGTGTTCTCCCTCGCACCCGCACCGTATTTGTATAGTGTATTCGCGTGGCGGGTCGCCCGCTGCGGCGACGACACGCCGAGATCCGTCCCGCTCACTATACCTTCTTATAGGTACGAATCACTTACCTATACTTCGCTACATCGCGGCTCGTTTAGCTCAAATGTTTATCTTCCAGGATCGCAGTATTCACAGTGCAAGAGTATGTTCCTACTTCTGGGCAACGTGTCTCTAGCAGACACAATGGTGGGACTTAATGTTTTCATCGGTACCAGCATTCGCTCCCAATCAGTCTCCACTGTGACTTGCGTAATACAGATGGGTAAGTATTATTTTATAGAACTTGGCCGATGATTTAAATCTTTGAACTTGACACGGTTTTTTTTTTTTATAGAAAGCGCGACATGTGGCACCGTTTCACTTACGAGGAGGTGATTTACGATGCCCATGGACATTCTGTGATGCACGGGGTTCGCGAATGCCATGCTGGCCTGACAGGAGCCTTTCCACGCCCCTTTTGAAAAACCCCAGGCTGTACTTGGGAGGAAATATATGAGCAGGGAGTGCGTTCCACATTTTCCCGGTTCTGTGGATGAAAGACCTACAGAACCGGTTGGTGCGCATCCTCGGTAGGTCGATTGTATAGGGGTGCATCCCCCAGTACGCGTAGTGCGGAGGTGGAATGGGGACGACGGAATCGCATTAAACAGCTCCTCCGAACACTCCCAGTGAAACGGTCGGTCGGCTACAGACCTAAGTATTACATTTATTAATATATTGGATACTTAGTACATAAATAAAGCAATCATTAAACATTATCTAATCGAATCGGAACTAATAAAATAAATTGATCTAAATAAAAATGATTAAACATGAGATTAATTATTACTTAATTAAAATTTAAACTTAGTTCATACAAAATCTATTTTACTTCCAGTAGCCTACCTACTGCAAATAAAATATTTCGTCCAACTCAGCCAGCCGAGTCCGACTCCGTCACAGTGCCTAATATTGTAATATTGTATTGCTTTTTAAATAAATATATTTTAAGGGATTTTCTTCTACTTCCTTATATCATCATTAGCACGTATTGGTCCACTGCTGGACATAGGCCTCTCCCAAGGCACGCCACCACACGCGGTCTTCCGCACTTCTCATCCATCCACTTAAGTACCTACTTATACCACAGCTTATACTCTGAAATTTAACTTGAAATGAACATAAACGAATGTGATGCAAGCAAATGGGGGTCGAACCCGCGACCTCCCGCTTACAAGGACGTTACCCCTTGACCATGAATCTTTCTGGATAGCAGGTGAACGGAATAATTATTTAATTGATTTTTTTTTTTAATATTGGTGCCACGTTTTTAAAACGGACTAAAAATTATAAAATCATCGATGTATAAAATGAATATGCATTAATAGTTCACCCAAGCACAAATTAACTACATATTGGCAAAATCAATGACCCAAGTCACAACAACTTTATTGCACTGCAAATCATACTTAAATGAACTGTGAGTTTTCTCAACGACGTCAAATATGACCTTAAAATCGGACACGTTCTTTTTATTCCAGAAATTAATAGATTTAGTTATTTAAAATGCTAGAGTAAAACTCCCCCGCCTCTGCGACTTTTAGTTTAGGAGAAATAATTTTTTGAAAATTACACTTTTTTAGTTTCGGAAAAACTAAAAATAATTCTACAATTAAAACTAAGCTACTTATTTAAATTTCACTCAGCCTTATCAAAGACCCTTTCGAATATCCACATTTGAAAAGTTATTCGAGGCTGTGCAAGTTTACAGAAATCGAATTATATTTATTTTTAATTTTTTTTATTTTATTTTTTTTCTCCTAGATCCCATAGTAGTAGGCGGAGATATTTATACCGAAATTCGGAGATATTTATACCTATTTCCTCTGTCCGTTAAAAAAAACCGACGCCTAATTCCGTGGGATTAAGAAGTTACAGGAGTTATTCGCTATGGGCTAGGGTTGTTACTAGAATGAATAAAAATTTTCCCATTTTTTATTTATTTATTTTTGACATTTGATTAATTTTATTGTATTGTTTCGTGATTTCTTTTAATAATAATTAGCTTGTTTTGGTTTTTGTTTTTGTTTTTTTTTTGTTTTTTTTTATGGAAACTGACACGGCCCGCTAAATCACCTACACTACAGCATCCGTGATGTCAGCCCATAACACCGGGAGAACTAGGTATGCATGCCATGTCAGTGTTTCCCTTCATTTCATGTCGGCTACTATGTTTAAAATTGGGGAGGCGTATGTCCAGCAGTGAACACATACACACTGACTGACTAACTGACCATTCCATATACATCCACTGCTGGGACCATATCATCATTTTGCGGAAAAATAAAAGATTTTGTAAAGTGCCAACCCTATTGCCCGAAACTTGATAATTGCACTAAAATGAGCATAACTTCTTAAACCCATGGAATTAGGCGTCGGTTTTTTTTAACGGACAGAGGAAATAGTGAACTATTTTCGGTATAAATATCTCCGCCTACTACTACGGGATCTAGGAGAAAAAAAAAAATAAAAAAAATATATAATTCGATTTCTGTAAACTTTCACAGCCTCGAATATTTTTTTTTTTTTTATGGAACCTGACACGGTTGGCTACATCACCTACAACATCCGTGATGTCAGCCCATAACACAGGGTGAACTAGGTGCCATGACAGTGCTTCCCTTCATTTCATGTCGGCTACACTAAACTGGACGGAAAACACGAACTATTTACATAGCCGTTTCGACCGACGTTTCGTTCAGTGCGGTGGTACCAACCCGGCCGGGATAAACCCTACCACCTAGTAAGGTAAGTAGAATAACTTTTCAAATGTGGATATTCGAAAGGGTCTTTGATAAGGCTGAGTGAAATTTAAATAAGTAGCTTAGTTTTAATTGTAGAATTATTTTTCGTTTTTTCGACACTAAAAAAGTGACATTTTCAAAAATTTATTTCTCCTAAACTAAAAGTCGCAGAGGCGGGGGAGTTTTACTCTAGCATTTTAAATAACTAAATCTATAAATTTCTGGAATAAAAAGGACGTGTCCGATTTTATGGTCATATTTGACACTGTGGCGACGACAGCTACAACTCCGTTCATCATAGGAACCACAGAGCATCAAATACCTACCGCGGGGGCCCCCTACTAGAGACGCCCTAAGCGATAATATTTGAAACCCAAAAACTACACGCAGTGCTGCTAGCGCTTCGTATGTGTGTGTGTGTGCTAGTATCGACACTACACACAAAGAGGAGCAAGTTAGGCACACGCACAAAACAAATGCACACGCACAACACACATATGTAAGTCATAGGCCACGCCCACAGGCTTCAACGCCGTTGTAGAGAAATCGCGCTCAGGGCGCCTCTAGGAGGGGCGCGCGCATTTGATGCTCTGTGATAGCAACTAATGCCGAGCGGTTTCTCTTTCTCTGTACTTCTCACTCTCGCAAAGGGTGATTGAAGTGACTGTGAACGGAGGTTATGAATATAGTTTAATTTAAAAAAAATATTGAATTATTGTTTATTTATTTGATGAATGAAAATTTAGCAATAAACCTGTTTATTTTTATTTTTTGCTTGGAATCAAGTTAAATATTTATGTTTTCACTGTAAATTATGAAATATTAAGATTATATATTATTTAAATTTTGTGCCTAGTATACTTACTTCATACTTACTAGTATACTGCTGTTCGTTCTATTGTAGGTGGATAAGTTAACCCACCAACACAAATAATATACAAAACTTTAAAATAACACGTGAAAAATATGCAAAACAATTAATACGTTATTATTAAGACGCGTAGGAAAGGCTACTGATTGTAATTTTTCGACTGACCGGCCGACTGCACCTGGCTACCTGAAACCTTCTCAGAATAAAAACGCAGAACTAACTCCAGGCGCAGCGGCGCACGCGCCGTTATGGTTTTGAGATGACTTTCGCATACACCTGTGACTCACAAACACAACCTTGTGTCCTGTGTAAAGAAGAGTAAAATAAATAACCGTTGCGAGAGCGAGAAACCGCTCGGCATTAGTTCCTAGGATGAACGGAGTATAGCCACGCACTCTATGTACTTGCGCGCGATAACTACCTACCGCCGACCGGACCGCCGGCGATCCATAATTCATTGGGCTGCCGACAGCCGCGTGGAGCTACCTACGGAGCTATCACGTAAACCTACGTGAGCGCGCGCTCACGCTACTGCTTCGTACGGTCGTACCTACCTATATCCAAAGAGTTTCTTTGCCTATGTCTTAATTCAAGTTGACATGGCTTCTGTTAATAGTGGCAGTGGCAGTTTATGTGCAGTAGATGGATGTAAATCCAGCAAGAGGAGAGATAAAAATCTCTCTTTTTTCCATTTACCTGCTGATGAAGAAATGTGAGTATATTGTTTTTGTTGAGCAATAATTACCTATTCTAAAAAACCGGACAAGTGCGAGTCGGACTCGCACACGAAGGGTTCCGTACCACCGTACAAGATTTAACACTATGTAGGTACTTTATTTTTTATATTTTTACTATTTCTTGTTATAGCGGTAATAGAAATACAGGCGGCAATAAGTCCGGCTTCGCTTGGCAGATGTATTTTTAATCTATACCGAATAAAATCGGTTAGATAATCATGCGTGCAGGTAACAATAATAACATTACAGGGGTAGTAGGTAGGTAGGATTACCTGAAGTATTTAAGGGCTGAACTAATTTCTTCCTTTAATATATTTTAACGAGGGCGAAGCCGCGGGCTAAAACTAGTAGTAGCCTATATGTTAAACAAAAAAAAAATTGGTACCTTAGATAGGTACCAATTTTTTTAAACAGTAAAAATACATTTTTAAATCTGTGCTGCAGCTCGCGAACAAACATTCACACATATTTCCTCTTTACAATATAATAATATTAAAGAATGCATTGATATTTTTATCGGAAATAGCAGCCCTAACGTCACCGAATTTGCTTCAAGGCCTCGCGTCCGCGCGCAGCTGCAAAGCAATAATCACTTTACGCTCTTTCGTTTAGGTACATTTTCGCACGCAGCGACTGGCGTCGTAAAAGTTTAGGCTATTAAAGCCGAAGGTGCGTAACTTTTTCTATGGAGAGATTCATCTGTTACGAAGTAACTATTTAGTAATCTGTGGTATAGCTTACATTCCACACTATTTATTGTCTACATGCGCGATGTGCCCGCCCGCATGCGCCTCACGGTATTTTCATTATTTTATACTTTATAGACCGTTTTAAATGCAGACCACACGGTGGCTACCCTTAAAACTAGCAGTTGGCTACCCTATCCCGCAACTGGGCGGTGTAACGGGCGTCACTGTTAGAAATAATGTGTGGTAGAGAACTTGTTCTCGACGATTACTCATTAAACGTTGCTAGTCTAACATGAGTACTAAGTTGGGGGTTTCGGCCTCCTCTTAGGTCACGCTGCTGACTCCACTCAGGTCGGTGGGTCAAATGAGAAACTACCCTAAACGCTGGGTTGAGTACTGCGGGGTTCCGTTAAAAGCCCCAGAATGCTTCGTGCTTCTGCACGGAACACTGGAGTTGGTCTCGCAGGGGTTGTGGTTTAGCGTTGATTCCCTGGTGCTTCCGTATTTGTGTAGTTAAAGCACCTAACACGGGAATAAGTAGCGAAAGCTGCGAGTGGTGAGCCACTTAGAGCTCCGTAACCAATGTGGAGAATTGGTAGACATGCGAATAATGTAGATCGGTATGTCGGTGCTACACACACTTATATGTGGATGTGGGATGGACTTCTCACGAGCTAATGACGCTGACGTAAGTCTGTCATTCGAGACCGGTGGATCCCCGGTACACATTAGGTGGTGGTGATATGCACTTCCACGCATATACATAGCTGGTGAAAACAAAAGCCTTTGGGCTAGTACAAAACGCTGAGGCCCTGGGCACAGGTTGCGGTTGGATAGGGTGCTGACCCCAGTGGCAGTGAAGGCTTCACCCCCGGCTCTCGACTTCGGTCGGGGGTTCCTTCGGGTGGACGGGTGGTGGCTCGGATCTCGGATCGGCTGGGGAAAGGTCGCAGCTTGTGTTTCCCATGGGATTATTTCGGAAGAACGGATGTTCGACAGAGCAGCTATGGGGCCTCGATCTGGCATACATGATCACTGTACTCGCAAGAGTGCAGGTAGTAGACGTCTGGATTTTGTAGCCGAAAGGCTGGTATCTCTGGACGTCTATAAACAAAACGTAAATCAACAAATGATAGAAAAGAAAGGAGACCGTTTTAAATAATAATAATAATACACTTTAAAATATATTCTATATTCTTATCTTCTATATCCTTATATTATATTTTTATATTTGATATTTATTAATTTGTTACTTTAGTTAGACATAATGTCAAGCTTATCTCTTTTCTGTCTAAATTTTAGTTTACATTTTATAAGCTGCTTGTGTTTTTGAAAAATAATAAAAAATATATAAATGTAATATATTTTTTTATTTTGTTGAATTCATTTTCAATGCGACCCATCTTCTAACCTAACCTATATTCCTATATTCCTACATCCAACGAGCCAATATGTTGGATTTATCATGTGTAGTTTAGGAGTTCCTATGGCTTCCTTCCGGCCATAATAACACATATTCTGTGAAAATTTCAACGGGCTACCCATTACGGTTTATAGATACAGCCCTCGGACAGACAGACAGACAGACAGACAGACGGACGGACGGACAGACAGACGGCGGCGTAGGCTTAGTAATAGGGTCCCGTACATGATACGGAACCCTAAAAATCGGATGCCGAAAGATAAATTTGTATGGAGAAAGTTAACTTCCGTCTCGTCATAAACATCTCGAGTTCGTCATTTTGTATGTTTGCACCACAGAGCATAGAACTGCGCGCGCATTACTAGTATTTCATGCTCTGTGGTTTGCACCTAAGTAATATTTTGGCATTAATAATTTTTTTTTTCATTCTCAAACTTGGCAGGTATAGTGGTGACTCCAACGATGGTCTCGATCTTCACGGTGGGGCTGATAGCGGTCGACCGGTACATCTACATCCTCCACGGGCTCTACTACCGCCGCTGGATCAACACCACGCGGGTCCGACTATGCATTGTGGGAACATGGATATTGGGTATGTGGGCACCCGGTTCAAAATATCACAACCGATCCTATAGGAAATTTTGCAAGAATTTTTATTGCACCCCTAATAAATAAAGTATGGTGTTTTAAGGCGCCTTTACTTTATTTTTCGAAACAGGCCAGTACTGAGAGTTGCTATTTCATGTTTACCATAGTCCTAAGACAGAGACGGCTGATCGTTAGACCCTGCCCATTATCCCCACCACGCCTGCTTAATGCTTTCATTTTGTTAAGGCGCGTTTATACTTGTCGTACTTGTGCTGTGTGCTTGGCTCGGCGGGCGCGGCGCGCGGTACAGTGTGGTGAGGTTTACGGACGCTTTGTATTCTCCTCTAGTTCAGTATAGCCAGCAATGCAAAGGGAAGTCCTTGGATATGGTATCTACCTTCTCGGAGGTGAAATTGGCTGGTCGGGGCATGTGCTTTGGCCCCTCCGGCTCAGCCCCCCATACCCGATTACATAAAAAGTAGTTCTTCTGCTGATTGTAGATAGTTATTAAAATGTGTTAACTTAACTAATAATGTATGTACTCAGCGAAATAAAATGTATCTTACAGGTATCATACTCGGATTTCTTCCTGCAACAGGCTGGGCCCAGGACACTATGGAAGGCCGAAAGTGCTGGTTCATCACCGTATCGCCTCCGGTACTACTAATTATGGTCATCGTCATTGGAGTCTTGCCACTTCTTCTCGCATGCATTCTATATTTCATCATACTCTTCCACTCGCTCCGAAAAGTCAAACAACTGCAAAGTGAGCACGCTAGAGGCACTCAACTTAAGCTGCAGCTTAGAATTCATCGTGGAAAGATGCCAGGGAAAAATCTTCAAGGAGATCTTGCCGTTATCAAAAGCACGGTTGACATCGGCTCAACCAAAGAAAGATTGAGCATCGATGCCGTCACTTCTAGCGTGGAAATCGATCTGACCGTCGATAAGACAAGTCTTCGAGAAGACGATGCTGATATCAAAACTGCGGTTGACATCGGCGCGATCAACAAGGAAATATTGAGTATCAATACAGTTGCTTCTAGCGTCGATCTCGATCTTCCGGTCCACAAGACCAGTCCTCAAGAAGATATCCCTGTTATCAAAAGTGGGGTTGACATCGGCGCGACCAAGGAAAGATTAAGCATCAATACGGTTGCTTCTAGCGTCGATCTCGATCTTCCGGTCGACAAGACAATTTCTCAAGCAGATTTTTCTGTTATCAAAAGAGGGGTTGACATCGGCGCGAGCAACGAAAGATTAAGCATCGATACCGTTGCTTCTACAGTTGAAATTGGTATTTCCATCGATTCTAACGTAAAATCTAATGTCAAGAATAAATTCCAGAAGGCATGCATGAGAAAATCTGACGAAAAATCAAAAGAAAGCTATGAACCGAATAAATGGAGGGCTATCAAAGTGATAATGTTAACAACTGGTAGTATAATTTGCACTTGGGTGCCATACTTAATTGCGGTTATAGCATATTTACTATGCGATAAAAGAATGGAGAAAGAACGATGTAATAAGATCGAATTAGCATTGGCCAGTCCGTTGGCTATACTCGGAATGATGAACAGTCTTCTGAATCCGCTGATATATGCGTGGTTGCACCCGGGATTCAAGAAGGCCACAAGAAAAATATTTTGCGGGTTCCGCGATACCCCTCTATAGTAATACCTCATTATTATAACCAGTGTAGCAATTTTAGTGGCAGGCTGGTGGCGCGCGCCCATCAGAGAGTTTGCCCCGGACCTGCCTCCGGACCTCAATTGGATAAAACTGGTGAAATGCACGGGAGTGCAATTTAAGTGTAGTGTACACGTACTGATGGGCAAGGATTCAATCCCATTTGGGACCGAATCCTTATTCGAGACTTTATAGGGATTTTATTGGGAAAGTTGGGGAAGGTTCCTCATTCGATCCTACGAAACAGGATTTTATTTTAATATTAGATTTCAACATCGTGAATGAGTTGTTTTCATTAGTACTAGGCATAATATGGTAGTAGGTATGTAGATCATTGTTTTACTGGATGAATTCCTATTTCGAAATAAATAATGTCTCGACAGGTTTTAATATGAATGCATGATTCCCTAGTTATGTTCACAAAATAATTGATATGTGTTGTCGTTTGAGCGCGCGTACATTTCGCCGTGATGTGAGAGAGGAAAAAGGTCGGTAATAGAGTCTGTTCAGTGACCGTGACAGTGTGAAAAGTTAGGTACCGATTTTTTGGTAGATCTAACAATTTCGGTCATGTTTGACCAAAAAACATACAGTCGAATTGAGAACCTCCTCCTTTTTTTGAAGTCGGTTAAAAAATAACGATTTGAGGTCATACATAATCTACCGATATTTGTTAAATCAATACTAATTATAAATCTGTAAGGGATGGTCATAGAGTAAGTTACTTTGTTTTATGAGATACTGAGGTATAAGACTCTATGTATGATACTAAAGCTAAATTGACGATTTTTAGAAATATTTTCTGTGTATGTATGTTCCACCATAACTCTTAAAGCGATCATCTGAATTCGATGAAACATCGTACAAGGATGTTATATCCCATACTATACGACACAGAGGATAAGCTAAATAAAATTCAGTTCCGGTTACGCTAAGATGTGGTTCCCAAACTGAAATGTTTCGCGAGCCATTTAGCGCGAGTAGGTATGAGATATGAGCGAGCCGGCGGCGTGGCGGAGCGGGCGGCGCGGCGGAGCGGGCGGTGCGGCGCGCGGGCGGGTGCCTATAAAAGCGCACTGCACATACTATAGAAAGCCAAAATTGTTTTTTTTTTTTTTTTTTTTTATTGAAACTGACACGGTTGGCTACATCACCTACAACATCCGTGATGTCAGCCCATAACACCGGGTGAACTTGGTGCCACGTCAGTACTTCCCTTCGGTCGTGCCGGCTACACTGAACTGGACGGAAAACACAAACTATTTGCATAGCCGTTTCGACCGACCTTTCATTCAGTGCGGTGGTACCAACCCGGGTGGGTTAAACCCTACCACCTTGTGATATAAGAAGGGAGTCACATCCCTTAGTCGCCTTAATTGTAATTTGATTCGATCCTAATTTTTTTATCCTATTCTTATGTATGGTACAAGTTAGGATACATGTAAACTAAATATGACGTCACCGATACGAAACATGTACCTTTTCAAAGTAAGTAACTAAGGGAGAAGCCGAAAGCGGAGCTTCGTTCAAGTTAACGATATATTTCTCGATGAAAGTAAGTAAATAAGGGCGAGAATATCGTTTACGCGAACTCAACTCGGCGTTCGGCAGGGCATTAACTTAGTTTCTTTGAGAAGGATTATCATTTACTTGAACGCAGCTCGGCCTTCGGCCTCGTCGGCCTCTTTGAAAAAGTATATGGTTTACCTATAGGGAGCTCCGCCTTCGGCGTCGCCATAGGTAACTTAGTTTCTTCGAGAAAAATAACGTTTACCTGAAAGGAGCTCGACCTTCGGCCTAATCAGTAGTTACATATTTTGTTCGAGAAGGTTTGTCATTACCCTGAATGCAGCTCAGCTTTCGACCTTCTCGCTTTATAACTTACTTTCTTCTTTTGAAATACGAATTTCACGAGAGCGGGCAAAAGCTAGTAAACTATAATAGTTACTAAAAATAATACTGTTTTATGTAATCCGGTCGCCTGAGTCGAATGGGTCTAAGCACATTCTCCGACCAGCCAATATCACCTCCGAGAAGGTAGGTGCCCGTGCATACCGGAGACTTCCCTGGATTGCTGGATATACTGAACTAGAAGAGAACACAGCCGAGCCTGCTATGCGGCCATCTTACATCCAGTACGGTGGTACTAACCCAGTCGGCTACAATTTGAGCCTACAACCTCGTAAGGGGCAAGGGAAGGTACCTAGTTTTACACCAGTTCTAAACGGTGAAGTAGCAGGTGTAAGTATGCACGTAAATTTTTTCATCAGAAAAAACTCATTGGTGCACACCGACCGGATTCGAACCTCGGACCTCTTGCATGAGAACCCGATGCCCAAAAACTCGGCCACCCGCCGCTTAACTTGTGTAATGTAATCAGAGATGTAATGTCATCAGATCAGAGCGGATAGTCCAAGCGATCCCTTGCAATGACCACTCACAAATACGACTCGTGAAAACTCGTTACAAGCTTGCGTGGCTCATAACGAGATCCTCGCCCTTAATGATTTAGTTTCTTCTTTTGAAATACGAATTTCACGCGAGCGAAGCCGCAGGCAAAAGCTAGTTAAAAACATACTTTATTCGAGAAGGTTTATCATTAACCTGAACGCAGCTCAGCCTTCGGCCTCGCCCTTAATGATTTAGTTTCTTCTTTTGAAATACGAATTTCACGCGAGCGAAGCCGCGGGCAAAAGCTAGTTGAAAACATACTTTATTCGAGAAGGTTTATCATTAACCTGAACGCAGCTCAGCCTTCGGCCTCGCCCTTAATGATTTAGTTTCTTCTTTTGAAATACGAATTTCACGCGAGCGAAGCCGCGGGCAAAAGCTAGTTGAAAACATACTTTATTCGAGAAGGTTTATCATTAACCTGAACGCAGCTCAGCCTTCGGCCTCGCCCTTAATGATTTAGTTTCTTCTTTTGAAATACGAATTTCACGAGAGCGAAGCCGCGGGCAAAGGCTAGTTAAAAACATAAAATCGTTTCGATCTTAAAATAGGATTAAATCCGGGACTTTATGATAAAATTTCGCTCATATCACAGAACAACTTCACATACTTAACCTTAAAACATAAAATCCTCATTCGGTCCTAGAATAGGATTAAATCCGGGCTTTTATGATAAAATCCCGCCCATAAAGATTCAATCCCGGGATCGACCCATCAGTATGTACACGACACGACACACGTACCTAACCGTCATTAAACCCACCGAAATCCGGCACAGGAACTAAATAGAACCGTTCAGTCCACGCGAGGCACCATCAATCAAACCATATTTACACCAAAAATACGTTGATCGGTCACCAAAACACCTAGATATTACACATTCGGTCCGAGCAGTGGCCGTATTCTCTAACGTCCTAACGTCAACGTTATTGACGCTGACTAGTTATGTCTCTGTCTAATTATATGAACTAGACAGAGACATAACTAGTCAGCGTCACCGACGTCGACGGTAGGAAGTTAGAGAATACGTTGGAGAATACGGCCACTGGGCACTTTTTTCACCGAGATATTGCTACTAGGGAAGTCGTAGGTAGGTGGAGTGAGTGTAATCCCAAAGCTATTCTAGGTAGGTATTTAGTTGAAATGTCACGAAAGTTATCAATTCGCATTGAACATTAAATTACATTCAAACACAGGTTGTTTCAGGATAAGTTTGAGAAACTTCAGGAATAGAAAGTACTCATTATTAGAAGAAAAAAAAATCCTTATGAGCCAAATCGAATTTCCGTATTTTTTTTTTCATTTAAAATTGAAAATTGTAATAAAGCCTCGATGGACAGTGAGTATGGGGAGATTTGGCAACAGTGCTGTCTAGGTCTAGGGAGTGCAATGACCTAGTCCAGCCAGTTCCCTTTTCCTTTTGATGTTATTAGGTATTGTTGTATTGTATTGTTTATTGATCATTCATACATACATACATAACACACGCTGTATCCCGACAATCAGGGTAAGCAGAGTAATCGGTGTTGTGCTATAAGGACTCTGGTAAATTACAGCACAACACCGACCACCACGTTTAGCACAGTATACGGACAAGACAACTATCAAGCAGCTAGTAAGACACGAAGAACCCACCTGCTGCATGACTAGGTGGAAGGACTGCGCCAAGGTGAGAAGTGGCTAGCCTGTCGCCCTTTAGCGCAGTATCTTGTCCTTATCCCTTAGTCGCCTCTTACGACATGCACGGGGAGATATTGATCATTCATATGGCAGTTATACTGCGCTCGAACTTGTCACAATTTGTTCTATCCGGTTCGATTACACCCACGAAGAAGAACCGGCAAGAAACTTCGTGGGGTATTTTTTTAAACATATTTTTACGAGTTGCGAGTACATATTATGTAAGTTACCTGGTTATTTTATTTTTATTTAACCGTCCACCAAAGCTCGATGAAACGATTTTCACCAAAAAGTTCCTACTATAAAATGACGGAATCTGGGAAAAGTTTCAGAGCTTTTCGTCATCAAACATGGACCCCTTTTTAACCCTGAAGTTACGAAACCCTACCCTGAAACACAATTTATAAAATTTATTGGGATGTTGAAAACGCGTAGGGGCAGACAAGAGAGAGAGAGAGAGAGAGAGAGAGAGAGAGAGAGAGAGAGAGAGAGAGAGAGAGAGAGAGAGAGAGAGAGAGAGAGAGAGAGAGAGAGAGAGAGAGAGAGAGAGAGAGAGAGAGAGACAGAAGAACGAATGAGTAGGAATGCGACAGTGTAGTATGAAATATAAATACATACCTACCTACCGATTTATATCATTAATTCATTAGACGTTTTTTTGTTCAAAATTGTTAATTCGTTATTATTTTCTTTTTTATGTACCTACCTAATGTTGTTTTTGTTGTTGCCTACCATAATGTTTTTAAATATTTTTGTGTTTATATTTTGTTTTTGTTGTTCAATTTGATTTTCAGTTTCTATTTGATTAAATCTAAATTGTTTGTTGTGATGTAAGGGGGCAGACTTAAAACCAGCCGCAACTACCTACTTGTTAGGTTTTGCATCGTGCTGTGTCTGCTCCCTTTCAGCTAAAAAATGTTTTTTTACATTTTTATAATCTTGTTTTGTTATTTTATAGTTTTAGCTGAATAAACGTTTTTCTTTCTTTATTTCTTTCTTTCTTACCTACCTAACTTACATAAAATACATAATATACAAACATTGTCACTATTGCATGATTGTTATAAATACTTAGCTAACGTATTGTCGTAGTGTATGTAATTTGTGTTTCTTAATCCGAAATAAATATATGAAAAAAAAACCGACCATTATTATTTAACTAATCCTTTGTCGTCTGAATCTGTGCCCTAAATCCTGTAAAACTCTCCTTTTTTCTCCCGCTCCATCTTGTTCGTGATGTTTCTACCCTAACCCTTTGATTCCCACCATCACGAATCGTCAAAATGTATATGCTAGACCAGTGGTTCCCAAATAGTGTACGCGTACCCCCTGGCGTACGAGATGGGGTACGCCGGCAACTTTAGCGATTTGTATAATTTGGCAGTAACCCCACCATGGTCAGGAAATCTGAGAGTTGATTGGGATTTTTTTTATACTAAGCACGACATGTTGGCTCCCCCGAGCCACCCATAAGGTGTCTAGCGACGCCCATGGACAGTCGCATGCGGGGGTTACGTTTGAATGCAATGCCTGCCTGACAAGTGACAGGTGCCCATTCACGCCTCTCTTGAAGGACCCGATTCGAGACTATTATAACTTGGGAGGAAATACGTGGGCAGGGAGGAGAGCGTTCCTGAGTTTATCGGTTCTGTGGAGAAATGACCTGCAGAGCAGAACCGATTGAAATGTGACGGTTTATAGAATAGTTTAATCTCAAAGAACGTTGCAAACATTCGCTTCTATAGATAGATAACATTTATATCGTTAAAAATAAGTAGGCGTTCTTATAAATATTCTGAAGACAGACATACAGACCAACAGACGACAGACAGAGAGACAGACAGATACCAACATAGAACTGAAAACTATTTAACACAAACAACGTGTAACTTTCTCGCAGAATTCGAATACCTACAACTAACTATAATCACGTTTGTGGGAGAACTTAATTAAGGTCCGGTTTAAGTACTAATAAATAACTTACTCAGTGACTCTTGTAAATCCAAAGACGCGTTAATTTAATTTGCAATTTAGTAATTCTTGGTTAATATAGCATGTAGATTTACTACGTACTAATTATTTTGTAAATTAGAGAAGGAAGGTGTGGAACTAAGCTTGCGATGGTTTCACCGAACATATCCGGGCCCATCGGCAGTAGAGGAGGGTGTTAATCGAGGTCGGGACTAGCGAGTGGCCACTCTAAATTTCCCGCGCATGCTTCATGCTTCGGCTCGCATCAAGCCCTCCTCGTCAGCTAAGTCTGCGTTGACTAGAACGCGGGGAAACCACCAGTCCCGCTCTCGACTCTCTACCTGTTTATTATATTATGTAGGATGCTTCCAGTGACGTTTTCGAAGCTCCCTCCATATTATGAGCTTAGCGTCGATCTTGGCAGCTTGGAAGCTTTGCAGATCTTGGATTCTTGAAAAGACTATAGAGCGACTTCGCTGGTAGTCCTCTTGCTCCGACTTCCACACAAGTCCATTCAAGCAAAGCGGAAATATTTTATCAAATTAATAAGTTCTTTATTATGTATATTATTTCCATCAAATCAAGAACGTGATAGCTTTACATATAACATTTTCTGAATGATGTTATCAAAATAGATAGCCATCAACAAACAAACTAAAACACGGTAAATTGAGAGGGTCAAAAGTTAATTGTGAGGACCCTGCTGCACGGACGTGTTCAAAGCAATTTCCGCGAAAGTGCGTGACATTTGTGTGCGGGAGTGATTCGTCAAGGATGATGCTATGTGTGCTGACCTCATCGCCTCGATCACTGGTCAATCCACTACCAGCAAAATCGTACATCGTTTATTATGTAATTTTGAGTAAAAAAAGGCGGCGCGGCAGCGGGGCGGTGGCGGCGGAGGGGCGGCCTTTTGTAAGTAAAACGAGTAAAACGGTCGCCAAAGTCAAGAAGAATAACCATATTAGTATTACAGACTTGTCTGCCTGCTCCCTACGGCGGCGGGGAGGGCGCGGGGCCGCGGCGGCTCCTCCCGCCCGCCTCGGCCGCGCCCCGCCGCCGTACTAATTATTATTAGTTTTACTTATAATATAAATTAGGGATGTAACGATACATGAGTTTGCCGATACGACACCGATACCGATTTTTGTAGTAAATAATCGGCGATACCGATACCGATAGCGATATTGATAGCTGAGTAGATAATAAATCAAATAATGAAATAAATAATCAAGTATGTACCTCGGGCATTTGTATGCCTCTATTATACATAATACTTACCTATATTTAACAGAGACTCAAGCTTGGGGTGGGAAGTGTAAAAAATCAAGTAAATAAAAATGTCAATCAAAATTCAAAGAAAATATTTATTACTAAGAATGAATTATTATCAAGCAATCAAAGTGGTAAATAAGAAAGTATTTAGTATCATATGAATTTTATTACACAAAGTAATATTCAAAAACAAATTACAAAGAGTTTTTTTTACAAATAGAGTTATAAATGTAACAAGCTTCCACACGGAGCGACAAAGTCGCGCGCGCATTATTTCGTGCGCTTTTCGAATATTTTGATATCGGCTCTATGTATCGGCGATGGCCGATATATCGGTATCGGTATCGGTATCGTTAAAACCCTATTATAAAGTAAAGACTAAAAATAATATTAAAAACTAAAATAAAAATTACATTTTGTCCATCTCCGCCTTCGTCGTCATGCATCGATAGTAATAATATCTTTTATAAAAATTAATAATTACATACATAAATTAAATTTACTCGAAATATGTAGATACTCCAAATTCGATTGCTACCTTACTTAATTGGCCTTCAGTATGTTATTGAATGAGGCTCGACTTGCGGACTGCGTTGGCCGGTGGGTGTCACCAACCACGGACCGCAAGGCTTGATCGAAGCTCGGAGAGGGGAAGCCCTGGAGCTAGTCAAGGGCTTATCTTATCTGTCCCACCCATTCCATTCCCGCCTTCTCACTCATTTTGAAATTTACATTTTCCTTATTGTTCCTAGTGCGCCTAACACAATTTCATACTGTGAAACAGTGTAGAATCCTTTTCCATTGCCTGCTGATAGCTGGTAGGGTTACTACCGATCCGTACGGATTGATACCACCGCACTGAATGAAGATACGTCGAAACGGCTATGAAAATAGCCGAAGCATTTGGGAAGCACTAATATATACACACTATAACACGCCACAGAAACATTATCCAGTCAGCAACGATTGAAAATTACAATAGCTTAGTGATAATTCTAAATTCAAATAAAGAAGTAGCTACTCTATGTGGGGAGTGGACTAACAGGTAAACAACATAAATGTATGAAGACGATTCAAGGATTTGTTTGAGCTCAAACAACACACCTTACCCACTTATTTATAGCTTTATTTAGGAGTTTTATTTAGTTTCACTAAAAATCTATAAAGAATAGAATAGAATAGAAAATTCTTTATTGCTCCACAAATATTTCACAAGAATAATACAATGAATACAGTTACATGAGGTGCAAAGGCGGACTTATCCCTTAAAGAGATTTCTTACAGCCAACCTTTAGGTGTGTGAAATGTGTAAAAAATGGAATGTAGGTAGTAGTTTGCTACTACCTACATTCCATTTTTTAACATAACATGTGACAATTTTTTATTTAAAAATATAAGGATTTATGAAAGCCTGAAAATATAATTATAATAAGTAATACTTGGTGTATTTATGTAAGTAATAAAGGTGTCTTAACATTTTCGCATTTTGGCATGTGTCCACCTGCTATGTGTGCAAGTATAATTTTTCTTTTTCCAAATTAAAATCGAGATCATCTTAGAATAGAAATAGTACAAGTATCTACCTACGTTTCGACGTTTTGCAAGTAAAGTCCCTTGGGTAAAAATAAAAATTAAAGTAAGAAGAATTATGCGATGTTTGCCGCGTGCTGCTCACCAAAAATCGACATTTCAATGCAAACTCGTAAACGAAATAGATGGAGACTAATTGGCTTTGCAACCATCGATGTACCTACATTCCTGAGTTTGTCAAGTCATAAAAGAGCAGTTAAGTACAAAACAAAAATTGTTATTCATTGTCCGTGCATAAATTTACAGAAAACTATAACATCATCGACCAAAAACTCCAACATTCATTGTTAAGTGTCATACAGACAGTCCAAAACGAAATGGACTGTAGAGTAGACACAGGAAGATAATTTACGAAAATGGTTTTATTAAATGCGTGCATGACCCGGGACAGGACCTCTTTTAATGGCGGGCCTATCAACTAAATTACCAGGTACAACAACAAAATGTCTGCTTAAAAACAAGTTACTATTAGTTAGTAGGGGAAATACGTTTGTCCTCAGTGACTGAACGACCGTCGCGCGCTGTGCTGTGCGTGGGCGTCCAGCATAGGACTGACGCGCCGTCCGAATACCTCGAATTTCGTGCTTGTGTTTGTATACTGGGTTTAGCGCCAAAAGATTATCGACACCGAATTAATGGACTACTGTGATCTAATGATAACGCGATAGATAATGGACGTGATTACTTAGCTATGTGCAAATGGATGCAAACGGAACAATTCGTGGACTTTTGGGGCCGTTCGGAGTGAATCTAACGGATGTGTCGAGTAATGCGGTGACCAATGATGAGGTGGACATCTTAGAGAAGTTTACAGAGCTGCAGAGGGCGGAGTTGATGGTGTACAGAGTGTCAGCGTACACTATCGGAGCTCTCATTATCGTCAGCAATCTCGTCGTGGTCGTCTCGAGTGGACTTATCCTGAGGAAAGGTGAGTTTTGTGATTATTTTTCCAGCTTATCATACTTATAACGTTTTTGTTGGCTTTACGTGAGAGCTTTGAAAGAACCCAATTAGAATTTCTATAGAATTGCTAAGGTTCTAACTTACCTATGAAAATGAACAGTTTCGTAGAGCCTTTGGACATGTTTTTTTTATTATGGAATCTGACACAGTTGGCTAATACATCACCTACCTGGGTGTAATATGTGCCATCTCGGTGCTTCCCTTAATTTCATGTCGGTTACACGGACGGAATACACAAACTATTTAAAAAGCCGTTTCGACCGACGATTCATTTAGTGCGGTGTTACCTGTGGGTGGTACCAACCTGGGCGGGATGAACCTTACCACCTACACCTACACATGTAAACCGCAGGTCGTGGGTTCGAGCCCCCCTTCATGTTATCTGACTGAACGCTATAAGGGCTGGAATGTTTCTTTGGCAATTTTTCGCCTCAATTTACGATGCTTGGGTGTATATATGTCTACTTATGCAAGTAAGTAAGTATCAATTAAGTAAGTATATGATTTGACGTTAATTAACACAGTTTCTGTCCTGTGGGCAGCAGTGCTATGAATGTCTGCTTGATGCAATGTTTGATTTCTATTCAATATTTTCAATTTTCATTGATACTATACAATCGTGTTCAACATTGCTTCTGATTCATTTTACCCTTAAAGAGAGTATTATTTAACATAGCAAACAATTTTATATAAGAACCTTTCGTTAATTTCAGGATCCCAGTGCAAAAGTACGTTTCTCCTGCTCGGCAATGTGTCTCTAGCTGACACGCTGATCGGAGTTAACGTTATATTCGGCATCAGCGTCGGACACGATGTCGTCTCCGAAGCTATGTGCGCCGTTCAGATTGGTAAGTTGTGACTGTAGCTTTGAAAATATTTTTTTCTTTTCTTTAAAATAACTTTTATACAGGGTGTCCCCGGACAGGTGCAGTTCCTTTAAGGAGGCTATTCTACGCCTTGTAACAAAAGCACTAGTGAAAGAATTTTTTTAATATGTGCTTTAATTGAAATTTTAGGATTTCCTAACAAACTAAATGCGCACTCCAATGTGTGGGCGCCTTTAGCGGCGGGCGGTACGCGGGCGGAGCAGCCGGCGGCGGCGCGGTGGGGCGCGGGCCGGTAGGCGGGCGGGGGGGGGGGGGGGGCTATCTGTTTGCGTTCACTCGCGTCGCGTCCGTCCGTGTTCCCGCTGCCCGTTGCCCCGCGCCCCGCGCGCGCCCGATTAGAGCATTACAACATTACACTACATTAACAACTTTAAAAATTTATATTTCCGCAACAGGCGTACCTAGAACGCTACTTCTTTTACTAATTATGTTTGTTACAAAGCTTAGAATAGCCTCCTTAAAGGAACTACACCTGTCCGGGGTCTGTACAATACATGGCATGCTCTGTGGAGAAATTATTGTTCTCTTTGAATGGCCGTGCAAGAGACTACATGACGGTAAAGTCAGGAATACCTAAGTTTAGTAGGTTATTTAAAGGCAATTATTAAATTAAATATAAATGTATCTAACTAATTAAACAATTTATAGATAATCATATTGTCTTAAAAATAAGTCAGCGATGACTTGAAAAAAGAACTAAAAAAAAAACTAAAAAAAAACGGCTTTCTGGAACACTTTCTTCTGCTGACGACTCATCCCTAACATGAGAGTTATTCAGAAACGAAAAATAAAATCGAGTCTCTTCCTTTGCTCCTACAGGTGGTACCTAGGTAAGCTCATTTGAAGCCTACTGGGTTGGTGGTAATGGTGGTACCACCGTTCTGGACGTAAGATGACCGCGTAGCAGCCACGGCTGTGTTCTCCTCTAGTTCAGTATAGCCAGCAATCTGAAGGGAATTTGGGGGGGGGGGGGGGGGGGGGGGGCGATTTGTCACACTGTGTAACCACGAGGAATTAATTTTCCTCGACACCTATCTTGAGGTGAAATTGGCTGGTCGGTGCATGCGCTCTGGCTCTGGCCCCTCTGACTCAGCCACCCATACCGGTTTAGGTACATAAAGAAATATTTTACGGGTATGGCACCCATTCATATCTGACTTTAGAATATGATCCCAGTTCGGGATGATTTTCAGTAGCAGAAACCGTTGTTAATGTTCTGTTTATTTTTGCCATCCCTCATGCAATTATTTTGCCGGTGTGGTGTAGGTACTGAACTAAGTTACGCAGCTCGGGATGCAATGTTGTCACCACAGAACAGCGTTCGGAGGCGGCCGTCTCGGGGAAGATCCCGAGCGACGGCCGCCCCAATTTCTTGCTATACATACATACATACATAGCGTCACGCCTGTTTCGCAGAGACGACAACGGATCTCCACGGGCCACGATCCTGACTGACCTGACACACCTCTGCCGCCTCTTCCACTGTCATAATAATGTACTTACTGGTTCCACCCTCATAAATTTATTTATTTATTTTAGACAGGCAACCTTGGCTGATACGTCTAAATCCAGTTAAAATTTGTTGTTTTTGTCATTATCTTGGTTTTTTTTATTTAACGTTCTTGAGCACTCTTTTTATTGAGAATTATGTTTTATTTGTTAAATATTTATCTAGTCTATTTTTGAATTGGTTGGTACTAAGTGCGCTTATTACTTCCCCTGGAAGTTGGTTCCAGTCACAAGCGTCGAATACCGCGCGCGCCCCCTCCTAGAGACGCCCTGAGCGCGATTTCCCTACAACGCCGTTGAAGCCTGTGGGCGTGGCCTATGACTTACATATGTGGGTTGTGCGTGTGCATTTGTTTTGTGCGTGTGCCTAACTTGCTCCTCTTTGTGTGTAGTGTCGACACTAACACACACACACACATACGAAGCGCTAGCTGCGTGTAGTTATAGGGTTTCAAATATTATTATTACTTTCGCCTCTAGGAGAGGCGCGCGCGGTATTCGATGCTCTGTGGTTCCAGTCGTCCACCACTCTTGTTTGTTATGAAATATTTGCGAGTATTGCTGTTAAATATTGTTCGACTTAGTTTCATGCTGTGGCCTCGAAAATGAACGTTTTGGTTCAATGTGAACCAAATGTTCGTCGATTACTTGCTATACCTACATATATGGTTTTCACAAATCTACGAGCATCACTCGCTAGTTCGTGTCACTGTCAATGTTACCGTTACCATACCGCAATGCACTCCAGCCCCGAAGAGCCTCGGCGTCCCGGCATAGATGTTCACACATTAGAACTGTTTTCATATTCCCAGCTAGATAGAACCTTGTCAGCGTACATTATGTTTGTGGGACGCGCAGAGTTTAGTGAGGACGACAAGGTATTATTTATTACGATTCGGAAAGCTGGGACCATGGGCACAGAATAGAAATTAGTCCATGGGCAATAGTCCGAGAGCTGAGGGACCAAAAATGCAACAGTTTTATAAAGGCTAATATTTTCATATTAGGTCATAAATAGGTTGAATATCAATAGCCTGCCGTCAGTCAGCCAGTTTTTGGGACAACTGGCGCGGGGGTGGTTCCGAACTTGTTAAAAAACACGTACGTCGCAACTGTTTTATAAAATCTGAAAATTAGTCCGTGGATAGTAAGACAACTAATAAACTATGCGGACATAGTCAGTCTGCAGAATATTGGAACAGTACGCGTCAGCAGCCCGCTAAACCGTCAATGTGGTGGTTCCGAACTTGTTAAAAAAACACGTACGTCGCCACTGTTTTATAAAATCTGAAAATTAGTCCGTGGATAGTAAGACAACTAACAAACTATGCGGACATAGTCAGTCTGCAGAATATTGGAACAGTACGCGTCAGCAGCCCGCTAAACCGTCAATGTGGTGGTTCCGAACTTGTTAAAAAAAACACGTACGTCGCAACTGTTTTATAAAATCTGAAAATTAGTCCGTGGATAGTAAGACAACTAATAAACTATGCGGACATAGCCAGTCTGCAGAATATTGGAACAGTACGCGTCAGCAGCCCGCTAAACCGTCAATGTGGTGGTTCCGAACTTGTTAAAAAAACACGTACGTCGCCACTGTTTTATAAAATCTGAAAATTAGTCCGTGGATAGTAAGACAACTAACAAACTATGCGGACATAGTCAGTCTGCAGAATATTGGAACAGTACGCGTCAGCAGCCCGCTAAACCGTCAATGTGGTGGTTCCGAACTTGTTAAAAAAAAACACGTACGTCGCAACTGTTTTATAAAATCTGAAAATTAGTCCGTGGATAGTAAGACAACTAACAAACTATGCGGACATAGTCAGTCTGCAGAATATTGGAACAGTACGCGTCAGCAGCCCGCTAAACCGTCAATGTGGTGGTTCCGAACTTGTTAAAAAAAACACGTACGTCGCAACTGTTTTATAAAATCTGAAAATTAGTCCGTGGATAGTAAGACAACTAACAAACTATGCGGACATAGTCAGTCTGCAGAATATTGGAACAGTACGCGTCAGCAGCCCGCTAAACCGTCAATGTGGTGGTTGCGATCTTGTTAAAAAAACACGTACGTCGCAACTGTTTTATAAAATCTGAAAATTAGTCCATGGATAGTAAGACAACTAACAAACTATGCGGACATAGTCAGTCTGCAGAATATTGGAACAGTACGCGTCAGCAGCCCGCTAAACCCGTCAAAAAATTTGGTTGGTGAAAGTGTTTTATAAAATCTAAAAAAAATTGTGCAAGTAGTTCATAGTACCTAAAACAAGACTAACATAGTCAGCCCAAAGTTTTATGGAACATACGCCGTCAGCAGTTTTTTTGGTCCATCAGCTCTCCGACTACAATGCCATATTTTGTATGGAAGGTGGAGCCTTTTTTTTTCGCGCGGCCATCAACCAAACTTATTTATATTAGTTAGTTCAGTATAATATTACAAACAAAACTTGTTATGACATGTATGTATATATGCCTAAACTCAGTCCGAACGAAGTTATAAGGGTCACAAGTTCGAATAATATTTATTATGTTTTTATGCATTTTCATCATGTGCCTGCGCCCAAGTACACAAAATAATTATCATTTTCGAAATTCATATGAATGAAACTAAATAATTAAAATAAGAACCCTTTAATAAAAACAAATAGTTGTCAACTGAATAAAATAATATTAATTACAATGCACCTATCTAAAATAATTTAACAATTCTGATTTAAATAAATAAAAATAAAATTGTAAATAAATTATGTTTATTAAACAGCAAAATGTTACAATTGTAAATTTCTAATATAACTTAACATTATAAGAAACTAAACTAAACAAAATTTATTTAATATAAACTAAACTATAATAATTTACTATAATAATAATTTAATATCAAATAAACTAAAATAATATTAAAGTAGGAACACATCGTCCAGTTCGACGGTCGCCTCAGCGGTGCCCAGCACGCTGGCTGCGTTGCCCATGTGAATCTCAAGGCTAATTCACCGTACGAGATGAGTCTTGGCACTTGGGTCAACAGACTTGTCGAGGAACTCTTTTGATTCTGGTGCCCATGCCACAGATGAGATATTAGTACCACGCACCGAGGGTCTCGACGGTGATTGCCACGAAAATATAGATATAGTTAAGTTACAGGTGGCTATAGTAAGTTAATATACCGCGTTGATTTTAACAATTTCAGGTTTAATCGTGTCCCCAACTCTGGTCTCGATCTTCACGGTGGGGCTGATAGCGGTCGACCGGTACATCTACATCCTCCACGGGCTCTACTATCGCCGCTGGATCAACACCACGCGGGTCCGACTATGCATCCTATTCACCTGGCTGCTGGGTACGCACTTATACGTTATTTACTTCCCCCTTTTTTATTGCTTCCGAACTGGGTGGCTGTGCCCGAGGTCCAAGCCTCAGGCGCAGTCAATTTCAACCCGCGGGAAGGTGCCAGTCCGACAAAGATATTCGCCGCGAGCCCGTTCCACACCTTTGCAGTGCGGCACAAGAACGATTGAGAATCGTGCAGTTCGAACAACTGTTCTGTCGACTACAAAGGTGTGGAACGGGACCCGGCGAATATCTTTCCCCACTCCTAAAATCCACGGATCTTCAAATCGCGTGTTAATAGCCTTTCCCCAGATACTGAACGGCGGAGCGGGCGTCTTCTTGACAGAAATTAACTTTTGCCAATCTCGGACTGAGAAAGAAAGTTGTTCACGGCAATAGGTGAACATACTGCTTGTATGTAAACAAAAACAAGCCTTTTTTCTCGTAGCCACAACTGTTCAATGGGAGGCAAAGACATTTGTAGGGCTATACGATAATTAAAAAAATATACAGTAAAACCCGCTTAATACGATCCCGGTTAATACGATTTCCCGCATAATACGATCTTTTGGGCCGGTCCCATACTCTACCTTAATTTTACGAACAATTTTTTCCGCTTAATACGACCCCCAATCCGCTTAAAACGATCTTTTTTGACGACGTAGGTCGTCGTGCGCGACCGCCCAGCAATCGCTCCTAGCGTCACGCGCCAAGTAAGTGGTCCTATACTGACAGAAAAAGCTCACACAATTTCCATAAACCTTGCAAATCACTGACTTCTCAGGCTCGAGCGGATGGATCGACCGATTAATATCGCAATGGTATCATGTACCGCCAAATTTCTGGCTAATCTGAATTGGTCAACGGTGAAAACGCCGATACCTGGAAAAAAACGGTCCTTCCAACTCTGTTTAAAGATTACGCTCTTCGAGACATATTCAATGCTGACGAGTTTGGGTTGTTCTTTAAACTGATGCCAGAAAAATCGTTCGTATTGACGATTGCGAAGATTGATTTCTGTCAGAAATACAATAAACAGATTTTAAAGGCTGTACTTTGTATTTTAACTCTTCCCGCTTAAGACGATTTTTGCGCCCATCCCCTTGAGAATCGTATTAAGCGGGTTCTACTGTATATACTAAATGCGACATTGCCGTGCCGTTCCGCTCCACCCATACATAGTTCCTAACGTTCGGCCGGCCTAACTGGTGCCGGGGCCCTTTTGAAGGACCGAAACTGTACTTTGGTGGAAATATGGGCCGGCAGTGCGAAGATTGTACCGGTTCTGTATATTAATAATTTTAGTTGAATGTAAAACTAAGAATCTTATGAATTGACAGGTCTGACGTTGGGCTTCTTGCCCGCCACGGGCTGGGCCGGAGACAGCATGGGGGGCCACAAGTGCTGGTACATCACCATAGCACCTCCAGCGCTCATCACAATAATTTCGCTCATCGGACTACTGCCCATCTTCGTAGTCTGCACACTTTACTCCATCATACTCTTCCACGCTCTGCGGAAAGTCACTCAACTCCGCTCGACGAACGCGCAGGCGAAGAGAATACAAGAGCCGTCAGATCTGAGAGTCAATCGTGGAAAATCGGACAATACTCAGGAGACAATCAAACGGACAAACGACATTGGTGCGTCCGATTTGAGTATACATACGATTTCCGCGAGCGTCGAAAGCGGTCTCGCCGATAGATCCAACAGTGACGCGGGGAATAAACTCCAGAAGATCATGAATAAACTGAGACAATCAACGAGCACAGACAGAAAGAGAAAAGAAAACGAGGAACCCAATAAATGGCGAGCGATTAAAGTGGTGCTGTTGACTACGGGAAGCTTTGTCTGCACGTGGGTGCCGTACTTCATAGCGACAATTATTTACATACTCTGCGATAAGGAAACAGATGAGAAGAGGTGTGCGAACATCGAGGTAGCACTGGCCAGCCCGTTGGCCATACTAGGTCTGCTGAACAGTCTGCTCAACCCGCTGATATACGCGTGGTGGCATCGGGGATTCAAGACGGCGGCCAGGAAAATGTTTTGTGGGTTCCGAGACAGATGCACTAGCAGCGTGGAGCCTCTCAAGAATTCTAGTCATTCTAATACTAACTAGGAAACTCTCATGTTGAAATTAAGTACAACTGAATGAGTTATATTTAAAAAGTACTTATTAAAGTATAATAATTTATGAAAAACTTTATTTTAAGTTCTTATTATTATGTTTGTAACAATTTTTACAAAGAGATAGAATAAATTTACAATAAAACAACTTAACATTATTAAAATTATCTTTTGTATTGATATTTAATTTTAGTTTTAATTACCTATTCTAAGATAAATTATTTATTTGAGCGTGCATGGTAACTAATTTAGACCAAAACATAAGCAAAAATAGGAAATTGTTTACAGGAACTTGGCAATTTAAATTTTGTGACCAAAAATAATCTGACATAATACATACATTTATGTACACACAGCTAAATGTGATTCCCCACGGGTCAGCCGAGACAACGAATCTCCACCTGCCACGATCTCCACACACCTCTGATGGCTCATACAACGTGTCCCAAAACTCAACGTCAAAGGGGGAACCAGGGAGTAGGCCAGTTTATGATTAGCCAGGGAAAAATAGGAAAAAAGAAAATCTGAGTCATTTATTTTTTTAGAAAAAAATTTAACTGAATATTTTGTTTGGTAAAACTACAGGCATTCTGGTTTTATTTGGGATAGTTATCAATAGCAGAGTTATTTAGGCTTCCAATATAAAAATTTGAACAATTATATTTGCAAATTTCTAGTCGTAGTACCTAAAAATGTTAATATGAGATGAAAATTTTCAACGCTTTTCAATAAAATGCTTAGGTATATCATAAAAAACACATTCTTATTTTTCCCTGGGTAGTATAAACTGGCCTACTCCCTGGTTCCCGCTTGACGTTGAGTTTTGGGACACGTTGTATATAATGTCATCAATCAATCATCATCATACATGCTCATCAGTTGAAAGCACTTGAGCTGACTACCATGTGACTACTACAACAAACTAGGTTTGTCCTCACAACATAATACCAACATTTAACCTAATTCAATAAATGTTATTGCGGTCGAAAATTTTAATTTAATTAATCTAACATTCTAGAAGTTGGAAGATAAATTAATGTCAAACAAATTACACAAAAAAATGCAATAATAAAACTTCATGCATGATTAAAAAGCTAACTATCTCAAAATAATTTAGAAATCAAAATTTACCTATAAATTTAATTGTCTTAACAAAGGGTTAATGGCATGGCGCCTCACACGAGGGTGGTTTCACGAGGAGAGGTAAATTTGGCTCCGTCGACCAATGGGGCACCATTAGTCCCTCGACACATCAATGCTGGTTTTATTAAAAACTAATTTTAAATAACTAGTAATGCATTGGAACACTCTATCAAGACACATACACACACACAAACAAATTGTATTAAAAATTAATATGCGTGTCAGTCATTCAGTCAGTCAGCGTGTAAGCGTCCACTGCTGGACATACGCCTCTCCAATTTTCCTCCAGTCCTCCCGGCCTTCAGCGGTACGGAACCACTGCTTTCCGCCGACGCACTTGATGTCGTCGTCCCACCACACTCCGTTTTCCTGTCCACGACCACCAGTGTAGGATACGGTTACTCCAACTACCAATATGTGTGTGTGCGTTAGCATAATTATATGCATCGTGTCATCTTTATTTGCTCAGATGGTGCTGGTAAAACAATTTACCGCATAGCGCCCGCTCCAAACATGATTTCTCTCTCAAACTGTTGCGCTGTTAGCGTCCCATTGATACTCTCACAATCCTTATTAAACACACTGTAAGCTGATTTCTCGCCACTTTTCCGTGGCTTGGTTCTCGTATTCAAACACACACCAACCAACATGGAAACAATTAGGAAAACAGCTCCAAATTCTATCTTTACGAAAAATATGAACACCGTGAGCCAAATGGTGAAGTAAATGGACCACTTTAGGATGAAATACGTCCAGGATTCGGCTTTGGGATCCGCCGGCGACTCATCACTCAGTTCGGACGTGAGGTCAACCGAAGTTATGGTCTCCTTCGAATCGCTGCGTATCTGAAAGTTATAATTAATAATCAGGGATCGGAATCTATATATATTATCTATATATTATCTATATATTTTTCAAATCCCGGTTCAAAATTTCACCATATACCCTGCCGTACTTAGACTCCATAACTATAAGATTCAATGGCCTCATACGTACATTGTTCGGCGTCTTAGTGGCAGCGTTCTTCACCTAATATTTGGTAGGTATTTTATATGTAAAGGTTAATTGTGAATATTAATTAGATTTGCAGAAATTCAGAAAAAATGTGTGGCCGTTTTGTTTTTCCTGGATTTCAAAGAACCCATCTATGCTACTAAATAAGTGAATGCTCACCTTGTTTTACATAGTTTCGTGAATAAATTTCATTGGCTATAAGTGTAAATAGAGTTTATTGATCTTACTTCATTATTTTACGAAAAAATTGAGTTTATGTGCGCATGAAATTTCGTGAATTTTCACACTGGGAAAATGGCATGAAAGCCAAGGGGTAGGCATATTTTAATAGGTGGGAAGTCCAAGGGTTTAATAGTTTTGTACGCTAGTTCCTCATATTATAAACAACATTCAGGCTGAACAAGTAGGTAACTGTCCTTGTAACTTCTTCATAGTCGGGTAAAATTTAACTCACCAGCACTTTCTGCTCCTCGGGGTGTTCCATTTCTGGTTGGAAAGTAAAAGTAGGGAAATAATTCAAAATTCTCTCCGTCACCGAAGACAACTGTTGCTTCGCGCCGTCTATGATCTCACGGCGCCTGCGCGCAGCGCGGAACTGTCGCAGTCGAACTTCGATGCTGGGTTCCATCCCCTTCAGGGGTTCTACAGGCACAGGCACAGCGAAGGGTCAATGGGCAAGTAGTGATTATGTTGGAAGCTAATTTGTAAATTTTACGTGGCGAAGAAGACAACTTAAAATTTTATCTACAGCAGGCAGGCTGCGTTAAATCAGTAAACAAAACAAACTGTCAGTCAGCTGTCTGTCAGCCAGACTGTACCTGTAGGCTGTTCGGTACGGCACCTGAAAGCCTTTTCCGTGCCTGCGGTGCCTTCGAACCTGCGAACCTGGCTCCTTTCGGAAACACTCGGGTTGACTCGGCTCGGAAGCGAACCAAGTGAAGCCGATATTCGTCTGGTCGTTTATGTGATTTGGTGGCTCAGTGGTAACAGTGTAGGTGTTGGAAAAAAGAAATAAGTAGGTAATCCATATTCTGTGTCTTTTACATCTCTCTGTCAAATCGCCTAAAAATATACCGTTGTTATTTTTACGAAGTCTTTTTATTGAAACAATCTGGATAAAATCCTAACAGGTTATGGGCCCAGAACGTTTGTAAAAGGCAAATAAAGTTGCGGTATGTAAATACGTGTGCGCGACGCAGTGTGGTCGCGAACGATCTTCGTGGTTGTAATATCGATCGATCGGCGTATTGCGAGCGGGCGAGTCGTGTTAAATGAAATAACACGATGGACGACGACAGCTCGGTCCCCGGATCGGGATTGGCGGGCATTCGGCGTCTGAGAGGAGCGGCAAATTTCCAGGATTGGAAATTTCAAGTAAAAAATTACTTGGAAAATCGCAACTGGTGGAGAGCAATTGTGAGCAGCGTCGGCGCGGACGGCTCTCCGGCGGTGATAGACCAGGAGGTCGATCGACGTGCAAGGACCACTATATGCATGCTTCTGGAGCCAGCGTGCTTCTCACATGTATATAATGCATCGACGGCGCGTGAGGCGTGGAACAATCTCGTCAATGCCTATGAAGACCGAGGTTGGGGGCGGCGCATCCAAGTGCAGCGCTCATTGTGGCAGGTGAGGCTTGAGCAGTGCAGTAGTATGGAGGATTATATTTCCAAGATAATCTCTCTAGCACACCAACTCGAAGAGATTGACGCTAAGGTGTCCGACGATTGGCTCATCTCTATTATTTTGAGCGGATTATCAGCTGATTATTCTCCAATGATAATGGCGATAGACAATAGCACTCAAGAAATAAAGTTGGAACAAGTGAAGAGCAAGCTTCTGCAAGAATGGAACAGGCAAGCAGAATTGAATGTGAGTGACGACGCAGCACTGATGACTAGAGCACCGCAAAGGAAATCAAATGCGTCTGGTGGGCGGATATTCAGATGTTACCGTTGCCAGAAACCAGGGCATAAGGCAGCCGATTGTCCGGACAAGAATAAGGACAAGAGTGGCACAAAAGTGGCAAACTTTTTGATGGCAATGAAAGCCGACCTGAAGCCGGAGCGGTGGTACGTAGACAGCTGCTGCAGCACACACATGACCAACAACAGGAGCTACATGACGGACTACAGTGAAGAGAAGGGAGGACTGGAGATTGTTGTTGCCAACAATGCGACAATAAGAAGTCAGGGCTGTGGTAATGTCGCTGTGTCCATAAATGATGATCACATCATAAATATAATGGATGTGTTACATGTTCCGGAGCTTAGTACTAATTTACTCTCGGTCAGTAAAATGGTTCAGAAAGGATTTGTGGTTAACTTCAGCAGTGATGGCTGCAAAATCCTAGACCGAGACGGAGGTGTAGTAGCTAAGGCTCAACATGTTAATGGAGTTTACGAACTCGAACAGAAACCAACAATGCATGCGAAGCTGACCGTGGATAAGGAATTATCTGATAAATGTGAAAAGTTGCCGCGAGAACTCTGGCATAAGCGGCTGGGTCATCTTAATAGAGGAGGCATGCGAGCAATAAAGAATCTGGTTTCGGGCATCGATTTTGAAGATATCGGTAAAGATGAAGCCTGTATTCCTTGCGTGGCTGGAAAGCTGACCAGAACTCCATTCAAACGGAGGGGCACAAGAGCGAAACAGTGCATGGAGCTAGTGCACACTGACATTTGTGGACCCATTGAGGCGGCATCGATAGGTGGAGCTCGGTATCTGTTGACATTTATAGATGACCACTCCAGAATGACCTATGGATATTTCTTGAAGCGGCGATCAGAGGCGCTTGAAAAATTCAAGGAGTTTAAGGTGTATGCCGAGAAGGAAACGGGTAAACAATTGAAGTGCTTGAGGTCAGACAATGGAACTGAATATTTCAGTAAACGATTTAAGAAATTCTTGTCTAAGTACGGAATTAAGCATCAGAGAATAGTGCCATATACACCTGATCAAAATGGTGTTGCAGAACGAGCTAACCGTACTATAATGGAGAAGGCAAGAACGATGCTGCAAGAATCTGGTTTGCAGAAGTGCTTCTGGGCGGAGGCGGTAAACACTGTGATTTATCTGAAGAATCGCAGTCCGACACGAGCCGTGTTGAATGCTACACCGCTGGAAGTATGGACCGGAAGTAAGGCTGACATGCGTCATCTGAGAGTGTTCGGATGTGCAGCATACATGCATATTCCTAAGGAGAAGAGGAAGAAGCTGGATGCGAAATGCACGGAGATGATATTTGTTGGATACGACGGAACAGCAAAAGGATATCGTCTGATTCATCCGAAGACACTGAAAGTGGAGGTTGCGCGTGATGTTGTTTTTGTTGAGAACAAATTTCTCGGCAAGGTGCAGCAGAAACCACAGGAGAAGGTGGTATTACTTCAGACCGAGACTACTGATGGTGGAGAAGAAGCCAGCGAGTCGGAAGAAATGTTGAGTACTCCGGACGCGAGCAACACGAATGGATCATCTAGTGGAAACTACAATCCAGATGAAGACGGCGACTACTCCACAGGATCAGCAGTCGGCGAAGAAGAACAAAGGGACGAGGAGGAAAGACGCTACCCTCTTCGTGAAAGAAGACCAAAGGCGTATCCGGACTATATTGTTAATTTGTGCTCGGATGAGAGCGTGAATCAGAAAAATTTGCCTGAATGTTGGAGACGAGCCATGAAAGAAGAGCTGGACTCGTTGAAGGAAAACAACACGTGGACGCTGGTGGATCGTCCTCCTGCTGTGAAGCCTGTTCAGTGCAAATGGGTGTACAAAGTTAAGCATAACAGCGATGGTGAAGTGGTGCGACATAAGGCACGCCTTGTGGCAAAAGGCTATACGCAGGTATATGGCGTGAACTACCACGAGACATTCTCCCCTGTCGTGCGAAATTCAACACTGAGAATGTTATTCTCTCTTTGCATTCAATGCGATTGGTTCTTTGATCATTGGGATGTAGTAACAGCATTTTTGTATGGAAAGTTGAATGATGATATTTACATGTATCAGCCAGAAGGCGCAGTTGTACCAGGGCAAGAGGATAAAGTTTGTAAATTAAACAAGGCTTTGTATGGTTTGAAACAGTCAGCAAACGCTTGGTATTATGAAATTAACAAAGAGTTGTGCAACCTGGGTTTGAAGCAGTCAAAATATGAACCGTGTTTGTACATTAAGCGTAACGGATCTAAAATATTGATTGTCGCTATTTATGTAGACGACATTTTTGTATTCGGGAATGATGAAGTTGAAAAATGTAAACTGAAAGTGGGGTTGCAAGATAAATTTAAACTCAAAGATCTAGGTCAAGCGCGTGATGTACTGGGCATGCGAGTCCGAATCGAGAATGACGTTATGTACGTTGATCAGAAAAAATATATTGAAAGCATCCTAGAAAAGTATAACATGACAGATTGTAAGCCTATCGGCAGTCCATTAGAAGTAGGCTTGAAATTGGAAAAGGGTGACAAGTCAGTTGATATGAATATACCATATCAGAACTTGGTTGGGTCGCTGATGTATTTATCTGTAAATACCGTAGACAGAAAAAATAGATCGAAGGTAAATACACGACCTGATTTACAGTACACTATGAGTGTCTTTTCGCAGTTTAATACTTGTTATACTGAAGAGCATTTCAAATACTTGAAAAGGGTGCTGCGGTACCTTAAAGGGACTTTGAATTATTGCTTGGTATATAAAAAGTCAAAAGAATTTAAATTACACGGATATGTTGATTCGGATTGGGGTGGAAGTGTTGACCGAAAATCTTATACTGGCTTTGTGTTTAAACTGGGAGATAATACAATATCGTGGGAAAGTAGGAAGCAGAGTTGCGTTTCTTTATCTAGTACTGAGGCAGAATATGTGGCACTTTCTGTTGGGGCTAAAGAAGCGATTTACTTGAAAAACATCTTTGCAGAAATGTATAAAGTCAGTGAAAATTCTGTAACAATTTATAATGACAATATGTCCGCTCATAAGATTGCAAAGAATAATATGTGTAATAAGCGTACCAAGCATATCGACATTAGATATCATTACATTAGAGATGTAGTAATGTCAGGGAAAATTGCGATTGAATATTTGTCAACGGAATTGATGATCGCAGACATAATGACTAAGGCACTACATAAGCAAAAAATTAGGAATATACTTGTAGACCTGTCATTATGTTCTAACTAAAGTCTGAATATGAATGTGGATTAAGGGCGGGTGTTGGAAAAAAGAAATAAGTAGGTAATCCATATTCTGTGTCTTTTACATCTCTCTGTCAAATCGCCTAAAAATATACCGTTGTTATTTTTACGAAGTCTTTTTATTGAAACAATCTGGATAAAATCCTAACAGTAGGGAACAAGCAATAAAGAGGCATAAAAGGAGAGTAGGAAATACAAAATATATTTGTCCGTCTTTTGCGAGCCTCGAACCCGCGGTCGGTCCCTGCCACCAATATATTGTGACCGACCAGACGACGTCTTAAACCACCCGGCTAATCGGTTATGTACCAGTGAAGCGAAATTCGGTCACCAGTTGGTGAGATTCGCAGTTAGGTAGGTGTTGCAACGTTGTAGTACGCGCTTTGATATGTAGATGGCGTACTATTCTCCAATCAAAACAAACGTGCAGTTCGCATAATAAAGTTTTATGGCTCAGTGAAGGAAATCTCCCTTCACTAAGCCATAAAATGTTGTTGTGCGAGCTGCACGTTTGTTTTGATTTGAGGTGAAGCGAATTGTCACCAGTAGGTAAGATTCGCAGTTAGGTAGGTGTTGCAACGTTGTAGTATGCGCTTTGATATGTAGATGGCGTAAATTAAAAGTTTATATTGATAATTAATCTTTATTTTCGCATTTTTATCATGTACTTAAATTAATTTTACATATTTTATATTCTACAAAAACTTATAAAAATACACAAAATTAATAAAAATCTAAATAAAAACGATAAATATCCGCCGGCGGCGGGAGGCAGGCCTCCAAGCACGCCGGTGGGTGCAGGCCGTGGCTACGGAGCTCTCCGGGACGACGCGAGACAAGCTACGAGCGATATAGGTGGTGGTACTAGACACCTAGGCCACCACCACCCCCATCCCGGAGAGCTCCGTATCCGTCGAACTGCGGGGCGACGTCACACAGCTCTTCTATCTTTGTTGGCCCTCTTGCGTGCGTCGCTGTTGCGCACGGCGCTGCACCGGTAGCGGAGGCTGCAAGCGCGACACAGGGCCGCGATAGCCCCAAGCTAACCGGTGGCGGCGGACTTCGTCCCGTCGTAGCTGGTGTGGCGGGGCGTGTCCCTGGTTCATCATCCTCACCGGCAGACGCGGGCGATGGATCAGCGAACCGTTGTGGATTGGGTGCGCTGGTTGCGAAAGAAGCAGCAGGTCTTGTCACTGGATCCGGCCACACCGCGAGGAGGGCGAGGCGTGTTGACTGGGACGCGCGACGTCACTTGTCCCTCCTCTGACACAGCGGGGTGGTGAGGCGCTGAGGCGGTGTCGCCGGTAATCCACTGCCGAGGCTGTCGGGTAACCGGTTTTATAAAATTTTCATTTTTTCAAATTTTCAGAAAAAAAATTTACTTCCTGTCAGTCTGACAGCTTTTCTTCTTAATATTATTAGTTTTTAAAGTACTCACATTTGCGATTTAAGAATTAAACTTCTAAGCACGATGAAGGTATTATAAACTGATTTTGTATCTGATTTGGCACTTTATATACTTTATGACGTCATCACGTAAAACTATCGTCCGTAAACCGACTTTACAGACAACCATTTTTTTTTTAAACCACCAAAACATCACTCATCTCATACCACTTGCCGATAAGTGATATCGATATCGAAGTAAGTATGCACGAAAGGAGCAGGTGCGCAGGTTCGAAGGCACCGTAGGAACTAGAAAGGCTTTCAGGTGGCGGACCGCTTGTCAGCTAAAGAATAATCTGTCAGCCAGCTGTCAAATAAGTGACTGGCTGGGGTCCGGCACATGAGAGAACAAAGGAATAGGATTGACTATTGCGCTAAAGATCAGCTGATAAAATAACATAACCAATAAAATAACCTTATAAAAATAACCAGGGTTAATATAAAGAAGATGTGTCGCTACGCGACGCATCTTCTCTAGTGATGCAAAGGCCGTCAATTACCGACGTTGACCAAACGGAAAACTTCCAAAAAATGGAAAACGTCCGTCAATGACCGGTCATTGACGGCTCTTATGCGACGCCGCAAGCTCGGCACGACGACGCCGCGCGACGCCTTCCATAAGGAGTGAGCCAGGCGTTCTTGACGCGCCGCGCGTGTGCAGAAGGGTGGATCTTCTTTTAAATTTTTATTAGTTTTTCTTGATATAATGTAGGTACCTACCTAGGTGATTAAATAAAAAACTATAAAAGAAATCGTAATATTCTATGTTGAAAAAAATAGAGCGGGCTACACTCCAATAACTTATATATATATATAATGAATTGATTATTTGAATCGTAGTTGTAGGTAACCAACGTTTGTAGGTAGGTACCTACTATATTGCGCTGCACAACACACATCGCGCGTGCGTGTGTGTGCAACGTGCGACCTTGAACGACGACGAAAATGTCGATGTTTACCTACTTATTTACGCACTGTATTGGACGCAACGGATGCCAGTAATATGATGATTGATGTGATGACGAATGCAAGCAACCAGTGTTGCCAACTCAAATTTTGAAATTCTCCTAGATTGACTTCGAAAATCTCCTAAAAATCTCCTAGAAAATTTTCGTCATCCTAAAAAATTCTCCTGTTCTTCAAATTATAAAAATTTCACCACATTTTTAGTGTTCCTTATACGTAAGGGACCATTTTACTAAGCCTAGGCCGTCTGTCCGTTCGTCTGTCTGTCTTACCTGTAAAGAGCAGTATCTTTTGCACCCTGAAAACCGGTCAAGTGCGAGTCGAACTCGCGCACCGAGGGTTCTCTGTCAGTCAGTCAGTCGGTCAGCGTGTAAGCGTCTACTGCTGGACATACGCCTTCAATTTTCCTCCAGTCTCTCGGCCTTCAGCGGTACGGACAACTGCTTTCCGCCGACATACTTCATGTCGGCGTCCCACCTGGCGGGTGGTCTCCCACACTCCATTTTCCTGTCCACGGCCGCCAATGTAGTACATGGTTACTCCAACGGTCGTCGTCCCCTCATTCATTAGTCATTCATTACGCACCATTTCGCCTAGCTATACTCCCATGCCAGCCCAGCATGGCTAGTTCCATCGCTCGCTGGGCAACTTTTGAAAACAACTTTAGTCAGAGCTCACGTTTCACACCCGTACGTCATAAACGGTAGGACGCGCTGGTCATAATATATACAGGTTAGACCTCGGGGCGAATTTTAAATTTCCGAGGCAGCCCTAATCAGTTGAATTCCTCCCTCGACCTTCTTAAGGAGACCTTGTCTACCAAGCAGTATTTAACCGAGATATACGTACATACTCTTCCTTCAATATGTTCTATCACTTCTCCGCCAATAATGATTTGTCCCCCCGTCATAACCACGATTGCCATTCTAACCACCACGTAATTCGTCTGTTTTAATTATTTGTTTTTTTTTTAGTTTTTACCACACCAAGTTTGACACTTGTACGTATTACCGTTTTCATGTTAGAGCAAAACCAAACAAAAAAAATTTTTTTTTTAGAAAAAAAAAAACGTTTCTTTTATGGAGAAGCCCTTAATTTTATTTTGTTTTTCTTATTATTTAATAGGATGTCCGCCAATAATAAATAACACATGATCTGTGAAAATCACAACCAGCTACCTATTACAGTACAAAAGATACAGCCGTTAAAGTAGTGCGGACTGACGGACAGACTATCGACGTAGGCTCAGTAATACTACTGATTATTACAAAGAATACATGTAAATAACATTGATTGATAACAAAGTGTTCGTTCGGTTAGGCCCGCCTGGTAGTCGCTTGTCGGTCGATCAATGCACGCACACAATCACAGAGTGTCACATTATCCTATCTAAAGAGCAAGAAGGGGAACCTTGCTCTTATTAAAAGACAAATCCTATCGTATATTGTGTGACTTGAGAGGTTGGTTGATTCACAAACAGTTCATTCATTGTGTTGTCACCGTACATACCGAAATATTTGTTTGTTACTTACTAGTAAATATATGTTTCTCACTCCTAAATCTTCTCCTGTAATGATTTTCTTTCTCCTAGATTTTCTCCTACTCTCCTGATAGGCAAAAACTTCTCCTAACACCGCTGAAATTCTCCTGAATCTAGGAGAAAATCTCCTAACATGGCAACACTGCAAGCAACACATGAGCTAAGTAGGTAGGCAGCTGCGCGGCGCACAGACATGTCTGTGCTGCAGCGGCCGCGCGAGCGACGCGCTATCACGCCACGCAGTACGCTGTGCGCTGTCTCTCTTTTACCTGTAATAATTGCAAAGGAGTGAAACAAATGAATATAGTTAGGGTTAAAAGCAAATCGTTGGCGATGGCGACAAATTGTTTAAAAAATGAACTATTATTATTGTAAATAATAAGGACGGAAGGAGCGGCGCGGCGCGGAGATGGGCGCGGGGGAGCGGAGGCGGCGCGAGGCAGATTCACGCGCAGCTCCCGCGCCGCCTCTCCCCCCCCCCCCCCCCCCGCCCACCTCTGCGCCGCGCCGCCGCCCGCGCAGCTCCGTCCTTGTTAATTTTATAATAATTATTTTCTTGGAAACCATTACGAATAGATGCATAGTTTCTTGGCAAAAGTTGTTTATAATACTGGGAAAATTTATTTTCTCGTTTTCTCTTAAAGTTAAAACAGAAACAAACAAATAATTTCACATAGGTAGGTAGGTACCTACTTTATTAGCAAAAGTAAAAGTAGGTATGTAACGTTATTTTAAAAACACTATATTAAAAGTTTGATAATTAATTAGTTTTTAACACTAATAGATCAATACCCAATTAAACACTTATTTATCTATTTCCCTTTGATTTTTACAGATTATTTAGGGCAACCTAGGTACTTTATTAGCAAAAGTAAAAGTAGGTAGGTATGTAACGTTATTTTAAAAACACTCCATATTAAAAGTTTGATAATTAATTAGTTTTTTTAATTAATTATCGTATTCTGTTAGTTCGAAAAAATGCCTGTTTTTTGCCTCCAAAAGCAGGCATTTTGTCGAACTAACAGAATACACACACACAACTAACAAGTCGCTGACTAACACGTGGTGCAAATGGTGCAATGCAAATGCTAAGCGTGCGTGCGCAGCAAACGGCTACTTAAGTCCGACCGACCGAGTGAGTGCGAGCGACGTCACGTGTCGACGCGAAACGGCAACGTCGTCGTCGCGTGCGTGCGGCGGCGGCGGCGCGCGCGGTCGACAACGCCGAGGAAACATTCCACTGGCATGTTCTGCTGGCATAATACCAACCAGTGGACAGAGAAGGCAAGTAGAAAGCTATCTTGCTGGACTGCTATCAAAATATTGTTTATTGCTTCGTCGACCCTATTTATTACGCTTACAATATTTAGAATGTTTTTTAGTTTTAAGTACATTCGTTACTTACCAATACTTATCTGCTTATGAAATTTCCATTGCGGTAGTGCAATGAATAAAAAATTATGTTCAAATGTGATATGATATGATAGGAAAAATCAAAATGTTGCTGGCCGCATTGCATGCAAGTATCAAACAAGATAATGTAACATGCATGCTGCACGTAACTTGCACACTTGCTTGCATGTCAACTTGTCCGTCTGAACGGTTCGCGTCATGGACGCCGCTCGCTCGCTCAAACGAACACGAAAACGGAATGAGAGTTGGTCATCCATGGAGTTGCTAGATACAATACAATTTAAAATAAAAATTTTGCTCCAAGGTACCTACTAGTAGTTTTGTTTTTCTGATTTCAAATAGTTTTCATTTAATAATTATTTATTATATGCTATGAGGATTTAAATCACCTGTCTTATCTAGTATATTGCATACTATTAGTGTAGGTTCTTAGTTAAAAGGTTAATTAATTTTATTAAGTGGGCATTTTATAATACTGCAAAGTAGATATTTACACTTCCTAACATTAACTTTAAAAAAGAGTTATAAGTCTTGTTTAAGTTATAAGTTTTATTTTATAACACTACCTATTTGTATTTCTGAAGTAATTTTATATTCACATTAATCTATGTTGAGTATAATAATGAAATGATACAACTACATACAGCACACTTATTTTATATTTATATACGCGCGCTAAAATATTGCGACTCCACAACGTATTTTGTTCTCAGAAGTTGTCGATGGACGTTGCCCGAGCAGCAGTGCGGCAACAGTTTAATTTCGGCGTCGGTAGCGGACAACGTCCTTGATGACAACGGTCAACGTCGCTCGACGACGCCGAGGCGACGACTTTTTAGGACGTTGACGGTCATTGACCGCTCTTTTAGTGGTCATTGACGGGACTTTATGGTCATTGACGGTCAATTTACAACACTAATCTTCTCTATATTAACCCTAACCTAATGTTGAGGCGGTGCATGGTGCATGTCGTTTTTGTTACGTTTTTTTTTCGTACATGTGGGTGCGCGCGAAAACAGCTGTTCTTCCTATGTTCTTTCATGTGCCGATTGCGACTGGCTGGAATCTGGATGGATATTCAAGAAGACCGTATTTTTATACTGACATTGTATATTTTCAAATCAACTAATCGAGTTAATAAACTATACGTTTACATGCAATTAACAGGACCATGAAACACGAAGTTAACACTAAACATAGGCGTCACGCCTGTTTCCCAGTGGGGTAGGCAGAGACAAATAGATCTCCATGTGCCACACCTAGACACTCCTCTGCCGGCTATTCCACCCACTCTCATCTCATCATAATGTTCCTCGCATACGTGATCGTCGTAAAACATGACATTTTATAATATATGGAAAATTCAAAATACATTAAATTACTTATGTAACACTGAGCTGAATACGGTTACTAAATAACACTCACGAACTACGGTATAACTTGAATGAATGTCACTATGACACAGCGTTGCCAGAAGGTTACTTTTGTAACCTTTTAGGTTACTTTTAACGCTGAAAGGTTACTTCTAGGTTACACGACTCAAAAGGTTACTTTTAGGTAATTTTTCAGAATTAATTTGTATAATACATTTTTAATTTATTTTCTTACACGAAACCGATTAGGTAAACGGCGGAAATAGATTTAGGTGTGTGCCACAGACTATTATACTTTACTGTGGATTCAATACGAGTTCTGTGGGCAGAACTCTTTTATATTTTTTTCGTGTTGGCAACGCAACACTTCGCTCGTAATTCGTCGTGGTTCTGTGTCTATTCTAAAAACATGTTAAAAATACGACTTTCTCTCTCACACTAAAGGATGTGAATAACCAAATCACAAAAGCGTCTCGCTTCAATCTAATTGGCTCTTTTCGAGTTCGTTTGCTGTCGTTCGTTCGTGTCGCCTCCAGTCGTCGATCGTCGTGTCGTGTTGGTCGATGAATGAAAGAAAGTTTAGTTTTGTTTGTTTGTGTCGGTCGGGCCTACTTACATAGTGGTTTGAAATTGAAAAAAAAAAACGACTGAAAAACTAGGTAAGTGTACAAATAAATACGTACGAGGATAAGGATAACCGATAAACACTACTGTACTATACTACCGATAAACGCTACTGAAAAAAAATGAAAGGTTACTTTTCACACTAAAAGGTTACTTTTTTTCTATTTTAGGTAACTTTTGACAGGACCCCGCTGGCAACACTGCTATGACAGCTTTTGAACGCCACAGGCCACAACACAACACACAACAAAAATCGATAAATTCAAAATCAATACAAACTCTTCTCGGTTTTCCACAGAGATAATTCAATTTTCTCTGTGAGTTTCTTGCAGTCACAATGTGAATTCAATCTCTAAAACTTCACCGCGTTGACTAGGTTCTATACATTACTTAGTTCCTAAAGTACTGATAGCGCAAGAGCGGTAGAAGAGAAAATGGAGCACGGTGGAGGAGGCGACCTCGGCGCATACGAGCGCGAACGGGACAACGGAGGCGGCGGAGTGCAGAGCGGCGGGAACTACATCACCATTATCCCTGTCGACTACCAGCGACGTTACACCATGCAGCAGGACTTCCCGTACAGGTAGGTACTTAAAAACAACGTCGATGAGCGCTTTAGTCATACTAACAGCGCGTTGGCACACAGTGGTTCGTCCCCATATAAGAGATTGGACAAAGAATAAAACAAAATAAAATAAAATATGATATACAAAAAAACAGAATATAAATATTGTTATAATTTTTTTTCTGGATTGTTATAAATGTCTTCGTGACGAAATTCGGCGCCACGTTGAGGCAAAAATAACAAAATCACCACAACGTCAGATTATATTTTTTTGTGTTTGAGTGCGTAATTGTTTGTAGGTGTATTTAATCTCAATGGAACAAAGTTCAATAGAAGGTCAAACACAGCCAAAATAGCTCCTCGCGAAACTTCGTCCAATAGAAAGTAATTCGTGCCGGCTGGGTAAAAAAAAATGTTTGTTTAGTAAGCAGCGTTCCCTTATCAGTCCCACAAACATTCTAAGTTAATCGTATATGTTGATCGTTATGTGGGGTCGGTACATAATAAGAATAGTCCCACTGCATCTCTCCCTGTGCATGTCGTTTAAGGCGACTTAGGGATAAATACAAGATGCCATGCATAAGGGCCCTTGCTGTGTGTGGTGTGTGTGTGTGTGTGTACTGATAGGCGTCGGCGGAGAGGTGAGGAAGTAAGCGGGGGGTGAATTCAGTCCTGCCAACCTAACGACTTTGACAGCTCGAAGTGCACAGTTATAAAAATTGGGTTACATGTACGTTGATCGTTGCGTTTTGTTGCAGCGAATACAGATCGCGCGAGGAGTTCTACAACATACAGACGCAGAAGCTGCAGGCGGAGGTGAACGCGCACCTGTACTCGGTGTCGCAGCGGCTGCCGCCGCTGTCGTACAGCCCGGTGCCGCGGCACGCCGACTGGGAGAAGCACGCCGACGTGCAGCGCTCGCTGCACGCCGACGCCAAGGAGAGCAACAGCTCTGACTCGCTCGAGAAGAGCGTGATGGGTAAGTGAGTCAGCGTACCTCGTGGGGCCGGTACTTAAAAAGTACCGCATGGGGCCGGTACTTAAAAAGTACGGCGTGGGGCCGGTATTTAAAAAGTACCGCGTGGGGCCGATACTTAAAAAGTACCGCGTGGGGCCGGTACTTAAAAAGTACCGCGTGGGGCCAGTACTTAAAAAGAATAGCCCCACTGCATTTCTCCCCATGCACGTCGTAAAAGGCGACCAAGGGATAAGGACAAGATGCCACGCTAAAGGGCGACAGGATCGCCACCTCTCACCTTGGCACAGTACTTCCACCGAGACATGCAGTAGGTGGGTCTTCGTGTCTTACTTGCTGCTTCTATTGAATCTTGTTCGAATACTTTGTGAAACATGGTGTTCGGTGTTGTGCTGTAATTTATCAGAGTTCTTGCAGCACAACACCGATTACTCTGCTTACCCCGATTGTCGGGATTCAGCGTGTGTGATATGTAAGTCAGCGACCAGGTTATTATATTTGTTTATGGAAAGCGCGACATGTGGTATCGTTTTATCTACAATTACCGTTTTACCAACGGAGGTGTCGATGAATGGAATCAAATTCCGGAGGACACTATCAGTGCAAACAACGTAAACCAATTTAAAAACTGTTTGGACACTCATCTGAATAAGATAAAAAAGCTGATAATTCTTTGGAATTACCATTACAATATTTTATTTTATGTTTTAACTTGAAAATCACAATTATTCAAGATGTTTGTCATTGAAAATCATTGAAAATAATGGCTCCATCAAGTAGCACTGCGATAGAATTAAAAAAAATTGTAACGCCATCTAGTGGTAGTACAAAATTGTTTGCTTCCATTTTTTTGTTCTACATTGTGAATTTGTACCTTCCAAAATCTATGGTATGCATGGTTTTAGCGGATAGCAACTGGCGGAAGTGGGATAAGGCGAAGGGGGTTTTTTTTTTTTTTTTTATAGAATCTGACACGGTTGGCTACATCACCTACAACGTCCGTGATGTCAGCCCATAACACCGGGTGAACTAGGTGCCATGTCAGTGCTTCCCCTTTGATCGTGCCGGCTACACTGAACTGGTCGGAAAACACAAACTATTTTACATAGCCGTTTCGACCGATGTTTCATTCAGTGCGGTGGTACCAACCCGGGCGGGTTAAACCCTACCACCAAGTAAGATTAGAAGGGAAGGGACCTACAGTTTTACGAGGAATCCGAACCTCAGTCAGCCTCCAACGGTCAGCGGTCACCCATCCAAGTACTGGCCGCACCCAGCGTTGCTTAACATTCAATAGCGACAGTCGACTGTCTGCACCACTGAGCTATCGAGGCTGACTTCCTGTATTGAGTATATTGTATCTACTGGTTGCAGGCTCCAACATGAGCAGCTGCTCCAACCAGACGGCGTCGAGCAGCATCGCGCCAGGCTCCTACAGCACCACCGAGCAGACGACCAGCGGCGCCGTCTCACCGCCCCTGCCCGGTGCGTCGCTCCTCGTTGTTTGTTGTTTGGATCGCTGCCCTAGGAAGGTTATGAGTATTTTTTTGGCTGTGCTGTAGAAAGAGGCGGCTGACGGGGGAAGTGGGGGAGGAGGAAGGAAGGGAGGGGGGGGGGGGGGGGTTCGTTTGGGGCTATACTATATATTTTTTTTGTTTGTGTTTTTTTTGTCTTTTTTTTATTTCGTTCTTCTAAAGTTTGTGGTTTTTTATATAGATGTCAAGTCTGTTCACTGAAGTAGCACTAATCACTTCCTCTGGGAGTTTGTTCCACGAGTCAACTACCGGGTTGGCAATAAGTGTCCACGTAGGTGATTGGTCGTATTCATTGTGTACATTAGTTTGAGATCTGCCACATCATACCGTTCTGATAAAATTTTGTAAGTTTCGATGAGATCGCCTCTGTGCCTTCGTTCTTCCAGTGTGGTGAGGTATAGCAGGGGGTGCTATGCTAAGGGGAGGGGGAGGAATAAGTATTTACTGAATACGGGGAGTATTCATTTTCACTTCATTGGAGATATAATTATGCACTTTTCAGTACTTATCAGTTTATTACACAAAAAAAGAAATTATGAAAAAACTTAGGATTGCCTCTTCTCCGGCGCTGCTGGAAATGCAGCCCCTCCGTCCTTGCATAACAAAGCGCAGACACCCGTGTGAGCCGGAGCGGCTGAGGCTGGTCGTCGAAGGTGACCAAAAAGCCGAAGCTGCGGAAGCTGCGGAGGCTTACAGCGGACGGGGGCTGCACTCACTCCACACCTCCGGCTTATATAAAACACTCTAGGGAATAGCCATACTAACAGTTTATGTCGCGGCGGTGAATTTTGTACTAAATTTTAAATTTCACTAATATTTGGATATCTTTAAAAAAAAATTACCCAAAAGTATATATGTCTTCGGCGAAAAATTATTTTTGCTAATAATTCCTTAGACCCTCACCTACCATTCCCAACTACCAGCAATCTTATACTAAACCAGCCTCTTTCTACAGCGCACCCTTTTTTTATTAATTTTTTTAATGGCAAGCCACCTCATCATTTTTATTTTTTTATTTATTTATTCAGGAAACATAAACAGTTACGTACATGTAGTAGTTAAAAAGAGTAAATGATTTAAGTTAATTGGGTCTGTAACCAGCGACGTATTTCACAGGTAGTAAGTGTAAGGATAGGCGATATCTACAAAGATATACACAAATGTGTATAAAGTTGACAATATTTGTGAAGCAATATATAATATATAGATAATATGCGCCAAATTTTCCGAATTGTCTTTGGTGCTCGCTCGGTGCTATGATTCATTACTGGATCATGAATCACCCACCTGCTACATGACTCGGTGGACCGTGCCAAGGTGAAAGGTAGCTATCCTGTCGCCCTTTCGCACGGCACTTTGTCCTTACCCTTAGTCGCCTTTTACTACATACACAGGCAGAGATGCAGTGGGGCTATTTTTAAGTACCGACCCCACACGGCCAAAGTGACGTGCAAAAAATGAAAAGGAATGTGTACAGGATCATCGGGGAGCACAGTCTCGTCATCATCGGTGTCGTCGTGCCCGGTGACGTGCGTGTACCTCATGTCACGCGTCGCCGTCATGGTCGAGATGAGTCCCGACGAGGTACAGCCAACTTATATTATCGGTAATTATATGCAGCCGCATTAAGCTCCCCTATACAGGGTGTCCCAAAACTCAACGTCAAGCGGGAACCAGGGAGTAGGCCAGTTTATGATTAGCCAGGGAAAAATATGAAAAAATATCGGAGTCATTTGTTTTTTATGATAAGAGCTTTGAAAAACGTTGAAAATTGGCATCTCGTACAACATTTTAGGTACTACGACTACAAATTTGTAAATATAATTGTTCAAATTTTTATATTGGAAGCCTAAATAACTCTGCTATTGATAACTATCCCAAATAAAACTCAGATTTTTTTTTCTTATTTTTCCCTGGGTAGTCATAAACTGGCCTACTCCCTGGTTCCCGCTTGACGTTGAGTTTTGGGACATCTTGTATACAGTACCATTCCATAAAAAAAAGGTTTCTTAGACGGTTCTTTCTTATAGATTGCATGGCTGAACGGGACATGACAAAAAAAATATTATGACGAACCATACTGAATATGCATATGTCTCAATGAAATATTGTTATTGTTGTGTGTTCTTTATGGCGAAATAAATATGTGAATCTGAATCTGAATCTGAAGGTACCGAGCAACATAACCGCGGCGAGGTTCCTTCAAGCCGTCTTGTCTGCTGAGGAGCTGGGGCTCTCTCAACCTGGCACCAGGAGCTTGGCTGCCAACGTTTTCGCCCTGTGGATGTCAAGCCCGCTTCTAGGTATATATCTCTCTCTAGTGTATAAAAATTATTATAATTTGTTTAATCGAAGTAACATATTCTTAATGAGACAAATATGTACCTAATATTAATAAAATTAACCTAATAAATAAATAAAAACGTCACATCTAGTGTATTATACAAAACAATACAATACAATTCACTTTATTTGTGAGTAAAATAACAAAGTTACATTATAATGCAATTTATCTTGAACTTACATCGTCAAAAAATTTATACAATTAAATACATTTCATTAATTTACATTTTACATTTATATATTTATAATTAAATTCATCACATTTACATAGATTAAATAATTTGGTTCCATTACACTATGGGTTTAAACATGACGTTATCTAAACCAGCGGCTCCCAAATTATTTTCGTCTACGGAACACAAAATGATCGTCCTTCTGTTATGCGAACACCAAGTGAATTAAAAAAGTTAATTAGCTATTGTGAACATAAAAACTAAATTTATGTGACCTATACCTAATTTTTATTGGATACCGGGTGGCTAAGCTCAAGTGGCAGTGGGCTGGGCACGTCAGCCGAAGAGACGACGACCGTTGGAGTAACCGTGTCCTACACTGGCGGCCGTGGACAGGAAAACGGGAGTGTGGGAAGACCACCCGTCAGGTGGGACGACGACATCAAGTACGTCGGCGGAAAGCAGTGGTTCCGTACCGCTGAAGGTTCCGGCCTTCAGCGGACTGGAGGAAAATTGGAGAGGCGTATGTCCAGCAGTGGACGCTTACACGCTGACTGACTGACTGACTGACCTAATTTTTGATACTAAATTGTTCGCGGATTATCATGTTTGATTTGAATAGCAATACTATAGTTTGTCATTAAAAACATGTTACACGTTATTGATTAGGGAGAGCGTTTTGTGCTTTTTCCGGATGTAACCCACGGAACCCCTGTGACCCTTCCGCGGAACCCCAGGGTTCCACGTAAGACCTTTTGGGAACCGCTGATCTACATTAATATTATAAAAAGGTAAAGTTTGTAAGTTCGGATGTTGGAGGCAATCTCCGAAAATAATCATCCAATTTTAAAAATTCTTGGAAAAATATTTAGAATGGACCTTCAGGATGGCCTCGGGCAAAAGCTGGTACACCTATAAATTATTGATTGATTGAAAATGGACCTATAAATTATGGAGTTTGTACCGTGTGGGGCCGGTACTTTAAAAGAATAGCCCCACTGCATCTCTCCCCGTGTATGTCGTAAAAGGCGACTAAGGGATATGACTCCCTTCTTATATTACTAGGTGGTAGGGTTTAACCCGCCCGGGTTGGTACCACCGCACTGAATGAAATGTCGGTCTAAACGGCTATGTAAATAGTTTGTGTTTTCCGTCCAGTTCAGTGTAGCCGGCACGACCGAAGGGAAGCACTCACGTGGCACCAAGTTCACCCGGTGTTATGGGCTGACATCACGGATGTTGTAGGTGATGTAGCCAACCATGTCAGTTTCCATAAAAAAAAAAAAAAAAAATTTAGTTCCACTCTCAAAGTTTTATTTGCCTCAAGTATAGAAAAGTATGTAAGATAGAAAAAAAAACTCTGCGAAGTTTCTTGCCGGCTCCTCTTCGTGTGTGTGTGTAACGAACTGGATATAAAAAAAAAATATGACAAATTCGAGCTATCTACCTAAGAATGCTCAACAAAGAATATACAATAAACTAGCTGTGCCCGCGACTTCGTCCGCGTGGAATTATCACGACGCCATCTACCGGGTTTTTTTTTTTTTTTTTTTATGGAACCTGACACGGTTGGCTACATCACCTACAACATCCGTGATGTCAGCCCACAACACAGGGCGAACTAGGTGCCATGTCAGTGCTTCCCTTCATTTCATGTCGGCTACACTAAACTGGACGGAAAACACGAACTATTTATTACATAGCCGTTTCGACCGACGTTTCGTTCAGTGCGGTGGTACCAACCCGACCGGGATAAACCCTACCACCTAGTAAGGTAAGAAGGGAAGGGACCTACAGTTTAACGTGGAATCCGAACCACGGTCAGCCTCCAACGGTCGAGCGGTCACCCATCCAATCACTGACCGCGCTCAGCGTTGCTTAATAACAGTTGACTAACCAACCGCGCCACTGAGCTACCGAGGCTGACGAATTTTCTTATCCCTTAGTCGACTTTTACGACATGCGACGGGGAGAGATGCAGTGGGGCTATTCTTTTTAAGTACCGACCCCACACGGTACGGGTTCAATTGTATTTTCAAACCATTCAGGGGCCCACTCTAATATACACACAACATTTCATCCAAATCGGTCCAGGCGTTCAGGCGGAGTTAGGTGACAAACACACGTACAGAAGAATTATGTATATATAAGGATATATCGGTAGGTCATTGGTGCGGTCGTTTGACTGTTGTTAAGCAATCCTGATCACGGTCAGTACTTGGATGGGTGACCGCTTGACCGTTGGAGGCTGACCGCGGTTCAGATTCCACTTAAAACTGTAGGTCCCTTTCCTTCTTACCTTGCTAGGTGGTAGGGTTTATCCCGCCCGGGTTGCCACCACCGAACTGAATGAAACGGTCGGTCGCAACGGCTATGTAAATAGTTCGTGTTTTCAGTCCAGTTCAGTGTAGCCGACATGAAATGAAGGGAAGCACTGACACTGCATCTAGTTCACCCGGTGTTATGGGCTGACATCACGGATGTTGTAGGTGATGTAGTGTAGGCAACTGTGTCAGTTGTCATATAAAAAAAATATAAAGAGTGAGCTGGCTGAGGTGGGTGAGGTCGCCGCCACAGGCGGTTGGTCCTAAAGTGCGCTCGTGCTACCATACCACGAGAAGTCTTCACTTCACTCAAAATAAATAATATCTTACAACATAGGTACCTACATTAAAACCATAAAGATCGTACTCCAAATAAATACGAATGTGAATTCGACCTTATTTTATAGGTCACAAGGCACGTTTTTGCGAGTAAACGTTGCGAGCGTCAAGTGAGTGTGTGTTTATAGAAGTGCAGCTGAGAGCGCAGCAGTGCCCGTGGCGGGTGTGGGCGAGCTGGCCGCGGCTGCTGCAGCGCTACGGGCACGCGACGGAGCAGCGGCGCGCGCGCGACCGCCCCGTGCTGCGGCTCCAGCGCAACCTCTTCCTCACCAAGCACCAAGAGGAGAGCGTCAAGTGAGTGTACATACATACATACATACATAGCGTCACGCCTGTTTCCCGGTGGGGTAGGCAGAGGTAACTGTCAATTGTGAAACATAAAATGTTCTCTTTCTTTCTTTCTAATGATTTTACAAAAAAAAAAAACAAGGAATCTCTATATTTTTATTTATAGTTAGATTTATTTTTATAGTTAATTTAGTTATTTTTAGGTCTAGATTTAATTATTTTTGTTAATGTTGTCTGTTCAATATAGAAGATGGCGTTATACTTAATAGGTGCATGCTAAAGTAATCTCTCCAATTGTATACTCAAAGACTCGGCTGAAGAGGGAACACTGTCGGTGACAGAGACTCGCGCATCCTGGAGCTGCTGTACGAGGAGGCCCGGCACAACGTGGTGAAGGGCCGCTACCCGCTGGAGGCGGCGCAGGCGGTCACGCTGGGCGGCCTGCAGGCGCGCCTGCAGCTGGGCCAGTACGACCCGCATCGGCACACGGCGCAGTTCTTCAGGTCCGTTTGAGATGGTCACAATTTTTTTATTCTTTTTTTAACAACAGTCGACCGACCGCACCACTGAGCTACCGAGGCTGACAAAAGGGTGAGGCTTCTTTTATTTCACCGAGGGCGAATAAAAGAAGTTAAAAAAAAATTAAAGACATCTGTGTCGGCAGAGAGCAGCAGGAGTGGTATCTGCCCGCGCACGCGCGCTCCGGCCGGTGGGCGCGGCTGCTGCCGGCGGGCCGCAAGGGCTCGCCGGAGGCTCGCCTGCTCGACCACATGCAGCGCGCGCCCGCCTCCGCGCCCGCGCGCAAGCTGCGCGCCAAGTATCTCGACTTGTGTGTCGGCAGAGAGCAGCAGGAGTGGTACCTGCCCGCGCACGCGCGCTCCGGCCGGTGGGCGCGGCTGCTGCCGGCGGGCCGCAAGGGCTCGCCGGAGGCTCGCCTGCTCGACCACATGCAGCGCGCGCCCGCCTCCGCGCCCGCGCGCAAGCTGCGCGCCAAGTATCTCGACTTCTGCCGAGCTCACACCTTCTACGGGTGAGTCTGTATTCCGTTAAATGATATGCTAAATTTGGCGTGCCCAGACACTTGAAACCAATTAAATTCTGCACTTTTATTCACAAAACAGTATACAACAAGCGAGATCATCAGCATTACTCACTTATTTAGAAGCACAGATAGATTTTTTGAACTCCAGGAAAAACTAAACACGCCCGAAATGTTTTCTGAATTTTTCTAACCTAAAATTGCTAAATTACCCTTTGCGATTCATATATTGACGTGTAGATCATGAATTTAACTATTAAAATAATGCATTCTAAATAATGTTAGACTAGAAAACAGTTTACCATCCTGCATATTACGTAAGTATACAAAAAATTTACAGCCGTCAAAATAATAGTTTTCAAAAGACCTGGAAATATTTTTAAAGTGTGTTCTATAGGAAAGGCAAAGGTTTTTATCCATATAGCCCCGCATTCTCACTCGTTCTAATACTAAACATTCTTAGAAATTGCAAGATCTTGCAAGCAAGATATCACTTATCTATTCTAGCCTAACTAGCTAACTAAGTGGCTACAAACTAAGAGACGAGTAGTAAACGAAGAGACAAACTAAACTAAGAGAGGCTGGCTCTGGCGTGATGCTTGTGAACGGGTTCTGTTTGTGGAGACTGGCCTGCTCCAATTGACTCCAACATGTTATATGGAATGGTTTACGCTTATGCGAAAGAACTATTGTGATATACCTAATTTTGCATTCATGAATCTTGTTTTTCGTAAAATGAACTAATGTATACAATGAATATGAACGATCACTTATGTGGACACTCATTAAAACTAAATCGAACCTCAAGCAAATCAAACCCAAGAAAACACTTTATTCCACGAGGTGCTACTTCAGTGAACAGCTTCAGAAACAGACTTGATATTTATATTTATATAAAAAACTATAAACTTTAGAAGAAGGAAATAAAAAAAAGAAAAAAAAGAATAAAACAATTGTACCACCAATTTACCAACTTCGATCTATGATGTACACGCATCAGCTTAAAGCTGCTTTTGTGTATGTAAACAAAAATAATAATAATGTATTCATACATACTTTTAAAACATACTGTGTAGGCAGTGGCAAACACTTTGGTGAGTGTATACTTAAGTGGACATAAAAGAAAAATGTCCAGCGAAGTATCTTGCCAGTTCTTCTTCTCTGTGATAATCGAACTGGCAAAATGCTAAATGCCTAATGTTAATATGACAAATCCGAGTGCAGTGTTTCTGTCTATGGATGATGAATAAAGAATAACCATTCCAAGCTTGGATTACACTTGGATCTTCCAAAAATCTTGCATGACAGGCTTGACATCGAATAAATTTAAATTCCTGTTGAAAAAGAGAAATTCTCCAAATTGTGATCGGTGTAATAAGGAGGATGACATGTACCCTTTGCTGATGGAGTGTGGTCAGAACGAAGAATTACGGACGGAATTACAGACGTCACTTCGGGTGGACAGACTCAATTTGTTTTTTAGCATACATAAACTGTTGGCGAGCCCAACAAGTGAGAGGGACTTAGTAATTGTGTTGAACTTCGTGGAGCGTTCTCTATCCCTTAGGGACTCTGCGCCCTAAGTGATGGGGAAGATGAGTATTATGGGGCTGATATTAACAAATCATTGTTAAAAGCCCTAAAAAAAAAGGCTATTCAAATGTGAGCGTTGGTGTTGCAGCGCGGCATTCTTCCAAGGTCAGATCGAGCAGCCGGTGCGGAGCCTGACGAGCCTGCTGACGCACGAGGACATCCCGGTGCTGGTGGCGGTGAACGCGAGCGGGGTGTTCGTGATAGACGACGCAGAGAGCACCATGCTGCTTGGTCTGCTCTACGAGGAGCTCTCGTGGGACCTCGGGCTCCCGTCCGAGGACAGCGACGACTGTCTGCCGTGCATCTTCTTGCAGTTTATGGTCGGTTGTTGATTCTGAATACGTGAAGTATTCTACGTAGGTATTTCACCTCAATCTATGGCCCGTCGGCGGCGCGTGGCGCGGTGGCGTGGCGGCGCGGAGTGCATTGACCTATGAATGCCTATTTCAAGGTGAAATATGCGCACTTCACGTAGAAAATTTGAGGAGTGAGTAGGTTTTTTATATCGTAAAAAAAAAGAATTGGTATGGGAACGTGATCAGTATCTGATACGCATACACCCTTAGCGTAAAGTTACCTACTAATGAAATACCTTATATACTTATGCCTGCTTGACACGATGCGAGTTCACGCACGAGAAATGCTTCTCGAACGCATTCACGCACCGTGTAGACAGTTCTCGCAAGCTCGCATGCGTCCACGAACGCAGCGTCGTTCGCGCGCGAACGAGTTCATGCATGTTTATTAGTTGGCGTTCGAGAGGAGCGTTTCGCACGAAGTTTGTTAGTGCGAAAAAAAAGTTTTCTTAGTGGTTTTTTGGTTGTTTACGGCACCGTGACAGTGAACTGATGTGCAAATGATTAAGTTATCTTTATATACGTGTCCATTTCCTTATCCACATAGATCTCAGATGACTCCCTTCTTATATTACTAGGTGGTAGGGTTTAACCCGCCCGGGTTGATACCACTGCACTGAATGAAAGGTCGGTCGAAACGACTACCTATGTAAATAGTTTGTGTTTTCCGTCCAGTTCAGTGTAGCCGACACGACCGAAGGGAAGCACTGACATGGTACCTAGTTCACCAATGTTTTATGGGCTGACATCACGGATGTTGTAGGTAGGTGATGTATCCAACGGTGTCAGTTTCTATAAAAAAAAGATCTTTTCTGTTTTTTCTTCTTTATTTTGTTTCTTATCAAATGTCGTGCTATAATAAACGCTAAAATTGTACCAATACACGCCAAACCTTCGTCTACAGACTCCATTATTGCAACTGACAAATAGAGAAACACAGACGAGCTCGAACGAGATGTGGAATAGTGTAAACTGTTCGACGAACGCTTCACGAAAGCGAGTTTTCTCGTTCGAGAAGGCGGCATGCTCCTCGTGCGTGAAACCTCGCATCGTGTCAACGTACCATAAAGTGAAAGATTGAAATATTGATATTGAGTTAACCTAAAAATATAACTAAGTACCTATCAAAATACTAAAGTATATATATAATACAGTATATAAAAATATTTATGTTATTGTACATTCACTTGTAGTATAAAGACACACCATTGCTGCACACCATTTCGCGAGCGCGGTGCATGGCTGTAACACACACGTTGTGCCGCAGGTGGTAGAGAACGGTCTGCGAGTGTCGAAGATCCTGCAGGTGTTCTCCAAGCAGGCAGACATGATCGACACACTCGTGGAGCACTTTGCGGGCGAGTACCGCAAGCGGCTCGGCCAGGAGACGCCCGGCGACCACGCCGCACAGTACGATCACTACTCAGGTACGTTGCTGGGGGGAGGTTGTTGTTGTTGTTTTTTTAGATTCAGATTCAGATTCAGATATTTATTTCGCCATAAAGAACACACAACAATAACAATATTTCATTGAGGCATATGCATATTCAGTATGGTTCGTCATTATTATTTTTTTTAGGGTTCCGTATCCACTACGTGACCCTATTACTAAGCCTACGCCGTCTATCTGTCTGTCCGTCTGTCCGTCGGTCCGAGGGCTGTATCTCTTGAACCGTAATAGGTAGCCCGTTGACATTTTCACAGAATATGTGTTATTATGGCCGATATAACAACAAATAATAAAAATAAGAAATAGTAAAAAATTCACAGGGGTTCCCATAGAAGAAACCAAAAAGTGTATGCGCGCGTGCCATCTACCGAATAGATTATGAAGCATGACATTAACTAATATGAAGCATTTCATAACACGCCATCTAGATGGCGTGAGTAGCGCTAGCCGTGACATGGCTATACGGGACTCTCCTCGGTGCGCGAGTTCGACTCGCACTTGGCCGGTTTTTTGGTTTTGAGTTGGCTCTTTTTTTTTATGTAATCCGGTATGAGTGTCTGAGTCGGAGGGGTCAAAGCGCATGCTCCGACCAGCCAATATCACCTCCGAGAAGGTAGGTGCCATACCTGAGACTTCCCTGGATTGGTGACTATACTGGACTAGAGGAGAACTCAGCCTCGATAGCTTAGTGGTGCAGACAGATGATTGTCACTATTGAATGTTAAGCAACGCTGGGTGCGGTCAGTACTTGGATGGGTGACCGCTCGACCGTTGGAGGCTGACCGTGGTTCGGATTCCACGTAAAACTGTAGGTCCCTTCCCTTCTTACCTTACTAGGTGGTAGGGTTCAACCCGCCCGGGTTGGTATCACCGCACTGAATGAAACGTCGGTCGCAACAGCTATGTAAATAGTTTGTGGTTTTTGTCCAGTTCATTGTAGCCGGCACGACCGAAGGGAAGCACTGTCATAGCACCTAGTTCACCCGTCGTTATGGGCTGACATTACGGATGTTGTAAGTGATGTAGCCAACCGTGTCAGTTTCCATAAAAAAAACCGGCCAAGTGCGAGTCGGACTCGCGCACCGAGGTTTCCGTACGACAAAAGAACATTTGAAAAAAAAAATTTCTTGTATGGGAACCTCCCTTAATTTTTTACTTTTTCTATTTTTTATTATTCATTGTTATATCCGCCATAATAACACATATTCTGTGAAAATTTCAACGGGCTACCTATTACGGTTAGATACAGCTTTCGGACAGACAGACGGACGGACGGCCAGACAGACAGATAGACGGCGTAGGCTTAGTAATAGGCTTTCGTACGGGACACGGAAACATAAAAAAAGACCTCTTTTTGCGACGGGGGTTAAAAAAGTGTGTGTGTGTGTGGTTCGCAGAATGCGCGAGCATCTCTCTGCCGCCGCTGTCGCGGCCGGACTCGCCGCAGCGCCGGCTCGCGAACAAGCTGTCGCGGCTCGCGCTCGCGACGCACGACACGCGCGGCAACCTGCTCGGCGGCGCGGGAGACTGGGGCGGCGGCCACGCGGCGCGCGCCTCGCACGCCTGGATACTCGCCAAGCACTGAGTCGAAGCTGTCGCGGCTCGCGCTCGCGACGCACGACACGCGCGGCAACCTGCTCGGCGGCGCGGGAGACTGGGGCGGCGGCCACGCGGCGCGCGCCTCGCACGCCTGGATACTCGCCAAGCACTGAGTCCGCACCGCGTCCGGCGTTCACCGCTGCAGCGTACACCTCCTCCGGTCCGGGAGAACGTGACGTTGACGGGCTTGATCTCTGCACCCGCGCGGAGAATGTTTGCCGTCCGACTCGATAAACAAAAACAACCATATTCAACCATAACCATAACCATAACCAAGTCCAAACAACAACAACCATAACCAAGTCCAAACGGCTATGTATATAGTTTGTGTTTCCCGTCCAGTTCAGTGTAGCCGGCACGATCAAAGGGAGAAGCACTGACATGGCACCTAGCTCACCCGGTGTTATGGGCTGACATCACGGACGTTGTAGGTGATGTAGCCAACCGTGTCAGTTTCCATAAAAAAGAAATTGTGTATGCACACACAAAATGTGTATGGCCACGCCCAAATGTTTCGATGATTTTGTGTAATGTTTCGAAAAAAAAAAACATTGGCAGGACATGCGGCTCTAGTCAAGCGAGATATTTCGTGAGATTATTTAGGACTAGAATTCTGTATTATCCTGGCGGCGCAACTGCAACTTGAAGAAGGCCACTGACTGTGGCCGGTGACATATTATTTCCAGTGCAACTGACAAGTGACAAGCGGCGGGTGACCGAGTGGTTTGGGCATCGGCTTCTCATGCGAGAGGTCCGAGGTTCGAATCCGGTCGGCGTGTACAAATGAGTTTTTTCTGAAGAAAAAATTTACGTGCAGACCTACACCTGCTGCTTCACTGTTCGGAACCGGTGTAAAACTGTAGGTCCCTTCCATTGCCCTTTACCGACTGGGTTGGTACCACCGTACTGGATGTAAGATGGCCGCATAGCAGCCTCGGTTGTGTTTTCCTCTAGTCCAGTATAGCCAGCAATCCAGGGAAGTCTCCGGTATGGCACCTACCTTCTCGGAGGTGATATTGGCTGGTCGGAGCATGCGCTTTGGCGGTTGAAACGGCTAATATGTAAATAGTTCTTGTTTTCAGTCCAATACAGTGTAGCCGGCACGGCCGAAGGGAAGCACTGACACTGACTAGTTCACCAAGGTGTTATGGGCTGACATCACGGATGTTGTAAGCGATGTAGCCATCGTTTGTCAGCCTCGATAGCTCAGTGGTGCAGACAGTCAATTGTCGCTATTGAATGTTAAGCAACGCTGGGCGCGGTCAGTTCTTGGATGGGTGACCGCTGACCGTTGGAGGCTGACCGAGGTTCGGATTCCTCGTAAAACTGTAGGTCCCTTCCCTCCTAATCTTACTTGGTGGTAGGGTTTAACCCGCCCGGGTTGGTACCACCGCACTGAATGAAACGTCGGTTGAAACGGCTATGTAAATAGTTTGTGTTTTCCGACCAGTTCAGTGTAGCCGGCACGATCAAAGGGGGAAGCACTGACATGGCACCTAGTTCACCCGGTGTTATGGGCTGACATCACGGACGTTGTAGGTGATGTAGCCAACCGTGTCAGTTTCCATAAAAAAAAAAAAAAAATCGTGTCAGTTTCCATTAAAAAAAGAATATTCCGAATGTAGATTTATGATCATAAAAAAACTAGTCATTCAAGTAGGTAGTTATTAAATCTATCTGAATCTCGAAATCACATTATACTTGAAGTATAGGATACTTACACACACATAATAAGTTGTAACGGCCAGTACATTAATTTTGCCAGCGCAATCCTCATGTTTTTCCGAGACAAAAAAGTAAATAAAGTTTTTCCCTAAAGTGTCTAGTTTTGGAGATATAATTTTTTTAAATTTATATTTTCGTCTAGTGTAATTTGACGCGCGCGGGGGGAGGGTGCTTGCGCGGGAACGGTCGGGATCGAAAAACTCACGCCGCGCCGCCACCGCGCATCTCCACTCTCAGCGCACTCGTCCCTGCTCGCTCACTCACCGCGCGCCTTTAATTCCCACGTTCGTGCGGAGCATTAGATCCTTTTACACTAAATAAATAAATTAGTTTGCATGAAAACTGTAACTTTTTATTTAATTTGAATTGAATTCAGAAAAAAGTAATTTCACTTTTTTGTAACTATTGATCCCAATAATCATTTCCTAAATTTAATGTGGTGGCCGTTACAACAACCTGTATATAGAATATAAACCCGAGTAGAAGTGTGCAATCACTTGTTAGTAAGAAGACTAGTGTAACAAAATTCCATACAAGCAATGTGAGTTTGAATACATCCCTGAATACTTTTAGAAAAATTCATTGTGCTACTATCACTTTTGATCTCAACTGTACCTGAATCTCAAAATGTATGGATCTCCCATGTTTTGTCTTGTCACCATATTGTACCTCATTGTTTTTAATGTATATAAAGTTTAAATAAAGCCTAAAAAAACTTGTATTATTGTTTTAAATAAAGAAAAAAATTACAGTATGTCTGCTTCTTTTTTTAAAAAATTCAATGGAATCATGTTGTACAATAAATGTTTACATTTATTGTTATATTACCGAAACCATGATTAAAATGTGTAACAGCGGTAAAACATTGTAAAAACATTCAAAAAAATATCCAGTGAAGTTTCTTGTCAGTTCTTCTTCCCTATCATTTAACTGGTGGAATGTTATAATGTAAATAGGTCAAATTCTGCGGCTTGGTAGACAAGGTCTGCTAAAGGAGGTCGAGAGACGAATTCAACTGGGTTGGGCTGCCTTCGGAAAGTTAAAATTCGCCCTGAGGTCTGATCTTCCGCAAAATTTAAAAACCCGTATATATGACCAGTGTGTCCTCCCGGTTATGACGTACGGGTGTGAAACGTGGACGCTGACGGTCAGTGTTGTCCAAAGGTTGAAAGTTGCCCAGCGAGCAATGGAGCGAGCCATGCTGGGAATAACGCTACGTGATATGGTGCGTAACGAGGCAATCCGCCGACGCACCAAAGTAGTCGATATTGGATACCGGGTGGCTAAGCTCAAGTGGCAATGGGCTGGGCACGTCAGCCGAAGAGACGACGACCGCTGGAGTAACCGTGTCCTACACTGGCGGCCGTGGACAGGAAAACGGAGTGTGGGAAGACCACCCGCCAGGTGGGACGACGACATCAAGTACGTCGGCGGAAAGCAGTGGTTCCGTACCGCTGAAGGCCGGGAGGACTGGAGGAAAATTGGAGAGGCGTATGTCCAGCAGTGGACGCTTACACGCTGACTGACTGACTGACTGACTGAAATATGTCACGAGCGCAGTGTAGCCTAAACGAACATATCTAATTATTTTATCTATTTACTATAACATAAAAGTAATTTATAAAATTATACATTCACCAGAATTTAGAAATACACTGCTGTGCACACAACCCTAGTTCGGGGTTGGCAAACAACTATTTTTTTACATATAATTTTTACATTTGTAACTGTTTTAAACATATTTCAATTGTTTTTTAAACATGACAAAAAGATCAAATCTTCTTTGCCAAGCTTCGTAGAGTGTGACATAGATACGCTGTCCTCAAATGGTGTTAGGTATCAATTAGGTTTTAAAATAATTAGGCACTAAACAAAACATTGTGACTTGCGAAGTTTGTTTGTCAGTTCTTCTTCGCATTGAATTTAGAACTGGCGGAATTTTCGACATATCCAAGCGTAGGTTACCTACCTATGGATGAAATTATACAATAAAACAAGAATAAAACTGGAATACTGATGAATCGAGCCTTTATTGTCTGTTTCGCACTACCTAGTAATATACTAATGGGACTGTGGGTTATTGAAATAAACAAGAAATGAATTATTTATTTTGAATTAGCATTTTTCGAAGTACATACTTTGCCTGACAGCTGTCATTCTAACGAATTTACATGATCATGCGTTTCTCAGATTGTTCATGTGGAAATGTCAATCTGATGACAGTTTGTTCATATACATAAAAAAAAGATAATTCTAAAGTAGGTAACCCTAAAGATATCGCAGCGAGCGGGCCCGTCCACACATATTCTGACTGAGATATGTCGCACTCTAGCCTAAACATATACAATAGCAGTTTTCTAGCGACCTAAAAATCGGAATCTGTCAACACGTTCCAGGGCCGAACTACAGTTTACATTTGGCAGCACGCTGTCCCTGTCGAGTATATGAGGTCTTTCAAAATTAGTTCATAGTACGCTAAGGGGGGGTTCTGTATCATATAGGGAGTAAAACCTATATAAAATTTTTTGGACCTTGGGCTTTTTTTTTATGTAAAATATTTTTTTATGTAGGTATTTAAATAAAAAAATAAGTGGTTGATTTTTATAGCCTAATCGATTCAGTTTCATAACAGTAACAAAAAAGTCTTCATTACCATTATGATGTATCACGTGTAAGTTGGTAAAAAAAATCAAATTCTTTCTATTCCATACTAATAAAACTAAAATTGTGGTTTTTTCACAATTTATGAAAGAAAGAGATCTATGTGTTGGAAGACTTTTTTGTTGCTGGCATGAAACTGAAACGATTAAGAATTTTTTTTTTACATTTTTCATAAAAAAAAAATTTTTGTAAAAAAAAAATTCTTTATTCTTCAAAAGTGCTCTATTTCCGATACAGAACCCCCCCTTAGCCTATTATGTACTAATTTTGAAAGACCTTATATACAGTCATAGTGTTTGATGCTGTCGAACGGTAAAATTCTAAAGTTAACTGTCCAATTCAACGTGAAAGTCGCTGGAACGATTTAGCAATTTAGCGCTGCCGTTGCGTTGCGATCGCAGCGCTCCTATTATCAAAAACGCTAGTAGTAACAAGATGGCGCCGCCTATGGGCCGAAGTGTCGCACGTGGTGGCGCAAGAGTGGATGCGAGTTTAGCGTGCGCAGGAGTGCTTCTGCGCGCGCCCCCGACAGCTCGGCGTGCCGCACCAGCCGGACTTCCAGCGTGTGCACTTCGAACGCCAGCAGACCGCTGTGACATACAAGTTACACACTGTGACACACAAGTTACACACTGTGACACACAAGTTACACACTATGACACACAAGTTACACACTGTGACACAAGTTACACACTGACACACAAGTTACATACTGTGACACACAAGTTACACACTGACACACAAGTTACACACTGACACACAGGTTACACACTTTGACACACAAGTTACACACTGTGACACACAAGGGGCACACAAGTTACACACTGTGATACAAACAATGGCACATACAATTGACAGAGAGACTCTTTCCACCTGATATACTTAATGACGAAATCTTTTGTAGTCAGAATATCAGCCTTATGTATGTATGTAGATATTTCTTTATATGTATGTACATATGTAACGAATGTATTTAATTGTATGTTATAGTATTGGTAAAGTATAAAATTATTATTTTTTATGTTTTTTAACTCTTCTTCATTTTTCGCGCTCTACCTTACTCACAGTCTCAGGCATGACTGGTAGATATTGCCTCTAGGCTTTAAGTCCACCTTTTGTTACTTTGTGAAATAAAGTATATTTTAATTTCATTTGGGAAGTGAGGGTGAAAATAATAATTGTATATCCGTAGGAATGCCGGAGGCGCCCTAAGTGTGTTTTATCGCTTATTCCATGGGGAATGCTCGGAGGAGCTGTTTAACGCGATCCCGCCATCCCCTTTCCACCTCCGCACAACGCGCACTGGGCAGGGATTGCACCCCTATACGCTGGAGCTACCACGGATGCGTACCAATCGGTTCTGCAGATCTTTCCTCCACAGAACTGGTAAACTCTGGAACGCTCTCCCTGCCCGCATATTTCCCCCCAAGTACAGTCTCGGGAGGACTGGAGGAAAATTGGAGAGGCGTATGTCCAGCAGTGGACGCTCACACGCTGACTGACTGACTGACTGACTGACAGTCTCGGGTCCTTAAAGAGAGGCGTGAATAGGCAACTGTCAGACCGGCACGGCATTCGCAACCTCCGAGTATGACCGAATGTCCATGGGCGTCATTAGACTGTTTATGGGTGACTCGGCGCCAAATGACACTTTCTATTTAAAAAAAAATACCTGGCTTCGAAATAGGCAGCTTCCTTCTGAGGTGTGAGGATGAACTGGTTGGCGAGGTACCACAGCCGCTTGTTCTTATACTCCGCGTTCAACTGAAATCAATTCAACATTCCTTTTAAAATAATAATAAATTTGTAATTTAACTTTTATTTCAAGCGTTTTTTTTTTCTTTCAGAAAACCGCATGCAAATCGGTCCACTATTTACGGTTATTATTACGGTTCAAGAGATACAGCCCTCGGACAGACGGACAGACAGACGGCGTAGGCTTAGTAATAGGGTCCCGCACGACGGATACGGAACCCTAAAAACTATATGGATTTGTGACTATCACACCGCAACCTCAAATGAGCGTCAGTACTCAGTAGGCACCTTGGCAGTTGGCACATTTCGCTAAATAGCCGCAGTTAGAACCTTGGCATATATTCGCAATAGAACTATATGCCAAAGTTCCAATAAAATTGTGGTACCAAAATTATTCTCAAATGTTACTCTGTACACCAAGAAGTGTATAATATATAATAGAAGTACATACATATCACACACGCTGAATCCCGACAATCGGGGTAAGCAGAGCAATCGGTGTTGTGCTGCAAGCACTCTGGCAAATTACATCACCACACCGACCACCACGTTTCGCAAAGTATTCGAACAAGATTCAATCGATCAAGCAGCAAGTAAGGCACGAAGACCCACCTGCTGCATAACTCGGTGGAAGTACCGTGCCAAGGTGAGAGGTGGCGAGCCTGTCGCCCTTTAGCACGGCATCTTGTCCTTATCCCTTAGTCGCCTTTTACGACATGCATGGGGAGAGATGCAGTGGGGCTATTCTTTTTAAGTACCTACCCCACACGGTACTGTAGAAGTGTATAATAATAATATATAAGTTTAATGTGTGTGTGTGTATGTGTGTATGTATGTGTGTGCCTGCAGTGGCATCGTAGCTCCCAAACGGATGAACCGATTTGGATTGGTTTGTTTTTATTAGGAAGGTGGTTTAATCGGGATGGTTCTTCATTAGATTGTTAATCAAGAAATAAAGAATTATAAAGTAATTAAAAATACGTCTCACGGACGGACCAAATGTGAAAAAGCAAAAAGTAAAAAATTATTTCCGATTAGTTAAAGGAGTCGGGGGACCGCTAAGCAAATAAAATATAATAAAAAATCAGAGCTGCGCGCGTATTTACTTTGCGGTCCTCCGACTCCTCTATGTAATCGGAAATAATTTTTGACTTTTTAAGGGTCGGGGTTTTGTAAAATTGTAATTTAACTTATTTTAAGTACAGCCTCATACTCTGGCCAAAAAAAATACTTTCTTACTTCTTCCCTCGTGCGGCGGCGGCGGAATCGGTCCGCGGACCACCGTTCGAGTAGCAATGCTCTAATGCAATTTGAAATTCGAACCTTTCTAATGCAATTTGAAATTCGAACTGGATCGAAAAGGCACAATGTCTCACGTTCTCAAACCGCTCCTGCACCAAAGTCTGCCTGGCCAGCTGGCGCGCTTTGAAGTCGTTGAGGCACTGGTCGCGCAGGGTGGCGGCCGCCTGGAACGACACCCGCTCGCTGCGCCACTCCGGCCCGAACATGCGCACGAGGTACGGCGTGAGCGGGTCTATGTCCGCCTCGATCTCGCGCTCGCTCACCTCGCGCTTCTGCGTCTCCTGGGGGGAACAAGCATATCCGACCGCTGCTACACCGGTATCGGTACAGAGCCACAGAACAGCGATTGGCGGCCGTCTTTCCCCAGCCGGCGGCCGCCGCTCGCGGTTTTATTGCTCCGTGCTATGGGTGTAGTGTAGATGAGTCAGAGGGGCCAGAGTACGCGCGATCCGACCGGCCAACAATATGTATGTATGTTCCTCCATAACTCTTAAACAGATCATCCGAATTCGATGACACTTAGTACAAATACATTTGGCTATAGGTGACACAGTGACAAATGAAATTAAGTTCCGGTTACGCTAAGATGTGGCTCTCACACAATACGAATTGTTCCGCGCGCCAAAATAAAGTTACGGCAGCGGGCTTACTTACTTTCTTCTTTTTAAAACGAATTTCACGCGAGCGAAGCCGCGGGCAAAACCTAGTAAGAAATAAATCAGTCTCAAACCTGTTCCTTCCAGAGTATCTTAGCCCGCTCGTTCCTCTCAGTGTGCAACAGGTACACTCCCAGTAAGAAATAAATCAGTCACAAACCTGTTCCTTCCAGAGTCTCTTAGCCCGCTCTTTCCTCTCAGTGTGGAACAGGTACACTCCTAGTAAGAAATAAATCAGTCACCAACCTGTTCCTTCCAGAGTCTCTTAGCTCGCTCGTTCCTCTCAGTGTGGAACAGGTACACTCCCAGTAAGAAATAAATCAGTCACAAACCTGCTCCTTCCAGAGTCTCTTAGCTCGCTCGTTCCTCTCAGTGTGGAACAGGTACACTCCCAGTAAGAAATAAATCAGTCACAAACCTGTTCCTTCCAGAGTCTCTTAGCCCGCTCTTTCCTCTCAGTGTGGAACAGGTACACTCCTAGTAAGAAATAAATCAGTCACAAACCTGTTCCTTCCAGAGTCTCTTAGCTCGCTCGTTCCTCTCAGTGTGGAACAGGTACACTCCCAGTAAGAAATAAATCAGTCACAAACCTGTTCCTTCCAGAGTCTCTTAGCCCGCTCTTTCCTCTCAGTGTGGAACAGGTACACTCCCAGTAAAAAATAAATCAGTCACAAACCTGCTCCTTCCAGAGTCTCTTAGCTCGCTCGTTCCTCTCAGTGTGGAACAGGTACACTCCCAGTAAAAAATAAATCAGTCACAAACCTGCTCCTTCCAGAGTCTCTTAGCCCGCTCGTTCCTCTCAGTGTGGAACAGGTACACTGTGAGCTGTGGATCGGTGAGCTCGCGGTGGCGCAAGCGCAGGTAGCTGCCTACGTCCGCCTCGTAGTCGCGGATGTGCTTCCGGGTCTTCGCCTCGAGCTCCATGTTGTTGCACAGCAAGTAGTAGATCGGCAGGTCTCGCGGCGGCTTCTCGTTGGGGTCCGCCTTGACAGTTCAATACACACATTATAATTACCAGTATTATCACCATTGTCACTGTAACTAACGAACTGACATGGCACCTACATATTTACCAAGGATACACCTTGGGATAACAGCTGTCAACGATGTCAAGTTCGATAAAAAAAAACATCACCATCCCTTGGTAAGGACAGCCTAAAATATGTTACAGGCCCAATAGGTTACATATTGAATCTCACAAGTAGTTTACAAATGCGGTTTGTGGGTTACGCACCGGATCAGTAAGTTACAATGAGGGTCAGTATGTTACAGAATATCAGTAGGTTACAGAGCTGATCAGTAAGTTACCTACACACACGATGAGGAGGTTACAGACCGGATCAGTAGATACCATCTGGATCGGTCGGTTACACACAGGATCAGTAAGTTACAGACCACATCGATAGGTTACCATCCGGATCAGTAAGTTACAGACTGGATCAGTAAGATCCTGTGATCAGCATGTTACAGACCCCATCAGTAGATTTCGGACCGCATCATTAGTTTACAAACCAGATCATTAGTTTACAAAGCAGATCGAATAGTTTAAATATTTTATTGTATAATTTCATGCATAGGTAGATAACCTACGCTTGGATATGTCGAAAATTCCGCCAGTTCTAAATTCAATGCGAAGAAGAACTGACAAACAAACTTCGCAAGTCACATTGTTTTGTTAGTACCTTATAATATAAGTATTACATTATAGTAACTTACAAATAATTAACCCATACTATCACCGCTCACAAGAGCATTAATATTTACAGCATAAACCTAAATACTGAAGAATCTGACCATACTGCCTATTTTAATTACCTATATCTGGTGTATAGTGCCATCGTCAATTTTGATACTTCATTATTATATCAAGTGAAATAAAAAAAAATAGTTTACGTTTATTACAAAGAAATGTAAGAGTCATATTAAAAATCTAATGATACAAAGTGTAACAATTCAAATTGAAACGCACAATATAACCGGAAGTCTTCTCCGGGTCAAACAGGATCTGGCCGCCGGACTCGGCGAGGTTCGGCTTGACGAACGCGCGCGTCGACATGGTGACGAAGTTGTACGCGTAGTGGAACACCAGCTCTATCCTCGCGTCCTGGATGTGGAAGGTTCGGGTGTGCACGTCATCAACCGCAGGCACCGACGGGTCCCGGCTGTACGTCTCTATTATAGTCTACAAACATATGTACCTCTCATCAGTAGGGTGGAACTTTAGCTAATGTACATACATTAGCTAAAGTATCTTATTCACCATCCATCTTGCTGTACGTCACGCCAAGGTCGCCGTGCTGGACGTAGCATACACACCATCGTAGCGCATCCAGCGTGCTAGTTTCATTCGAAGGAGTGAGAGAGATAGCACGTATATTGTTTTGTTGTCTATAAAACGTAAAAAAATGGGAATTTGCTGTACAGCAAGCCTACACACGATCCAGCACGCACGATGCACGACCGTCCTGACGTACGTCCGGGATATTCATTATCCATCGGCGACGTACGTCACGCTTAGACAGTGGTGGGGGGACCGTTGCTGGATGAAAAATGCGTCCAGCGGGTCCAGCAAACAATTAATAATAATTTACCGACGTATGACGACGAGCCTATTCATTGTCGCTTTTCATCGTGCATCGTGCGTGGCCTTCGCAGGACGTACAGCAGGCTGGATGGTGAATAAGGCGCTTAAGACGAAGTAACTATTAAGTAATCTGTGGCTTAAGTACCAATGATATTTTTAACATCATTGCTAGCTACGTATTCGGAAGTGCCAATTGTACACCATGAAACATGGAACCCAGAAGACGAATTCTTACAAACTTTTATTACTTCTCATTCTTCAAACTTTATCCGTGAACAAGATTCGACGAAAGCGATGTGCAAAAAAAAATTGGTTGTCTGTAAAGTCGGTTTACGGACGATAGTTTTACGTGATAACGTCATAAAGTGGTAAGAGTACGCATGTCGTTTTTGTTACGTTTGTATTTCCGAAAATAATTCTTAGGTGGTTATAAAAAAAGAAAAACAAATAAAAACAAATTTGAGGGATTCGAACCCATGGTCAAATAATACTAATCCTACACTCTTACTCGATGTGATGTGACTCCCTTCTTATATAACTAGGTGGTAGGGTTTAATCCGCCCGGATTGGTACAACCGCACTGAATGAAAGGTCGGTCGAAACGGCTATGTAAATAGTTTGTGTTTTCCGTCCAGTTCAGTGTAGCCGGCACGACCGAAGGGAAGCACTGACGTGGCACCAAGTTCAACCCGGTATTATGGACTGACATCACGGATGTTGTAGGTGATGCAGCCAACCGTGTCAGTTTCAATAAAAAAAAAACCACTGAGCCACGAAATCACATAAACGACCAAACGAATATCAGATTCCCTTGGTTCCCTTTCGGCTTGGGCCGATTGTGCCTCTCTATCGCTTGTTACGCGCTCTCGCTTGCACACACAGGCTCAGATGGAACGTGACACTTTTTCGTGCGTGCAGCCGGTGTTCATCAATTTATAAGACGTGACGTTATCACGTCAAAATACTTACAGAATATTCTATGTAAGTGAAAGTAATGTTTGACTCGACTATTTAGTGACTAGGTACGAAGACATACATAGGTAGGGGCGAGGGTAGCGGGGTGCAGCCGTAAGTAGACGTAGGAATCGATGGACTTAGTTCCCTTCCTTGTCTGTTTCTATGTGGTCAATCCGAAGCCGAGTGGATTTGTGCCAACGCGTCGGTGACCGACGCGACGCGACGACGACTTTTGGCACACTCTGTTTCAATATTTCAAAGAACTAATACATTGCGTCTCGAGGTTCAGTGGTCGGTGGTAATGTATGTCTGTGTATGTTTGATCGTCAATTACGGATGAAACCACTGAATTGATAGCGAAAAAATTGTACTCATCTGTAAAACGTAAATTTATTTTTAGGGTTCCGTATGCATACGGAAGCCTATTAATAAGCCTACGTCGCGCCGTCTGTCTGTCTGTCTGTCTGTCCGAGTGCTGTATCTTTTGAACCATAATATGTAGCCGGTTGAAAGTTTATGAAAGATATGTATTATTATGGCGCGTGTGCCAACAAATAAGAAAAACAGCAAAAGGTAATAAATTTTTGGGGTTCCCCATACTAGAAACGTGCTAAGAATCGATTAGTCACGCTACTGAATAATAGATGGCGCCACAGGATTTTATATTTTGCATTGTAGAAAGACAAAAGGTAGACGGATATTATGGTTTTTTGACAGGTATAGTATAGTGGATCTACTGAACCCTCCGTGCGCTAGTAAAACTCGCACTTGGCCGATTTTTTTATACAATCCGTACGGGTGGCTGAGTTAGAGCGGCCGGGTGGGACGACGACATCAAGTGCGTCGGCAGAAAGCAGTCGTACTGTATCGCATTGTCTGTGGTATCGCTGAAAGCTGATGACTAGAGGAAAATTGGAGAGGAGTGTGTCCAGCAGTGTACGTATACACGCCAACTGACAATAAGATGTGTAAAATGTCGACAATTTCAAACTAACCTTTAGTTCCCTGGGGTCACCTTTCGTGTACTCCACGCTTCTGGACTCCAACCTGTTGTAACACAAAATACTGGCATTTACATCTGAGAAGATAATGTATTTATTTATTTTCTGTTATTCTGTTGTTGTTAGTTTTAGTTTAGTTTAGCTATTGCTTTCGTTAAATTTTGTAGTTTCTAACCTCTTTTTAGCATATTATGTACCTAGCGTAAACTGGACTGGGCTGACGTAAATGACCTCTCGTTATCCGAAAACATGATGCTACGTAATTTGAGGGGCAATGCATTTTATTTATCAATAAGCTGTGCCCGCGGCTCCGCCCGCTCTCATATTTCACTTCACTGCTAACCTCATAAACCATTTAGCGTGATAGTAAGTAGCCTATAGTTGATGGGAAGAATCAAGCTATCCATAGAATTTTGTTTTATTAAAATCGGTTCAGTGGTTCTCGAGTTATAAGCGGACAGACAGACATACACTCAGACACTCAGACACTCAGACAGAAAGCAGACGTTGGATTTTATTATAGGTAAGGTATTAAAATCGGTTCAGTGGTTCTCGAGTTATAAGCGGACAGACAGACATACACTCAGACACTCAGACACTCAGACACTCAGACAGAAAGCAGACGTTGGATTTTATTATAGGTAAGGAAGGAAGGAAGGATAATAAATGGAACCCGCCAGACTTAAACAGATGAGTTTATAACTAAGTATCAGCCTTGCGCTTTTGTCAGCCTCGTTAGCTCAGTGGTGCAGAGCAGACAGTCAACTGTCGCTATTGAATTTTAAGCAACGCTGGGTGCGGTCAGTACTTGGATGGGTGACCGCTGACCGTTGGAGGCTGACTGAGGTTCGGATTTCTCGTAAAACTGTAGGTCCCTTCCCTCCTAATCTTACTTGGTGGTAGGGTTTAACCCGCCCGGGTTGGTACCACCGCACTGAATGAAACGTCGGTCTAAACGGCTATGTAAATAGTTTGTGTTTTCCGATCAGTTCAGTGTAGCCGGCACGATCAAAGTGGGAAGCACTGACATGGCACCTAGTTCACCTGGTGTTATGGGCTTACATCACGGACGTTGTAGGTGATGTAGCCAACCGTCAGTTTCCAAAAAAAAAAAAAAGCAGGTATGTAACTGGTTTTTTTTTTGTATTTTATGATTAAGAAGGTCACTCAATATATTTTTTCAAAGTATACAGCAGTTTTATTGAATTTGTCTATCTAACATAGGTACCTACTATAACCCGAACGCTTCGTGAGTCCGAACAGGGGTAGTTTTTTGGTAGTTCGGATTATCAAGGCTCTACTGTATTCGTATTCGCCGAATACTTTCATGACTAGGTTAAGTTTTGCTCGAAATCGAAATTGAATTGAATTGGAATCGAAGTGTGTGTAAAGGGTAAACGTTAAATTAAAACTCGTGTAGCCATCTGTGTGTATATATGTTTAATAAACTGTGTCCTAACACCCAGCCGTTTCATTAGACCCACGCCCAGCTCAGACCCAATTACAATGTGTGAAGTAAATGCAGATCGGGCTTTAGAAAGAGACAATCCGGTTTTAGAGCGTCGTCCCTGTCGCACTCAGGGCGAGTTAGTGCGACAGAGACGACGCTAAGTAAATTCCCGCGCAGCTCTGAGTTTTAACATTTTATTTACCTTAGTGGTCCCCCGACTTCTTTAAGTAAGTAACCGGAAAATATTTTTGACTGACCTGATTTTTTAAATTGTAATTTAACTTGTATTTGAAGCTTTTTTAAAAATACCGAATGCAGATCGTTCCACTTTTTAAGATAATAAATGTTTTGATTACTTGATTATTTGATTACAAACCTAGCTAATAACCATCCCAATTAAACCAGCTTTCCAATAAAAAAAAACCGCATCCAAAACGGTACATCCGTTTGTGAGCCACGATGCCACAGACAGACACACCCATACATACACACGTTAAGTTTAAGTGTTATAAGTTTATAACACCCCTCTTTTTTCGTCAGGGGTTCAATTAAAAATAACACAATTAATACAGGTACATAAGTTGCAAAGTCGAACTTATCCCTTGAAGAGATTTCTTACAGCCAACCTTTGTGTGTGGGTAAATTAATGAATGTTGAAAAATCTGAAAATTTTAAATTAAATATTAAAACCTTTAAAACATTTTCTACTGCTTGTTCAACTTTTCTTGTTTACGTAGTTTTTCGTATTTTTATAATAAATATTTCGAGTTTTATAAAGATGTTATTAAACGATTGTTTTTTTTTTACAATAGTGCACACTTGGTGTGTAACTTATGTTCGTATTTGCTTCACAGAGGAAACTACTCTAACATGGCACCTAGTGCCGAGAAACGAGGTGTAATGGTCTGCCATGAGTAATTCATCACGACTCAGCATATGTATGTATATATCAATACTACTAATAATAAATCTGTAAGGGATGGTCATGGAGTAAGTTACTTTGTTTCATGAGATACTGCGTTTCTTAAACTAAAAATATTTTCTGTATGTATGTATGTTCCTCCATAACTCTTAAACCATCCGAATTCGATGAAACTTAGTACTAGCACATTTAACTATACGTGATACAGGATAAGCTAAATAAAATTCAGTGCCGGTTACGCTAAGATGTGGCTCTCCTCATACAAACCGAATTGTTACGCGCGCCGAAATAAAGGTGCGGTAGTAGCGGGCGAAGCCGCGGGCAAAAGTTAGTATTTATACAGGGTAATTTTTTATTAAGTGAAGTCCCCTAGATGGTAGGTTCTATATCTGAAATGTATTACGTTTATGATGTTAATTTTACTTTACGTACCTAAAGTTAGACTTTTTTCTGCATAGTAGTGCCCATGCATACTAATACACCCTGAAAATTTCAACAAAATCGGTCGAGTACTTTCAGAGTTATTAATAAATGAAAAAAATTACATTTACGTTCATCTCATATGCGCGGAACAGCTGGCGCGTGCGGCCTTGAGCTACTTTTTGATTCGCACGGGTCAACGACCACCCAGCTGTTCCGCGCGAATGATGCGATGCGCGCACGTAAATGTAAATTTATTTAATTTTTTAATAACTCTGAAAGTACTGTCAGGGTGTATTAGTATGCATGGGCACTACTATGTGGAAATAATCTAGAAAAAAAAATCTAACTTTAGGTCCGTAAAGAAAAATTTATATCATAAACGTTATCCATTTCAGATATAGAACCTACCATTTAAGGGACTTCACTTAATAAAAAATGGCCCTATATAAAATAACTAAATTGACAGAGAGAAAGGAAAGTGAAGAGTGAGCACCGGTCTTCCCTGTCGGTGAAGGTTTCGCAGTAGGTAAGAGGCGTGGTCTCCACCATGGTCAGGTGGTCGAGACGCGCGTAGTAGAAGAACTGCATCTTCCTCCGCACCTCTATGGAGCCCGGCGGACCGCGAGCTTCGTATGTGTGCGCTGCTCGGGACAACATTCACTTGTGTCAGTATAGCTCGTTGGTTCTATGCATCGGCGTTCGAGCATCGAAGTTAAGCACACGCGGCCCGGCCGGTCTTTGAATGGATGACCATCCGACAGTTGAAGCTGGCCGTGGTGCGGATTACACGCAGAACCTTTTTTATTTTTATGGAAACTGACACGGTTGGCTACATCACCTACAACATCCGCGATGTCAGCCCATAACACCGGGTGAACTAGGTGCCATGTCAGTGCTTCCCTTCAATTTGTGAACTGTAGGTCCCTTCCCTTATCCGCACTAAATTAAGTTCGGCCGAAACGGCTCTGAAGATAGTTCGTGTCCAGTTCAGTGTAGCCGACACAACTAAAGGAACGCACTGCCGTGACACCTAGTTCAGGAAGGTGTGATGGGCTGACTTCCAGGGTGTACTGAGAAGGTCAAACCAAAGTTGTCAGGTTCCATAAAAAGCGCACGGAGGGTCCCGTAGATCTTTATACCATACCTATCAAAAAACCATATCCGAGACCATATCCGTACTGTGTGGGGTCGGTACTTGATAAGAATAGTCCCACCCACTGCATCTCTTCCCGTGCATGGCGTAGAAGGCGACTAAGGGATAAGGACCGACCGTTGGAGGCTGACCGTGGTTCGGATTACACGTTAAGCTGTAGGTCCCTTCCCTTCTTACCTTACTAGGTGGTAGGGTTTATCCCGGCCGGGTTGGTACCACCGCACTGAACGAAACGTCGGTCGAAACGGCTATGTAAATAGTTCTTGTTTTCCGTCCAGTTCAGTGTAGCCGACATGAAATGAAGGGAAGCACTGACATGGCACCTAGTTCACCCTGTGTTATGGGCTGACATCACGGATCTTGTAGGTGATGTAGCCAACCGTGTCAGGTTCCACAAAAAAAAAAAATAAGGACAAGATGCCGTGCATAAGGGCGACAGGCTAGCCACCTCTCACCTTGACGCGGTCTTTCCACCGAGTCGTGCAGCAGGTGGGTCTTTGTGCCTTACTTGCTGCCTGATAGTTATCTTGTCCGAATACTTTGCTAAACGTGGTGGTCGGGGCTGTGCTGTAATTTATCAGAGTACTTGCAGCACAATAACGATTACTCTGCTTACCTCGATTGTCGGGATACGGCGTGTGGTGTGTGTGTGTGTGTGTGTGTGTGTGTGTGTGTGTGTGTGTGTGTGTGTGTGTGCGATCAAAAAACTATATCCGTCTATCTTTTGCCTTTCTACAATGCAAAATATAAAAGCCTGTGGCGCCATCTATTATTCAGTAGCGTGACTAATATGTTCTTAACACGTTTATTGTATGGGTATAACCTAATTTTTTTTATTATTTTTTTTATTATTATTTGGCACATCCGCCATAATAATACATATTCTGTGAAAATTTCAACCGGCCACCTATTACGGTTCAAAAGATACAGCACACGGACGGACGGACAGACAGACAGACGACATAGGCTTAGTAATATGCTTCCTGTATGTTTCCATAATACGGAACCCTAAAATGGGTGTCATCATTGCTACATGGGAAATTAATATTGTGACGAACCACAGGGGTTTATTTATACTGAATATGCATTTGTGTCAATCATTGCGACCCCTGGCGTTTTTCCTCAAAAGTTTGGTATTTTATTGGATTTTAAATTTTTGTATGAAAAAAAAAATACGGAATTTCGATTTGAGTGATAAGGATTTTTTTTCTTCTAATAATGAGTACTTTATATTCCTGAAGTTTCTCAAGCCTATCCTGAAACATTCTTCATGTTCTTTATGGTGAAATAATAAATATGTGAAACCGTCTTCATGATTCCGTCCTAACCTAACCAATAAAGTGATAATCGTCTAGTTACCCTTGAGGAATTCCTCTCTGCCCGTCTTGAAGGTCTCCTTGACTTCACCCTTCACGTGGTCCACCATCGAGGTCAGCATCTTGTCCTCGCGGTTCATATACCAGTTGTACCTGCAATCCGTCAATCACCTGTTCTTCTATATTAATATTATTATCCTTATCCTTACCTTTAATAAAATCCAACGTCTGCTTTCTGTATGTCTGTCTGTCCGCTTATAACTCGAGAACCACTGAACCGATTTTAATAAAAAAATAATCTACGGATAGCTTGATTCTTCCCATCAACTATAGGCTACTTATTATCACGCTAAATGGCTTATGAGGTAAGCAGAGAAGCCAAATATGAGAGCGGGCTGAGCCGCGGGCGCAGCTAGCATTTTATAAGTGGCGGTTGGCTGAGTGGTTTGGGCATCGGCTTCTCGTGCGAGAGGTCCGAGGTTCGAATCCGGTTGGTGTGTACGTGCATCAAGTGGACGGTGGGATACCTACACCTGCTGCTTCACCGTTCGGAATCGGTGTAAAACTGTAGGTCCCTTGAGCCAGGGGCATTGGATGTAATATGGCCGCATATTAGCCTCGGCTGTGTTCTCGTCTAGTTAATATAGTCGGCAATCCTAAAACGGAAGTCTTCGGTATAGCACCTTCCGAGTTCTGACCGCGTCCAGCAGGTCTATTCTTGTAAATTCTGACAGCGGAATCAGCGCTGTTGTGGCGCTGAGAGCCACTTACTAAAGTGGCTCTCAGCGCCACATCAGCGCTGAATCCGCTGTCAGAATTTACAAGAATAGACCTGCTGGTGTGATTAAGATCACGATCTACTGTCGACCGACCGCACCACTGAACTTCCGAGGCTGACGAAGTCGTACTTCCACCGCTACTCCCGCCTGAGTCGCGTGACACGTGTTTTGTTTTACTACAGGTTATACCTATGTATGTAGGCAAGCGGCACATGAAAGAACATAGGAAGATCAGCTGTTTTCGCGCGCACCCACATGTACGAAACGAAACGTAACAAAAACGACATGCACCGCCCAAACATTAGGTTAGGGTTAATATAGAGAAGATGCGTCGGGTAGCGACGCATCTTCTTTATTAACCCTGGTTATTTTTTTGTATGGTTATTTTTTTGGTTATGTTTACAATCAGCTGATCTATAGCGCAAGAGTCAATCCTATTCCTATGTTCTCTCATGTGCCGGACTCTATATGTAGCTAGCTACATACAGCTCCTCCGCACTATATCCTAGGGTTGCCATTTATTTTTACCGGTTTAGACTCTCAGTCCCGGACGTCCCACCTGACCACCAAATGTCCCGGTCGGGAACCAAAAGCCGGTTAGTTTTATCCATACTAATATTATAAAAAAAAAATCTTGAAAGGGTTTAGTGTTTCTTCTTATTTCCTAACACTCCTTACAGAGCGTTAGATTTCAGTCGCAGATGTCAATTATGTGTATACATAGACAACGAACGTTCAGTGGAGACTTTGAGCTGTCTGTGAGCTTACCGGGCTGCGTGGATCATCGTTCTGAATCGGACACTTTTCTGGGGCCTATAATTTATTGGATATGGACATTTAAAATCATTCCCTGCCTACCTAATTATCTAATACAATTTATGCATAATCTATCCCTAAATGTAAAAGATAGCTATCATCTAAAATTTAATGTAATATTCATAAAACAGGTTTTTTTTATGGAAACTAACACGGTTGGCTGCATCACCTACATCATCCGTGATGTCAGCCCATAGCACCGGGTGAACTTGGTGCCACGTCAGTGCTTCCCTTCGGTCGCGCCGGCTACCCTAAACTGGACGGGAAACACAAACTATTTACATAGCCGTTTCGACCGACCTTTCATTCAGTGCGGTGGTACCAACCCGGGCGGGTTAAACCCTACCAGCTAGTAATATAAGAACGGAGTCATATCCCTTAGTCGCCTTTTACGACATACAAGGGGAGAGATGCAGTGGGGTTATTCTTTTAAAGTACCGGCCCCACACGGTAAGGTTCTGCATTCCTCCGCTCAAAGACAACCAACTTTTCTTAGATTTTGATATAGAGTCCCGGTCAGTACCTTCACCTTTATGACAACCCTACTCTATCCTCCATGGTACGGGTCGAACTAGTTTCTTATTGTTTATTGTATAGTTTCATCCATAGGTAGGTAACCTACGCTTGGACATGTCGAAAATTCCGCCAGTTCTAAATTCAATGCGAAGAAGAACGCCAAACAAACTTCGCAAGTCACAATGTTTTGTTAGTACCTTATAAGTATTATATTATCATAGTAACTTACAAATAATTAACCTATACTACCGCTCACAAGAGCATCAATATTTACAGCATAAACATGAATACCTACTGAAGAATCTGACTGACCACACTGCCTATTTAAATTACCTATATCTGGTGTATAGTGCCATCGCCAATTTTGCACACACCTGCTGCTTCAGCGTTCGGAACCGTTGTAAAACTGTAGGTCCCTTCCCTTGCCCCCTACTAGGTGGTAGGCTCAATTTGTAGCCGACTGGGTTGGTACCACCGTACTGGATGTAAGATGGCCGCATAGCAACCTCGGTTGTGTTCTCCTCTAGTCCAGTATAGCCAGCAATCCAGGGAAGTCTCCGGTATGGCACCTACCTTCTCGGAGGTGATATTGGCTGGTCGGAGCATGCGCCTTGGCCCCTCCAACTCAGCAACCCATACCGGATTACATAAAAATTAAAATTTTTTTTTTAAAAATTTGATACTTCATATTATATCAAGTCAAATAAAAAATATAGTTTACGTTTATTACATTTATTAATGCCAAAAGATGAGAGCGTACTAACTCTAGAAGCGGGATTGTCAGCTCGTAGTCCTGGAAGACCTTCAGCAGCTTCACCAGCCCGTCCCGCCGGCTGTAGGGGGCAAACTTCTCCAGGGACACCTTCTTGTAGCACACCGTCTTGTGGCCGCCCGGGTAGCGCTTCTCAAACTCTGTATGGGTTCGCAGAAGAAATTAATGAAAAAAAAACCGGCCAAGTGCTAGGCGAACTCGCGCACCGAGGGTTCCGTATCGCCATGTCAAGGTCAGCGCCACTCACGCCGTCTATGTATTAGTTAAAATGCTTCATACTCTTTTCGGTAGATGGCGCGCATACACTATTTAGTTTCTTGTATGGGGATCCCGTGAATTTTTTACTTTTGATTATTTTATTAGTTGTTGCTATATCGGCCATAATAACACACATTCTGTGAAAATTTCAACAGGCTACCTATTACGGTTCAAGAGATACGGCCCTCGGACAGACAGACGGACAGACACACAGACGGCGTAGGCTTAGTAATGGGGTCCCGTACGACATATACGGAACCCTAATAACGCGCACTGGGCAGGGATTGTATCCTTACACGCTGTATAAGAAAAAGTAAAAAATTCACGGGGGCTCCCATAGAAGAAACCAAAAAGCGTACCACAAAGCGTATGCGCGCGCGCCATCTACCGAATAGATTATGACGCATTTTAACTAATCATCACATTTAACTAATGAAGCGTTTCATAACACGCCATAAATGGCGTGAGCGGCGCTAGACATGACATTGCCATACGGAACCCTCGGTGCGCGAGTTCGACTCGCACTTGGCTGGTTTTTTCTTACCATCCAAGCTGATGCCAAGCTTCTCCACCCAGCTGGAGGGCATGTCGAGGTGTTTCTCCGTATCGACAGCCGTGGCGGGGTCCTCCAGGTCCAGGCCTGGCAGCACGCGAGACAGCGTGGGCTCGCCCGCTAGCAGGTGCTCCCAGTGTTCGAGGTTCATCAGGTCGTACTGAATGTTGGCCAGGTCACGGCTGTCTTGCATGTTCACCTGACAACATTTAGATTTACATATTTATTTCGCCGACAAATACTTCATTTAAATACTTTTAGTCTACCATATTATGGTTGGTATTTGGCTTACCATGGTTGAAATTCGCGGTCACTGTGGCCGACGTTTCGGAATGGCGCGTGCAGTCCATCATCAGGGCGAGTGCCTGGCTGTGGTCAGGCCCGCGGTTGACAGAACACTGGCCCGACCGCAGCCAGGCACTCGCCCTGATGATGGACTGCACGCGCCGCCAGTCCGAAACGCCACAGTGACCGTGAATTTCCACCATGGTAAGCCAAATACCAACCAAAATACTTCATTAACATACCAGTACCCTTATCACGAGATTTAACCTACACCGCGTTTGTTTTTTCCGTCCAGTTCAGTGTAGCCGGCACGACCGAAGGGAAGCTCACTGACGTGGCACCAAGTTCACCCGGTATTATGGGCTAACATCACGGATGTTGTAGGTGATGTAGCCAACCGTATCAGTTTCCATAAAAAAAAAATCTGGACCTTGAAGCATGGATGATCCGTTTCCTCTCCAAGCCACTTTCCAGGGCAGCCAAGTCCCCAACGATGGTAGTCTGGGCGTCCTGGGTATGGAGGTGTCCAGGGACGTTGGGTTTCGATCGTTCATAGAGTCCAAGGCGAAGCTGGCATCTCGAAAATTAGGGATCCTTTACCGATGTCGGCGATTTTTCACGCCGGTCCAACTGCTTACACTCTACAAAGCACAAGTAAGACCGGTGATGGCATATTGCAGTCATCTTTGGGAGGGTTCCCCTAAGTACCTTCTTTCAGCCTTGGATTCTATTCAGCGACGAGCCATTCGCCTCATTGGTGACTCTGTACTCACAAAGGACCTTCAACCTTTAAAGCACAGACGTATCGTTGGCTCATTGAGCCTGTTTTATCGGTACTACTATGGCCGCTGCTTCCCTTATCCCCCCTCCTCCTGTTCGCCCTCGCCAAACACGCCATACTCTCGCGGAACACCCCTTTGTAGTTGACAGAAGAGTTCTTCGAACTGCACGATTCTCTAAATCGTTCTTGTGCCGCACTGCAATGGTGTGGAACGGGCTCCCAGGAAACATCATTCCCCACTCCTACAATCCACGGATCTACAAATCGCCGGTTAATAGCCCTTCCCCAGCAACATTAGTCCACCTCCGAGCCGGACTGACCTCGGCGGTGAAATTGGCTGCGCTGAGGCTTCGACCTCCCTCGGGCAGAGCCACCCAGTTCGGAAGCATTAAAAAAATTTAGATCTGTTGTCTCTGCTTAGCCCATTGGGAAACAGGCGTGACATTATTTATGTGTGATTTAGATATAAATACATATTAAACTGACGATCTTTGTGGTGTCTGCTGATATTTCGTCCAAGTTCACTCATCCGGAAATGTGAACATAACTCACATAATAGTTTTCATGATTGTAGACGGCGTGTACGGCATGGTAGCGCGGCTCGTCCAGGGTATAGGCCTCCCCCTCGCTGGGCTCGATGAAGAAGGCCTCGGTCACGTCGCGCGATGGCAGCACGAGCACCCAGCCGTGGGTGCGCCAACCGTCCATGTCGTCTGGCGGACCTTGCTCCAACGCCTGGGGCAGATGGAGTAAGTTAGGGCTCGTACCCATACTACGTGACCGATTTAGGGGGGCGGGGGGCGGGGGTGGGTTCGAAAAATACCACGGTCAGTCACAAGGGGGGGGGGGGTAGTGCCAATGTGAGCACAGTTTTCATTTCCTGCCGATTTAATATTGATTAACTATTTAATAGGCTAAAATAGCCATTTCTATATAAAGAAATAGCTATTTTATAATATTTAAAATACTACGTGAAAATGGGGGAGGGGGAGGGGGTCTGAACACATACCACGGTAGGTCACAAGGGGGGGGGGGGGGGGGGGGGTGTCAGTTACGCGGTATAGGTACTGAACACGACTCACTTTGTTTGTCGACGTTTCGTCCCACACTCCGGAGACATCTTCAGGACTCGCGGTCTGCGACGACCTGGAGGACACCCGACACGTCGCACAGTCAGATGTCGACTGCCGGTCGCCGCTGACGTAGATTGTAGCGATGCGAGGGTACTTCGGCCGATGCGGGTAGGTTCGACCTCTCTTGCTGGAAAAGGTCGGTGCACACGTAGCTCACTAGGTCTATGCCTGCCAGAGCTTGATGCTGGTTAGAATACCACCCGAGTCATGCTTCGCCAGCAGAGGAGTCCACGATGAAGAGAGTACCATGCTGTCTTCTCTGTTAAAATTGGCATGTCTGTTAAAATTGCCAGGTCGTCGCGGACCGCGAGTCCTGAAGATGTCCCCGGAGTGTGGGACGAAACGTCGCGTCGACACGACAGTGTGGGACGAAACGTCGCGTCGACAAACAAAGTGAGTCGTGTTCAGTACCTATACCGCGTAACCGAAAACCATTGTCATAATGTGTAATAGCGGTAAAAGCCTAAACGAACATAATGGAGTAAGTTACTTTGTTCTATGAGATATTGCGTTTGTAGACTCTATGCATGAAACTGAAACTAAATTGAAGATTTTTAGAAATATTTTCTGTATGTATGTACGAGTATGTTCCTACATAACTCTTCATAACATACATAAACCGATCATCCGAGTTCAATGAAACTTAGCATAAGCATATTTATCTATACGTGACACAGGATAGGTTAAATACAATTCATTTCCGGTTACGCTAAGATGTGGCTCTCATACAAACCGAATTGTTCCGCGCGCCGAAATAAAGGTGCGGTAGCGGATTACTTCATTTCTTCTTATTAAATACGATTCACGCGAGCGAAGCCGCGGGGAAAAGCTAGTAATAAAATAAACAACTGCACACATATAACTCATAGTACCACGTTGCTTAACTGTTAACAGGATTCATATGGCAAAACAACGAAAATTGTTATAGTTCAAACCAAAATTTAGTTCTATGAAGTACATAATATAATTTTTTTAACTACATAATATGTATGTAATAAACACTGAAGCAGGCCTTTTAAATTTACAGTATTTTTTTATGGTGAAATTTTTTTCTGAATTTGCCTCTATTTTAATTTCTTATGTTGAGCTAGCTCCATACTGCATAATTATTTTGGAATAAAATTTACGTCATTGTATAGGGAATTTAATTTTCTAGATACTAAAGCAGCATTATTTGAAAAAAATAAATCCTAATAATTTTTAAACAAACAAAAACTACAAAATTCACCATATCAACGCGCGCACTGCGCTCGATTGCTCAGTGCCGCCGACTCGAATTTTTGTTTTGCCATATGAATCCTCTTAAGTTCTCGAACTGCCGAACTGCTTCGGTGATCGAGGTCGATCACCCCCGAGAAGGTGCCAGTCCTGTTTGGAATCATCAAAGACTGGAAGAGTAGAGAGGCCTCAGCAGCCAACGCGAGACGCGAAACTGTTGCTCTGGTTGACCTGTTTCTCGACAAAGTATCCTCTTGGGGGAAGGAGAACTTGGTCAACTTCAAGCTGAGACTCAAGCTTGTGCCTTCAAATTTGATGCGCTGGCGGCTCAAGCCGGAGTTCCAGGTTGGAATCCTGGTCGACACCAATTTTTTTTTTCTCTATTCTATTTTCGGCTTTGCATTTGTCTAATGAAGAAATAAATTGTACATAGGTACTTTTTTGCGAAATTTTTGAAACAGCTCTCCACCTACCGCGACCTCTGCCAATCTCTTCGCCTCGATCTTGTCCAGCTCATCCTGTTTCTTCTTATCAGCTTTGGCCTGCATCTCGCGCAGGAAGCGACTGGACAGATCCGGCAAGGCCGCCAGCTTGTACCGGGGCTCCACAACCTCATCCTGCTCGGGGCGAGATTCCTCTTCCTCATCCTGATGGAGAAGAAGAGAAAAGAAAAGAAAGGCGTGTATTATAGCGGTTAATCAACGCTTGCTGGCTTGTTGCGTTCTGGTGGTAGAATAGCAAAGGAGAGACAACATTAGATTTTTTTTTATGGAAACTCACACGGTTGGCTACAACACCTACAACATCCGTTATGTCAGCCCATTACATCGGGTGGCGTATATCTAAATGCTACTTCAATACGTCCCTGACGTAACCTAACCTAACTCAGTTCGTCTCAGCCCGCGGGGACGTATTGAAGTAGCATTTTGATATAGGCGATTCGATGACACTTAGTACAAGCACATTTAACTACACGTGACACAGGATAGGCTAACTATAATTCAGTTCTGGTTACGCTAAGATGTGGCTCCCATACAAACCGAACCGAATTATTTTTAAATACGAATTTCCCGCGAGAGACTCTTCCACTCACATTTGCTCCATAAATTTCTTTCGTTAGTCTCCTATCATCAATTCTTCCAACATGACCGAACCACCGAAGCATTCCTTTCTCAATCCTTGCCTTGTCACTATATCCTCTTTCAGACCACAGCAGCGTTCTCGCACTACAATATTTCTGAATCTATCTTTCATTTTAACCCCACACATACTCCTCAACGCAAGCATTTCCACAGCATTTATCCTGCTTTCGTGCTTCGTCTGGCATCCCCAACTTTTACTCCCGTACATAAGTGTAGGGTCCTTATCGTAACATAGTCGCCATATCGAGGAAAAGGCCAAGCTGGCTTCTAAAAAGCTGGGCGTACTCAATAAGGTGCGACGGTACTTCACGCCGGACCAAAAGCTGCTTTTGTATAAATCGCAGATCAGGTCCTGCTTGGAGTACTGCTCGCACCTGTGGGATGGCTCTGCTAAATACCAGCTTGCGCCTTTGGACTCGATCCAGCGTCGAGCCGTGCGACTCGTGGGTGACCCCGAAGTGTTCCGCGATCTAGAACCACTGCAACTTCGCAGGGATGTAGGCTCCCTAAGTGTGTTCTATAGCTTATTCCACGGGGAGTGCTCGGAGGAGCTGTTTAACGCGATCCCGTCGTCCCCTTTCCACCTCCGCACCACGCGCACCGGGCAGGGTATGCATCCCTACACGCTGGACTTACCGCGGTCACGTACTAACCGGTTCTACAGATCTTTCCTCTACAGAACCGGTAAACTCCGGAACGCTCTCCCTGTCCATATATTTCACCCCAAGTACAGTCTCGGGTCCTTCAAGAGGGGCGTGAATGGGCACCTGTCAGGCCGGCATGGCATTCGCCACCCCCGCATACGACCGAATGTCCATGGGCGTCGTTAGACACCTTATGGGTGGCCCGGCGCCACATGTCGCGCTTTCTATAAAAAAAAACTCCACCATGGACAGCCAAACGTGCCCGAGTTTATTTATATGTATAAACTTCAAACTGCTGAACGCTCTCAGTCAGGGGCGCCGACTTTTAGAAATCCTCGTGGGTGCTCGCTCATGCAATTTTTTTTTATTGAACAGTCATCATCTTCATCAACGTGTTGCCGCCCACTGCTGGACATATGCTTCTCCAATTTTTCATTAATTCTCCCGGCGGCACCCGGCAGCATGGTTTCGCAAAACGTTCGCACAATATTTTGGATTTGCCGCATTTACACATTCGCACGATGTACCTACGCATGTAGTGCTCCTATATTCTATATCGCATGATATAGAATAATAGGTATAGGAGTACTATAACGTTCGCTATTTGTCGCGCCACTAGTGCGAATGTGTAAATGTGGCCGCTCAAAGGCTTGTAAGTAACTAAGGCACTTTTATCATAGCTCAAATCCCATTACTGATCACTTTTTATATCTATCGTCGTGGGTGCTCCGCACCCACTACCCACCTCTCGTGGGTGCTGAAGCCCCCGAGCACCCACGTAGTCGGCGCCTATGCTCTCAGTCCTCACCTCGTCATCTCTCGGCATGTAGGGGTACAGGGTCCTGCCCCTGAACGCCACGGTGGTGTCTCGCGTCGCGTAGCCGACGACGAGGTACGCGTCGTACTCGGAGCCGATCAGATACGACACCAGCACGCTGGCCAGCTCGAACGCGTTGCCCGAGCGACGCTCCAGGCAGGTCAGCGGCGACATTATACGCTCGGGCTGCCAATATACCACAGGCTCTTAGACTACACTCGAAAATTAAAACTGGAAAGAAAAAGCAGTAAGTATAATTAATTAAAGTATTACCTATAGAGATTTTTTTTTTATCGAAACTGACACGGTTGTCTACATCTACAACATCCGTGATGTCAGCCCATATCACCGGGAGAACTAGGTGCCATGTCAGTGCTTCCCTTCATTTCATGTCGGCTACACTGAACTGGACGGAAAACACGAACTATTTATATAGCCGTTTCGACCGACGTTTCGCTCAGTGCGGTGGTAAGGTATGAAGGGAAGGGGCCTACAGTTTAACAAAGAATTCGAACCACGTTCAGCCTCCAACGGTCGAGCGGTCACCCATCCAAGTACTGACCGCGCTCAACGTTGCTTAACAACAGTCGGCCGACCGCACCACTCACTCAGCTACCGAGGCTGACAGAATATTTTCTTCCTGTCCACGACCTGAGCTGATCGTGATTCGCAGGCTGACCGTGGTTGGGATTCCACGTAAAACTGTAGATCCCTTCCCTTCTTTCCTTACTAGGTGGTAGGGTTCATCCCGCCCGGGTTGATACCACCGCACCGCACTGAATGAAACGTCGCGTGTCGGTCGAAACGGCTATGTAAATAGTTCGTGTTTTCCGTCCAGTTCAGTGTAGCCGACATGAAATGAAGGGAAGCACTGACATGGCACCTAGTTCGCGTGTTTTGGGCTGACATCACGGATGTGGTAGGTGATGAAGCCAAGCGTCTGTTTAAAAAAAAAATTATGATATTTATTGTTTATTTGTAAATTCCATCCATAGGTAAAATTATGATATTTATTATATTGCTGTCTGTCTGTCTGTCCGTCCGTCTGTTTATTGTTTATTGTATAATTTCATCCATAGGTAGGTAACCTACGCTTGGATATGTCGAAAATCCGCCAGTTCTAAATTCAATGCGAAGAAGAACTGACAAACAAACTTCGCAAGTCACAATGTTTAGTTAGTACCTTATAAGTATTATATTAAAGTAATTTACAATAATTAACCCATACTACCGCCACTCTGCCTATTTACATTAGGTACCTATATCTGGTGTATAGTGTCATCGTCAATTATTTTGATAATTCATATATCAAGTCAAATAAAAACAATTAGTTTACGTTTATTACAAACAAATGTAATAAGTAATATTAAAAATCTAATGATACAAAGTGATACTTATACAAATAGATTACTTTCCACAGGACAGACTTAGTTTAGTGTGGGAAGTGACATAATGTAATGTAAAACATTACAATAAATTTAAAGTATTTTATTACATAGCTATATCACGCGTTCTGGCGAGGTGGCGAGAGTTTTTACAAGATTGTATTAATATCATAAACAACCCGTATCAGTAAATCAGTACACTGATGGACATACGCCTCTCCAACATCAAATAGTAAAGCTTATTTCTACGTTTCAGTATACATTTACTGCAAAACCGTAGGGATGTCGGCTCCCTAAGTGTGTTCTATCGCTTATTTCATGGGGAGTACTCGGAGGAGCTGTTTAACGCAATCCCGCCGTCCCCTTTCCACCTCCGCACCACACGCACTGGGCAGGGATTGCATCCCTGTACGCTGGACTTACCGCGGATGCGTACTAATCGATTCTGCAGATCTTTCCTCTACAGAACCGGTAAACTCTGGAACGCTCTACCTGCCCACATATTTCCCCCCGGTCCCCCGGCCCGGCCGGTACGGTCTTGGATCCTTCAAGAGGGGCGTGAATGGGCACCCGTCAGGCCGGCAACCCCCCCATTAGACCTAATGTCCATGGGCGTCGTTAGACACCTTATGGGTGGCTCGGCGCCGTAAGTCGCGCTCTCAATAAATAAAAAAAAAACATTTAGTGCATTTTCTCGCATTATCCAATGTATCTCCGTAATTCGCTACAACAACAATGTCCGGCCGCGGCCGCGCGCTAACATACAGTTAAGTCCTCTAATTAGTTCCTCATACCCTCACGGGGAGGCGTAACGAATCGGAGGGTGACAAAAAAACCGATCAGACGCTATTCCGCGCGCTTCGGAAGGGGCGGGCAAAAAATGACGGCTTGGAGATTTATTGCTGGCCGACTCAACGACATTCTACTTTCTGGACGGGCCCTCGTTATACATTTTACCGGTAGAAAGTTGCGATTGGAGTTCGTCTATATATTGCCAATATATAAAACAGCGTAAGTGCGCGAGCGCCTCATACAACACGTTACGTTTCCGCTCTGTGAACGTCGATAGAGTAAGACGGTTAAATGGCAATTTGATACGTCTATAGGAGAGACAACGATTGGAGAGGGTGCTGAATGCTCACCAATAGCGCGCCTCAATTCGGTGCGTTGTATGCCACTTCCCGATAATTTAATTCGTTGGGCCGACTCTGCCTCCGCGCCGTTGACAACGCGGGTGGGGCAAGTATGGATCTATAGGTGAGCGGATGGGGCGACCACCCAGACCCATAGCAACCACAAAATGATCTTGGAGATAGAGGTAAAACCTTGTGTTGTCACTTGGCACTGTTAATTTCAATACATAATATAATAAAAAGTGAAATTACACATATTTTGTAAGTAAACGGAAATTATTTTTCACAAGGGTCGGGGATTTTTAAAATTTGTAATTTAACTTTTATTTCAAGCGTTTTTAAAAAAACCGGATGCAAATTGGTCCACTTTTTAAGAATTTTTATATATTAATATTATTTATAAAATTACACAATTCATACAGATATTTCGACTGTGTTGTCGTCATCAGTGAAAAATATAACACCACTTTTTAAGATAATACATTTTTTGATTACTTTTTTTTTTTTTTTATTGAAACTGACACGGTTGGCTACATCACCTACAACAACCGTGATGTCAGCCCATAACACCGGGTGAACTTGGTGCCACGTCAGTGCTTCCCTTCGGTCGTGCCGGCTACACTGAACTGGACGGAAAACACAAACTATTTACATAGCCGTTTCGACCGACCTTTCATTCAGTACGGTGGTACCAACCCGGGCGGGTTAAACCCTACCACCTAGTAATATAAGAAGGGAGTCATATCCCTTAGTCGCCTTTACTTAATTACTTGATTACAAACATAGTTACGAAGCATCCCGATTAAACCAGCTGTCTAATTAAAAAAAACCGCGTCAAAATCGGTCCATCCGTTTGGGTGCTACGATGCCAAAGACAGACACACTCGGTGCCCATACACACATACACACACCCTCACAGTTATAATAACACCCCTATTTTTTCGTTGGGGTTAAAAAGAACAATCTTCGTAACCGTGTGGGGCCGGTACTTAAAAAAGAATAGCCTCACCGCATCTCTTCCTGCACATGTCGTAAAAAAGGCGATTAAGAGATAAGGACAAGATGCCGTGCATAAGGGCGACAGGCTAGCCACCTCTCACTTTGGCTCTCATCCTTCCACCGAGTCATGTAGCAGGTGGGTCTTTGTGCCTTACTTGCTGCTTGATAGTTACCTTGTCCTAATACTTTGCTAAATGTGTGGTCGGTGTTCTGACAACACCGACTGCTCTGCTTACCCCGATTGTCGGGATACAGCGAGTGGTATGTGTGCATGTTCGTGACTTGAGAAACCCGCCCCTCAAGAACAAAACATTTCGATCCGCGTTTGGCGCTGAGTGCGAACTTCACGACACGCTGCTGGGGACGCTGTTTCCGCTGCTTATCAAACTGGGCGATTGGAATTGCGAAATTTTCGAAACATTACACAAAATCATTTGTTTTCATACACAAAATGATTTTGTATGATGAATTTGTATGATATAGTCTATATATAAGGTCTTTCAAAATTAGTTCATAGTACGCTAAGGGACCCCCCCCCCCCCCCCCCCCCACCCCCCCCCCTTAGCTGTATCGGAAATAGATCACTTTTGAAGAAGAAAGAAGAATATTTTTTTACAAAAAAATTTTTTTTCTAATGAAAATGTAAAAAAAAACATTTTTTCTTAATCGTTTCAGTTTCATGCCAGGAACAAAAAAGTCTTCCAACATATAGATCTCTTTCTTTCAGAAATGGTGAAAAACCACAATTTTAGTTTTATTAGTATGGAATAGAAAGAATCTGATTTTTTTTACCAACTTACACGTGTTACGTCATAATGGTCATGAAGACTTGTTTGTTACTGTTATGAAACTGAATCGATTAGGCTATAAAAATGAACCACCTATTTTTTATTTAAATACATAAAAAAATATTTTACATAAAAAAAAGCCCAAGGTCCAAAAAAATTTATATAGATTTTACTCCCTATCTATATGATACAGAACCGCCCCTTAGCGTACTATGAACTAATTTTGAAATACCTTATATACTATATTATATATTCTCGGGTCCTTCAAGAGAGGCGGGAAGGGGCACCTGTCAGGCCGGCATGGCATTCACAGCCCCCGCATGCGGCCGAATGTCCATAGGCGTCGCTAGACACCTTATGGGTGGCTCGGCGCCACATGTCGCGCTTACTATAACAAAAATCTAAATTAAAAAAAAAGCTGTCTCCTTCTACGTGGAAATGTTTCTGGTTGAAACAAAACAATTTGTGTAGACTTTACAATGAGTTCTGACGAGGATGACGTGCTTTCAGTTTGAACGATTGCAGATGTCTCTGTTTCTGGGCTTGAACTCTCCTATCCGACTCGATAAACAAATACATTGTGTATGCACTATTTTTTTTATGTAAACAAACATGGGTGGCTGTGCCGAGAGACCAATGGTGCATTCGACAGAGCCAAAAACACCTCTCCTCGCGAAACCACGCTCAGTTAGGCGCCATGCCAGCAGATTTGCGGACTATTGCTATCTAGGCTGTCTAGCCCGTTAATACGACGTTTGAAGACACCCAGGTTAAAGGATTCGGGAAACACACTCGCCGGAAGACAGTTCCACAATATGCACACACAAATGTGTACGGCCACGACCCAATGTTTCGATGTTTTTGTGTAATGTTTCGAAAGAAACATTCGCAGGAGACGTGGCTTTAGTCAAGCGAGATATTTCGTGAGATTATTTAGAACTAGAATCCTGTATTATCCTGGCGGCGCAACTGCAACTTGAACAAGGCCACTGACTGTGGCCGGTGCCATATTATTTCCAGTGCAACTGACAAGTGACAAGCGACGGGTAGTCTGGGCGTCGTGAGAGGTCCGAGGTTCGAATCCGGTCGGCGGAATCAGTTTTTTCTGATGGCAAAATTTACGTGCATACCTACACCTGCTGTTTCGGAACCGGTGTAAAACTGTAGATCCCTTCCCTTGCCCCTTTTTTTTTTTTTTTTTTTTATGGAGCCTGACACAACATCCGTGATGTCAGCCCATAACACAGGGTGAACTAGGTGCCATGTCAGTGCTTCCCTTCATTTCATGTCATGTCGGCTACACTAAACTGGACGGAAAACACGAACTATTTACATAGCCGTTTCGACCGACGTTTCGTTCAGTGCGGTGGTACCAACCCGGCCGGGATAAACCCTACCACCTAGTAAGGTAAGAAGGGAAGGGACCTACAGTTTAACGTAGAATCCGAACCACGGTCAGCCTCCAACGGTCGAGCGGTCACCCATCCAATCACTGACCGCGCTCAGCGTTGCTTAAAAACAGTTGACTAACCAACCGCGCCACTGAGCTACCGAGGCTGACGAATTTTCTTATCCCTTAGTCGACTTTTACGACATGCGACGGGGAGAGATGCAGTGGGGCTATTCTTTTTAAGTACCGACCCCACACGGTTACAAACTTCCTAGGTGGTAGGTTCAAATTGTAGCCGACTGGCTTGGTAACCTAGCCGTATCACGTACCATGGTTGTGGAGATGGGCCTCATAGCAGCGGACAGCTCAGCTGTGTTCTCCTCTAGTCCAGTATAGCCAGCAATCCAAAGGGACGTCTCCGGTATGGCACCTACATTATCAGAGGTGATATTGGCTGGTCGCAGCATGTGCTTTGGCCCCTCTGATTCAGGCCACTCATAACGGATTAGATAAAAAAAATAAAAAAAAAAAAAGTCAATAATAGGTATCTGTCTGACCAGACTATAGTCCTACACCCTCTCATCCTCAAGCTAGAAGAAAAGTAAGTTGTCATATTTTATAAGAAACGTTTGGCAGTGTGTGCTCTAACTAAGCTAAGTAACATCGTTTGTAGTATCTACTGCTGTTTCTAATCGAACAGTGAGGGAGATATTGACAGCTAACTTAAGGGGGGGGGGGGGGGGGGGGGGGGTACTAGGCAAAACATCACATCATATTATCCTAACTATAGCCATATTTCAATAGATATAACTATAATTTATATGCTTATAGTTAGGTAAAGGTTCAAGGTATAATGTGTGATAGATTATTGTAATTTAATCTTGTAAATTCTGTGTAAAATAATTGGGTGAAAAAATAAGTTATAAAAAACTAAAACCCGACTACGTAAAAGCTAATTATGAAAATCGTTTAAATAAAAAAAAAATAGTTATAAAAAACTAAAACTCGTCTACGAAAAAGCAAATTATGAAAATAGTTTAACTAAAAATAACAAAATAATGTTTTCCATATAATTTATCAGATACAGCATTTCTCTTTTTATATTGATTTTACCTTAGCACTAACTCTATAAATTTTTTTATTATTTTTAACGTTCTAAATATAGAGCCGTGGTCGGGCGTTCTTCGTTCAACAAGACAAGTGAGGCCCTCGTCGTGCATTATTAGAGCGCGGAACTTAGGACGGCCATCGCCATTGTGTCATACTGGCATCTTTTTGTAAGATCAGTCAGAGCCAATCTAAAATTATTATAAGTAGATACGTAGGTACATACCGAACATCAACGGCTATAATGCACAACGACGGTCTCACTTGTCTTGTTGAACGAAGAACGCCCGACCACGGCTCTATATTTAGAACGTTAAAAATAATAAATTTATCAAAATTTATAGAGTTAGTGCTAAGGTAAAATCAATATAAAAAGAGAAATGCTGTATCTGATAAATTATATGGAAAACATTATTTTGTTATTTTTAGTTAAACTATTTTCATAATTTGCTTTTTCGTAGACGAGTTTTAGTTTTTTATAACTATTTTTTTTTTATTTAAACGATTTTCATAATTAGCTTTTACGTAGTCGGGTTTTAGTTTTTTATAACTTATTTTTTTTTATTTTAGGCTTTTTTAAAAACTGTTTGCATACTTTAAATGTTGTATGTAACTCGTATATTGATTTTTTTATGGAATCTGACACATCACCTACAGGCTACAACATCCGTGATGTCAGCCCATAACATAACACCGGGTGAACTTGGTGCCACGTCAGTGCTTCCCTTCGGTCGTACCGGCTACACTAAATACATAGCCGTTTCTACCGACCTTTCATTCAGTGCGGTGCGGTGGTACCAACACGGGCGGGTTAAACCCTACCACCTAGTATTATAAGAAGGAAGTCATATCCCTTAGTCGCCTTTTACGACATACACGGGGAGAGATACAGTGGGGCTATTCTTTTATATAAGTACCGGCTTGATACTATCCGTCCATTTATTTGTCGTGATCTCTATTTCAAACTAAAGTTTTCTGCAAATAGCGCATGAGTGAGTACCTACATATATATACAAATTATGTATAGTTGAACGATGTATAGTCTTGAAGTAATAAAATGAAAAGTCAGTCAGAGCAAGACCGAAGACTGAGCTGTGTAAGTACACGATTTTCTTTGTCTATGTAAGTAAATATATCTGGCTGGGGTGAAGCGGATTCGGGAAGTAAGTAAACCAATCAGTTCAAGGCCGATGACCGAGGGAGGTTTCAGGTTGTACATAGTTGAATAATGTACTCACTCGAAGCAGGTAAGCCACTAAGGCGAGGCCAAAGCTACTGATATTATTTTTATAGTAAGCGCGAAATGTGGCGCCGAGCCACCCATAAGGTGTCTAGCGATGCCCATGGAGATTCGGTAGCATGCGGAGGCTGCGAATGCCATGCCGGCCTGACAGGTGCCCAGGTTGAAGGCCCCAAAACAGTACTTGGGGGAAAATATTTCTCTCTGTTTGTATTTCAACAGGCTCTGATTTAGCTATGTATTCCTACGGAGTTGCAGTGGTTTTAGATCGCGGGACATTTGGGAGTCACCTACTATTCGCACGGCTCGACGCTGGATCGAGTTCAGAGGCGCCAGCTGGTATTTGACTGAGCCATCCCATAGGTGCGGTGCGAGCAGTACCGAATCTGCGATTTATACGGCCTTGCCCTCGATGTCACGCCGGAAGTTTAGATCGTGCGAAAATTCGACTCGGAGGACCCCGAGGTGGTCGCAAAATTTAAGTGACGTGCCTTGGTAGGAAGGAGCTGGTGTGAACGCCGCTCTCTTCGCACTGAACGCGCAAACTTGTATCTTGGAGGTATTTAACTTGAACAACTTGCTACGGCCCATTCGGAAATAGAGCCGAGTGTTTGCTCAAGTTCAGACACAAGTCTTCGCCTCTTCTCATCCACATGCCGCCTAGTTGAAGGGTAACTGGTGTAGAACCCGTGTTCCGTACTCTCGTATGTATAAAAATGATATGTTGCCCCCTGAATGCTACGCCCACGCCTTCAACGTTAGCAAGGCTCAGTGCTGCGCATTATCTGCGAAGGTCGATTTGAAGGTCCTTTTGCTTTCCAAGCCAGTTTCTAAGTCAGCGTCATACCTGTCTGGAAGCACCTGAACCTCCTGGGCACCGCCATTTCCAAAGACGTAGGTTTCCGGCAACTAATCGAGTCTAGGGCTAAAACTGCACCCAGAAAATTGGCAATACTTTTTCGCAATCGGCGGTTCTTTTTTCGCAATCGGCGGTTCTTCTCTTCCCGCTTAGTATCTTAATATCCCGCTTAGCTGAAGGGTAACTTGCATCCGAAAATATTGTAGGTATTAGGTATATTTAATGTACCTACCTTTTTTTTTTATGGAAACTTGACACGGATGGCTACATCACCTACAACATCCGTGATGTCAGCCCATAACACCGGGGTGAACTAGGTGCCATGTCAGTGCTTCCCTTGATTTCGCGCCGGCTACACTGAACTGGACGGAAAACACGAACTATTTACATAGCCGTTTCGACCGACGTTTCGATCAGTGCGGTGGTACCAACCCGGCCGGGATAAACCCTACCACCTAGTAAGGTCGGCGGTCATCCATCCAATAACTGACCTGACCGCACCATTAAGCTGCCGAGGCTGACGATCCCTTAGTCGACTTTTACGACATGCGACGGGGAGAGATGCAGTGGGGCTATTCTTTTTAAGTACCGACCCCACACGGTACACCTACACTACATATTATGCTTACACTAGGTACCTACATGGACATTTAATACCAATTTATTTTAACATAGTACTGTGGTGGTACTGTATCTAATAATAATAATATTATATATCTATATAAAATTTGCGGTAGATCAGTGAGTAAGTATGTAGGTATATTACCAACAATACCATGTCGCTTCTTCGCGTCGTCGTCGCGCGGTGGGTGGGGGCGCGCGGTGCGGGGCGCGGGCGACCACGGTTCATCGCGAATAATCGCGATTCATACATACATTCGCTACACATTTTGCTCTATTTCTCTGTACACATAAGTTTAATAGATAGCAAAGTATATATTTTCGTTTCGTATATAATTATCTTTAATTTGATACCCCACTCAATATATTTTGAAAAACTAATTTGACATTTTGACGCCGTGCGTCCGCCATTTTGAATTTTGAAAATTGTTATATAGCCTATGACACTCCCGTGAGTAAGACGAATCCAATAGCACAAGAATTATTCAAATCGGTCCAGTACTTTAGGCTGTAGAGTGGAATATAGATAGTCACATACATACATACATACATACAAACATACATACATACATACATACATACACGCCAAACTCATACCCTTCCTTTTTTGGCTTCGCCGTAGTCGGGTAAAAAGTGGTAAAAACGTTCGAAATGCATTTGCTATTTCGTCACAAATACGTCCATACAAAAAACGCTCTCTCACGGCAACGGCCCAAAATTTAGAATGTTCAAAGATAGTTCAGTGAAAAACCATTTTCTGTAAGCGTTGGAGTTTATTTAGATGATTCTTAGTCTTATTGACTCTAAGCTCAATGAAGCATTTTCGTATTAGATGCATTTGTAAAAAATGGCGAAGGAAATAGCAAAGGCATTTTTTAACGATTTTACCACTTTTCAACCACATATTTTAAAAGGAATTTATAAAATTAAATGAAAAATAATGTATTCACATTATACCTTGAATCTTTACCTAACTATAGGCATATATATTATAGTTAAATCACTTGAAATATGGGTATGGTTAGGTAAATGCGAAGTGCTTTTGCCTAGTACCCCCCCTTAACGTTAATTCAAATAAATGAATGTGCATGTCCAAACGTCAGTTTTAATGTTGTTTGCCTGAAAAGATGTTGTAGGTGATGTAGCCAAACGTGTCAGTTTCCTTAAAAAAAAAAAAAAACTCTGTTACCTTCCTACTACATACACCCTGTTCACTAATTCACCGAATACAAAGGCAAGTTTTCTTGTCCGTTCTTCTTCCTCGCCGTGCTGGCAGAATGGAAGAATAAAAACATATTTTTGACTGGTCAGAAACAAAAACTGCAAGTAGAATTTATGAAAATTGTTTTATTAATGTCTTATTCTATTTCCTTTATCCACTTTGTTAGGGTTCCGTATCCGGTACGGGACCCTATTACTAAGCCTACGCCGTCTGTCTGTCTATCTGTCTGTCTGTTCGTCCGTCCGTCTGTCCGAGGCTGTATCTCTTGAACCGTAATGGGTAGCCCGTTGAAATCACAGATTAAGGGTTATTGTGGCCGATTTATAGTAAAAAGATCACGGGGGTTCCCATAGAAGAAACTAAAAAGTGTAGGCGCGGGCACCATCTACCGAAAAGAGTATGAAGCATTTTTTTTAATTTTTTTTATGGAAACTGACACGGTTGGCTACATCACCTACAACATCCGTGATGTCAGCCCATAACACCGGATGAACTTGGTGCCACGTCAGTGCCTCCGTCGGTCGTGCCGGCTACACTGAATTGGACGGAAAACACAAACTATTTACATAGCCGTTTCGATCGACCTTTCATTCAGTGCGGTGGTATCAACCCGGGCGGGATAATGGAATATGCACTAATCATTAATGGTGTGAGGGGCGCTGACCGTGACATGGCGATACGGAACCCTCGGTGCGCGAGTTCGACTCGCATTGGCCGGTTTTTTTAAAGTTCTGTGGTTAGTAACTAGAACCATAGCTTCCGGCTCGCCCAACAACTGCCGCACATAGGTGCTGGACCATTCACGATAGGTGCGCGTACATAGCCTCGTTATATTTCGCCGGCGCGGCGGCGCCGCGTAGTTTCAGAGGCTATGTACTGTACAGTCGGGCGGTCGGGCCTACTACGTGTCGGCGTATCTAGGCTGTATAGGTGTAGAGATCTTCTGCATACCGATACACCTTGAAGTGGACGCCTGGAGGCGAGGCCGCTGTGCCCGCCTATCGATTGCGGGAGTCGCGGATAGTGGGGGGGGGGGGGGGGGGGGGGGGGGGGGGATAGGTGGGGAGTGCTGTCCGGCCGCGGGGGGAGGGGTGCCGGAGGGGCCTCAGACGAGGAGAGGCGCCACTCATGCGGGACACGGCAGGGAGGGGAGTGCTAATTGAATATTGAGAATTTATCGATATCGATCAAATACCTCACTATTGGGTTCATTTTTTTTTTTGTGAAAACTGACGGCTGGCTAAATCACCTACAGCATCCGTGATGTCAGCCCAAAGCACCGGGTGAACTTGGGTGCCACGTCAGCGCTTCCCTTCGGTCGTGCCGGCTACACTGAACTGAACGGAAAACTATTTACATAGCCGTTTCGACCGATCTTTCATTCAGTGCGGTGGTATCAACCCGGGCGGGTTAAACCGAGGGTTAAACCCTACCACCTAGTAATATAAGGGAGTCATATCTCTTGGTCGCCTTTTACGACATACACGGGGAGAGATGCAGTGGGACTATTCTTTTAAAGTACCGGCCCCACACGGTACATAATGAATTTATGCATCCAATTGCTTACATACTGAATGTTCAGCTTTTATATGCCAAGTAAGATACATGCCTAACTTTTACCAAGGTTAGGTAGGTAGGTATTTTTACTCTAAGAAAAAAAAACACCATCAAAATGCATGTAAGCCCCCGGGAACATCTTAACTTAGAGATATTAAAAAAATTATATAAAAATATGCGTTGGCCGAGAATCGAACTCGGATCAACTGCTTGGAAGGCAACTATGCTGACTATTACACCACCAACGCATGTGATGTTATAGTCCAATACTATAAATAGTTGAAAATTACTAAACATTTAGAGTTTTAGAAATAGAAGAGTTAATATTTACACAAGTGTGGACCGAATCTAATTATAAAAAAAATGCGTTAGCCGAGAATCGAACTCGGATCAACTGCTTGGAAGGCAACTTTGCTGACCATTACACCACCAACGCATGTAATGTAATACTCCAATACTGTAAATAGTTAAAAATTACTAAACATTTAGAGTTTTAGAAATAGAAGAGTTAATATTTACACAAGTGTGGACCGAATCTAATTATAAAAAAAATGCGTTGGCCGAGAATCGAACTCGGATCAACTGCTTGGAAGGCAACTTTGCTGACCATTACACCACCAACGCATGTAATGTAATACTCCAATACTGTAAATAGTTGAAAATTACTAAACATTTAGAGTTTTAGAAATAGAAGAGTTAATATTTACACAAGTGTGGACCGAATCTAATTATAAAAAAAAATGCGTTGGCCGAGAATCGAACTCGGATCAACTGCTTGGAAGGCAACTATGCTGACCATTACACCACCAACGCATGCTACAAAACATCTTAATTCAAAACTCACTATGTATAAAGACTTTTGAATAGGTTGAATGATACGCAATGTTATTTACTCAGGTCTTATCTGAAATTTCAGATAATTTAGTTTTTAGGGTTCCGTACACCGCGGTTTGTCGTGGGCTGTATCTATTGAACCGCAATAGATAGCCGGTCCTATTCACAGAATATGTGTTATTATAGCGGATATCGTATCAAATAATAAAAAAAGTTAAAAATTAAGGAGGAGGAAAAACGTTATACGTTAAATGTGTTTTTACATTTTTTTTTATTGGTTTTTCTCTATCGTAATAACCCTAATACATACTCGTACAAGCGTCAAAGTTGGGGTCGCTTTAATACATAACAAAGTAAAACAACAATAATAAAAACCGGTTACTATTTGGTTGTACGGAACCCTCCTCGGTGCGCGAGTCCGACTCGCACTTGTTACTTATATTAATTGACCTTGAACGCGATGAGTTCGTCTTCATCTTCATATCGTACATATTTATTGACTTACAAATTCAGTAATGCGTTTAGCTTTATTTATGTATGTATAGTATCGTAAATAAAGTGAAACAGGCGAAAATATAGACAAGTCTCTATTGATATAAAAATCTATCTTACAAATAAACTATTTCTGCTATTTGCTACGCAAATTAAAAAATTTGCTCTCTTTTATATATTTTATTTTAGTTACGAAATGTTTGATAACATAAATGAAATATAATCCAGCATTTAGCAAGGAAAATAATAATTCGTAACGTCAAATTTATAGTAAATTATTTAATCAAAACCATTAAACAAATTATTCAAATTAAATCGATTATTTTTGCCGCAGCGTCTCCCCGCACTAGGGGCCTGGGAGCGCTCTCCAAGAACGGCGGCAGTCCGCGCGAGTGATTTGCGCCGCGCGCCGCTCTGCCTCCGCGCCGCCGCCCCGCCGCCGCGACACGCGGGCTAGTGGTGTGTGCCATGTTTCAGTCTATCGACGTCTTTTAATTATGGCAATGTCTCGACTTCTTGTCCTAACTTTACGGAAAAGCAATTCAGTGATGTGGTAAAGGTAAGTACGTAAGGTACCCAGACGCGCTTAACCCTACTGAAAGAAAACCAAGAACGCTACGTGGGGATCAAACCCGCGTCTTCGCTATCTGCTACTGCTTGATCACACCACAATAGAGCTCTATCGAAAACCTATATCTTTGTCTTTTACATAAAAATAGACAGCGACGGATCTTCATCGGTGCATTCGTAGCACTAAGAGGGGTATGACAGGAGTAATGTAAATTCTGAATCAATGAAGACAAATATTCTTAATTATGTTGCAATATTTAACATTAAATCGGACGATCGGAATGAGCTAACACGGTTGCCGATAGGTGCTTCTGAGGGGAATTGTATTTTTATTTCCAGCACCTCCGTCCACCTCGGTGGTAAAGTCGACCCTAGTACAGCCGCGACTATGCTGATGCTCAGTCGCAGTCGAGTGCGCGGCTTATCGTGCGTCATGCCAGACGCGATCCAAATCCGCTTCTCCAGATGCTGAAAGAGGACTATCGCCAGGCCAAATTTGAACACCGTAACCGTTTTGCTTTAGTGCGCTCGTGTTACGGTTACAGCAGAAAAGCACTGATACCTCACGAAAAGACATCTCAACCCGTGCAACGCGCCGACAGACAGAGAGCATTTTTACCGTACGTCCGTCGACTGACGGATAAAATAGTGAGGAGACTGAAGAAACTCAGCATCGGCACTGTGTTTACTCCCTACAAAAAAGTATCCCAGACCAGACAGATGCTACGTTCGGTAAAAGACAAGTTACCTCTCCAGTCTGCCGGCGTGTACCAAATCCCATGTAGCTGTGGAAAGTCATACATCGGGCAGACGAAGAGAAGCGTAGCGACGCGGGTCTCGGAGCACATACGAGCGGCGAGACAACTGGACTCCAACAAATCGGCAGTGTGCGATCACATGGACTCCAGAACGAACCACTGGATTAGGTTCTATCAGGTCAAAATTCTTGCGACTGACAAACGACACGTCCTACGTCTCGTCCGAGAGTCCATCGAAATCAAGAAGCACGACAACTTCAACCGGGAGGACGCCTTCAAGTTGTCGCCGATGTGGAACCCGGTCATAGCGCCGCTCAAGAGAAGAAGACACGACGGTGGCGACCAGCCGGAAGTGGACACCGTCAGCGCCTTCTGTCTCTCCGCCGAGATCCGGAACGCACCTGAACCCTCGTCTACGGAAACTACCCGCACTGGCCACAGCTACAATCTTCGTCAACGACGGACGGAGATCTGACAGTTCTCTGCCAAACGTCGCACTAGGCAGAGTGCTCAGGAGGATGGGCCATACGCTTAGCCCGAAACGTCGAGCCACATTGCTCGTTAAGGACCAAGAGTAAAGCGGTTTTGTTTTAAAAATAATGTCTAACAACCACGGTAATTTAAAAACCCATATATTCTACCTAACCTTTGAGGCGTGAGAGTTGTGCGTGTAGGTGAACACGAGGGACGTAATCTATATACGCCGATGTATTCACCAGAACGGAGTGTGGGAAGACTACTCGCACGTGGGACACCGACATCCGGTACCTCGGAGGTAGGAAGCGGTTCCTTGCCGCTGAAGGTCGAGAGGAACGGAGAGATATTGAAGCGAATGACCAGCAGTGCGCACTAAAATAAAACTCAGAGTGACTTACATCGATATTCTTCAGAACTATCGTGTCCGTCGCACCGCCCCGCCAAGCCTGTGTGTTCGCGGCGACGCGCGGCGGATGCGGGCGACAGCGGTCGCGACCCGTGAGGCGACTTGCCTACCCCCACACCCGCCCACACCCGCCGACACCCTCTCACACCCCCACAACACCCACCAGATCGATACCCCCCCGCGTCCAGCTTCTAGCTAGTCCGCACAGCCGGCGCGTGAGTCTGGCGCGACCGCGCCTCGAGGTAGCGTCAATTAGTCACTAATTAGTCGGCCTGTCTTGTCGGACCGTCACAGAATCGATTCCGGGGCCTCTGGGGGAGGGGAGGGAGGTACGGGACTCCCAACGCCCATTAAATTACAACAACCTACTATTAAAATGTGAGTTGAAATCTCTCAGACTCCGACCACTGACCTTAGGAACATCACGCCAGTGCACCTCCCGTCTGAGTGCTTACTTATATGTAAATAAGCATACCTGGGCACGGTCAGTACTTGGTTGGGTGACCGCTCGACAGTTGGAGGTTGACCGCGGTTCGAATTCCACGTAAAACTGTCCTAGTTAGTCCCTTCCTTTCTTACCTTACTAGGTGGTAGGGTTTAACCTTGGGTTTAACCCACCCGGTTTGGTACCACCACCGCACTGAATAAAAGATCGGTTGAAACGGCTATGCAAATAGTTCGTGTTTTCCGTCCAGTTCAGTATACACGGCTGGACAGAAGGGAAGCACTGACATGACACTTAGTTCACCAAGGTGATATGGGCTGACATCACGGGTGTGATGTAGCCAACTATGTCCGTGTCCATCATATGCAAAAATCGAGCATTTCCCCCCACTACCTTATCTCCGAAACAGTTGCGTCTAAAATTTGGAAAAAAAATTGGGAATATATGACCTTTCTTATAATTTACAACAAAACCTATACGAAAATCCAAAGTCTTAAAGTGCTCATGGAAAACGGAATGGTACGGAAAGCCAGAAAATACATTAATGATTCCTCTCTTAATTCCGACAATCATAACAATGATACACGGTGTAAGAATAATGTACAACTAATAAGACATAGATTAGCTAAAACCTCAAAAAGCTTTATTTGTAATAGTGTTAGATTTTATAATAAACTGTCTTCTAACATAAAACATGATAATAATTTCAAACGACGGATTAAATTAATGTTAATTGAAAAGAGTTATTACACTATTAAGGATGCATTAACTGACCGTAATTTTATCTAAGAGTTTGACTACTGTTTTTTCCACTAACAAACTTTGACAATTTGACATTTGGATACACTTTGTATCATAATTTTTTTTTTATATGACTTATTACATCTTTTTCTAATAAATGTAAACTAATTTTTATTTATTTTTTGACTTGATATAATATGAAGTATCAAAATTGACGATGGCACTATACACCAGATATAGGTAATTTAAATAGGCAGTGTGGTCAAATTCTTCAGTATTCATGTTTATGCTGTAAATATTAATGCTCTTGTGAGCGGTAGTATGGGTTAATTATTTGTAAGTTACTATAATATAATACTTATAAGGTACTAACAAAACATTGTGACTTGCGAAGTTTGTTTGTCAGTTCTTCTTCGCATAGAACTGGCGGAATTTTCGACATGTCCAAGCGTAGGTTACCTACCTATGGATGAAATTAAACAATAAACAACAATAAACGAACTCTCTCCACGCGAGTACGACTCGGACTTGACCGTTTTTCAATTGTTTTGTGTGAGTATTCAGTGGCGGGGCAAGACCTAAATTTGATGTGGGCAATATATATTTTGCGAGGCCCTCTCTGGTGGCATGGATTTTATGGATTTTCACTGTTGAAATACATATGTTTCCGGTATACTGATCAAATCATACATTGTTGTCAGCATACCTTTCGTCGATAAAAGTAAACATAATCAAATTTCAATATACATCCTTCACTGCCTCTGTCCTGCGTTCCAATCTTGTGTCTGATAAAGGCTTTATAGTAAGCTTTAGTTTGCCTTTGATTAAGTCCGAACATGTTTGCTCGGGGTCTCTTTTAATAGATCTAGCTGAATATTTTTCATAATTCAAAGCTGCATGAACTTTCGAGGCGCGAGGCGCCACGGGCCGCGAGGGCGTGGGCGCTCGCCCACGTCGCCCACGCCTTGCGCCGCCTCTGATAATATTGAATGTCAGCCAAAATGCTCTGATGGTTTTGCCAGGACGATGTACAGCGCGAAGGCTTCGTCTATTTGCCTACGTAGCTCGGCCTCCTGCCTACCGCATGCACATAGCCTGGACGCCTTGGCGATACGACACCGGCCTATGTAGCCTCCGTCCGTCCGCACATAGCCCGGCTTGGTATAGCCTATAGTCTGGCTGGACCCAGCCAGGTATGTCTTGCGCCTGCTGTGGCGGGCACTAGTGTTGGCCACGCGTTGTGTGTTTCCGTGCTATTCCTGGGATATTACCTAGGACGTATATCCTTTCATCATTACCTTTAATAATATCTAAAAAAAAAAAATATTATTATACTATCTATTTAAAAAAATAGAATAGCCTCACTGCATCTCTCACCGTGCATGTCGTAAAAGGCGACTAAGGGATAAGGACGAGATGCCGTGCTAAAGGGTGACAGACTCGCTACCTCTCACCTTGGCACGGTACTTCCACCGAGTTGTGCAGCAGGTGGGTCTTCGTGCCTTACTTGCTGCTTGATCGAATGAATCCTGTGCGAATACTTTGCGAAACATTGTGGTCGGTGTTGTGCGTGCTGTAATTTACCAGAGTTCTTGCAGCACAACACCGATTACTCTGGTTACCCCGATTGTCGGCATTCAGCGTTTGTGATATGTATGTACTATGTATGTATATAATATCGTATGATGTTTCCTTGCCCCCTTATTAGGTGGTATAGGCCAAAATATTTAATTTATATAATGATCGAATTTGTATTCAAAGTGTATTTTAAGTAGGTACTTAATTTTATTGTTTAATGTTAACTGCTCATAATTATTGCATGTAATTTTGTGTAAATGTATGCCTATTGACGATTTCTATAGCACGATGGATTTTCCACATACAATGCTCGCTGAATTATAATACTTTTGACTTTGACCATCGAAAGTCTCCGGTGTGGTTCTCGGAATGTTAGTGCGGCTGATCGCAACACGTGCTCTGGGCCCAACCACAAATACTGGATGCCATCAAGAACAACGTGCTCCGATGACGAACGTGAACAAAGTCTTTTAAAAGTGTGGGTTCAGTGAAGAAAGTCAAATTGACTGCTTTCACACTACACGGTACCGACACGGCGACGCGACGGTGGCGGCGTCACGGCAGAAGTGGGGACACAAATGTATATTATAGTAGAACAACTTTCGCACTCGACAGTGACGGTAACGATGTGCCGTCACGGTATTTCACACATTTTTAAGGTTTCGTATACGGAAGCCTAGAAGCCTATTCCTACGTCGTCTGTCTGTCCATCCTTCCGACCGAGTAATTTTTTTTTTGGAAACTGACACGGTTGGCTACATCACCAACAACATCCGTGATGTCAGCCCATAACACCGGGTGAACTAGGTGCCATGTCAGTGCTTCCCTTCATTTCATGTCGGCTACACTGAACTGGACGGAAATCCCGAACTATTTACATAGCCGTTTCGAACGACGTTTAATTCATTGCGGTGGTACTAACCCGGGCGGGATAAACCCTACCATCTACCTAGTAAGGTAAGAAGGGAAGGGACCTACAGTTTTACGTGGAATCCGAACCACCGTCAGCCTCCAACGGTCGAGCGGTCACCCATCCAAGTACTGACCGTGCTTAGAGTTGCTTAACAACAGTCCACCGACCGCACCACTGAGCTACCGAGGCTGACGTTACAAGTTATGCTTTGAACCGTAATATAGGTAGCCGGTTGACATTTTCACAAAATATATTATGTTATTATGGCGGATGCGCCAACAAATAATAAAATAAGCTAAAAGTAAGAAATTAATCCCCATACAATAAACGTTCTAAGAATAGATTAGTCACATACTGAATAATAGATGGCGCCACACAGTTTTATATTTTGCATTGTAGAAATACAAAAGATAGACGGATATGGTTTATTGGCAGGTATGGCATAGCGGATCTACGGAACCCTACTTGCGCGAGTAAAACTCGCAATTGACCGATTTTTTTTGTGTCATCGCTGCCGTGTCTCCTCTCGTGGTCGTAACATTAACATCGCCGTGCCGTTGCCGTGCAGTTATCGTACAGTGCGCAACCAGCCGTTTGCTGGTGCGAGGGAATCACGTGCGTACAAGTTGATGGTATGAAATTAACTACAACGAATAAAGTTCGACAACTGTGTGAGGCCGGTACTTAAAAGAATAGCCCCACTGCGTCTCTCCCCGTGCATGTGCATCGTAAAAGACGACTAAGGGACAAGGACGATATGCCGTCCTAAAGGGCGGCATGCTTGCCACCTCTCACCTTGGCACGGTCCTTCCACCGAGTCGTGCAGCAGGTGGGTCTTTGTGCCTTGCTTGCTGCTTGATATGATAGTTATCTATCTTGTCCGAATACTTTGCTAAACGTTAAAAATATTAACACGCCACAAACAAAAACACCTAACTAACTTACTTACTTGTACTAGAAGAAGTTGCAGAGCTACGCAAACGAAACGAAAAGGCTTACGCGAACGACGCAACAAAAGAAAATCGCCTAATGAAAACAACCTGTAGTATCGTCGCGATTCAAGTCTTCGTCAAATTGAGTAGACGGTGGCGCAAGGGCGGTAAGCAAAGAAAAAAACCGGCCAAGTGCGAGTCGAACTCGCGCACCGAGGGTTCCGTATCGCCATGTCACGGTCAGCGCCACTCACGCCATCTGTGGCGTGAGTGGCGCTTCATATTAGTTAAAATTCATGATTAGTAAAAATGCTTCACACTCTTTTCGGTAGATGACGCGCATACACTTTTTAGCTTCTTTTATGGGGACCCCCGTGAATGTTTTACTTTTTGCTTATATTTATTATTTGCTGTTATACCATAATAACAATTCTATGAAAATTTCAACGGGCTAACTATTACGGTTCAAGAGATACAGCCCTCGGACAGACAGACAGACAGACAGACATACAGACAAACAGACAGGCAGACAGGCAGACAGACGGCGTAGGCTTAGTAATAGAGTCCCGTACGACGGATACGAAACCCTAAAAAGAGTGAACCCCACACAGAGTATAGAATGAAGCACAATTTTAGAAGTGACATACGAACTGACTCGTGTCAGTTCGACGTAGGGATTGTCTCTCGATAGGTAGAATATTGAGTTTAATATGTCGTTTTGGGACATCTTATCTACTCTCTATCTCTTTCTCTACTTCTTAAAAAACGCAACGTCTGTCTGTATGTATGTATGTATGTTTGAGGTAAACTCCGTAAGCACTGTTTTGAACACGGTTTTGATGCGGTTTGCACCAATGTAAAAAGTAGTTCTTGAGGCTCACTATAGACTATATATCATCACGCTAAATATCACTTAGGGCTGAGCAGTATCAAAGAAAGTATAGTATGAACGGAATTTAGTATCGAATGGTATTGACATTTTATATACAGGATGTTTCAGGATAGGGTTTCCTAACGTCAGGGTGCGAAAGGGGTTCATATTTGAAGACTAAAAGCTCTCAAACTTTTACCCAGATTCGGTCATTTCATAGGACTTTTTGGTGAAATTTTTTTCATGGTGATTTGATGAACGGTTAACGTCCGCCTTTATTAAATAAAAAGACTAACTTGCATGCTTAATTAGTAGAATTAAACTGCATGTACGTAATTCCAAACACTTACATTTGAATGACATAAAAATAAAAAAAGGGGATTCGATTAGGTCATTGCACTCCCTAGACCTAGACAGCACTGTTACCCATACTCACTGTCCATCGAGTTTTTATTAAATTGTTCAATTTTTGCATGAGAAAAAATACGGAATTTCTGTGTGGGTGATAAGGATTTTTTCCTTCTAATATTGAGCACTTTCTATTCCTGAAGTTTCTCAAGCCTATCCTGAAACGCCCTGTATGACATTTCCATCACGAATATTTTTCTCTATTCGGCGACATTACCGCCATCGGCAGTGGCGCCACCTATGGCCGCCAAGCGGAGGCGCGGGCGGCAAGCACTCGTCAAGTTTATGTACCATTTCATACTCTAGGGTTGGCACTTAGCTATTCGCGCGGTTTATTATTCACGCTGAATAAATGGTTCGGGTTCGGGTTTATTTGAAAGTGAGAGAAATTTTCGTTTATCCCTATTTTTATAAAGCAGGACTAAACTTGCCGTAAAGAAATTCGTATACGTGTGGGGATTTTTAGCAATGTCGGACGTGCGTGTGATATAAATTATATGGGAAAGTTAAATAAGAAGTTGTATTACGAAGTTGTCAGTTAATAGTGAAAATATTTCGATGTGGGAATAAAAGAGGAGAGTACCGGCATCTCATACCGGTTTACATAAAAAAAATACGTCCAGCTCAATCTAAAGATCTTTCAAAGTCAAAGGGTGTGTGTCGACATACGCCATTACAGTAGTCGCTCTTAACAACTTACGTCGTTTTGGCGATTTACAAACTAATAGTTTGCTAAATTACGGTGTGCAGATGTATCGTTTCCGCCACTGTCACTAATTACGATATGTAGAAGTATGGTATATCCGTTGAAACTTTGACACTTGATCTTTCCAAAGATGAAGTGTCTAAGCTGTGTGGTCTCTGATCTGCCTGAAAGGCAAACATGATAAAAAAAACAACTTGACACTTTGTGACAGAACATTCTTCGGCCCCATTTATATGAAAATTTGTACCTATTTTCAGATTAGCACTTTCGACTTCAAAGGGCGTATGTAGTGAAAAATATGGGAAATACTGAATTTATCAATCAGTATTTTACAGTTATAAATGCCCTAATTATAATCTTGTAATCATATTAAAAAAAAACAGAAACTTGTAGCATGAAATAAAAAAAATATCTTTATTTTACTTTTTTTCGGCTTTGTTTTTGCTCTCCTGTAAAGTTGCATTTCTGTGGTTACGCCCTTTCAGCTTGATACCCTCGATATCTATGTGTGTATAAAGTTGGATGTAATGGAAGCGAGCCGACGTGCCACCTTTCCTTATCACCGGAATTATCTGTACGACCTTGCCTACGGAACCCCCTAATTGCGTGTAAGTACTCCAGACACGCACACTTCTCATTGTTTTATTATTTTACCCCATTAATTAAAAATATTGCAGAAAGTTGATAAATAGAAAAAAAAATCGTGGACGTACAAGGGAATTTAGATCTCGGATTCGGAAGATAACTTTCAGATATCAGAAACTGACACGGTTGGCTACGTCACCTGCTACATCCGTGATGTCAGCCCATAAGACCTTGGTGAAATAGGTGCCATGTCAGTGCTTCCCTTAGTCGTGCCGGCCACACTGAACTGGACGGAAAATACGAACTATTTACATAGCATTTAGCCATAGTTTCAACCGAACTTTCATTAAGTGCGGTGGTACCAACCCGGGCGGGCTAAACCCTACCACCTAGTAAAGTGGGCTGCTTGTTTAAATTTTTAATTTTAATACATTTTGTATATTTTTTAGTCTCCAAGACTAATGTAGACTCTAGTAACCTAGGACAAATAAATTTACGAACTATTTATTAATTATTTATGAACCATTTATGAATTTTATTATTGATAAAAAAAATTAGGTTTAGATTTAAATTTTTAACATAGTTTAACATTGTTAGTTTAAAAAAACCCTATTATAAAAAAACCTATAAAAGGTTTATATTGTATGTTTCTGAATAGGGTTTTTTTTTCATATACATAATTACAATATTGCAGCTTTTATTTGAATAAAAAAACTGGTCTGGCCGGACTGTTATTCCGGTGAGTGTGTTCCCTGCAACTGGGGATCTTAAAAAGTCATATCAATAAATTAGACGACGACCTTTTTAAGCGTGACCGCGACGCGGGCGCCTCGCTAAGCGTGGTTTCGCGAGGAGTCTTATTAGTTGTGTCTGATCTACCCTTCGATTGTTTTTTCCGTCTACGGATCTACCAGACACAGGCTGATCCCAGATTGGATTCTTGGGTACAAGCACCCGTGCCGGCCTTCTTTTTTTATTTTTTTATTGAAACTTACTCAGTTGGCTACATCACATATAACATCGGTGATGTTAGCCCATAACACCGGGTGAACTAGGTGCCATGTCAGTGCTTCCCTTCGATCGTGCCGGCTACACTGAACTGGACGGAAAACGCAAACTATTTACATAGCCGTTTCGACCGACGTTTCATTCAGTGCGGTGGTATCAACCCGGGCGGGTTGAACCCTACCGCCGAGTAAGGTAAGAAGGGAAGGGACCTACAGTTTTACGTGGAATCCGAACCACGCTCAGCCTCCAACGGTCGAGCGGCCATCCAAGTACTGACGGCGCCCAGCGTTGCTTACAATCAATAGCGACAGTCGACTGTCTGAACCACAGAGCTATCGAGGCTGACAAAAAAACGGCTATTTTAAAAATAATAAGCAGACACTTTGGATTTGTAAATCGACTGCGAAGGCGCTAATTTCCACACCGACGACATCGTTCCAATATCTCGCGTAGATTATAATAATAATCGCGCAGATTACTGCGCTCACACAACATCGCGGTGGCGGCGGCGGCGCGGCGGCGGCGCGGCGGCGGCGCGTCGAATATTTTAGGGAATTTCAATAAGAGCAGCGACATCTTTAATCTACCCCCGACAGGCCGCGTATAAATCTTGCAGGTCCGTCGTCCGGCGCGGCGGGGCGGGGGGGGGGGGGGGGGGGGGGGCGGGGGGGAGGCGGGAGTTTTGAATCATTTAGCGCGCGGCGCGGCGGCGACGCCGACGCCGCCGCCGGAGAGGTTCCCTCGCTCCCTGCCGACGCCGACGCGGCGACCGCTCCCTCCGACTCCCCCCGGTTCATTCGCCCCCCCTCGGCGCGGCGGCGGCGACTTCCGTCCGGCACGTGCTCGGCCACACGCCCGCCGCCCGCCCCCCCCCACCTCCGCACCGCCCCGCGCCGCCGCGCCACCCCCGCGCGCGTGTCTTGCTCGAGACAAAGGGGCGAACGCAGTGCTGCGATTGTGGGGGTGATGTCGATATTATAATTTCCTGTTATAATATGTAATAATATCTAGTATGTAGCATTTATTTTGTGTAATGTTTACCATATTATTAGTTCCTCTTTATAGGGTGCGACCATAGACCACGTGGTCCCATTTTGACCTCGTTTGGTCCCTCCTTGCTTGAACCTCCGAGTGGAGGGTAGTTTTTCCTATTGCAAAAATATCAAATGAATCTATTTACAAAAAAACACAGTGTGTTCTGTACCCGTACCGTGCCATGTAGCCCAGAGTAGTTTTTCACAGGAAACGCGGACCACGTGGTTTAATGGAAGCTCCCTTAGATAAATGCAAAGCCGAAAAGAAAAATACGACCCGACCGGGATTGGAACCTGGAACTCCGGCTTGAGCCGCTAGCTAGCGCGTCGCCAATTCCGCCACCGGGTCGATGACGTATTTCTCTACATTTTCGAACCGTGGTTGCTTGCATGTTCTCTAATAGGTGTGTCGCATCTCCTGCGTTCAATCAACTTGCACGATTCAATATTGAATCCTATGCTGTCGTCACGAATGTCATATTTGCAAAGTTTGGCATCAGACACTAGAAGTTGCTTAGGATTTTTAATATTATATTTTTTATATTTTCATATGTTAGAACTAAGCTACTCGCTTTTTATATTTCTTCATTAGATAAATGCAAAGACGAAAATTCTATATTATTTACTTTTTACTGACTGGTAGCAGGTATAACACGAGATAATGCAGTTTCTAATCTACAATGTAAATAATAGGTAAAGTACTAGGTACTGTGATAGGGCTTAACTCGTCAATCTAAAGTTCTGGATAGAATAAAGCTTCAACTTTCAAATAGAAATAGAAAATCTCTGATATTGAATTTTCACATTCATATTTTTACATAACCACCAACTGCTCTCCGCTGAAAAATAACACAAGTTTTATGATTATCGACAAAATTCTGAACCATCTGGCTTGTCACATCACTAGGGTCACGACGTCCGAGCCGCCCCTAATTTGAATTCACGGAGACTCCGCGACGCGCCGCCGCCGCGCGCTGCCGCCGCCGCCGTCGCCGCCGCGCCGCGCTCCCGACTTAATGAATCGCGGGGTGAATCGGGGAGGGTCGGCCAGCACCGGGGAGACTCCTCGATCGGAGGCCCGGCGCGGATGAGCCTATGTACTCGCTCGTGGGCACATTATGTGCTCGCTACGTACGCCTACATACCCTTATGTACCCTGACCGCTCGCTGGACAAATCTCAGCCCGAGAACGCCCCAGATACACGGAGCATGTCTAACGCGGCCGATCCAACTCACCATGAAACAAAGAGCCTCCCGATCCCCGGGGAAACGCCAATGTTCGAGAGGATCCGTGGTCGTAAATACACAAATTCATACCTTACGGCGTCAGTTGTGAAATCATTTGAATTGAGTCCTTCCAAATATCCTTCCAAGTGATTGTTTTTTTGTAGAAACGTCTACTTTCCGAAAAAGTCCTTCCAATTATCTATGTTGTTCCTAAGTACTATGGTAACTCTATCTACTAATAATTCAAGATGCATTTACTGCCGATACAACCATCTTTGTCTAAAATAAATGTATGAGATATGTCACTCTAGCCGAAAATAACAACTGTTGGACGAGACTTTAACCCTGTACATGACACGGGCAGGACAGGAGTGTCTCAGTCGAGACGGTTGCCATCAAACAAAAGAAGAAGAACACAAGAAGATATTTAACCGGAGATGATTAAAGTTACCGATAATGAAACATAAATCACACAAATTATAAATGTTTCAAAATATGTTGTAAACAAGTACCTAATGTCAAGCATGCGATGCGGTAAAACATTTTGTAGTTTCATAAACACAACGCGAACACGGCCCCGTACACGTACATCTTGTGTAAGTCTAGGACTAGGACATGCCCTAGTCTAGACTGAAATTTCGTACAAAACTTTGTCTGAAAGTTCAACTTTTGTTCAGCGCTCGGTTCACCGCTCGCTATCTAGATGGCGCCACCAGTCGCACGCTTCGCCCTAGCGGCTGCTGGTTCGAAATTCGAAAACAAAAAAGTTGATAACGACCAATTATGCAAATTCGGGCGAACGAAATGACCAATCAAAGTGCAGTAAATCAAACTCGTTCTCAATTTGAATTATGGCGCCACATTATTGTTAAATTTGTTTACTTTCATCACTTTGTATGCGTTCTTCTTCGTATGAGTTGTAAACGAATTTTTCTTTTCGTTTTCTTTCTTTGACTGTTACAAAAAGGTAGATTTTTTTTTATGGAAACTGACACGGTTGGCCTACATCTTCATCTACAGCATCCGTGATGTCAGCCCATAACACCGGGTGAACTATATGCCATGTCAGTGCTTGCCTTCATTTCATGTCGGCTACACTGAACTGGGCGGAAAACACGAACTATTTACAAAGCCGTTTCGACCGACGTTTCGCTCAGTGCGGTGGTACCAACCCGGCCGGGATAAACCCTATCACCTAGTAAGGTAAGAAATTTCGAAAAGTGTTACAGTTTAGTTGTACAACGTTTTTGTTGTAGCCAAATGTCAACAGGTTTGATAAGACTTTGCGGAGCAAACACAACTCAACTCATTATATTAGTGGAGGTTGATTTGACAGTTGAAAAAAAAAAAACTTGCGAAATAGCTTGTCACTAAACTTAGAGAGCTGCTGAAATTTAATGACGGTGTTCACATCGTTCCACTTCACAGAACAACGCATTATACTCGTATAACCTTATTTGCTCCTAGCGTTCGATGTGGAAACACTCGGGGTGTGGTCGCCTGACACAAAATCACAAGAAAAAAGGATTTAGCTAAACTCCTTGTCGATAAGCCGGGTGACCGTCGCGCCGCGCGGTGCTTTCTTCACACAACGCATAGCGCTGGAGATTCAGAGAGGCAATAATTGTGCAAGAGTTGGGAGAACTGGAGGAGATTCACCTTCTTACCAGCGCTCTTACCGCCCGCACCCCCGACGCTCAACCGGCCCACATCCCCATTGTTATTGTTGTTTATCGTTTATTTAGCATCTATTGGCAGTACACTGCGATCAGATTTGTCATATTTACATTGTAACATTCCGCCAGTTCGATTATCACAGCGAAGAAGAACTGAGAAGAAACTTCACTGGAAATTTTTTCAATGTGCACTTAGTCTACTTTACAAAAATTTTTGCCGCTACCTAAACACGCATGTGCGGATTTATGACAGATGCAGCAATTCACCTTTGGACAAAGTGAAAAAAATAATAATATGACATTCATTGTATGAAGTTTTCTTCGTCATCAGTTTATAAGTTTCGAATTATATATGTTTATTTGTTCCTAGGTTAAGGGTTACCTTGGAAAATATGTTGTTATTTGTTATTGTATCTAATATTAAGTTTGCTTATATCAAAAGTAAAACCTTGCTTTAGTTTGCGTCAGCATCAAGCACCGCGCGTCGTCCACCGTACAAAATCGATACCTCGCAATACAGGCATCCTCGTAGGTAAACCGTCGCGAGCTTCACTTGCCTCGTCCGTGCGCCCTCCGAGTCCGCATACCCCTCGGTTCCGCGGGTCCCCCGGGCTCGCGCACCCCCCGGTCACGTACCCCCCGGATTCGCGAGTCCCCCCGTTTCGCGAGTCCCCCGCGCGTATCAGACGCCCCCCTCTCGTCAGACCCGGGGCTAACGAGTCCGCTCCCCGCCGCGACGTCATTAGCGAGTCTTATCCGCCATGTTCTATCTATTCTATATATATTATATTCTTAGTTATAGCTCAGTCACGCCAGTCACCGTCCGCTCGCGATCAACACCCGCCTACTGGATAATAGCTGATTACACTGACAAATACATAGGGCCGTTTGCAACAATACAGACTTAACAATTAAGTCCACATATGCTTATCTTAAAGTAGAAGTTGAAACGGTGGCCGTGAAATGCTCTCATTAGAACCCTAAGCTGGCCAATTAATTTCTTACAGGCACTTAAGAAAACTCAAATTGAACCGGCAGTTTCAAGAAGGGAATAAATTCATCGGACGCAATTTTTCAGTAGAGCGAAAAAACTGTATAAGTTCTATATTTTACTGTTTTCTGATGTTTGACCTATGGATGGAATAAAGTAAACTGTGTTCCTAGTACTATGGTGATGGAAAATGATTTCTGTTGGTTTTCAGTAGTTTGGTATCATGATTCAAATGTTTTGAATTTATTTCCTTCTTCAAACTAATGAATTTAAATATCAAAATGAAACCAAAAAGTTACTGATAAAGTATTATTTATTGAAAACTACAATGAAAATTAAAGGGAAAATGAAATAACATTGCTACTAACATAACTAACATAATATTGCAAAGCAATAGATGTTATTTTGTAGTACGAATATTTTGCAAATCAGTTTGAAGAAAGGAATAAGTCCCTTGTTTTGTTCCCTTCTTCAAACTACTACTAATTTACCTGCTTATATCTCCGCAGCGAAAACGGCTTTCCTTCCCTTCTTAAAGCTAATAGATGTGTCTACCTTTAGAGATGAACTTTTCATCAAAATGTCAAATTGAGAAATTTTGTCATTTATTCCCTTCTTGAAACTACCGGTTCAATTGACAACTGCAATGCAGAGCGAAGAATGGCGCCAGCTTGTCTGTCATACAGTTAATTTTAGGGACTATTATGAAAAAATACACAAAATGTAGTGTCATATTTGTCTTCTTGACGCTAATGATGATGATTGATAGAGATGACACTAAATAATTGCTCATTATTTGCTAGATAATGCTGCCAGATCTTAGAAATTTACGATTTGATCTAGTATTACAACCATTTACGACGAGTCATTTTGTCTTAATGTAAGTCATGGTTTCAGTGCTTAAGCTGCCCTTAAAGTGACAAATGAAAATCTGAAAAGGTGTGGGTTGATAGGAAAAGTTAATGGTTACTGATTGGAAATAATTAAGTCTTGATAAGTCATTCGACATTGTTTTCGCATTGGCGTACTGTCTACCAACCTTCTGCGTGAGTCACCTCTAGGTGACTTATATGTCGTGCGCTGTCTCAGCTAAATCAGTTAACAGCGCGGGATCCAGAGTTAGACGTTCTATCTAGCCTCCACCACTAGGGAGTTTACGCGGGTGTCTTGAGGCTCTTTACCGGTAGTTAAGATTGTATTTGTTTTTTTTTTTTATTGAAACTGACACGGTTGGCTACATCACCTACAACATCCGTGATGTCAGCCCATAACACCGGGTGAACTTGGTGCCACGTCAGTGCTTCCCTTCGGTCGTGCCGGCTACACTGAACTGGACGGAAAACACAAACTATTTACATAGCCGTTTCGACCGACCTTTCATTCAGTGCGGTGGTACCAACCCGGGCGGGTTGAACCCTACCACCTAGTAATATAAGAAGGGAGTCATATCCCTTAGTCGACTTTTACGACATACACGGGGAGAGATGCAGTGGGGCTATTCTTTTAAAGTACCGTCACCACACGGTACAATGTACAATTGTATGAATGTTCTTTGTTTTTATTTCGTTGGTTTTTATTAAGTATTTGTTATTTTACTTTAAAGTGACACTCGCACGTATCTCAGTATCAAGCCATCTATTCTATGGGTGAAAGTGCATACTTTTTTGAACAGATGATTCGATAGATGGCGCTCTTCTGAAAATTCTGATATTCGTAAGGGACCCCCTCTTAATTTTTTACTTTTTCAATTTTCTATTATTTGTTCTTAAATCCGCTATAATAACACATATTCTTTGAAAATTTCAACCGGCTACCTATTAGGGTCCCAAAGGTACAGCCATCGGACGGACGGACGGACGGACGTCCCCATAGAAATATCTGAATTTTCAGAAGAGCGCCATCTACCGAGTCATCGAAACATTTTAACAAAGAAGTGTGAACGTTCACCCTAGAACGATGAAAAAAAGGATGGACCCCGAACCCTGTCCTCGCCAGCGTAACACGATATAAGTAAAATCATACTTGTTTCATTGGACGGTCTCGCGCTGGCCCGTCAGTCTGTCATCGGCTGCGTTCGCAAAAACCTGTTTAAAATGCCCGCATGCTCTGTGTTTACGTGTAAAAACACTACATCGAAGTTTAGTGTGCACAATATTGGAATATCTTATCATCGGTAAGTACACTCCGCTCCCCGCAACTCGGCGACGCTAGTTCTCATACAAGCATTTGACAGTCCGGCGTCCATACCTTTTTTATCGTTCTAGCGTTCACCGATAGATGACCTGCAATTAATGAAACCCTGGTCTAAATTTTACGACAGGCTAGCCACCTCTCACATTGGCACGGTGCTTCCTCCGAGGTGGATCTTCGTGCTTTAGTTGCTGCTTGATAGTTATCTTGCCTTAAAACTTTGCTAAATGTGACATGAAATGAAGGGAAGCACTGACATGGCATCTAGTTCACCCTGTGTTATGGGCTGACATCACGGATGTTGTAGGTGATGTAGCCAACCGTGTCAGGTTCCATAAAAAAAAAAAAAATGTGGTGGTCGGTGTTGTGCTGCAATTTGCAAGAGTACTTGCAGCACAACACCGACTACTCTGCTTAGCCCGATTGTCGGAATACAGCATATGGTATGTATTTACATTTTGTGTCTCAAAGACGTCTATGACTCTATAACTTACTGTCGTAATTTGCTCTTGAACTTAAAACTTGAGCGGAAAACTTCCAAACACACACACACACACAAACAGTGGGTGCCCCACATCAACAACTTTCACTCGGCGGAAAGTCGGTGAAAACTCTTTCGCTCTATGCGCGAGCGAGAGGGCACTACACGCGGTGAAAGAGTCAGTATTAGAACATTTATTTGTGTTTGTTCGATAGAAGCTACTCGCATTTAATTGGAACCATATCTTATTATTTCTTGTTTGGATGTTTTATTTTACATACATAAATATCGTCTCGTTGTATCCCGACATTCGGAGGAAGCATAGTAATCGGTGTTGTGCTTCAAGAATTCAAGAAGAAGAAGATGAATTACAGCGCAACACCGACCACGGCGTTTAGCAAAATATTCAAGAATCCACGAAGACAGTTACCTAACCACTGCATCACTGTAGAAGGACCGTGCCACGATGCGAGATGGCTATCCTGTCGCTCTTGAAATGAAATGAAATATGTTTATTTATCTTATTTACACGATTATACAATTAAATAAATAACTTAACTTAAAAAAACAATAATATAAATGGGTGTCTGTCCCAGCTTATTGCTGCTCTTTTGCACGAGATTTTGTCCTTGTCGCTTTGTCGCCTTTTACGACATGCACGGGGAGAGCCTTCGCCCCTTACTAGGTGGTAGGCTGAAATTGTAGCCGACTGGGTTGGTACCACTGTACTGGATGTAAGATGGCCACATAGCAGCCTCCATCCATGGCACCTACCTTCTCGGAGGTGATATTGGCTGGTCGGAGCATGTGCTTTGGCCCCTCCGACTCAGCCAACCATACCGGATTACATAGAAAAAGGTGCAGTGGGTCGATTCTTTTCAAATACATGGCAACACACAAAGTATTTTTATTTGAATACTAATTTAAAAATACTTACACTTTATAAATATATATTTTTTATAATTAAATACTATACAACTTTTTGTTGTTTTATTTTTTATGTACACATATTTTAGTAATATTAAAAAAGCACATTTAATGATATCTTTCGCCCCGATGTCGTCGGTGGCGTCTTCAGTCATGTCAAAAATACAAATGCATTAAAATCTATTTGTTACGTTAATGCTATATAATTATGATCTAAATTTACTATAAATTAGCACCTAACGTAATATTTTCCACTCAATAACGTAGGTGTTTCAATAACTTCAAATTTGAAACTTATTGTGAAATAATATTAACTCAATAAATTCATATCAAATCTTTTCGTCAAAATGGTTACATAGAAACAACATCAACGCGTGCTTTCCGATATAAGTTTTTTTATTATTACGCCACAAAGAACGCAAAAAATGTTACATTGACACAATGCATGTTCAGTATGGTTCGTTATAGTTTATGTGTTGGCTTGTTCAACTATACATTTTGAAGAAGAACCAGGCAAGAATGCTCATAAATCATTGATCCCTCGTCGCGTTCGTCCTTTTGCAGGATTTAAAATGAAGTCCTGTGTGAGACCGGTACTTAAAAAGAATAGCCCCACTGCGGGATCAGTGATAAGGACGGGATGCCGTGCTAAAGGGCGACAGGCTTGCCACCTCTCACCTTGGCGCAGTCCTTCCACCGAGTCGTGCAGCGGGTGGGTCTTTGTGCCTTACTTGCTGCTTGATAGTTATCTTGTCCGAATTCTTTCCTAAACGTGGTGGTCGGTGTCGTGTTGCAATTTACCAGAGTGCGTGCAGCACAACACCGATTACTCTGCTGATTGTCGGTATACAGCTTGTGTGGTATGTATGTATGTATGTAAAATGAAGTCCAATTGACAGTTCTGCGTATATTTACTTGTATGCTGCTCTGTCCTGCTTTCAGTAACTCACTTTTTTTGAAATTGTGGTTAGGTACTAAAAGTGGTTTTCAGTCTTTATTTGTTTTTTGTAGGGCTGCATATGACTGAATTTTATTTAGCCTATCCTGTGTCACGTATAGTTTATGTGTTTATACTACGTTTCATCGAATTCGGATGCTCGAATGGCAGAACATTATGGAAGATTATGGAAGAACATTTTATATTCCTGCATACGCAAAAGATTTCTAAAAATCGTCAATTTAGTTTCAGTATCATACATAGAGCCTACAAACACAGTATCTCATAAGACAAAGTAACTTAATCCATAACCATCCCTTACAGATTTATTGTTAGTGCTGCCTTTTTCCCTCGGCTTCGCTCGCGTGAAATTCGTATTTAAAAGGAAGAAAGTAAGTAAGCCCGTGACCGTACCTTTATTTTGGCGAGCGGAATAATTCGGTTTGGACTCGTATGAGAGCCACATCTTAGCGTAACCAAAACTGATTTTATTTAGCCTATCCTGTGTCCCGTATAGTTAAATGTGCTTGTACTATCATCATCATCATCATCATCATCAGCCTGTATCGATCCACTGCTGGACATAGGCCTCTCCTAAGGCACGCCACCACACGCGGTCTTCCGCTCTTCTCATCCATCCACTCCCGGCTACCTTTTTTAGGTCATCTGTCCACCTAGCCGGGGGGCGTCCCACGCTACGTTTGCTTGTACGTGGCCTCCATTCGAGCACCCTTCTACCCCATCGGTTGTCGGGTCTACGACAGATGTGCCCAGCCCACTGCCACTTCAGCTTGCTTATTTTCTTAGCAATGTCGACTACCTTAGTTCTTTGACGTATCACGTCGTTACGAATTTTACCGGTCAAAGAAATGCCGAGCATTGCTCTTTCCATAGCTCGCTGAGCGACTTTAAATTTGTGGACCAGGCCCATCGTCAGGGTCCACGTTTCCGCTCCGTACGTCATTACTGGCAGAACGCACTGATTGAAGACCTTCGTCCTCAATGACTGTGGGATGGAGGATGAAAAGATGTGGCGGAGTTTCCCAAATGCCGCCCAGCCTAGCTGAATCCTTCTGTTGGCCTCCCTGTCAAAGTTGTGCTTCCCTAGTTGGATGGTTTGTCCAAAATAGACATAGTTCTGCACAACTTCGAGGGTCGCCTCTCCAACTGGTACGTGCCCCGGGACGACGTGTTCGTTGAACATGACTTTCGTCTTGTCCAAATTCATCCCGAGGCCGACTCGGCGGGAGGCGACATTGAGGCCGTTCAGCATGTGATTCAGCTCCTCCAGCGATTCGCCTATCACGACTATGTCATCTGCGAAGCGTAGGTGTGAAATGTACTCGCCGTTAATATTAATGCCGTGCTTTCCCCAATCCAGCAGTTTGAATATATCTTCCAATGCATTCGTAAACAGTTTCGGAGATATAACATCTCCCTGTCTGACTCCACGATGCAATTGGATAGGTTTCGTCTGCTGGTCCTGTATTTTTACGGTCATTGGCTTGTACAAAGCTTCATCAAATTCGGATGATCTGTTTAAGAGTTATGGAGTAACATACATACATACGTCGTCAGCCTCGATAGCTCAGTGGTGCAGATAGTCGACTGTCGCTATTGATGGTTAAGCAACGCTGGGCGCGGTCAGTACTTGGATGGGTGACCGCTCGACCGTTGGAGGCTGACCGTGGTTCGGATTCCACGTAAAACTGTAGGTCCCTTCCCTTCTTACCTTACTAGGTGATAGGGTTCAACCCGCCCGGGTTGGTACCACCGCACTGAATGAAACGTCGGTCGAAACGGCTATGTAAATAGTTTGTGTTTTCCGTCCAGTTCAGTGTAGCCGGCACGACCGAAGGGAAGCACTGACATGGCACCTAGTTCACCCGGGGTTATGGGCTGACATCACGGATGTTGTAGGTGATGTAGCCAACCGTGTCAGTTTCCATAAAAAAAAAAACAAAAAAAACACACATACTTAAATACAAACATGCATACAGAAAAGATTTCTAAAAATCATCAATTCAGTTTCAGTATCATACATAGAGTCTACAAACGCAGTATCTCATAAGACAAAGTAACTTACTCCATGACCATCCCTTACAGATTTATTATTTGTATTGATTGATAATATTGGTATTGATAGGAGACGTGGCTGCAGTCCTGTGCGGTGTGGCTCGTTATTCTGCAGGCAGGGCTGCCGCTCGGTGCCACCTATGTAGATGCGCGCGCGGCTGCGATAGCAATTCATAGTCCATTTGGCGGCGTCGTCGTCGTGGCCGCCGCGCCGCCGCGCCGGACGGGGATTACCGTCGCGTCCTTGCGCCTCCCCGCGCCAGCCCCGGGGGTGGAGGGGCCAGACCCGTGCGCCACCCGCTTGCCCGCTTCGCTGCCCCACAGCGGGGTCGGCACGTATTCCAGATTGAACGTGAAATCCAGTATCCGAACGTTCTTTATTTACCGCCCATAATTTAGTTGCCGGCACGACCGAGGGGAAGCACCGACATGGCACCTAGTTCACCGAGGCTTACATCGCGGGTGTTGCAGGTTTTTTTTTTTTTTTTATGGAACCTGACACGGTTGGCTACATCACCTACAACATCCGTGATGCCAGCCCATAACACAGGGTGAACTAGGTGCCATATCAGTGCTTCCCTTCATTTCATGTCGGCTACACTAAACTGGACGGAAAACACGAACTATTTACATAGCCGTTTCGACCGACGTTTCGTTCAGTGCGGTGGTACCAACCCGGCCGGGATAAACCCTACCACCTAGTAAGGTAAGAAGGGAAGGGACCTACAGTTTAACGTGGAATCCGACCAACGGTCAGCCTCCAACGGTCGAGCGGTCACCCATCCAAACACTGACCGCGCTCAGCGTTGCTTAATAACAGTTGACTAACCAACCGCGCCACTGAGCTACCGAGGCTGACGAATTTTCTTATCCCTTAGTCGACTTTTACGACATGCGAGGGATGCAGTGGGGCTATTCTTTTTAAGTACCGACCCCACACGGTACACGGTGATGTCGCCAAAAGGTGTCAGTTGCCATGCAAATAAAAAAATGAATATAATAAAAAAATATAAAATAATAGGCCTACTGAATATCTCCCCGTTCAAGTCGTTAAAGGCGTAAGGTAAGGTTAAGATGCCATGCTAAAGCGCGACGGTTACCCACCTCTCACCTTGGCGCGGTCCTTCCAAAGTCATGCACGTAGGTATTCGTGCCTACTTGCCGCTTCATAATTGTCTTGATCTAATATTTTGCTAAACGTGTTGATCGGTGTTGTACTGTAATTTGGCAGACTCCTTGCAGCACAACACCGATTAATCGTCTTACCCTGATTGAAGGAATACAGCGTTATGGTATGTATGTAATATTTTTTTATGGATAGCGCGACATGTGGCATCGTTTTACCTACGAGTAGGTGTCTAACGATGCCCATGGACATTCTGCGATGCACTGAGATTGCGAATGACATGTCAGCTGACAGGAGACTTTTCATGCCCTTTTTGAAAAACCCCAACCTGTACTTGGAAAGAAATAGATGAGCAGGGAGTGCGTTCCACATTTTCCCGGTTCTGTGAATAAAAGAACTACAGAACCGGTTGGTGCGCATCCTCGGTAGGACGATTAGTAGTTAAATCTAAATAATTCTATTCAAAGGTTATCTGGACGGCATGGAGCATCCCGCGCTAGGGGCATGATTTACGCAGGGCGCTTCGCCATCGTCGTCCCGAGCGCGCGCCCACCGCGTCCGCTGATTACCGCCTCTGCCTACACGTCCCCCGCTCCGCCCCCGCGCCGCCCCCGCGCCGCCCCCGCGCTGCGACGACGCTCCGCAGCTCGCGCGCCATAATGGACGCGGCACCGCGACGCCGACAACGGCGGCGGCGTCTGGCGTCCGCTCATACGTGTATGTACCCCTACCTAACAATCATACACATATAGTGGTACATACTGTATGTATACATATACACATACAAGCGACGACACACATACATACACATAATCCTTATCCTTTCCTTCCTTACCTATATATAATATATAATATATAATAATATAATAAAATCCAATAAAATCCAACGTCTGCTTTCTGTCTGAGTGTCTGTCTGTCCGCTTATAACTCGAGAACCACTGAACCGATTTTAATGAAACAAAATTCTACGGATAGCTTGATTCTTCCCATCAACTATAGGCTACTTACTATCACGCTAAATGGCTTATGAGGTTATCAGTGAATTGAAATATGAGAGCGGGCGAAGCCGCGGGCACAGCTTGTAAGTATATAAAACCTAGTCAGGCTTGGGCCTATTTCACCACCTTCCGCTAAAATGTAGCTCCCAGATAACTCCGATCGAAGGTATTTCTGATCTACACTTACACTGATATTATAAAGAGGTATAGTTTGTAAGCTTGTAAGATTGGATGTAGAGGTAATCTCCGAAAATACTCATCCGAAATTCTTTGACCAATATTTAGAATGGACCTTTCAGGATGGACATAGGCTATGCGAGCGAAGCTGCAGGCAAAAGCTAGTACCTATATATAAATCTAAGCAGATTCCTTTAATATGCAAATTTTCAGAAGTATATTGTTTAATTTGACTGAGAAAACACACACGCATCATTGTATGGGAATGGTCACTTCATTATCCTCTTAAGGTAGAATTTCTTTAATGACTTTTTAAAAATCAACCCAACTTCAAATGGCGGACAAATGGGATTTTGTTAGAGATATTAGTGCGCTTACAAGCCCAATCGATACCACCTCGGGGATAAATTTGGTTGTGTCCACGCCTCTATTTTCGAGTATTTCAGTCAACCGAAACTGCCATAAAAATTTACTGGAATTTTTTTATGGATAGCATCGATAGATTTTTAGATAGATAGACTTGTGGCATCGCTTCACCTACAAGTAGGTGTCTAACGATGCCCATGGACATTCTGTGATGCATGGGGATTTCGAATGCCATGCCGGCCTGACAGGAGCCATTTCACGCCCCTTTTGAAAAACGCCATGCTGTGGGAGGAAATAGATGGGCAGGGAGTGCGTTTCACATTTTCCCGGTTCTGTGAATAGAAGACCTACAGAACCGGTTGCACCGTGGTGGTAGGTCGATTGAATAGGGATGCATACAGGTCGTTACATTAATAGATGAAAGGGGGTGGTTCTACACCTAAAATGCACACCTTTCTTCTATGCATTTTTATTTTGAGAATTTGTTTTGTTAACTTCACACAAAAGTTCAGAAAAAAAATTGCAAATTTTGATATTTATAAAAAATATATACGTACCTCCGCGGTAGCTCACCCCCGCCCCCCCCCCTCCCCTCCCCCTTCCCCGCTAGTTCCGCTGCCCGCTAATTTATTAAAGATTCCAATTTAAAAAGTTTGCTGAGTCACCTTGTATATATTTTATTTTATTTTTAATTTTTTTTATTTTAATATTTTAAGAAAACCAACAGCATATTACATAAACACAACAAGCAAATTATAACTAGCTAAAAATAATGCCAATTACAGGTTTCCCTAGACTAAGTAATTTTGAATTTCGTTATAAATATAACCTACTGAACACTTTATGATCCTTCACCTTCAAAACACGAGTCGCTTCTACACTCTCTAATAATAAATAACAAATAGTGAGCTACTACTGTGTATTGGGCTATTGCTGTGTGTGCACTATTTGTTGTACATATATACATGTAAATAAATATATATAATTATGGTATGTCACTTTCTGTTACTTTGTTAAGGTTCGTCTTCTCCCTGTATTTGATTATTATTTAAGTTATGTGTCGTATTTCCTCTGTATTTCATCTTCATTAAATGTACTGTTTGCCACGTTATATATCGATAAGTATAATAGGTGCCTAACGATGCTGGAGGCAAACTTAATTATTGTTTGTATATTTCTGTATTTTCTTGTTTGTTGTTTCTGTTTGTTTTGGCCAAATAAATAAAATAAAAATAAAATAAAATGATCAAAAGTATTAGCTATATAGAATTATTAGGTTAATATATGAGTTTATACATAATATCGAGACAAACATATCTAAAACCGATCTGTTCCCTCGATGTTTCATTGAGGATGAGTATGTGATAGTGGGGTGAAGATGTTTTTTATGTATATATAGGTACAATTTATTATATTATAAATATCATCATTCATTCTCTAGTAATTTAATATTTTTTTCCTTAAATGTTCCTTTAGGGCATGAAAATATGTCCAAATGAGTAAAGCGAGTGTTGTATGTGTGTGTTATCCTAGGGATGATGATATAGGTCAAACATTGTTAAATAGAATCCGTTTTCGGTTAAATAATAATAGTATCACCCAAAATGTAACAAACAACATGTATTTACGTATTTACATGTAAATACGCATACATTTTGAAGTTGCAATTAATTAGATTTTCTCTATACAAGATTATAGGAAATAAAGAGTAAATATAGGTATGAGTATTACGCCCCTTTTTTCCGAATAAAACCGTTCCTTGACCGCTCTTCCAGATAAAAATAACCCCCAACAACAACACAGCCACCGCGGGGGTTGCGTCATGCATTTCGCCACCCGCCCAAGCCGCCCTCCGTCCGCCGGGCGCCCCGCCCGCGGGGCGGGTGGGCGAGATGGGCGGGAGGGCACTTTCGCCTACGATGCACGTTTAGCGTTATGTAAATAAAATGCCTAAGGACGAAGGCGATGCGTAAGTATGCAACATTCACTTGACTTTGTTTGAATTTACCTAATCTATACTCTATAAAATATTGATGTTTAAGATACGTACCGTGTACCGTAAGATATGTACCGTGTGGGGTCTTAAAAAGAATAGCCCCACTGCATCTCTCCCCGTCGCATGTCGTAAAAGTCGACTAAGGGATAAGAAAATTCGTCAGCCTCGGTAGCTCAGTGGCGCGGTTGGTTAGTCAACTGTTATTAAGCAACGCTGAGCGCGGTCAGTGATTGGATGGGTGACCGCTCGACCGTTGGAGGCTGACCGTGGTTCGGATTCCACGTTAAACTGTAGGTCCCTTCCCTTCTTACCTTACTAGGTGGTAGGGTTTATCCCGGCCGGGTTGGTACCACCGCACTGAACGAAACGTCGGTCGAAACGGCTATGTAAATAGTTCGTGTTTTCCGTCCAGTTTAGTGTAGCCGACATGAAATGAAGGGAAGCACTGACATGGCACCTAGTTCATCCTGTGTTATGGGCTGACATCACGGATGTTGTAGGTGATGTAGCCAACCGTGTCAGGTTACATAAAAAAAAAAAAAATAGAACATAATACTCGTATATATTATGTACATACCATCACTGAGTTTCTCGACAATAGATTCTGATTAAGATATTATTCATATTACGCCATGAAGAACACACAACGTTAGCAATATTTCCTTGAGACATATGCATATTCAGTACGGTTCAGCATCATTTAGTAATAGTAATGGCAGTGGCAGGGGCAGTGGCAGTGGCAGTGGCAGTGGCAGTGGCAGTGGCAGTGGCAGTGGCAGTGGCAGTGGCAGTGGCAGTGGCAGTGGCAGTGGCAGTGGCAGTGGCAGTGGCAGTGGCAGTGGCAGTGGCAGTGGCAGTGGCAGTGGTATTGGCAGTGGAATTGGCAGGGGCAGTGGCATTGGCAGTGGCATTGGCAGTGGCAGTGGCAGTGGCAATGCCAGTGGCAGTGATATTGGCAGTGGAATTGGCAGGGGCAGTGGCATTGGCAGTGGCATTGGCATTGGCAGTGGCAGTGACAGTGGCAGTGGCAGTGACAGTGGCAGTGGCAGTGGCATTGGTAGTGACAGTGGCAGTGGCATTGGCAGTGGCAGTGGCAGTGGCAGTGACAGTGGCAGTGGCAGTGGCAGTGGCAGTGGCAGTGGCAGTGGCAGTGGCAGTGGCAGTGGCAGTGGCAGTGGCAGTGGCATTGGCAGTGGCAGTGGCAGTGGCAGTGGTAATGGTAATAGGTAGAGTTACAGCGCAACGCCGACCACCATGTGCAGCAAAATATTATGACAAGACAATTTACAAAAATAAATAAATTAAATTAAATTACTAGCACTGATCTATATAGTACCAGATGAGCCTTCCTCATAAATCACTCTAGCCCAGCGGATTTAGGCTTTGAGCTTTCATAAATTCATAATAATATTTTATTTTTCTCTATCGCTAGATGAATTAGATTCTTAGAGATTTTACAGAAATTTTCAGTGCATTTTTTGTTTAAATCTGTTTTTTAAGTGATTCTTCTCAACGCAAGAATATCAGAGAAAGATTTCTCTTTCAAAAAAAAGTTCGCCACCCATAAGGTGTCTAAAGACGCCCATGGTCATTCGGTCGTATGCGGAAGTTGCGTATGCCATGCCGGCCCATTCACGCCCCTCTTGAAGGAACCGAGACTGTACTAGGGGGGAAATATTTGAGCAGCGAGAGCGTTCCATACTATACTTTGATACTGCTCAGCCCTAATGCTATTTAGGGTGATGGTATATAGCCTATATTGAGCCTCAAGAACTACTCTTTACATTGGCGCAAACCGCATCAAAATCTGTTCAGTGGTTACGGAGTTTACCTCAAACATACATACGTTCACTTTTATAAGAAGTAGAGAAGTAGAGATAGAGATAGAGATAGAGAAGAAGAGATAGAGAAGAAGAGATAGAGAAGAGAATATATATAATAAAACTAGCTGTGCCCGCGACTTCGTCCGCGTAGACTTATCACGACGCCATCTTTTTTTTTTTATGTAATCCGGTATGGGTGGCTGAGTCGGAGGGGCCAAAGCGCATGCTCCGACCAGCCAATATCACCTCCGAGAAGGTAGGTGCCATACCGGAGACTTCCCTGGATTGCTGGCTATACTGGACTAGAGGAGAACACAACCGAGGCTGTTATGCGGCCATCTTACATCCAGTACGGTGGTACCAACCCAGTCGGCTACAATTTGAGCCTACCACCTAGTAAGGGGCAAGGGAAGGGACCTACAGTTTTACACCGGTTCCGAACGGTGAAGCTGCAGGTGTAGGTATGCACGTAAATTTTTTCGTCAGAAAAAACTCATTGGTACACGCCGACCGGATTCGAACCTCGGACCTCTCGCATGAGAAGGCGATGCCCAAACCACTCGGCCACCCGCCGCTTGGCAAGCATCCTGGGACCCACTCAAATATACACACAACATTTCATCCAAATCGGTCTAGCCGTTTAGGAGGAGTTAGGTGACAAACACACGTACAGAAGAATTATATTTAAAAGGACTATAATTAAAATGTTTATTAAAGAAAATATATCATGCATATAATGTTGTTAACATTTGGACATCGCTTCAATTTCCACTCTAGTAGCGATGCGCTCTAGCTATCGGGAGCATGGATGCGTGCGCCGGAGTTGATCGTCCGCCGCGATCGCGACAGGACAACGCGACTCGCCGCGCCGCGGGGCGGGCCGGGGGGGGCGAAGGGTGCGGGAGGGGGGAGGGGGCAGGATGTGGTCACGCACCGCGCGGCCGCGACGGCGGCGTCCGCGCACGTCACATCGACATCACAGGGCCACACCCGCGGGATCGCTGCGCCACTAGTGCAGTGACGACGTTATCGGTATCGATGATGCGTTAAATTCATTTTTCGGTTTCCGTACCCCGTACGGAAGTCTATTACTGCCTACAACGTCTGTCTGTTCGTACGTCCGTCCGTCCGTAAGTCCGTCCGTCCGTCCGTCCGTGCGATGGCTGTAAATAATAGCTAGCCGTTTCAAATTTTGGCAAAATGTCATTTTGGCTAATATAACAATTAATAAATTAAAAAAAATTCAAAAGTGAAAAATTAAGAATATAAATACATACAAGAAACCATACAATAACATACCTCATACAAGAAACGCGTTTTTTCAACTTTTTTTTGTGGTGCGGAAACCTCGGTGCGCCATTCCGACTCGCACTTTGGTCGGTTTGAACAAACTTGTACTTGAAAATGAAAATTCGTTCCCGACGGCGACATAAAAATTACAAATGACGCACGTGCTGAAAAATAAACGAATAATGCTTTAAACGAAGTTCGGCCGAAACGGCTTGTTCAGTGTAACCGGCACGACGAAGCATTTGAAACAGTGGGTGTATCAGGATAGGTTTTCGAAACTTCAGGGTTGGAAAGGGGCCCATATTTGAAGACGAAAAGCTCTGAAACTTTTTCCCAGATTCGATCATTTTACATGCTTTTTGGTGAAAATCTATTCTTCAAGATTTGGTGGATGGTTAACGTCCGCCTTTATTAAATAAAAAATAAATTCTAACTCATGAATAAAAATGGGTAGGTTGCATACATAACTAGTACAATTGAACTGCGTGTAGGTAAATTCCAAACACTGAAAGTTCAATGACCTCAAAAGAAAAGAGGACTGAATTAGTTAACTGCACTCTCCAGTCTCACTGTCCATTGAGTTTTTATTACAATTTCCAACTTTTGTATGACAAAAAAAAAACAAAGGAATTTCGATTTGAGTGATTAGGATTTTTTTCTTCTAATAATGAGTACTTTCTATTCCTGAAGTTTCTCAAACCTATCCTGATACACCCTGTATAGTCCTAACAAGAATAAGGTATCATGCCGGCATCACGGATGTGACCGCGTGGTTGCTGCGCGCACGCAAGGAAATGGCTACAGAACCCTCCGCATGTTAAGAATATTCATAATTAACAGGATTGTTATTGCATATAATTGTATTGTCTTAAAAGAGTGCTTGCAGCACAACACCGATTACTCTGCTTACACCGATTGTTGGGTTAAAATGTATATATGTTGTATGTATGGTCTTCAACACCAACAAAATAAGCTTAAGTATTCGCGATCGATAATTATCATCAAAATAAAACTATCGATAACTGCTTGCCCAGTCATAAAATACATCACTACAAATTGACGCGATGGTGTTCGTTCACGCATGCGCGCGCGGCGGCGGCGGCGTTCTCAGGGGTCCGCGTGCGCAGCGCAGACGATTGCATATCTCGCAGGCCCTTTCTAACCGGTCACGCTCGCGTTCAGAAGCGGAATGTCCTAAGTTAAGACTTCTAACTCGTTTCTATTTCATAGGTATTTAGCACAGAGCATCAAATACCTACCGCCCGCGCCCCCTACTAGAGGCGCCCTAAGCGATGATATTTGAAACCCAATAACCGAACCGTACGCTGAGCTGCTAGCGCTTCGTATGTGTGTGTGTGTGCTAGTATCGACTCTACACACAAAGAGGAGCAAGTTAGGCACACGCACAAAACAAATGCACACGCACAACACACATATGTAAGTCATAGGCCACGCCCACAGGCTTCAACGGCCTTGTAGAGAAATCGCGCTAGTAGGGGCGGGCGCGCGCATTTCATGCTCTGTGGTATTTAGTAATGACAGGTGGCTAAGGGTCCCTGCCAACGGCGGGGCTGATTGATTACGGAACGCCAAAAAGTGTGAGTGCCGGGTCCTGTGTCTTAACTTAACCTCACGGTCCTGTGTCTTAACCGTGAAGTTAAGACACAGGATATAGGCATCACTTGCGAGCGTCGCTGTTATTGTTACCGTCGTCTCCGTTACCAAAATCTCAATTCACTCCAGTCCAGAACAATTCTCGTGGTTTCGGTATAATATTCGGTGTGGAGTAGTGTTATTGGCTGTGTCCGGTCTTCCGTTGAAGTATTAGGCACAGACACACGCGCCGGTTGTCTATAAAAATGTTTATACATTAAGAAAGAAGAAAGAAAGAAGAAGAACTTTAAAAAAAATACTTAAATTGTTTATATAATTTATTTATTGAAGTGAGCTAATCTTGTGATTTCTCGGAAACGGCTCAACGATATGGATGAAATTTTGTATTTAGATAATGTTTTATTTTTCAAGTATATATATCTAGATAGGTGTCATCATCAATCGTGGTGTCGGAAATCCGTTTTCACACAAAACAATATTAAAAACAAATTCATGTAGCGCCATCTGTTGACGTCGAGCGAAGTACGGTCGCCCAGGTAGGCACTAGATAATTAATTATAGGTATATATATTGAACTGCACGCTTTCGCCTGCAGCTCTTTATACGGAGAATCTCTTCAATTAAACGACTGTTTCCGCAGCCCAATACTTTATTCTCCAGTCTTACAGGTAAAAAAATAACATAAAGCGAATATCGTTCTAATAATTTCGGTGTCCTAGCTCAAAAGTCAATCCTCTACTTTTTCAACCAACCCCGTCGCTATCGAAAACAAACTTGAAGTTGGAAAAATATTTGAATGAACATGAACACGCGTGCTATGTTTCGAATGCCACATTTTCTTTTAATTCTGTTAAAATGTAATCATAAGCGGCCTGTCTGCCTCTGTGAGGACGACAGCACAATATATATGTGTGTGTATTTATTTATTTATTTATTAAGAAACTTAACAGCGAACTTATGAACTACATATTTCATAAACACATAAAATATTCAAAATTATAGAGCAAATAATACAGTATCACGATTTGCAAACTACTCGTATAATATAATTTAACAAAGATGATTACTGAGCGCGGCACCGACAACACAACCGCAGTATTGGCGGCCGCGGTGGTGCTTACGCCGTTCTGTCTCGCGGCGCGGTGTGCGTGCGCGCATCGCTTTCGCCGCGCGGCCGCGCCCGCGTCGCGCCCTCACTGCCGGAGGATATCCTGTCTGCGTGTCGCGGTCGCGCGCGGTCGCCGGCTATGCCGTCCCGCAACTCTACATCACCCGCACAATTTTTTTTTTTTTTATGGAAACTGATACGGTTGGCTACATCACCTACAACATCCGTGATGTCAGCCCATAACACCGGGTGAACTAGGCGCCACGTCAGTGCTTCCCTTCGGTCGTGCCGGCTACACTGAACTGGACGGAAAACACAAACTATTTACATAGCCGTTTCGACCGAGCTTTCACTCAGTGCGGTGGTATCAACCCGGGCGGGTTAAACCCTACCACCTAGTAATATAAGAAGGGAGACGCCTTTTACGACATACACGGGGAGAGATGCAGTGGGGCTATTCTTTTAAATTACCGGTCCCACACGGTACAGACATTTTTCCTAGAGCTTATTGACTCTACCTACACCGTCTGCAAAGCTGGTGTGGCACCTCAGCGCGGTTTCGCGAAGAGAGGTTAATTCAACTCTATCGACTGCACCATTGGTCGAACAGCTGGTCGCTGCTGATTTATATTAAAAAAAACCGGCCAAGTGCGAGTCGGACTCGCGCACCGAGGTTTCAGCACCACAAAAAATCTGTCAAGTGCGAGTTTTACTCGCGCACGGAGGTTTCCGTATCTATCCGCTATCAATAATATCCGCATATATGTTGTCTTTCAGCTATGCAATGTATATAAGGCTGTGGCGCCATCTATTATTCAGTAGCGTGACTAATCGATTTTTCGTACGTTTGTTGTATGGGAACCCCTTAATTTTTAACATTTTCTTTTTTTTATTATTTGTTGTTATATCCAACATAGTAACACATAGGTACATATTCTGTGAAAATTTCAACCGGCTACCTATTACGGTTCCAAAGATACAGTAGTAGGATAGACAGACAGACAGACGGCGTAGGCTTAGTAATAGGCTTCCGTACGGGATACGGAATCCTAATTATGCAATATACCATACTGCATATGCATAAGTATGTATCAATTAAATATTGTTAATGTTGTGTGTTCTTTAACAATACTAATAATAAATCTGTAAGGCATGGTCATGGAGTGAGTTACTTTGTTTTATGAGATACTGCGTTTGTAGACTCTATGTATGATACTAAAAGTAAATTGACGATTTTTAGAAATCTTTCTGTATGTATGTATGTATGTTCCTCTATAACTCTTAAACCGATCGTCCAAATTAGTACGAACACATTTTACTATACGGGACGCAGGATAGGCTAAATAAAATTTTGTTCCGGTTACGCTAAGATGTGGCTCTCATACAAACGGAATTGTTTCGCGCGCCGAAATAAAGGTGCGGTAGCGGGCTTACGCACTTTCTTCTTTTCAAATACGATTTTCACGCGAGCAAAGCCGCGAAAAAATCTAGTGGCGAAATAAATATCTGAATCTAAATCCGCGCAGCGAAGTCTGCGAGCGAACAGCCATCGAACAGCGTACAACACGCCGAATGCTCCTCTCCGATGTTGCCTCAATCACCCAATGCTGAATGCTATCAAACAGATTCAGATTCAGATATTTATTTCGCCATAAAGAACACACAACATTAACAATATTTCATTGAGACATATGCATATTCAGTATGGCTCGTCATCATTTTTTATAATGTCCCGTTCAGTAGTGCAATCTATAAGGAAGAACCGGGTAAGAAACCTTACGGAGCTTTTTTTAAATATAACTTACATACTAAGTTTTCATTATGTTAAATATAACATACTATATCTAAGCAAAAAATTAAAAATACTAAGTCAAAAATATACCCATTAAAAAAGATAATAAAATACAAAACAAAGAACATAGGGTTCAGTCAAGTTATTAATAAAATTTGTGTTTATGCATATAAACAATTTGAATTAATCGTCCGTAATTAATAATAGAATTTTTATTTACAGTAAGAAAAAAATTCACTTAACTTATAAAATGGATGGAACAGTCTATCTTATTTTATATGATTGTCTATGATGGACATAAGTTAACGCTTTTTTTTTATAGTAAGCGTGACATGTGGCGCCGAGCCATCTATAAGGTGTCTAGCGACGCCCACGGACATTCGCTTTTTTCGCTCTTTATATATAATCGTAGTTGTGTGCGTGCGGTGGGTGGACATGCAGACTGAGGGAGCAGCGTCCGACACGCATCAGTCGCCGCCGCCAGCGCTCTATGTCCGCCGCCGCCATCTCACCTTCGGCACACAATGCACTGCACGTGTTGCCGACGTTCTCAAAGGCTAACACCAATCTTATATACATGTTTATGTATTAAATTTATCAAGAACGTTAGAGGTAGGGACGTCGGACCTTCCCCGCGCCAGCGTAACACGATATTAGAAAAAACGTACAAATAACATTCGTTACCACCCAATCAGAGCGCGCGCCGTACCCTCCACTACCCGCGGAGCTCGGCGACGCTGGTTCTCGTTATATAAGCATTAGACAGTCCGACGTCCAACCTCTTCTAAGGTTCTTGAAATGTATATGTTATATTTATGTATTTAACTACTGCGACGGACGTGCGCTGAGTTCATAGACTTGGACATCCGTAGGGGTTCGGAATACAGCTGATTGGTAAAGTTATTTCTATCCACAACAAAGATACAGGAGGCCAAAAGTACGCTGTACCCTAATCACGAGATTTAACCTACACCGCGTACTACGCTACGCCGTGTTCTCCGCATCATTTCGTATGGAGAAACGAAGCAGCACCTCTAGTGATAGATTTGCGAACTTCGTTTCTCCATACAAAATGATGCGGAGAACACGGCGTAGCGTATTAGGCGGTATAGATCTCGTGATTAGGGTACTGAGTTGCTTCGAGAAAAGGACGGTACGACCGTGTTTGCTCGACTTGGCGGTGGCACGGCCGTGCCCTCAGATGTGTTTCGATGTGATCAGCTTTATTCACGTACGTGCGACGTTTTCGTTCGTCTCTACACTGGCTGTGCTCCACACTTCTGAAGGTTTTTCACAGCAGGCGGGGGTTGGTGCGAGGGGGGGGGGGGGGGGGGGGGGCGAGGCGCGGCGCTTAGGAAAGAGCCAATCACAACCACACGGACGCTTTTGGACGGCCGAGGCGAGGTGACTTTGCCTTGAAGGTTTGTACTTCTATGAAAAGAAAACCACATGTTCAAAGCAAACTACGTTATAAGGTTTTTTTTTATTGATAGCGCGACATTTGGCATCGTTTCACCTACAAGTAGGTGTCTAACGATGCCCATGGACATTCTGTGATGCACGGGGATTGCGAATGCCGGCCTGACAGGAGCCTTTTCACGCCCCTTTTGAAAAACCCCAGGAAACAGATAGGTATGTTGATATAAATTACGTATCAAAGTTTGACAAAGGCTTTTCACACCTGATACACTTAATTAATAAGTCTAACTCAGAACTCTCAGCAAAATTGTTTCCTGCTCTCAAGCTGTGTTTTCGATAGACTGTAAGCGGTGTTATTGTGTCGCTAGTCACTAAAGTATTACTTGTCTATTGCTGGTTTGCTGCTACCTCAGCCCGCGCTTCCGCACATCGCGCCTCACGCCACACCCGCTGACGTCTAGCTCAGTAGCGTTAGTATCGCTGTCGCGTAGCCAAAGAATATAATACCGCGTAGGCACGCCCGTATTATATGTGTAATTGAGCTACCTACCCCTCGCGCGTGTACGAATTTTGTTTTTTTTTGGTGTTATTTGTTTTATTACTAACATTTGTTGTGTTCAAATGCCAATACGAGTAAAAAAAGGAATAGTAATATGACTATGACGTGTGCGCTAGCTTCACTAGTCATGTCACTTAATTACGTAGAATTATTATTACATGGTAGTACATATTAATTCTATGTCTGAAATACGAAGTAACGACAGTTCAGTTTAACACCTGGTGGCGGGAGCATTCGTCTATCCGACTTTTTTGTCGACGGTAACGATAGCTGTTACGTCATAACCGTCAGCGGTGGCATACTGGAACCAGACGACTAATACTTGTAATAAACGAAAAAAATACACTGCGAAGTTTCTTGTCGGTTCTTCTTCGTGGGTGTAATCGAACCGGATGTAACAAATTGTGACAAGTTCGAGTGCAGTCTAACTGTCATGTGAATGATCAATAGACAATACAGGACCGCGCTCAGCCTCCAACGGTCGAGTGGTCACCCATCCAAGTACTGACCGCGCTTAGCGTTGCTTAACAACAGTCGATCGGCCACACCACCGAGGATGAATCTTCTATGCAACTCTATAATAGCAAAGGCGGTGTAGGTAGGTAGAGCAGGTTCGCCAGTTGCTAGGTGCAATGTCCGCGCTGTCCTCTGCCGCTCAGGTGCCGCGTGAGTCCCGCGGGCACTGCGCGGGCAGCACGCACGCCACGCGCACGACGAGGCGAGCCGCGCGCGCGCGCGCGGAGAGAGCGCGCGCCGCTGTGCCCGCGGGGAATGGCGCGGCGGCGCGGAGGCGGCGGCGTGACAGCGACGCGCGATAAACGTGCTGATCATTTTTAACATTCCCGAGAAAGTCTCGGCGAAAACCGAGCTGTAGGTAGATATTACTCTTCTGTTTGCAGAATGCACCCGCTGACGGTTATGAACTTATGACGTAACATCTATCGGTACCGTCGACAAAAAGTCGGATAGACGAATGCTCCCGCGCCACCAGGTGTTAAACTGAACTGTCGTTACTTCGTATTTCAGGCATAGAAGTAATATGTGTAATAATCATTCCAAGTAATTAAGTGACATGAGCTAGCTCACACGTCATAGTCATCTAGGGTATGAATGGGATCAGTAAGTGATATCTTTTAGACCAGAGGTTCCCAAACTTTTTTTTCTCGTAGACCACTTTCAAAATTTTACTGGTTTCTGTGAACCCCCTCCTGCTATATTCCCAAAACTCGTCAAAAAATGTGAAGATTAGATCTAACGATGGAAATTTGTACCGTGTGGGGCCGGTACTTTAAAAGAATAGCCCCACTGCATCTCTTCCCGTGTGTGTCGTAAAAGGCGACTAATGGATATGACTCCCTTCTTATATTACTATGTGGTAGGGTTTAACCCGCCCGTGTTGGTACCACCGCACTGAGTTAAAGGTCGGTCGAAACGGCTATGTAAATAGTTTGTGTTTTCCGTCCAGTTCAGTGTAGCCGGCACGACCGAAGGGAAGCACTGACGTGGCACCAAGTTCACCCGGTGTTATGGGCTGAAATCGCGGATGTTGTAGGTGATGCAACTTTGTGTTTTTTTTTTTATCAATAATATTTTCTTGTGTTCTATTTATTAAAATAATATGTTACTTACAGACTTAGGCCCAATTGCGCCAACACGAATTTAGAGTTAAGTAGCGAGTTATGGATTTAAACGCGGTTCCCACAGTCAACGGGTACTAGCTTAACGAGTTAAACTGGTTTATATCGTTAAATTCGTGTTGGTGCAAGTGGGCCTTAGTAGAATTAAAATTAAGCACGAGATTAAACATTAATGGGAGGGATGTACTTGATGGATTGACAGCAAATTATCAATATTTGGCTTCAGTTTTGTAAGAAATAACCGCCTATAGATGCTCTGAAATGTTGTGCAATGCTTGTAGAATTGGGAGAAAGAGTTGTACTGAATATCGAATATGCAAGTTCTTACTAGTCAAGCCGACATTATTGTTCTTTACTATCGAAACCAGATATATTTTCGTGGACCCCATCTTACAACTTGTGAACCCCCATTTTTTTTTCACGCCAACGTAGACCCCCGTCGAGTCTCCCGTGGACCCCTGTGGGTCCACCTGGACCAATTTGGGAATCTATGTTTTAGACTATCAGTAAAATATATAAGGTCTTTCATTAGTAGGTTATAGTACGCTAAGGGGAGTATGTGTATCAGATACTGATCACATTCCGCATACCTATTATTTGCTCATATTGGCATCTGAACACAACAAATGCCTTCCGGTCTGTTAGGACAGATTCTTGTATTGTACTGATCTCATAATGAACAAATCTCAAAATCACCTTTTCCCAAAATGACTGATTTTCTAAATGTCTTTGTTTTTTAATGTCGGAAACTCTTATTGTCTGACAGAAAAGGTACAATAATCAAAGATATTATTATTATGTTAAATATCAACCTTTATCCTCGTCAGGCTTTCCACTCCGACCAACTAAACTGACCAACTGAAACGGATCAACAATTTTTCTTTCCCAACGATTTTTAAAATATGTAAATTTTGAAAAATAGATAAAAATTATAAAAAATATATTATATATATAAATAGGCCAGGATTAAGAAACGTTAACAAACATGAAGTCACCAAAGTACCAGGGCAGCAGAAATTTAAAGGAGGTTTCCATAGTTTTATATAAGTTAATCGCTATTATAATAATAATAGCGATTAACTTATACGGAAACATAATCGAAAACGCGTATTCATCGTATTCAATAATAGGTGCCAGGATTTATTCATTCATCCGAGGCTAGGGAGAGGCCAGGATTCTCTCTCTGTCCTAACAGACCGGAAGGAACAAATGGTAATAAATTTAACAAATAATACAAAACAGAACAAAGTTCGTACACGCGCGAGGGGTAGGTAGCTTAATTAGACATACAATACGGACGTGGCTACGCGGCAGCGATGCTAACGGTACTGAGCAATAGACAAGTAATAGGTGACCGACGAGCATGTTTTTTTTTATTTTTATTTTTTATTGAAACTGACACGGTTGGCTACATCACCTACAACATCCGTGATGTCAGCCCATAACACCGGGTGAACTTGGTGTCACGTCAGTGCTTCCCTTCGGTCGTGCGGGCTACACTGAACTGGACGGAAAACACAAACTATTTACATAGCCGTTTCGACCGACCTTTCATTCAGTGCGGTGGTACCAACCCGGGCGGGTTAAACCCTACCACCTAGTAATATAAGAAGGGAGTCATATCCCTTAGTCGCCTTTTACGACATACACGGGGAGAGATGCAGTGGGGCTATTCTTTTAAAGTACCGGCCCCACACGGTACAATGTATGTATGAAGAACATTATGAGAGTGGAAGAGGCGGCAGAGGTGTGTCAGTATCGTTGGCACGTTGAGATCCGTTGTCTCTGCCAACCCCACTGGGAAATAGTAGGTTCGTTACATCACCTATAACACCCGATGCCAGCCCATAACACCTCAGTAAACTAGGTGTCATGTCAGTGCTTCATGGACGGAAAACGCTAACTATGAATATAGTCGCAAAATTTTTTTGACGTCAGTTTCATCAAAATCCGTTCAGTAGATATGGAGAGAGACGGAGAGACGGACAGACAGATAGACAGACAAACGTCAGAGTGATTCCATAATGAGTATTCCCTTTTTTCCATTTTGCGATGGGATCCTAAAACATGCCAATAAAATATTATACTTATCTATACAGGTTGTTCGGCACATCGACCGACAAAATTTGTATGTAGGCAAAGAGTTTGTATTACGTCGCAGCGACGTAATACAAACTCTTTGTATGTAGGTAAGTGGGGTCATTTGCAACCTGTGGGCATCATGTGGACCTTTGATCAACGTATCAACGTTCTGACCTTTTGTCAGAACAACAAAATTAGGGATAATTTGCAAGAGTGCCCGCGCGACCGGAACATGTTCTAAATTTCAAAATGCTCCCGAAAACGCTCTCAATACGGGAAGCGACCACCGATAACTGCCCGTGTTGTCGTTCCGTCCTGTCTCTGTGCCTAATTTTGACCACAATAATTTTTTATGACCACCTAATTATTTGTATGACATGTGGTATACCGTTGGAAAGGGCGAACTTTTTAAAAGAAACTGAAGCACTCAATAAAATTGCTGTAAATTTTTTTTTTAATTAATTAAGTAATTAAGGTCACATTTTTACCCGTTCTCGGGACTTTGGGAGGTCATAAAACCTTTTCATGGTATTAACTTCATCCAATAATATTTTTTCTAGAACAAGAATACATCGTAAAATTCAATAAATTGTATTTCGTGCTGATACAATCATAAACAAAAAGGTTACAAGGGTTTAAAGCTGGGATTTTGGTAATTTTCAAAAATAAAGAAAAAAAATCGTATCTCGATACCACGTGACATCTGACAAAAGTTATCATGGGTCAAAACGGTGCAAATGACCCCACTTACCTACAAAAAAATTTTTTCGGTCGATGTGCCGAACACTCTGTATATTAACCTACCGCGCGCCGGACCGCCTATATCGGCTGAAGTGAAAATCCTGTTGATGTTTCGGTTAGTGGGTAATCGGGTCAAACGTTCAACCGACTACGGCAAAGCCAAAAGGAGGGTTATCTTATGATTTTTAACAGCGTATGTATGTGTGTTAATCTGTTGCTTCACAGTGGCTAAACTACATAACAGATTTTAACATAATTGAGGTATTGAAACTAAAATTATTACTAAATATATTAATGAAACTTCACATCATACTACCCTACCAAAACTTTTAGACCAATGGCATTAATGTTAGTTAGTGAGTTTGTGTGCGTGAACGCCACTGCGGTGCTCGGCACACTAATAGATGCACTCAGCGCGTACACTTGTACATATTATCACTATCACTAACACTAATGCCATTGGTCTACAAGTTTTGGTAGCGTTATATCTAGAGACAAGGGAGCGGCATTCTAACTATTTTGTTTTTCTAATTCTGCGCCCAGGCCCCGCATATTGTCAATAGTTGAAATTGTTTTCGTTTTTGAAAGCAGGGCGATTTCAAAAATATACCACACTTGATGGTTTAGAAGTAAAAGGAAGAAACAATAAATAAATAAATAATAAATATATAATTTATAAGTTAGTTTTTAGTTATAGTTTTTTAATTCGTTATTTTAAGTTTATTTAATAATTTTAATTTATAAATTGTTAATAATAAATGGTAAAAAAAAAAGACACGGTGCAGGGTTTTCAACACTGATTTTTTCCTTCGTTTTTCATAGTCGGGTTTTATAAAATTTGTATTTTATTTTTTTAGAGTCGGATAAACATGTTACCTCCCTATCGCCCGCTGTGTAGTGTATGTGTGTATGTATAGGCTGCAATGAGCACTCGGGCGGACAGATCACTCGTCAGAACTTTGCCGAATACAAGATCAAGAGCTGATATTATTCTCTGGTTTGCAATCATTTTTCCTTCTATACGTAACGGGTAACACAAATATTTGAAACGCGATATATACAGGATGCCCCAAAAACCGACGATAATCCTTCAACAGCTCATAAGGCCTCTCAACCTCTCAGAATATCTAATTTTAGGTTTAGTAAAAATGGCTTAGTTTTTCAGATATTGTCATTTTTGTAAAAATCCAAAATTTTCTCCCTCCGCTCATTTTTTAAATGCCACAAGTACAAATGTAAGAATTTCTTAAATATTTTTTTTTGTCAAATATTCCTGAAAAGTAAGGCTTTCACACGGTATAATTTATTTTTTTAAGTTTATTCCTGCTTAGCTGAAAAACGAGTTAAGAGCCACTTGTTAAATTTTTTTCAACCTCAACCTTAAATTTGGCCCTTCGCTGTGAAAAAAAAATAACTACACTAAAGTGGCATTATGCAACAAAAATACTCCATCTAATAAAATTTTTAAAATAATACTTCACTTACCGATTTGCCCAATAATTTATGAGACATTGTTATTTAACTGCAAAAGGACCTCGGAATGTGATAGATAACTGTTCTACCAACTACGAATTGGAATAAAATAAACACTTGAAGAAATAAAATTGGTCTTTATTAACCTGTTAAAGTACTCGTAGATGTTCAAATTGTTTACCACCTTTACGAATGCTAGCTCGACATCTTCTCACAAATGCCCGGTTGATGGGTCGAGCAAGTACTCGATGCAAGTGCAGATACGTCCACCTGAGCTACTGCCGGAATTCTTTCTTTGAGCTCTATCAAGTTTTCCACCGGTTTCCCGTAAACTTTTTCTTTTAAATAGCCCCAATGATAAAAATCTAACGGATTTAAATCCGGCGATCTAGACGTCCGATCCATCTGTGGGGATATGCTTGGTCTAAAAAATTACGCACTTCTCTAGCGTAATGGGCTGGGCAGCCATCATTTTGCAACCACATCTCCCTCCATATGGCCAATGGTACATCTTCTAAAAGGCTCTGAAGCTCCTGTTGCAGAAACTCAAGATAATTTCGCCCGTTTAGAGTCTCTGCAATTCAACGGACGTCTTGTGGCCTCCTAGCGACTTGTATAAGCAGAGTAAGCGGTGTTGTGCTGCAAGAACTCACAAATTACAGCACAACACCGACCACCACGTTTCGCAAAGTATTCGAACAAGATTCAATCGATCAAGCAGCAAGTAAGGCACGAAGACCCACCTGCTGCATGACTCGGTGGAAGTATATATTTTCATTATATATTTTCATATATCCACATATAATATATTATCCACTTCCTGTAAGATGTGTACGTCTTCCTTGTGGGTTGAACGAACGATCTTCGATAACATTGTAGGCACCGCACCACCACCAGCCTGCCTGACACATCCTTTTTTTTTTCAATTGATTTTTAGGGCTTTTAACAATAATTTGTTAATATCAGCCCCATAGTACTCATCTTCCCTAACACTTAGGGATCAGAGCCCCTAAGGGATAGAGAACGCTCAACGAAATCCAACACAATTACTAAATCCCTCTCACATGGGCTCGCAAACGAGCTGTTGCTATTTTTATAAGGTACCTACCTACCTGCATGTAAATGATAAAGGAAAAGGGAAGTTCTTCATAGTACAGCCTATTAGGTCTAAAAGGTTCTAAATTATTTTGCATGTACGAGAACTATGTTTTTATTGAAAGCGCGACACGTGGCGTCGAGTCGGGCGGTGTCTAAAGACGCCCCAGGATATTCGATCGTATGCGAGGGTTGCCCATGTTGAAGTTGCATGTCGGTGGTATTGCGAATGCCATGCCGGCCTGACAGATGCTTATCTATGTCCCTCTTGAAAGACCCGAGACTCTACTAAACTTGGTAGAAAATGTATGGGCAAAAGTTAAACCCCTTATTTATTAATTTTTTTAGTATTGGAAATAATTTTCTTTTACTTTACCTTACATTTTAATGCTTGCAGATCGATCTTCTTACACTCTAAGGCCCACTTGCACCAACACGAGTTTAAAGTTAAGTAGCGAGTTATGGATTTAAACGCCGTTCCCACAGTCAACGGGTGCTAGCTTAACGAGTTAAACTGGTTTATATATTTAATTTGTGTTGGTGCAAGTGGGCCTAACAACTATAACACATTACATGCCAACTAGGCTTGTAGTCTAGCTAGTGTTGCAATGCAACCATGTACCTACCTACATTATTGGCTTTAACTGCGTCTTTTTGAGAATAACTAGAGTAGTTGCCCTAGGTTTATTTGGTACCTAGGTAGGTACATACATATTATTTCGCATTCTCTGCAAGCAATAGTGTTTGTGTGTGACAAAGTTCCACAGACGTATTTCCACTTTTGGAGTCGACTACATTACAACCGTTATTACATGCACTAGACTTCCAGCTATGAAAGGAACACGCATAATACATACGTGTACCTACACAACAAACTCGCATCATTCACAATCGCACACACAGCTCCATTCATTTTGCTCGGCGCCGCGCGGCGGCGGCGGGCGACTCCGACGAGCGAGCCGACAAAATTCAAAATGGCGGATCGGAACGGAGCGGAGGGCAACGGACGCTTCGCTTGCTGCTGCTGACTGACAGCGAAAACGAGCCGAGCTCCACCGACACCTCCCGAACCGACCCGATTCCATCCGCTCCGCTCAGTGCAGCCAGCGACGGCCGTCCGATTCGCGTCCGCGTTGGAACGGTGCCGCCATTATTGTAACTAAATTTCCACTACAAATACATTTCATTGGTAACTTTCGCTGTTTAAAACGTTATTATTGAGGTATTTATTAACGTAAAAGTGCTATAGAAATAAGTGTATGTGTCGGAAGGGCAAACGTGTGTTGACGGGTCAGTGTGTTGGTAGATTTATCGAGCGACGCGCGCGCGATAGGCGACAGGCGACACGGACCGGAACCCGTCTTTGGAGCGCGTCTTTGCTTTGCTCGGAAGTGTTTCTCGAGAACTATACACGGCGAGTTAAGAGTGCGTTATATTATCTTGACGTGGTTTAGCGTGGTCGCTTGCAAAATTTATAAGGTGAAACGTGATAGCTTGATTAAATATCTATGTATATTTACTATTTAATATGTTTATACATACATACCACGCACGCTGTATCTCGACAATTAGGGTAAGCAGAGTAATCGCTGTTGTGCTGCAAGTACTCTTGGAAAATTGCAACACAACACCGACCACCACGTTTAGCAAAGTATTCGGACAAGATCACTATCAAGCAGCGAGTAAGGCACAAAGACCCATCTGCTGCACGACTCAGTGGAAGGACCGTGCCATGGTGAGAGGTGGCAATCCTGTCGCCCTTTAGCACGGCATCTCGTCCTTATCCCTTAGTCGCCTTTTACGACATGCACGACATATATGTATGTGTATTACACATACATATATAGCGGCGGGTGGCCGAATGGTTTTGGCATCGGCTTCTCATGCGAGAGGTCCGAGGTTCGAATCCGGTCGGCGTGTACCTACCAATGAGTTTTTTCTGACGAAAAAATTTACGTGCATATCTACGCCTGCTGCTTCACCGTTCGGAACCGGTGTAAAACTGTAGGTCCCTTCCTTTGCCCCTTACCAGGTGGTAGGCTCAAATTGTAGTCGACTACCGTACTGGATGTAAGATGGCCGCATAGCATCATCGGTTGTGTTCTCCTTTAGTCCAGTATAGCCAGCAATCCAGGGAAGTCTCCGGTATGGCACCTACCTTCTCGGAGGTGAAATTGGCTGGTCGGAGCATGTGCTTTGGCCCCTCCGACTCAGCCACCCATGCCGGATTACATAAAAAAAAATGCAAATATGTTTATGTATCATACATAGCGCTCAGTCACAGATAGGAGAGGCTTTGTGCAAATTACATTCTTTTTTTATTTTTAATAAGAAATGTAATAAGTCATATTAAATAAGTCAACCCAACCTACCCTAGGTTGGGTTGGTTTCTTGTAACATAGTAGGTATGTACTCCATATCAATATATCTCCTATGGTTAAGTAGTTATTCATATTTTGGTGTGTTGGTGTTAGTTAGTTTTTGATGTTTTCTTTCTCTTAGGTTAATTTATTAATCATGTATGTACTATTGATATCTATTTTATAGATTGGCCCATCCCATACATCACTCCCGAACAAATATGTTCTCGACGAGAACCGCATATAATGCAGATTTCACGGACAGCCGCTTCATACGGCGTGTGCGGCGCGTGTTGAACGCACGCATGTCTGTATCGAGTCGGTGACGCGTGTGTGCAGCATGCCCGGTTGCTGTTATAAAGAGTGACAGTGACAAACGTTGTTGTTTGTTTCGCCTGAGCATGTTACGGCGTGTTAAGAAGCCATGCTGTCACGGATAGGATAGTGTGACGGTCCGGTGGTATCGCGTTCTCGTTCTCGCTTGCCTGCTGGTGATGGGAGTGGGCGGAAAGACGGCAAACGCGCCGCATGACGTCTCTCTCGCTCGTTCTTGTCATCTGTGGGCGGGTGGGGGCGAGCGCGCGATAGTATCGTCGTAGGGATCGTGTTACGTATCACAATACTGCGTGTGTGTGCACGCACACTTGTACCGACGTCTAGCACAGGTTGCATCGTACGACGTTCGATCTATAAAATAGATGTCGATGGTATGTACGCACTTAATACGAATAACTTTATGTAGAAAACTTTATTGGTATCTGTGTAATTAATGTTAGTACGTATTCCTTTTTACGATGACTGTGTGTTTTCCAAATAAAAAATAAAATAAAATAAAATAAATAAATATTGAACAGATTTGCTTCCGGCGACATGTCGGAGGAGGAGGAAGGCGGATCAGAGCCGCAGCGCTCGGAGAGGGTGTCCAAGAAGAAGCTGAACGACATCAGGCTGATCCAGCTGGTGCGCGCGCAGCCCTCGCTCTACGAGGTCGACGACGCAGACTATCGCAACCAGATGCGCAGGGAAGAGATCTGGCAGGACATCGCCAAGCAGATGCGGCGCAAGCGTGAGTGACTGACTACATATGAAACAGTTGTGTGTGATGCACTGTGGTACTACTGTACTGTACTGTACTGACGGTACTGTACTATACTGATATATTGTAGGTTCTACTGTACTGAAGAAAACTGAAAAGCGAATGTAGGTCATCAACATAATTTTTCCTAATGAATATTTTTGTTTGTTTGTTTAGGCAATGCTTTATTTTGCTGTGGTAACTTTCTCGTGTTTTATCAAAATGTGTATTGCTAATAAATATTTAATAGTTAAACTGGCATTTAAGTGTCTACCTCCCTAAATTGTGCCTCTCACTCTAACATTGGCCGTTTTTCACACATATTATTAAAATAAAAGTTTATTAAGTTTTTGTTTTTTTTTTCTTTTGTGGAGTACCCAGAAGATTTTTTTATAAGTTGTATAATTTCTTCATCAAATAAAACGGGCATTGTTAGAGTGAGAGGCACAATTTAGAGAGGTAGACCCTTAAGTGAAGATCATAAGCATAAAACTTCATAAAATCATTCTCATGGGGATCGGCAAATAAATAAAGTTTAGAGATTCACATATAGCAAAAATTTGAGAAGCACTAGACTAGATGATGAGAAAATGGAGAGTCTAAAAGCATCGCAGATGCACATTGTTAAGTTTCTAGGGGAGCGAAGAGGTTGCCCGCTTCTTTACTGGACTATTAATACTGTTCTGAACTTATGTATCCAAGTCAAGGTTATCTTATCCCGCAGTGGACGACTGCAGGCGCCGCTGGTTCAACATCCGGGATTGCTTCCGGAAGGCTCTGGTCAAGCGGCAGAACAGGAGCCTCGAAGGCGACTTCACATTGAAAGCTATCCGCTTTGAAAAGGAACTTTCCTTCATGGTGCCGCACCTTCGCAGCGCAAGAAGACCCAGGAAGAGATTCGCCTCCCACGACGACACGATCGAGGACGATCCGTTAACATCGGTGACTCAGGATATGGAATACGTTGAGGGTGAAGCTGTGGCGCTTTCTCCAGAAGTAGTTAACACTATGGCAGACGATGAGCCGATTCACGAAGGTGACGTGGAGGCGGCTACTGAAATTCACGATATTCTCCAAGAGCTCGTTACGTGGAGGAGGGAAGAACAGCGGACCAAGAGAGATCATATTGGGACGTACTTTAAATCTATAGAGGAGACGGTGCGGACGCTGCCGCGGGCGTTGCAGATCGAGGCTAAGAAGAAAATCTCTTCGCTGGTGTTCGACTTGGAGCTGAAGGCATCGACGGACGGGCAGCCGCAATATGATGCGCCTGAGTCGTCCAATACGATGAAGAATTAATGATCAATGTCCGCGGAACTTTTGTACGATTTATCCAGTGATGTCAGTGACTATGTGGATATTAATTTAATTGTGATATCAGTGGCCAAGGTTTATTATGTGAGTGTGATATGAACACTTCTCCACGCATTTGAAACGGACAGTAAAAGGCTTTTAAAATCCTACTTGTTTATGTGCAGTATATCAACTATATCAAGTATATCAACTTACTTAGTTATATCAACCTTACTTGCATACTATAGTGTAAAATATGTGTAATATAAATAAATAGTTTCTATTTTAAATTTACCGACTTTATTTATTTCTTTATTCGAACTTTTTTCGACTCATAGTTTTTTCTTCTGGTTCGAAAACTGGAGAGGAAAGGAAGGGTAAGCAGTAAAAACTATAGTTCAGGCGGGAAATTTGAATGCCAACTGGCGATCTTTACAAACCAAACATACCTTTCATTTTGTACAAGTACATAGGTATTGATTGTGTTTTATTAAAACTAGGACACAATCCGTTAGTTAGGCTATAATCAAAAGTGTGGTTTTCAAATAATCAATAACAACCGCTATGTCCTCAAAGTTTTAGTTTTCTGTAACGTATTTCAACTCCATCTCCATAAGTATCGCGGTATTTGCAATGACGCAGGGGTGGCGTGGCTAGGGATACTAACTGTCCAGGAATGTCCCGGTCAGTAGTAATTGCAGCTTCACCCGGGTGTCCATGTGCATACCATTATCCTCTCAAGCGAAATGTTTTCAATAAAAAAGTCAAAATTACATTTTTATTTTTATGTAATCCGGTATGGGTGGCTGAGTTGAAGGGACTAAAGCGCATGCTCCGACCAGCCAATATCACCTCCGAGAAGGTAGGTGCCATACCGGAGACTTCCCTGGATTGCTGGCTATACTGGACTAGAGGAGAACACAGCCGAGGCTGCAAATCCAAATGATGTACTTATTATTCATACAAAATAAACAATCTAAACAATGATTATTTTATAGTATTTTATTATACACAAGCTGTGCCCGCGGCTCCGCCCGCTCTCATATTTCACTTCACTGCTAACCTCATAACATATTTAGCGTGATAGTAAGTAGCCTATAGTTGATGGGAAGAATCAAGCTATCCGTAGAATTTTGTTTTTTTTAAATCGGTTCAGTGGTTCTCGAGTTATAAGCGGACAGACAGACATACACTCAGACACTCAGACACTCAGACACTCAGACAGAAAGCAGACGTTGGATTTTTGCTCGCGGCGTGAAAGTTGTTTTTTTTTTGTGATGCGTAAACCTTGGTGCGCGAGTCCAACCTCGCACTTAGCCGGTTGTTTGTTTAATTTCAAGTCAAATGTCCCGATACGGGCATAAGAAAATACGGTATTGCTATGCGGGGCAGCGGCGCGGCGAGGCGGCGAAGCGGCGAGTGGGTGTGTATTAAGATATATTTCAGGCAGCGCAGGCTGCGGGGCGCACGCGATATATCGCCCACCGCCTACATGTCGCGAGGCTATATTTCACCGCCCCGGGCGATATACCGCCCCGCCCCACCCCCGCGCCGCCGCCCCCGAGCCGCTAATCGATGCCTCCGCGCGAGGCGGAGGCCGCGTAAACATCGCGATAACAAAGGAAACAATCTTCGGTCAACTATTGGAAAGTTCTCGCAAGAGCTGGGCGCAGATGTTGACGCATTCGATCGACATCGGATGTGAGTGCACTCCTATATATTTTATTTTATTTATTTATTTGGCCAAAAAGTTAAATTACAAATTTAAAAAAAACCCCTTAAAAAGTCAAAAATAATTTCCGCTAAGTAAATTCCCGCGGAGCTCTGACTTTTTATATCTTAGCGTTCCACCGACTCCTTTAAGTAAAGGGAAATTATTTTTAAATTTTCAACGGTCGGGGGTTTTTTAAATTTGGAATGTAACTTTTATTTCAAGCTTATTTAAATAAACCGCATGCATTTGCATGCGGTCCATTTATTAAGATAATATTTTTTTTATTACTTAATTACTTGATTACAAACATAGCTAACAACCATCTCGATTAAACCAGCTTTCTAATAAAAAAACCCCATCCAAATCGGCCCATTCGTTTGGGAGCTACGATGCCACATACACACACACGTTAAACTTATAACACCCCTCTTTTTTGTCGGGGGTTAAAAACAAACAGACAAGAAAATACCGAAAGATACAAATAATAATCAAGTTTGCCTCCAGCATCGCTATAGGCACGGATTTACACATGTAAGAATATAGTGGCAGCAAATGTATAGAAGGAAGAAGAATAAAAAAAATTAATAAAAAGTTACAAAAAACTGGCCAAGTGCGAGTCGAACTTCGGTTCGAGCGGTTCCTTATCGCCATATCATGGCCAACGCCATTCACGCCATCTATGGCGTGTTTATGAAATGCAAGTTTTAGTTAAAATTCATGATTAGTTAAAGTGTTTCATACTATTTTCGGTAGATGGCGCGCGCGCATACGCTTTTTAGTTTCTTCTATGGGAGCCCCGTGATTTTTTTACTTTTTCTTATTTTTATTATTTGTTGTTATATCGGCCATAATAAATAACACATATTCTGTGCAAATTTCAATGGGCTGCCTATTACGGTTCAAGAGATACAGCCCTCGGACAGACGGACGGACAGACAGACAGAGAGACAGACAGACGGCGTAGGCTTAGTAATAGGGTGCCGTACCGGATACGGAACCCTAAAAAGAGAAGAGAGAGTAGTTAGTAGCTAAATGTATACGCTAGGCTAATAAAAAGAAAGAAACAGCAGTAGCTATGTGCCGTGTGGGGTCGGTACTTAAAAAGAATAGCCCCACTACATCTCTCCCCGTCGCACGTCGTAAAAGTCGACTAAGGGATAAGAAAATTCGTCAGCCTCGGTAGCTCAGTGGCGCGGTTGGTTAGTCAACTGTTATTAAGCAACGCTGAGCGCGGTCAGTGATTGGATGGGTGACCGCTCGACCGTTGGAGGCTGACCGTGGTTCGGATTCCACGTTAAACTGTAGGTCCCTTCCCTTCTTACCTTACTAGGTGGTAGGGTTTATCCCGGCCGGGTTGGTACCACCGCACTGAACGAAACGTCGGTCGAATCGGCTATGTAAATAGTTCGTGTTTTCCGTCCAGTTTAGTGTAGCCGACATGAAATTAAGGGAAGCACTGACATGGCACCTAGTTCACCCTGTGTTATGGCCTGACATCACGGATGTTGTAGGTGATGTAGCCAACCGTATCAGGTTCCATAAAAAAATAAAAAATAAAGTAGCAAGGGCTAAAACAGAACTATCCAATTATCCAGCCTTTTTTCGTCAGCCTCCTCGGTAGCTCAGTGATGTGGTCGGTCGACTGTTGTTAAGCAACCCTGAACGCGGTCAGTACTTAGTAGATGGGTGACCGCTCTACCGTTGGAGACTGTATGTGGTTCGGATTCCACGTAAAACTGTAGGTCCCTTCCCTTCTTACCTTACTAGGTGGGTAGCTGGTAGGGTTTAACCACCGGATTGGTACTACCGCACTGAATGAAAGGTCGGTCGAAGCGGCAATGTTAATACGAGTAGTTTATGTGTTCCGTCCAATTCCTTGTAGCCGGTACAACCAAATGGAAACACTGACATGGCACCTAGTTCACCGACGTGTTATGGGCTGACATTCATACCACACGCTGTATCCCGACAATCGGGGTAAGCAAAGTAATCAGTGTTGTGCTGCAAGTACTCTGGTGAATTACAGCACAACCCCGACCACCACGTTTAGCAATGTATTCGGACAAGATAACATCAGGCAGCAAGTAAGGCGTGAAGACCCACGTGCTGCATGACTCGGTGGAAAGACCGTGCTAAGGTGAGAGGTGGCTATCCTGTCTCACTTTAGCACGGCATCTTGTCCTTATCCTTATCCCTTAGTAGTCAGTCGCCTTTTACGATATGCACGCACGGGAATAAGTGCAGTGGGGCTATTCTTTGTAAGTACCGGCCGCTCACGGTTCTAACTGTATTAAAATACATAATTGTACGAGTATTACAATACATAATAATTGTATTACAATACTTAATTGTTACAATGCTCGTACGTGTAGGTACAAATGAAAAAGCATTCTTAATTAACAAACAGGTTCGGTCCGGCCGCGGCGTAAGGTTTTCTTACCGCCCCCATTTCCGCCCGCCCCCGCTTCATGTAAACACGTCCGCCCCGGGGGGTGGGAGACGTCGCACCGCCGCCGGTCCAGCCATCACCCCACGCCACCGCGCTGCCTATGCGGAGGTATTCTGTTTCTTAACGTGGCGAATCTTATTTAAATAGCGATAGGAAGATTTTGAGATAATTTTCGTCACATTCTAACATTTAACATTTAGAATTTTGCGAATTATTATATTATCTAATAGGTAATATATTTTCATAATCTTCAACCAGTGTTACTATTTCCACGGCATAGGATTAGAAGTCAATATAGGATTACATAAGAAACTGAATAAAAACCTAGATAACATCCTACCATGGTGTGACAATATGCAGGGATAGGTATACAAATTTTAATACATTGTTAATAATTTTTTAATAAAAAAAAAATAGTTTTTTTTTATGTAACCCGGTATGGGTGGCTGAGTTGGAGGGGCTAAAGCGCATGCTCCGACCAGCTAATATTACCTCCGAGAAGGTAGGTGCCATACCGAAGACTTCCCTGGATTGCTGGCTATACTGGACTAGAGGAGAACACAACCGAGGCTGCTATGCGGCCATCTTACATCCAGTACGGTGGTACCGCCCCATTCGGTTACAATTTGAGCCTACCACCTAGTAAGGGGCAAGGGGAAGGGACCTACAGTTTTACACCGGTTCCGAGCGGTGAAGCACCAGGTGTATGCACGTAAATTTTTTCGTCAGAAAAAACTCATTGGTACACGCCGACGGTATTCGAACCGCGGACCTCTCGCATGAGAAGCCGATGCCAAAACCACTCGGCCACCCGCCGCTTTTATTTTTTTTAGTTTTAGTTTTTTTTATAGACAGCCGGCGCGGTTGTCTGTGCCCAATACTTCATCGGAAGATCAGATACAGCCAATAACACCATTCCTCGCGAAACCACGCTCAGAGAGACGCCATGCCGGCTATGAGGCGGACAAAAAGGTTGTCGTCTAATTTATTGACACGCCTTTTAAAGATTCCCAGGTTATAGGTGTACAGGATATTCACACTCACCGGAAGACCGTTCCATACTTTCGCCGTTCCACACAGGAAAGATTTCGAAAAACGATGTGTTCTTAGAAGTTGCATGTCAACAACATATGGATGTTCCGAGCGAGTCCGGCGGGTGTGGCGGAGACGGATGTGGGCAGGAGGGATGAGGGAAGCCAATTCATCTGAGCAAGGTCCATGGTAGTACCTATAAAACAGGCTCAGAGAACCGATTGTTCACCTGTGGCCAAATGATTCAAGTCCCTCCGTGAGCTTGGGATATTTAACCTATGTGGAACTCAAACTCCTGATATTGACAGTTTGACACTTCTCAATAGAATAGGCAAATTGTCATCAACGAAGAAAACAGCTTTTTTTTTTTTTTATGGAAACTGACACGGTTGGCTGCATCACCTACAACGTCCGTGATGTCAGCCCATAACACCGGGTGAATTAGGTGCCATATCAGTGCTTCCCCCTTTGATCGTGCCGGCTACACTGAACTGGCCGGAAAACACAAACTATTTACATAGCCGTTTTGACCGACGTTTCATTCAGTGCGGTGGTACCAACCCGGGCGGGTTAAACCCTACCACCAAGTAAGATTAGGAGGGAAGGGACCTACAGTTTTACGAGGAATCGGAAACTCGGAACCGCACCTAGCGTTGCTTAACATTCAATAGCGACAGTTGACTGTCTGCACCACTGAGCTATCGAGCTTTTGGAAATATCGCGCAAGGTTTTCGCATCAATAAACCGAACAAGTTAGCAGTCAGAGGGAGTCGCGCCACCCGCGCCCCGCCGCGCCCCGCCGCCGCCGCCGGCGCCGCCGCCGTCTCGCTGCCGCGCCGCGACGCTTATTTTTTGCAGCGTTTTTCCCTCAGAGGGGCGGATTCGGCGAAATCTGGCGCGCGGCAATATCGGAGGGAAATTAGAAAAAAAATATCGACCTCGAGCGAGCGGAGCTTTTCAGTCTGCGAGAATAAACTTTACTATAGTATCATGACATTCAGTGTAGATCGAAGTCTTGCCAGAAATTGGAGGTACTTTACATTAAAATGAAATTCTAACCGTGTGAACATCTCACAATCTTTTTTGAAATACATTTAATTAGGTAATCAAAAATATACAACTATGGAATTAAATTAAAATAGAAACTAAAACTATCTATCAAATTAAAATTACCTAAACTAAAACAAAACAAACAAACTTTAAAAATAATTAGCCTCTCGAGAGACTACCGCGATCCGGGTTGACCTACCGCCAGAGTCATAAAGCAATTCCCTCAACGGCCTCAGTACCCTAGATATAAAATTTCATCCAAAGAGGCTGACGAGGGGTTTTTTTTTTTTTTTTTTTTTTTTTTTTTATGGATACTGACACGGTTGGCTACATCACCTACAACATCCGTGATGTCAGCCCATAACACCGGGTGAACTTGGTGCCACGTCAGTGCTTCCCTTCGGTCGTGCCGGCTACACTGAACTGGACGGAAAACACAAACTTCTAATTTGTCATCAAAATTGTTCCCATGACACTAGCGGCGTTACCTCGCTGCACCGCCAAGCTGATTCGTTGCAGCAGGTACGCCCGGGCCCGGCAGTCACCCGAGGATCTGCAGAGTCGTTTTGTTATATCTAAAGTGATGGATGACTCAATAAAACTTAATGATGAAGTTCATTAAGTTTTATTGAGTCATCCATCACTGCATATGACATCAAAAAATTTAAAAATCTATTTGTTTTTGTCGAAATACATATGTTTAGCTCCGGTGTTTATATATCATCTAAACAAAAACGACAAAGACAGGAACGTACATTGGACTGTCCTTAAGACAAGAAAAGAAAAATTGTAAAAATCGGATAAAATTTAGGGGGCTCGAAAACATACCGTTTGTACCGTGTGGGGCCAGTACTTTAAAAGAATAGCCCCACTGCATCTCTCCCCGTGTATGTCGTAAAAGGCGACTAAGGGATATGACTCCCTTCTTATATTACTAGGTGGTAGGGTTTAACCCGCCCGGATTGGTACCACCGCACTGAATGAAAGGTCGGTCGAAACGGCTATGTAAATAGTTTGTGTTTTCCGTCCAGTTCAGTGTAGCCGGCACGACCGAGGGGAGGCACTGACGTGGCACCAAGTTCACCCGGTGTTATGGGCTGACATCATGGATGTTGTAGGTGATGTAAGCCAACCGTGTCAGTTTCCATAAAAAAAAAAAAAAAAAAAAAAAAAAAAATGCCGAAAGAAAGTGTAGTGCGTGCGTTCAGTGTAGCCGGCACGACCGAAGTGAAGCACTGACATGGCACCTAGTTCACCCGGTGTTACGGGCTGACATCACGGATGTTGTAGGTGATGTAGCCAGCAGTGTCAGTTTCCATAAAAAAACACGATTTTGCATGGAGAAAGTTAACTTCCGCCTCGTCTTACTTAACCCTGTATCTTGGATAGAGTATAGCTATTTATTTCTTTGAATACATACGCACAAGCTGATAACAAAGAAAGTGTTTTTATTTCGGACAAGCAAGTTGCTTTACATTTATATGGAGTTCGCTCAAATCGAATGCGAATCATTTTGTATGTATATAAGCAACGGAATGAAATGGAATATTTTGCTAACTGTTTATTTGAGAAAATACTCGCAGGCAGATGAAACACAGTTCTAAGGCTTATAAATACAATGCATAGAAGCTGTACATAGATTCACTAAGAAATCTAGACGTTTAGAAATGGTTTGCATATAGAACGGTTGCACGCACTGGAGTGTACTTCATTCAGAAAATGTTACAATGGGTGTATCTTGCTTATTATAGAAAAGTTTGAATAAAATAAATTTAACAGAAGCTCTAAATACATACCTAAGATAAGAATGTTACAATTAACTGCAAGTATAGGCAAATGCATTCTTCCTACGTTGTTTTTAGGCTTCCGTATCCCGTACGGAAGCCTATTACTAAGCCTACGTCGCCTGTCTGTCTGTATGTTTGGAACCGTAATAGCTTGACGGTTGAAATTTTCACAGAAATGTGTTATTATGGCGGATACAACAAATAATAAAAAACCGGCCAAGTGCAAGTCTAACTCGCGCACCGAGGGTTCCGTATCGCCATGTCATTATCAGCACCACTCACGCCATCTTTGGCGTGTTTTATGAAATGCTTCATATTAGTTAAAATACAAGATTAGTTAAAATGCTTCATGCCGAAGTTAAACACACTGGTGATCTGGCTTTTGCCCCTCTGACTCGGCCAGCCATGCCGGATTACATAAAAAAATATATTTATAGACCGACAATATAATAAGACATTTAGAAACATATGTTTTTCTAAAATCAAATATATTATTCATTTCATTGTTGTATATTAGACAGCATGACTATACTCGAATTTGTTACAATTTGTTCTATCCGATTCAATTACACCCACGAAGAAGAACCGGTAAGAAACTTCGCAGGGCTTTTTTTTCATAATCATTTTTACAAGCATTTAGTGACCATCCTTGCACTTAATTAAGTGGATCAGGTGTAAAGAGCCTTTGTAAAATTTTTGATACGTCATTTGTATCAAATCAATAATGTTAGTAATAATAAGTAATACATACTACAACATTTAATTAATTAATGTTTGTCCCTTGTGCTGTCGTGCCGCAGTCGCGACGATATCGTTGACGATACCATTGACGATACCGTTGACGATACCGTTGACGATACCGTTGACGTGCCGTTGCCGAGCAGCCAAAAGCACACCGCACCGCAGTATAGATACAGTTGTACATATATCTGCTAAGAGTAGGTACATAGGCAAGGCTTTCACAGAAGGAGACCGAATCTCGGCCGAACCTCCTCCCCTAACAGCCTCGGCGCTAATTAAACCGCCCCTTGGTCCGCCACTGGGGGGGGAGGGGGGTGGGAGGCACCGGACCGCGTCCGCTCATACTCACGTCATACTGTTACAAGTGTGTACACCATAGCCGTCCACACTGGAGGTGTGCGTGAAGACACATATACACATACATACACTATTTAAGCGACAGCGATTTCTGACTCGAACCGCGTTTGTCCACAGCGACTTCTGACCTTCCGCAAAATTTTAAGGCCCGTACCACAGAATACTTAATAGGTCCCGTACCTTTATTTGAGCGCGCGGAACAATTCGGTTTGTATGAGAGTCATATGTTAGCGTAACCGGAACTGAATTTTATTTAGCCTATCCTGTGTCTTGTATAGTTAAATGTGCTTGTACTAAGTTTCATTGAATTCGGATGATCGCTTTAAGAGTTATAGAGGAACATACATACATACATACAGAAAAGATTTCTAATAATCGTCAATTTAGTTTTAGTAGCATACCTACATAGAGTCTACAATCGCAGTATTTCATAAAACAAAGTAACTTACTCCATCACCATCCCATCCCTTACAAATTAATTATTAGTATTGATTGGTGATGATATGACCAGTGCCTCCTCCCGGTTATGACGTACGGGTGTAAAAAGTGAACTTTGACGGTCGCTGTTGTCCAAAGGTTGAAAATAGCCCAGCGGGCAATGGAGCGAGCCATGCTGGGAAAATCGCTACGTGTTATGGCTATGGCGCGTAACGAGGCAATCCGCCGACGCACCAAAGTAGTCGATATTGGACACGGGGCGGCTAAGCTCAAGTGGCAGTGGGCCGGGCAGAGACGGCGACCGCGTCCTACATTGGCGGCCGTGGACAGGAAAACGGAATGCGGAAACACCACCCGCCAGGAGGGACGACAACATCAAGTATGTCGACGAAAAGCAGTGGTTCCGTACCACTGAAGGCCGGGAGAACTTGAGCAAAATTGGAGAGGTGTATGTCCAACAGTTGACGCTTACACGCTGACTGACTTTTTTTATGGAATTTGACACGGTTGGCTACATCACCTACAACATCCGTGACGTCAGCCCATAACACCGGGTTAACTAGGTGCCATGTCAGTGCTTCCCTTTATTTCATGTCGGCTACACTGAACTGGACGGAAAACACAAACTATTTACATAGCCGTTTCGACCGTCGGGTTTGCTCAGTGCAGTGGTACCAACCTGGCCGGGATAAACCCTACCACCTAGTAACGTAAGAAGGGAAGGGACCTACAGTTTAACGTGGAATTCGAACCACGGACATCCTCCAACGGTCGAGCGGTCACCCATCCAAGTACTGACCGGCCCAGCGTTGCTTAACAATCAATAGCGACAGTCGACTATCTGCACCACTGAGCTATCGAGGCTGACTACTAAGCTAGTCGTTTTGTTAGTTAGTAATTTTGATATGTGGTCGTTTTGCGACTTGGTCATTTTGCGATTCAGTCTTTTCGCTACTCGGTCAAAATGCGTTCCACGCCCGACCCGAAATTGAATAATATTTGTGTTGTCTCTTCGAGTCGGTGAGACTACGCTACTGATGTCAGAGCCAGATACAGAACCCTCCGTAGAGGGTCTACGCGGCGAAGGCGCTCGGCGTAGCACTGCTACGACTAATCGAAACAGCCCCGTCCTGAATTCGAACACATGCCGCACTTCTTCATAAATGCTTATAAAGCCGCGCTCTCACGGGGCGATGTTTATTTGTCAACTTAAGCCTCGTTCTCACGGGGCGATTTCAATCGGTCAACTTAAATTCGTTCTCGAATTTAATATTTTTTTATTTTTATTTTTTGTATGGATAGCGCGACATGTGGCATCGTTTCACCTACAAGTAGGTGTCTAACGATGCCCATGGACATTCTGTGATGCACGGGGATTGCGAATGCCATGCCGGCCTGAAAGGAGCCTTTTCACGCCCCTTTTGAAAAAACTCTGGCTGTACTTGGGAGGAAATAGATGGGCAGGGAGTGCGTTCCAAATTTTTCCGGTTCTGTGAATAAAATAAATAATGACTGTGAATAATGACAATAATGTATCGTGAGAACATTATTTAAATAAAAGTTGATCAACTTCTACGGACCTATTATACTTTTGCGGATAGTACAGCTTGTGAGATTCGCCATATGCTTTATGTAAAATTGTCTTAGGTCAGATATTCCTACTCGCGACACACTCACTCAACCCTCGGGCGTCTGATTCAGTTCACGCGACATATTAGCAAACTGCGCCGCCTCAAAATTTGGTTAGAGTAATTTTTTTTTAACCACCAAAACATTTTTTTTTTTTTATGGAAACTGACATGGTTGGCTACATCACCTACAACGTCCGTGATGTCAGCCCGTAACACCGGGTGAACTAGGTGTCATGTCAGTGCTTCCCCCTTTGATCGTGCCGGCTACACTGAACTGGTCGGAAAACACAAACTATTTACGTAGCCGTTTTGACCGACGTTTCATTCAGTGCGGTGTTACCAACCCGGGCGGGTTAAACCCTACCACGAAGTAAGATTAGGAGGGAAGGGACTTACAGTTTTACGAGGAATCCGAACCTCGGTCAGCCTCCAACGGTCAGCGGTCACCCATCCAAGTACTGACCGCACCCAGCGTTGTTTAACATTCAATAGCGACAGTTGACTGCCTGCACCACTGAGCTATCGAGGCTGACAAAATTTGATAGTTCTTAGTTAATAATTTCTGTTTGGGGAGAAAACTCGCATAGTGCAGTTCGCTAATATGCGTTCGCGCGGGAGGGACTGACTCATTCTGGGACTGAGACTGACTGCGAGGGGAGACTGACCCCCACGGTGCTGCACTAATGGCGCTTCCGCTGACGCGGCAGCTGCGGGGGGACGGCGGGGCGGGAGGGAAGGGAGATTGTATCGAGAGAAATAATGTGTAAGAATAAACCGGAAAGGTAAAAGTTATAGAAGGCACCTTTTGGTGCACAGGAGGACGAATGTGGGGCGGTGGGAGTTACATACAGCTCGAGATTGATTGATAACTGATTGTATTAGTATTTTAATGATATAATATATCAACACAACATGATATTATTATATAGGTACTAATCGTAATATATCACTTATATTATGTTAGATTGACAATTTGATTATGGTATTCAATTTTTTTTTTTTTTTGTTGACAGCGCAACATATGGCGCCGAGCCACCCATAAGGTGTCTAACGAAGCCCGTGGACATTCGGGCGTATGCGGGGGTTACGAATGCCATGCCGGTCTGACAGGTGCAATCCCTGCTCAGTGCGCTTGGTGCGGGGTAAGGGGACGGCGGGATCGCATTAAACAGCTCCTCCGAGTACTCCCCATGCAATAAGTGATAGAACACACTTAGGTAGCCGACATAGCAGTGGTTCTAAATCGCAGGACACTTCGGGGTCATCCACTAGTCGCACGGCTCGACGCTGAATCGAGTCCGGAGGCGCAAGCTGGTATTTGGCAGAGCCATCCCACAGGTGCGAGCAGTGCCTAACTTATATTATATGGAACTCCAAAAATGTAGAAGGCAGTTCCTGCCCTATTTGCTCCCAAGCACAGCCTGGGGTTTTTCGAGGCGTGGAAAGGCTCCTGTCAGGCCGGCGTGTGGCTTCGCCATCCCCGTAGATACGTCACGCAGAATGGCCGTGAGCATCGTTAGAAACTTTCTCGTAGGTGTAACGATGCCATATTATGTCGCGTAAATTAAAGTTTTAAAAATCTAATGTTTTTTTTTTTATGTAAACCAACATTGTTTTTTTTTTTATGTAGTCCGGTATGGTTGGCTGAGTCGGAGGGGCCAAAGCATATGCTCTAACCAGCCAATATCAACTCCGAGAAGGTAGGTGCCATACCGGAGACTTCCCTGGATTGCTGGCTATACTGGACTAGAAGAGAACACAACCGAGGTTGCTTGCGGCCATCTTACATCCAGTACGGTGGTACCAACCCAGTCGGCTACAATTTTAGCCTACCACCTAGTAAAGGGCAAGGGAAGGGACCTACAGTTTTACACCGGTTCCGAACGGTGAAGCAGCGGGTGTAGGTATGCACGTTAATTTTTTCGTCAGAAAAAAACTCATTGGTACACGCCGACCGGATTCGAACCTCGGACCTCCCGCATGAGAAGCCGATGCCCAAACCATCAAACCACAGCCACATGGGTGGCTGTGTCGAGAGACCAAAGGTACAGTCGACAGAGCCAAAATCCCCTCTCCTCGCGAAACCACGCTCAGTGAGGCGCCATGCCAGCGGATTTGCGGACTGTTGCTAGGCTGTCTAGCCCGTTGATACGACGTTTGAAGACACCCAGGTTAAAGGATTCGGGAAACACACTCGCCGGGAGATAGTTCCACACCCTAGCGGTGCGACAAAGAAACGATTTTGGGAACCGATGGGTTCTCAAAAGCCCAATGTCAACAACAAAAGGGTGCTCAGTTTCTCTGCGACGAGTGCTGCGAAGATATGTTGGATGGCAAGGAATAAGGGAAGCAAGTTCCTCCGAGCAGCGTCCATGATAGTACCTGTAGAACAGACTCAGAGACCCTACAAATCGTCTGTGACTGAGAGACTCCAGGTCATCAGTCAGTTTCGGGTCTCCCACCAGACGGACGGCTCGGCGCTGTATTGAATCCAAGGACGCCAACAGATACTGGGGGCTGCCTTCCCAAATGTGGCTACAGTATTCCATCACCGGCCTAATCTGTGATTTGTGCAACATGAGTAGTTGTGCCGGTGAGAAGAACCTCCTATTTCGGTATAGGATCCCCAGTTTTTTTGATGCGGTTTTGGCCTTGGACTCAATAAACTGCCTAAAGCCCACGTCCTTGGAAATGTTGCACCCCAGTAGGTCTAGGTGCTCCGAGACAGGAACGACACTGCCTTGGAAACTTGCAAGGAAAGGGAAGGGGTCGACCTTAGCAGAGAATACACAGCATTGCGTCTTGCGAACGTTGAAGGCAACAAGGTTCTCGTTGCTCCAAGTGGCAACATTTTCAAGAACCTTATCGACCCTTTCTACAACTTTCTACAACTTTCTACAATATTGCGTACAATATTGCATACAATATTGCATACAATATTGCGTACAATATTGCATACAATATTGCGTACAATATTGCGTACGATATGAGGGCGCATTATCAAGCTCATAAGAATACCAACAACAGTCTAGGCACTTTAAAAAGCGCCTAAATTTACAATCGACCGTAACGCTATCTAGGTATAGGTTTTATAGAGACTAACTTATACATATAGGATATGAGCAGAAGATTGATCGAAGTCGCCGTCAATTTGAATCTTTGCAATTAAGCGCGACTTTAACGCGAGCGAAGCCGGCTCAACTAGTCTTAGCATAAGATTTACTCAAGTGTTATACGCGTGTAGCTATCCCAAGTGTATACCTAACTGTGTACCTGGCTCGTTACAGTTCCCCCTGCGCGGGGTACTCCATCGTCCGTCCGCGTGGCGTCGCTGCGTCCCCGCCTCGCTCCCTCCGCGGGTAGCCCTGGGGGACTCGCGGATCCCCCCGGTGTCTCCCGCGAAGCTCGCAATTATTTGAGGCCGTCAAAGGAAGACCGGCTCTAATTATACTCGGCAGATTAATTCGGAATATTTAGAGACGAAGCGAGTGTGAAGCCCGCACGTGCGTTGCTGCTGGAGGTCAAATGTCTTCTTTTGCCGCTGAAGCAGCACCGTCTGACGAAATAACTTGCTGTAGCGACCCAACTTCCCGACTAACCCACACTTCCGTCTCGGATATATTTTTTATTATTTACATTTATAAAATTCATTAGATTTTTAATGACTTATTACATTTCTTTGTAATAAACGTAAACTAATTATTTTTTATTTGACTTGATATATGAAGTATCAAAATTATTGACGTTGGCACTATACACCAGATATAGGTACCTAACTTAAATAGGCAGAGTGGTCAGATTCTTGAGTATTCATGTTTATGCTGTAAATATTAATGTTCTTGTGAGCGGTAGTATGGGTTAAATTATTGGAAATTACTTTAATTTAATACTTATAAGGTACTAACAAAACATTGTGACTTGCGAAGTTTGTTTGTCAGTTGTTCTTCGCATTGAATTTACAACTGGCGGAAATTTCGACATGTCTAAGCGTAGGTATACCTATGGATGAAATTATGCAATGGCTCGGAACGCTACAATGGGGAGATTAAAAAAAAGTTTATTATTTATTTATATGTTTATTTATTTATTTATTTACTTATTTATTTATATCTTTATTAACACATTATCTTAAAACTAATTTTGTACATATTAAAAACCTAACATTAAAAACATATACAAAATTAACCTTAAAAAAAATGGAGTTTCCACCACCGGCGGCGGGGCGAGCCCAGGCTACCGATGGTCGGGTCCCAAAGAGAGGAACCTCCGGACGATGCGTGCAGTGTCGAGCAGGGCTGCCTTCTGGATCTGGCCCTTGACCCAACCACTCAGCGAGAGCCTCTCAAGGTGGTCGTCGAGGCTCTTCGCTATCAGCCCATGCGCCGAAACGACTATGGGCACAACGATCGTCGAGTCGACGGGCCACATTTTGGTAACCTCGTGCTGCAGATCCAGATATTTTAACATCTTCTCTGCTTCCTTACTGACGAGGTTACCATCGTGCGGCACGGCGATATATATTATTATTTATTTATTTATTTATTACTGCTTCAGCTGTGCCCGCGGCTCCGCTCGCGGAAATTCGGTGAAAACCCTATGTTTTTTTTAATCCGTTATGGGTGGCTGAGTCGGAGGGGCCAAAGCACATGCTCCGACCAGCCAATATCACCTCCGAGAAGGTAGGTGCCATACCCGAGACTTCCCTGGATTGCTGGCTATACTGGACTAGAGGAGAACACAACCGAGGCTGCTATGCGGCCATCTTACATCCAGCCCAGTCGGCTGCAATATGTAAATCGGTTAAGTAGTTTTCCAGTAAATCACATGAAAGCCAACCGAATTCATAGATTTTTCCGACTGCGTTTGCTTTCGATCCCACTACTCAGCTCATATGAATAATGACGTGATGATATGTAACCTATAACCGGAATAAAAATAAAGGTAAGTAAAATTCTTTAATATCAATATTTCAGTATTACCGTTAGTGTGAAAAAGGCCGTTAGCCAAACCTAGCTACCGACATGATATGATTATAATGTACTCTCGCAGACTCCAGACATGTTCTAGGTACATAGTTTCCTCCCAGGCATAATTTTGCAAACGTACTGTTCAGTATTATTCCAAGGTTAAGTAAGTATAACGTGTAACATAATGTCTGCTAGTACTAAACATTTAAGTACATACGTGTGTTATAGTTTTGTGTAAAATGTACAAATAGATTAGGATAATTTTTTTTATGTAATCCGATATGGGTGGCTGAATCGGAGGGGCCAAAGCACATGCTCCGACCAGCCAATATCACCTCCGAGAAGGTAGGTGCCATACCGGAGACCTCCCTGGATTGCTGGCTGTACTGGACTAGAGGAGAACACAACCGAGGCTGCTATGCGGCCATCTTACATCCAGTACGGTGGTACCAACCCAGTCGGCTACAACTTGAGCCTACCACCTAGTAAGGGGCAAGGGAAGGCACCTACAGTTTTACACCGGTTCCGAACGGTGAAGCAGTAGGTGTAGGTATGCACGTAATTTTTTTCGTCTGAAAAAAACTCATAGGTACACGCCGACCGGATTCGAACCTCGGACCTCTCGCATGAGAAGCCGATGCCCAAACCACTCGGCCACCTGCCGCTTTTTGCCTGATTAGGATAGGATTTCCATATTTCTTAGTCAATAAAGTCCTGACTTATTCTCACAACTAAAGCGGGTCCCAACATGATTATTATAATAGGTAATTATTATATAGTAACTTAATGTAAATGTGAGGTGGATTTTGCTGCTTCCGGTACCCCTGGGCCCCGATTTTGTCGGTTACAATAACTTTTATACAATCAGGGAGGCAATTAGATTAAAAAAAAAAACATAGAATAGTTAGGTTTACTCACATTTAGTATTTAATATACTTATCTATTATGTATTCATTTATTATAGTACAAATTACACTTATGCTAGTTGCCGTTATTAGAGTTATTACATAATTTAGATTTAGACGGGCGCAAGAAAAACTCCTGCAAGACAGAACATTCTAGTGCAGGAGAACTGAAATGTATATCAATTGCCAATACTATGTGTAAATAAATAAATTTTCATTTTCATTTTCATTTTCAATTATTTCAAGCTGGCCTAAATAGGACTATTTCAGACTATGCGAACTGAATAATGCTGTGTCTGAAGCCTTGAACGAGAAGTCTACAAGGCATCGTATCGTGTGACGGCCGTAGGCCGTAGCGCGTAGGGTAGGCCGCGAGGCTTTGACTCGGAATGGGCGGTGTCGCGGGGCGGGGCGGCGCGGCGGGGGGGATGAGGCGATCTCTGCCTATACTACACCCAATTGATTTAAGTCCAGCAGCAAGTCAGGAGGTCGCACACCTCTCGGAGTCATAGGCGACAGCAGGCGGAGCATTTTTAAGGTTTTTTTTTATGGAAATTGACACGGTAGGCTACATCACCTACAAATTTTTTTTTTTATGGAAACTGACACGCTTGGCTACATCACCTAAAACATCCGTCCATAACACCGGGTGAACTAGGTGCCATGCAGTGCTTCCCTTCGGTCGTGCCGGTTACACTGAACTGGACGGAAAAAACTATTTACATAGACGTTTCGACCGACGTTTCATTCAGTGCGGTGGTACCCATCCGGGCGGGTTGAACCCTATCACCTAGTAAGGTAAGAAGGGAAGGGACCTACTGTTTTACGTGCCGAATCACGGTCAGCCTCTAACGGTCGAGCGGTGACCTATCCAAGTACTGACCGGCCCAGCGTTGCTTAACAATCAATAGCGACAGTCGACTGTCTGCACTAGGTGCCATGTCAGTGCTTCCCTTCATTTCATATCGCTTACACTGAACTGGACGGAAAACACGAACTATTCACATGGCCGTTTCGACCGACGACGTTTCATTCAGTGCGGTGGTAGCAAAGCAACCCGGCCAGGATAAACCCTGCCACCTAGTAAATTTCATATAAACAAAATGTTGCCCGCACTGGCTCCGCATATGCGATGCGCCCGCCTCGTCGCTTCGCTTGGAAGCAGCCGCGTCAGGTATCAGCGTGGACGGCGGCACGGGATGCGGGGCGCGTGGGAGGCCGCGCGCGAGCCACGCCGCCGCTCCTTTGTCTCGCGTCCGCCCGGCTTGGCGCGGGGGCGGCGCGGGGGCGGCGCGGGGGCGGCGCGGGGGCGGCGCGGGGGCGGCGCGGGGGCGGCGCGGTGGGCGGTGAGATCCAGCCGTCTCACATAGGGGCCAAAATGAGCAAAAGTTGGCGATAATTGCTGCAGTGTTTAATTATCAAAAAAAATTATAAAACTACATTAGTGGCAGCTAAATAATAATAATTTATTAAAGAAATAATATTAATAACAAAACAAAAAAATATTAAATAAAAAAAAATTAAAAATAAGCTTTTATATTGAAAAAAAAAGTAGCTTTTAAAAGCTTGTCGTGAAATATTCATAAAAAGGTGCGAATTTATTTCATTGCAACATTTTATTTTTTTTAATATAAAAGCTTGTTTTTGTGTTTTTTTATATATTTTATTTTGTGCATTTTAATTATTACTCATCAAGACAAATCAAACGAGCCGGAACACGATGAATTTATCTTGTGTAGTTTAGAAGTTCCTATGGCCCCTTCCGTCTTCATCATCAGACCTTGGACACCACCTAGGTCTAAAGTAATTGCTTGTCAAGACAAATCCAACGAGCTCAAACACGAAGGGTTTATCATGTGTATAGTTTAGGAGTTCCTATGGCCACCTTTCGTCTCCATCATCAGACCAGCTCGATGGTACCATAACATTGCATTGTCTTCGGAACTGAACCAACACTAAAAATAGGCAAGCAGAATAAAAACAGGGCAAGTAAAGTAAAAAATAAGTTATCCTGGCGGACGGAGGGGTTGAGGGGAAGGGTAGGGGGTGGGAGCAGGGTACCGAACGGGGATTGCCCCTAGCGGGGGGAAGGGTTTGGTACCTTTGAATAATACTACCAGTGAGATCGTACTAAGGTGTACGTAACGGAAATCTGACTCAGGTAGTTACCCGCTTGAAAACTGATACTTTCGACGGGACTTGAATATTTAATTAAATCAAAATAGTGCAAATATGTGCAAACTTTTTTTTGTGATAATAATATTAGATAAGTTCACTTACAAGAAAAAAGGGAAATTCCAGCTTGATATAGTTTGGCGCATTACTAAACCTTTCAGCAAGTATTTATCATTTTTATTTTCTAGGAGATTTCGACTGCACTTTGTCTTATATGTGTTAAGCTACTTTAGTTTAGTGTAAATATAAAGTAATAATGACAAAACAAAGTACTCACCTGTAGGTATATCACCCATTGCAAAAATAGTTAATTCATCAATAACAAAGCGAACACAAAATAATTTTAAACATTTCACTTGAGGTACTAATTTGTCGCAGGCAAGCACTCTCGTGAGAATGAGCAACTTGCGACTGTTATTGCAGCGAGCGTTGTAATTCGTTCATAGTTTTGACGATACATGTCGCTGCGGGGGTCAATAAACTTTATATTCGCATAAAAATAAAGGCTCTAATCGTCATTTTACTTTTCGAGTTTTCGCCAACTCTCTCCATACTAAGGCCCCTATGTGCGTCTGCCGCAGCTGGCGCGACGCGGCAGGGCTGGTGGCTTGTGGCTACTGTAGCATTGAATAACTCGTTCGTAGGTACTTATCGATCGCTTACGTTATATAACCTCTTATCCGGTTAAATAGAAAAAAAATCAGTTTACTTTTTCTTATAGTTTAAAACCGCTTAAGTACTTTTTTTATGGAAGCTGATACGGTTGGCTACATCACCTAAAAATCCGTGATGTCAGCCCATAACACCGGGCGAACTTAGTTCGGTGGAAAATCGACAGCCGCGTGGGAGCATACCTACACGCTCGCCCACGCAACTGCAAAGCAATAATCACTTTACCCTCGATCGTTTAGGTACATTTTCGCACGCAGCGATTGGCGACGTGAAACATTAGGCTATTAAAGCCGTAGGTATGGAACTTTTTCTATGGAGAGATTGATCCGTTACAAAGTAACTATTAAGTAGTCTGTGACCCGGTGTCCAATATAGACTAATTGGTGCGTCGGCGGATTGCCTCGAATCATGTAGCGATATTCCCAGCATGGCTCGCTTCATTGCTCGCTGACTGGTTTCAATTTAAAATACCCTGACTTTCAAGTACCCTCCATAGTTGTTTGTCTCCGTTCATTTAGCCCATTGGTCAAGGACGTACCGAAGGAAGCATACTCTGTCGACAGCCCTGACCGGTGGGCGGGGGGGGGGGGGGGGGGGGGGGGGCACCCGAATTTACGCGGCGGGGGCGGAGCGGGGGGAGAGGGGGTGGCGGCACAGTAGCGGCGGCGCGGAGACGGCGGAGTGAGCCGTCGCTAATGTACGCCTCCTAGTGGCAGACTGAGGAATTAACTAGAGGGGGCATAATAATTTATTAAGTTGGTGTATCCCTCATGAAAAACATTTCTCCTTGTATGTCTACATACCGCAAATGCTTTATTCTGACAATCGGGACTGGCAGAGTAATTGGTATTGTGCTGCAAGAACTCAGGTCCAACACCTCCGTCAATCACGACGTTTAGCAAGTACTAGGACAACATAATGATCAAGCAGCAAGTTTGCTACAAAGACTTATCAACGCATGAAGAATTCGTTGGAATGACCGTTCCAAGATATATTGAATATATCTATAGGTTTAAATATTGATTGGTTTTTTTAATTAAATCCGGTATGTGCCGAATGACCAGAAAGAGGTGGTATACCCGAAATAGCCAAATCCAACTGAGGAGGTTAGGTTCAAAAGGTAACAGACACTTTAGACATATTTTAGTCTTTTTTTTATTTAAAATGCCGAATTGCATCGATTCCACACCTTGTAATTATCAAAATGTACTCAAATCCGATTGATTTTAGCTACCAAAAAGTGAAATTTGGTAACAAATCCGAAAAAATCGCCACTAAATTATTTCTCTTAGATCACTTTACATCAAAAGGACAACAAATCCAAACCGATTCGGTGCATAATGCCGCCCTGTGGTTCTAAAAGTAACATATTGTCCAATTCTTTTCGTAATTTTGTGTGGGCACTTATCCGTATACTTGTGGAACAAAATGTAACAAATCCATTACTCCAGCACAAAAAGGCACAAATCCAAAATTCTAATCCATGCATTCCTTTTTCCGCACATCCGCACATTTTTTTTTAATCTTTGTATGATACGAATTATCTCTAATAGTAGTGTTTTTATATGAAATTAAAATAAATATTTCTGTAACGGCTTAGGGACCATAACGTTTTTTGTTTTTTCTGAAAAAAAAAACCTAAAGTGGATTTGTGACCGTTCCTGATCTCCTCCTCACCTCGCGAAACCACGCTTAGCGAGACACCATACCAGCGATATGCAGACCATTTATAGAACAGCTATCCAGCTTGTTACTACGACGTTTGAAGACTCCCAGCTTGAATGTATCGGGAAACACACTCACGTCAGTAGACAATTCCACACCCTGGATTTGCGACAGGGGACCGATTTTGAGAAACATGAGCTTTGAGGGTCCTTAAAAATTCATATGTCAACAACAAAAGGGCATCACTTATAATTTATATATAACCCCTCTTTTGCCGATGCTCTTTTCGGCTACGACGCGACATCTTCGTCAGCCTCGATAGCTCAGTGGTGCAGACAGCAGACTGTTGCTATTGATTGTTAAGCAACGCTGGGCCGGTCAGTATTTGGATGGGTGACCGCTCGACCATTGGAGGCTGACCGTGGTTCGGATTCCACGTAAAACTGTAGGTCCCTTCCCTTCTTACCTTACTAGGTGGTAGGGTTCAACCCGCCCGGGTTGGTACCACCGCACTGAATGAAACGTCGGTCGAAACGGCTATGTAAATAGTTTGTGTTCTCCGTCCATTTCAGTGTAGCCGGCACGACCGAAGGGAAGCACTGACATGGCACCTAGTTCACCCGGTGTTATGGGCTGACATCACGGATGTTGTAGTGTAGCCAGCCTTGTCAGTTTCAATAAAAAAATAAATAAAAGGTCTGTTTTTCTGCCGCTATTCTTTTTGGCAATGGCTGGGGCAGGCGAGCAGTGGCCCCCCTCGGTACTAATAGATCTGTAGTGGTAATAACAATAAATGCCGCCTCTAACTGGTCACGACTGAGTAAGCGTGCGGACGAAGCGCCACACACCGCTGCGCTGCTGGTGCCGCCAGCAGCGCCGTCGCCCGGGGAACGTCTTGGTCGAGCCAGCAGCCAGCTAGTGCCAGCCACCGGTGACGTCACTCCACTGTAGGTACCTACCTGTATACCTGCCAGCGTTAGTTAGTAATACTTACTAGGCTGTTCGCCCTGAGGTCCGATTCGACCTTTCGCAAAATTAAAAGATCCGTATATATGACCAGTGCGTCCTCCCGGCTATGAGTATGACGTGAGGGTGTTAAACGTGGACTCTGACGGTCGCTGTTGTCCAAAGGTTTAAAGTTGCCCAGCGAGCAATGGAGCGAGCCATGCTGGGAATATCGCTACGTGGTATGGTGCTTAACGAGGCAATCGGCCGACGCAACAAAGTAGTCGATATTGGACACCAAGTGGCAGTGGGCTGGGCACGTTAGCCGAAGAGACGACGACCGTTCGAGTAACCGTGTCCTACATTGGCATCCGTGGACAGGAAAACCTTCTTAATATTGTACTTTATTTTTTAATAATTTATTAGGATGTCCGCCATGAAATAACATATAGTTGAGAAAATTTCAACCAGCTACACATACGGGTTGACTGTAGAAATTGCCTAAGGCAATAAGCCCGCCCTTGCCAAACATTAAGTTCCATAAAGTGTATTATTATTCAAATTGTTCAAAAGCACAGCCCAGGACAGACGGACGACGCGACGTAGGTTTAGTAATAGACTTACATATGGATACGGAAACCTAAAAATAATTCATTTTGCAAACAAACAACTGAAAATTATTTACACACGATAACTAAATATATTATTACGTTTATTTGCAAAAAAGGCCACGGCTCAGAATTTTGCTCGGGTGAGAGGTAGACCCGGCCGCTAGTTTCAGCCGCTAAGTATATACCTTGTGTGTGTCTGCTGCTGTGTTGTGTTGTGTTGTGTTGTGTTGTGTTGTGTTGTGTTGTGTTGACTTGTGTTGTGTTGTGTTGTGTTGTGTTGTGTTGTGTTGTGTTGTGTTGTGTTGTGTTGTGTTGTGTTGTGTTGTGTTGTGTTGTGTTGTGCTGTGCTGTGTTGTGTTGTGCTGTGCTGTGCTGCGTCGCGCCGCGTCGCGTCGCGTTGCGTTGCGTTGTGTTGTATTGTGTTGTGTTGTGCTGTGCTGTGTTGTCCTGTGCTGTGGTGTTGTGTTGTGTTGTAGAATGATGTGAGAGGATATTGTGTGCGCGTAGAAACTATAAAACAACAAGGATCGAAAATATAGCAAGTAGCTTTAAGGCGTGTTCGCGTTCACTCGTATTTCTGCCCCCAGATAATGAATATGTGACATCGCGAGGTCCGCCCCTCCCGGCGGCCCCTAGCGGCGCCCCTCGCCACGGGTGGGGGCGCCGGTGGTCCCTAGATCGATATCGCGACGTCCGCCGCGTGATAATGACGAGACGCGACGCCGCGAGGTCGCTCCGCCCGCCGCCGGAGCGACGCCGATGCGCGCCGCGTCGCGACGCCGCCGCCGCCGCCGAGGTTGGTTGGACATCCGCGACGCCTAGGGCTGTCAGTTGTCGCATACATACACACACGCTGTACACCGACAAACGGAGTAAGCAGAGCAATCGGTGCTGCGCTGCAAAAACTTCGGAAAATTTACAGCACAACACCGACGACCACGTTTAGCAAAGTAAGGCAATATAAATATGAAACAGCAAGTAAGGCACGAAGATTACTGCATGACTCCGTTTATGACCGTGCCAACACACTGTCCCTGTGTAACAGGTGGCGCAAATGTTTATCATCCATTAGTCCCATCAAGTAGTGAAAATTATATCGTTCAAAATGGCCTAATTTCAGGTATTTTTGTATATTTTGTATGTTTGTATTTTTACATTGTAAGCTTCGGTAGCTCAGTGGCGCGGTCGGTCGACTGTCGTTAAGCAACCCTGAGCGCGGTCAGTACTTGGATGGCTGACCGTGGTTCGGATTCCACGTAAACTGTATGTCCCTTACCTTCTTACCTTACTAGGCGCTCGGGTTGATACCACCGCACTGAATGAAAGTTCGGTCGAAACGGCTATGTAAATAGTTCGGGTTTTCCGTCCAGTTCAGGGTAGCCGACATGAAATCAAGGGAAGCACTGACATGGCACCTAGCTCACCCGGTGACATCACGGATGTTGTTGGTGATGTAGCTAAACGTGTCAGTTTCCATAAAAAAATATATTTCCTCGATTTTCCCATTACTTTCGGCACAATAAATCAATATTCACAATTTCTTGTCCAAGGTTGTCATTCAGGGCTGCGAGAATCTGGGCATCGGCTTCTCATGCGAGAGGTCCGAGGTTCGAATGCGGTCGGCGTGTACCAATGAGTTTTTTCTGCCGAAAAAATTTACGTGCATACCTAAACCTGCTGCTTCACCGTTCGGAACCGGTGTAAAACTGTAGGTCGTAGGTCCCTTCCCTTGCCCCTTACTAGGTGGTAGGCTCTAATTGTAGCCGACTGGGTTGCTACCACCGTAATGGATGTAAGATGGCCGCATAGCAGCCTCGGTTGTGTTCTCCTCTAATCCAGTATAGCCAGCAATCCAGGGAAGTCTCCGGTATGCCACCTACCTTCTCGGAGGTGATATTGGCTGGTCGGAGCATGTGCTTTGGCCCCTCCGACTCAGCCACCCATATCGGATAACATAAAAAATAACATAGAACCCAAAGAAAGAAGTCTGGATTGGTCAGAGCGTGTGATCTTGCGGGTAAATGCAAATGGAGCGTTTAGCCACAGAAACTAAATAGGTAGTTTAGCGTTTACCAGTAGACCCACTGGTGGATCCACAACCCGTATTCACCCGTACTCCTCTTTCAAGGCGCCGCTTTCGCTGGTTGGAGTAGGATGCAACACAATCAATCAATAAAAAATTTGGATTTTATTTTTTTATTCCAAAACCACGGATCGAAACAAAAAAGTAAAAAGTTACTGATTTAGATATGTATTCAACAAATAATTTTTTTTTTTCCAAAGCCCTGATTTGGTCACGTTGCCTTAAATACGTTTTTATAACTAAATTCAGAGGTATATTCATAATTATTTTCTATCGAGCGAAGTTAATCAAATCGTGTTTTCAAAAAGCTATCGATCTGCGCTGATAGATGAAGTTGAAAATATGTAATATTATATTAAAACTGAATCTTTTGGGTAAGTAATAATGGCTGAACACTTCTTGAAATTCGAGTAACCGGAACTGAATTTTATTTAGCCTATCCTGTGCCCCGTAGAGTACGCGGCGCGTAACTTGGCCGCTGTGCGAGCGGGACAGCGTTATACCAGCGATCGCATGCGTATAACGTCGTCCCTCTCGCACAGAGGCCAAGTTACGTGCCGCGCGCTATACTAAGTGCTTGTAATAAGTTTCATCGAATTCGGATGATCGGTTTAAGAGTTATGGAGGAACATACATACAAACATACATCATCATCATCATCATCATCAGCCTGTATCGGTCCACTGCTGGACATAGGCCTCTCCCAAGGCACGCCACCATACATACATACAGAAAAGATTTCTAAAAATCGTCAATTTAGTTTTAGTATCATACATAAAGTCTTCAAACTCATTATCTCATAAAACAAAGTAACTTACTCCATGACCATCCCTTACAGATTTATTATCGTAGTATTGATTCACGATAAGTACTATTTTCATGCATTTTTTGTGTATAAAGCACCTGTAATATAGCTATATATAGTTTCATGTGCCTGACCAATAAACGCTTTATTGATTTGATTTTTTATTTGACATACACACATATCGTCACGCCACCGTTTTTCCAACGGGATACCTACCTATACAACAAGTCTCCACGCGCACCGTGTCTCCTGACGCACTCTGACGCTCTACCAAACTAGACAAGATGGCTCTTTTCATCCGAATTTCTTTTGCGCAAAATTGTCAGTTTGAGTTGTAGACTTAATGCCTGAAGCGCTGCAGATGTTTACAATTCACCTGTTTACAATGTCGCTTCTAAGTATTTATGTTCATGTCGAGGAGTGCGGGGGAGGGAGTTAGCGGCAGCGCGGGGGGGAAGGGGGAGGAATGCGTGCGTGTGCTAGTGAAGTATGCAGGCGGCACGCCGCGCGCCGCGGCCCACTATTCCCCTATCAACCGAGCGCCGCCGTCCGTCGCGTCTCGCCTCCTCCGCGCCGCGCCATCCGAATTCCAACGACGCACGACGCTGGCCTTATCGCGCTCTCCCGACCCGCCCCGCCGCCCCCGCGCCTCCACCCTCCGCCTCCGCCGAGCCCCGCGCGACGAGATCACATCGTATGGAGTCTACTCTAGTCGCCGCCGCCGTCGCGCCGCCGCGACGCCGCCGCCGCGCCGCTGCCGCCGCAACTTTTATCCTTTTTTAACCCCCGACGAAAAAAACGGAGGGGTGTTATAAGTTTGACGTGTGTGTGTGTGTGTGTGTGTGTGTGTGTGTGTGTCTGTCTGTGGCATCGTAGCTCCCAAACGGACGGACCGATTTGGATGCGGTTTTTTTTATTAGGAAGCTTGTTTAATCGGGATGGTTCTTAGCTATGTTTGTAATCAAGTAATCAAGTAATTAAGTAATAAAAAAATTAAATATGTTAAAAAGTGGACCGATTTTCATGCGGTTTTTTTAAAAAAGCTTTAAATAAAAGTTAAATTACAAATTTAAAAAACCCCCGACCCTTAAAAAGTCAAAAATAATTTTCGTTTACTCACTTAAAGGAGTCGGGGGACCGCTAAGTAAATAAAATATAATAACTCCGAGCTGCGCGGGAATTTACTTAGCGGTCTACCGACTCCTTTAAGTGAGTAAACGAAAATTATTTTTGACTTTTTAAGGGTCGGGGGTTTTTTAAATTTGTAATTTAACTTTTCCTTTTTTTTTTCATGGATACTGACACGGTTGGCTACATCACCTACAACATCCGTGATGTCAGCCCATAACACCGGGTGAACTTGGTGCCACGTCAGTACTTCCCTTCGGTCGTGCCGGCTACACTGAACTGGACGGGAAACACGAACTATTTATATAGGCTTTTCGACCGACCTTTCATTCAGTGCGGTGGTATCAACCCGAGCGGGTTTAACCCTACCACCTAATAATATAAGAAGGGAGTCATATACCTTTGTCGCCTTTTACGACATACACGGGGAGAGATGCAGTGGGGCTATTCTTTCAAAGTACCGGCCCCACACGGTACATCTCCGGTGACTTTCGCTAAAATGATGTTTGATTTTCATACTGACTATACATTGCTTATGTTTACATGGCACGCAGGCGCCGCGGCGGTGGCTGGGAGAAAACGGCCGCCGATCGCTATTCTGTGACTGCATACGTCACCTTACTGTGTAGATAGATGCTAACTATATTATACCTAACTTGGTTAAAACGTAATCTTACAAAGTAACACCTCAAATCTGTTTCTAAATATGTACATGAATGACTACAATAATTTGTCTCACGTGCGGAGACAGTGTGCAGTGTGCACCCATTTTGGTGACTTGTATTTTATGTTTATTCGTCCGCCTACCCGGCTCCCTGGTCCGGAGAACCGAGAAACCGATCATTGGATGGATCGGAGCGAACCCGGTTCGTGTTAGGTAGACAAGCCAATAGCCAAACATATTCAAAGCTCTGTCTTAAAAGTTCTACCCTATCTGGCACACGCTGCTCCGCTGCCAATTTTGCATATAATATTAAATTCAGTGTAATAAATTTATTTTTATGGAAACTGAAACGGTTGGCTACATCACCTACAACATCCGTGATGTCAGCCCATAACACCGGGTGAGCTAGGTGCCATGTCAGTGCTTACCTTCGGTCGTGCCGGCTACACTGAACTGGACGGAAAACACTAACTATTTACGTAGCCGTTTCGACCGTCGTTTCATTCAGTGCGGTGGTGCACCAACCCGGGCGGGTTGAACCCTACCACCAGTGGCGGCTGGCCCTTAAGTGCGCTCGTGCGCCGCACTACCACAAAATATAGCGCCTTCACCCGAAAGAAATAAATCAATTAAAATATTAAACATTCTCCATGATTGTCACCGATCGAAGTAAAAATATCAAACTGAATTCGTTCCTATTTCCTAGACAACAAGGCACGATTTTGCTGTACGTAATACGTACTACATACGACGTATCGCCGCCGAGCTCGCCGCCGAGCTCGCCGCCGAGTGCATTACAAAACACCGCGAACGTCTACTATGAGAAAATGTCAAACGCCGCTGCCCCGCCGCGTGAAACAAAACACTCTTCATACGATTATGTGTGGAACAAGGTTGCATTCTGCGTGTGACACACGACGGAAAAAGAAGGACAGTATATTGTGGAAAGACGCGCGTGCGACACGTCGCGGGCGATTCGTTCTGCTTGTGAGTCCGTCTGCTGCGCTGTCATGTGATGATGTCACATACCCGTTAGCGCGCGAATATTTAAAATGGAATATGGTTAGGTTTTGTGGTTTCTGTCGCGTGATACTGTGAATTAAGTGGTGCCGATATTTGCCTAAGCGTTGGATAAAGGTAAGGCTTTACAATCAGGTGATCCCGGGTTCAATTCCTACTTTTGAAATGCTTTTATTTTTATATACTTTTTGAAGTATTTTTGGGACATTACTACTGTTTTCTTTTTGAAAGCTGCAGTAGTGTTGTGGTCTATGGGTGTGTTCATAAAGGTACTAAAATGAGTTAAAAACTTGTTTGGATTTTTTTTTCTTGTTTTTTTGCAACTCATTGATTGTCTTAAGAATATTCATGCTAGGTACGTACGCAGGCGTTTAAAAAATTCGTAAGTCCCGATCTTAAAATAACATGACGGGAATGTGTTGGGAAATTTGGTATTTAAGTACCTAGGTAGGTACTTAGCGCACTGCCGGTCACGTAAGTCACCAGCCGCCACTGCCTACCACCACACTGTGGTGATTCAAATATAATAAGATTCCTATACTAAATAATCTATTATCATATCTAAAAACAATAATAATATTAATAAAATACCATCAGTAGCTTGGGTTCGCCCCGCCGCCGCCGCCGGTGATGGTGGAAACTCCATTTCTTTTTTGCATCAATTTTACATTTTAATGTTTATTTGTAAATAAGGTAAAAATTTAAAATTGTTATAAAAAGAAAATGTGTGAATAAAAAAATTTAAAGAAAGAAAACTGTGTTATTTATCTTCATAAAAAAAGGTAAACATATTGAGGATAACCAGCTTAGCTGACGGGACGTACATAGATTCTGGACGAGAACTGCAGCGCGATTTGCAAGCACCCCCATTTTTATTCCCACAAAACAACCATGAATGGGTAAATCAGCGAGCACATTTCACAAGTATAGCCAGCAATACAAGGAAGCCTCCGGTATGGCACCTCCCTTCTCGGAGGTGACATCGGCTGGTCGGAGCATGTGCTTGGGCCCCTCCGACTCAGCCATCCATACCGGATTACATAAAAAAAAAATTATCACCTACTGGTTTAGTTTGAAACAACGAATATATTGTACCGTGTGGGGCCGGTACTTTAAAAGAATAGCCCCACTGCATCTCTCCCCGTGTATGTCGTAAAAGGCGACTAAGGGATATGACTCCCTTCTTATATTACTAGGTGGTAGGGTTTAACCCGCCCGGGTTGGTACCACCGCACTGAATGAAAGGTCGGTCGAAACGGCTATGTAAATAGTTTGTGTTTTCCGTCCAGTTCAGTGTAGCCGGCACGACCGAAGGGAAGCACTGACGTGGCACCAAGTTCACCCGGTGTTATGGGCTGACATCACGGATGTTGTAGGTGATGTAGCCAACCGTGTCAGTTTCAATAAAAAAAAATATATATATATATATATATATATTTTATTTTCAAATGCAAGCTCTCTCCATACCACAACGCGCCCTGGCGACGCTCGCGAGACGCGGCGCGCTGCTAAAATGGCCGCGTTTCGATACACATCAGCTAATGAGGGTCCGGTACGTACGCACCGGGGACGGACGGACCCGTCGCCAATATAGTGTGTACCTTACGCGTGTGTACCCACCGAGGTACCCACTCTGTAGTCTGTCCACTCCGCCATGCCCGCTATCTCCTTGTATGAGTAGGTACCTACGTATAATTTATGAGTATGAGACACTTTAAGCTTCTGCAAGATATTTCATTTCATTTCAATTATTCGTTTCAGTATTAGGTTCTACACCGGTACCCTTGAGTTCGTCACAAATTAAATACTGGAAGCCGGCGTGTCAGTGTCGTCACCACGGACGCAATCTGCGCCCACACTCCCTCCACCCACGCGCACGTGATCTACCTCGCCCGCAGACCAGCACGACGCATCCTGGTCACTAATGGCACCCTCACAAACACAAGCGGTGGAAGTAATACGTATTTTTTAATGGTTGGCTTAAATATTAACTGAACATAACTTAAAAACCGGCCAAGTGCGAGTCGGACTCGCGCACCGAGGTTTCCGCACCACAAAAGAAAAACATTGAAAAAAAACACGTTTCTTATACGGGAATCCCCCTTAATTTTTTACTTTTTCTATTTTTTATTATTAGTTGGAATATCCGCCATAACAACACATTCTGTGAAAATTTCAACGTGCTACGGTATTTCCAAAGATACAGCAGTAGGACAGACAGCATAGGCTTAGTGGATAATAGGCTTCCGTACGGGATAAGGAAACCTAAAAAATGCTAAAACAAGCTCGTATTTTATGTGATTTGTAGGTTATTTTTATTCTTTAATGCAAATTGTTTTTATTGGTGCATGACTTAAGTAAGTATGTAAGAATTATTTTTAATATTTATTTTAATGATGGGTATGATATTGTTGTAAATTTGTTTTATGGTTTTAGCTTAATTTCTATAATTTTATTTTATTTAATGTTGTCTATCTTTCTATCTTATATTATACAAGCTGTGCCCGCGGCTCCGCCCGCTCTCATATTTCACTTCACTGCTAACCTCATAAGCCATTTAGCGTGATAGTAAGTAGCCTATAGTTGATGGGAAGAATCAAGCTATCCGTAGATTTTTTTTTATTAAAATCGGTTCGGTGGTTCTCGAGTTATAAGCGGACAGACAGACATACACTCAGACACTCAGACACTCAGACAGAAAGCAGACGTTGGATTTTATTATAGGTAAGTAAGGAAGGATAAGGATAAGGATAAGGATAAGGAAGGAAGGAAGGAAAGGAAGGAAGGATAAGAGCAACATGTCTACGTAATACTATCGACAATTGCCTCTGCGAGACAGATTTTTCTAGTGTAGACAGCCGACGCGCGGTGCCTAATACTTCAAAGGAAGATCAGACACAGCCAATAACACCACTCCTCTCGAAACCACACTCAGAGAGGCGCCATGCCGGTTATGTGGCGGACAAAGAGGTCGTCGTCTAATTTATTGACACGTCTTTTGAAGGTCCCCGGGTGGGGATCGTTCCATATTTTCGCCGTACGAACCAGGAGAGATTTCAAAAAACGATGTGTTCTTAGAAGTTGGGTGTCAACAACATTATGGATGTTCCGAGCGAGTCCGGCGGGTGTGTCGCAGGAGGGATGAAACAAGCCAATTCATCAGAACACCGTACATGGTAGTACCTATAAAACAGGTTAAGGGTACCAAGGCGAACAATCCGCCTGTGGCGCAATGATTCCCGATTGTTCGCCTGTGGTGTAATGATTCCCGATCGTTCGCCTATGGTGCAATGATTCCCAATTGTTCGCCTGTGGTGCAATGATTCCCGATTGTTCGCCAGTGGTGCAATGATTCCCGATTGTTCGCCTGTGGTGCAATGATTCCCGATTGTTCACCTGTGGTGCAATGATTCCCGATTGTTCGCCTGTGGTGCAATGATTCCCGATTGTTCGCCTGTGGTGCAATGATTCCCGATTGTTCGCCTGTGGTGCAATGATTCCCGATTGTTCACCTGTGGTGCAATGATTCCCGATTGTTCGCCTGTGGTGCAATGATTCCCGATTGCTCGCCTGTGGCGCAATGATTCCCGATTGTTCGCCTGTATCGCAATGATTCCGGATTGTTCGCCTGTGGTGCAATGATTCCCGATTGTTCGCCTGTGGTGCAATCATTCCCGATTGTTCGCCTGTGGTGCAATGATTCCCGATTGTTCGCCTGTAGCGCAATGATTCCGGATTGTTCGCCTGTGGTGCAATGATTCCCGATTGTTCACCTGTGGTGCAATGATTCCCGATTGTTCGCCTGTAGCGCAATGATTCCCGATTGTTCGCCTGTGGCGCAATGATTCGAGTATGTCTCCAATGGAAGCGACATATCCAAACCATAGCACTATAATCACTGTCCACTTCGGCGGCGGCGCGGCGCAGCGTCGCGCGAATAACCGTGGCGCCCGAGGGCTAGAGCTTGTACATAAACACAGGTTGGAATCGATACATGCCCACTATACACTATGCAGATACATAGAGCGACTTGATTGCCGCGTGACAAGTAGAAAGGAGGGCTTTAAACATCCGCTGATTACCTTTAACGATGTGTGCGTGCGCGCTCCCGATACGATTCGGTATAGCCGCGAGGGTCCGGCCGACACGACGCGGCGCGGCGTCTGCGGAGACCGGAGGGTCTCCAGCACCGCACACCGGTGTCCCCAGCACGCGGACCCGCCGCCTCATCCGCCGCCGCCGCGCCGCCGCCGGCGCGAAATTATCCCCGACATCTTTAAATGGAATTTCGCGTGCGCGGCCGCGGATCGCGCGGCCACCAAGTCCGTAGACACTCTATCGCTTCAGCCTCGCTGCCGGCGGTCGGGGAGTTTCAGACCGGGCTAGGGGGCGCCTCGGACGCGGCGGCCGTTCATCTGCGCCCCCGCCGCCGCCGCCGGCCGGGTGGGGGTAGGGGCCGGTGCGGTGGCGGCGGCGGCGCGGCGCCCCTACGCCGTCACGTCGACGACGCTTTGCCCATCGAATATTCACACACGCCAGCTACAAGATTGCCGCCGCCTATACATAGATAGCTAACTAAACTCCGCCGCCGCGGCGCACCGCGCACCGTGCCTACACGGTACATACAATTCTAGCTACCTAAGTTAACGAGTATATAGAGACTCCTAAATACGGTTATGTGCTCTACAATATCAAACTACTTAGGTTTCACAAGCCACGCTGCTGGGAACCTATACTTACGAAGGCTATTACTGTTAGGCAAAGTACACCGATCATATCGCACAAGCTTTTAATTTGCCAATTTATCAATTTTCCGAAAATAATCAAATAACGCTTGAAAATTTGTAATGCGCCTGTGATCGACCTTTAATATGGGTCAGTGCCGTAAATTTAGTTTGATTAGTGTAAGTAAATGTTGGCCGCTACCCACGGTACAAAGAAGTAGGTTTTTTAAGCTTTAACTATGAAGCATGATAAAATTGAAGATACATCGTACATATTAATATGTACCTATTTACTACTTTCGCAAAATACTAAAGATAATTTCAAAGTTTAAATTTTATTTCAGTATGTATGTATCCACAGTGTATGGCTTCGCTCGCGTGAAATTCGTATTTAAAAAGGAGAAAGTAAGTAAACCCGCTACCGTATGTTTATTTCGGCGCGTGGAACAATTCGATTTGTATGACAGCCACATCTTAGCGTAACCGGAACTGGATTTTATTTAGCCTATCCTATGTCCCGTATAATCAAATGTGCTTGTACGAAGTTTTATCGAATTCGGATGATCGGTTTAAGGGTTATGGAGGAACATATATACATACATACATATAGAAAAGATTTCTAAAAATCCTCAATTTAGTTTTAGTATCATACCTACATAGAGTTTACAAATGTAATCCTTCCTTACCTATAATAAAATCCAACGTCTGCTTTCTGTCTGTCTGAGTGTCTGTCTGTCCGCTTATAACTCGAGAACCACTAAACCGATTTTAATAAAACGAAATTCTACGGATAGCTTGATTCTTCCCATCAACTATAGGCTACTTACTATCACGCTAAATGGCTTATGAGGTTAGCAGTGAAGTGAAATATGAGAGCGGGCGGAGCCGCGGGCACAGCTAGTATCTCATAAAACAAAGTACTGTTACTGACCATCCCTTACAGATTTATTATTAGTAGTATTGATGATATTGATCTTTAAGGAATTATAACTATGCACATAGTAGATATAGTAGATAGTATTTCGAAATTATATTAAATTACCTAAGTAAGTACATTTTATTAGCGAACGGCATTGGATGTCTTAACTGTAATTGTCTCTTCGTGGGTTTAATAAGAGTTACGCCAGACTCTAGCAGAGCCGGCTCAACATTATTAACATCTATTCAGCGTTAACGCCAGAGTGGCGCAAATTACGCTGCCCCGAAGCGTCCACTCTAGGGCGCGGGGCCGCCGCCGGAGGGGCGCGGGCGTCGCGACGCTGGCGTCGCGTACGGGCGTCGTATCGTAAACTTATTTTTTTCGCGGCGCACAAAGGCCGGGGCGACGCCGACGCCGCCGCCGCCGACGCCGCCGCCGCCGCCGCCGCGCCGTCGCTCTAATTCCCTGGCGGGCGGCGGCGGCGACGCGGCGCGGCGCATATCGGCTGTGCTGTCCTAACCTAACGCCCGGCCCGGTGTACAGAGCAATCAAACTAATGCTTTCTGAGAAATTAAACTGTTCTTGAGATGCCTGGTTTTTCCATGTGATATAAAAAACCGGCCTAGCGCGAGTCCAACTCGCGCACCGAGGGTTCGTATCGCCATGTCATTGTCAGGGCCACTCACGCCATCTATGGCGTGTTTATGAAATGCTTCATATTAGTTAAAATTCATGATTAGTTAAAATGGTTCATAGTCTTTTCGGTAGATGGCGCGCATACACTTTTTAGTTTCTTCTAATGGAACCCCCGTGATTTTTTTACTTTTTCTTAATTTATTATTTATTGTTATGTCCGAAATAATAAGTAAAAAATAACACATATTCTGTGGAAATTTAAACGGGCTACCTATTACGGTTCAAGAGATACAGCACTCGGACAGACAGACAGACAGACAGACAGACGGCGTACGCTTACTAATACGGTTTGACACCTGAAAGCTCTGGCGGCTCCTGCGGGGCTCCTGCGGGATCATGCGGATCCTTTCGGAAACGGCTTGGGTTGACTCGGCTCGAAAGCGAACCAAGCTAATCCGATATTCGTTTTATCGTTTATGTAATTTGGTGGCTCAGTGGTATAAGAGTGTAGAATTTTTATTTTTTCAATCTCGACCATGGGTTGACAAAAGGGACTAGTGTCTCTTTTGCCAAAATTTGTTATTTTGTTTTTTTTTTAAGCAATGTTAGGGTGTTTAATATGGTAAATTTTTTTTATAACCACCTAAGAAAGCTTTATTTTCGGAAATACAAACGTAACAAAAACGACATGCGCCGCCTCAACATTAGGTTAGGGTTAATATAGAGAAGATGCGTCGCCGCGACGCATCTTCTTTATATTAACCCTGGTAATTTTTTTTAAACCACCAAAACATCACTCATACCCTTCGAGCAGCTCGGAGCTAATACCACACTTTCCTTCGAGCCGAGTGTTTCGGAAAGGAGTTTCCGCAGGATCCGCGGGAGCCTGCGGGAGCCGCCTGAGCTGTCACGTGGCGGACCGCTTACTAATAGGGTCCCGTATCGGATACGGAACCCTAAAAATTAATATTCCATATGCTCAGCTCATGTAGCTCAGCGGAGACAATTCATCTTCGTTCGATACTCGAGGTTAGCACACCGCGCGCGGTCGCTCTTTGTATTGGTTACCCTACGACCGTCGAGACTGGTCGTGGTTCGGATCCCACTTAAAAATGTAGGTCCCTCCTCTACCTTAGTAGTTAGTTAGGTAGGGTTTGACCCGTATGGATTGGTACCACTGCACTTAATTATGATCGGTCGAAACGGTTATTAAATAGTTCGTGTTTGCCGTGTTCAGTGTAGATCTTCTCGTGCGGAGGTCCGTGGTTCGATTCCGGTCGAAAATTTACGTGCACACCTTCACCTGCTGCTTCACCGTTCGGAGCCGGTGTAAAATTGTAGGTCCCTTCCCTTGCCCCTTACTAGGTGGTAGGCTCAAATTGTAGCCGACTGGTTTGGTACCACCGTACTAAATGTAAGATGGCCGCATAGTAACCGCTAGTACAGTATAGCCAGCAATCAAAAGGGAAGTCTCCGGTATGGCACCTACCTTCTCGGGGGTGATATTGGCTGGTAGGAGCATGTGCTATGGCCCCTCCGACTCAGCCACTCATATCAGATTACATAAAAAAAAAAAACTTTCGCGGATCTCCACGTGCCACGATCCTGACACACCGCTGCTGCCTCTTCCACTCTCATAATGTCCATGCATGCTCGTCGGTTACGGGTACTACGCACTTGACCCTTTTTGAGCACATGCCCGATCTGGTCCAGGTACGTGCGTCTAGGGCGACCCTTTCAGACTCTTCCACTCACATTTGCTCGATAAATTTCATAGGCTACACTGTGCGTGATAAACATACATCGGAATCCGCGGGGCACGAATGATTCAAGGTTGTTTAGTGATGGGACAATGTATCCACAAATATCGAAAATCGATCGTTATTTTAGAATAATATGGAATAATGTCGATTATTAAAACTAAGAGTATTTCTATAGAAAATAAAATATAATAAACAAATGTTGTATTTACTCTGTAGGTACAATACAAATCTGTTCAAACCACAATATTAGTTTTATTAGTATGGAATAGAAAGAATTTGATTTTTTTTACCAACTTACACGTGTTACATCATAATGATATTGAAGACTTTTTTGTTACTGTTATGAAACTGAATCGATTAGGCTATAAAAATCAACCACCTATTTTTTTATTTAAAGACATAAAAAAATATTTTACATAAAAAAAAGGCCAAGGTCCAAAAAAATAGGTCTTACAAAATTAGTTCATAGTACGCTAAGGGGGGGTTCTGTATCGGAAATAGATCACTTTTAAAGAACAAAGAATTTTTTTCTTTTTACAAATTTTTTTTTTAATGTTAAATGTAAAAAAAATTTTTTTCTTAATCGTTTCGGTTTCATGCCAGGAACAAAAAAGTCTTCCAACACGTATATCTCTTTTTTTCAGAAATTGTGAAAAACCACAATTTTAGTTTTATTAGTATGGAATAGAAAGAATTTAGTTTGTTTTACCAACTTACACATGTTACATCATAATGGTCGTGAAGACTTTTTTGTTACTGTTATGAAACTGAATCGATTAGGTTATAAAAATCAACCACCTATTTTTTTATTTAAATACCTACATAAAAAAATTTTTTACTTAAAAAAAAAGCCCAAGGTCCAAAAAAATTTATATAGGTTTTACTCCCTATGATACAGAACCCCCCCCCCCCCCCCCCCCTCCCCCTTAGCGTACTACGAACTAATAATTTTGAGGACCTTATATAAATATGTATTATATTTACTTAATCATTAACATAAAGTATACATGTTTATATAAGTACTGTAGGTATATAAGTATTCAGGTCTGAAATATGACATGAATAAAATACAATAAACAAATAAATATGAGTATCGATAACAGTGTCGATTGTTTATTGATCGCCGTAGTCAATCCCTAACAAGGTCGTATTCGTGCCCCGCGGATTCCGATGTATGGTGATAAACCGCGCCGCGCGCCGCCTCCGCCGCTCCGCCTCCGTCCCCGCCGTCTCTTGCACGTCCACTCTCTCGATATAGCGAGCTATATATACCTACTGCATGTACATATAGCTGCTATACATGTAGCAGGCTCTAGCACGGCACCTAGATAGCTAGCTAGCTACGCGCCCCGCGGCGCGGCGTGCAGTCGCGCAGGGCTGCCACCCTGTTCATTTATATTGTATTGTGATGTATTTATAAAAAATATCTAGTTTGCAAGATTCTGAAGAGTTCCAGGAGACAATATTTATGAATCAAATGCTGAATATAAACAATGCGTGAATCTACTCATCACAGAGCATCAAATGCGCGCGCCCCTCCTAGAGGCGCCCTGAGCGCGATTTCTCTACAACGCCGTTGAAGCATGTGGGCGTGGCCTATGACTTACATATGTGTGTTGTGCGTGTGCATTTGTTTTGTGCGTGTGCCTAACTTGCTCCTCTTTGTGTGTAGTGTCGATACTAGCACACACACACACATACGAAGCGCTAGCAGCACTGCGTGTAGTTTTTGGGTTTCAAATATTATCGCTTAGGGCGCCTCTAGTAGGGGGCGCGCGCGGTAGGTATTTGATGCTCTGTGCTACTCATACTTATTCACACATGGTTTATATACCTATACCTACTATATATAAAGAGTGATTCAATTCCAAATTTCATACATTGGCAACACTGTAAATTAGATAGCCGTCAATAATGGTGCGTGTTTGAAACGTCAAATATTAGCGTGAAAGCACACATTACTAAATGCATCGCTTAACCACCTCTCAACTGTTTATTTGTTCTACAAAAATACATTAATATAATAACTGTGTATAGACGTTTGCGGCAAGATTATAGTCAATTTAATCATCGTATCCGGGCCATCGGCCTCACCATCACTCGCAGCAGACTTACTCTGCCCAGGCTGTGGTTTATATACAATATCCTTTATTTCACATTTTTTAATTTTATATTAATTTTGCATATATTAAACAAAGAAGTAATAAAAATACACAAAATTAATACAAAAATTAAAAACGGTAATACCGCCGGCGGCGGCGGGAGATAAGCATTCAAGCACGCCGGCGGATGCAGGCCGTGGCTACGAAGCTCTCCGAGACGACGCGAGTCTAGCTTCGAGCGATGGGTGGTGGTACTAGACACGTAGGCCACCACCACCACCATCTCGGAGAGCCCCGTATCCGTATAGTTTATATTATCAATATGCCTAAAAGAGAAGCAACCCTGAAAGAATGGAGCAAATAAGCTTACAACCGTCATATACTGACGCACTATTGACTTATAATATTAGAAGAAACGACTTTAACCTACCAGACTAATTAATTAAACCGTGTGGGGCCAGTACTTTAAAAGAATAGCCCCACTGCATCTCTTCCCGTGTATGTCGTAAAAGGCGACTAAGGGATATGACTCCCTTCTTATATTACTAGGTGGTAGGGTTTATCCCGCCCGGGTTGATACCACCGCACTGAAATGAAAGGTCGGTCGAAACGGCTATGTAAGCAGTTTGTGTTTTCCGCCCAGTTCAGTGTAGCCGGCACGACCGAAGGGAAGCACTGACGTGGCACCATGTTCATCCGGTGTTATGGGCTGACATCACGGATGTTGCAGGTGATGTAGACAACTGTGTCAGTTTCCATAAAAAAAAATATGGCCGCATAATAGCATGTTTTTATGTCCAGAGTTGGATATAAAATGTGTTTATGAAATAACATTTAGGAATAGTGGTTTTTATTATTTTATCCATTTATTTACAATAATTTTACATATAAATTATACCTAAAATATACAAAACTTATATATAAAAAATTACGCCTAAAAGAGAAAGTAAAGCAAAGTAAAAGTAAAAAGCTTTTATTATTAATTTCTAAAACATAAAACATACAATTTAAAGTAGGTTTCTCACAGATTAATCCTGAAAGATAGGAGCAAAGAATCTTACAACCTAACTATAATACTATACTAGTTTAATACTACTACTAAGCGCCTGGTGGACGAGTGGCCTGGGCGTCGTTGTCGGCTTCTCTAGCGAGAGGTCCGAATTTCGAATCCAACCGGCGGCGCGGCGTGTACGAATGAGTTAAAATCACTTTAACCTACTAGAGCTACACTAATTAAATACTTTAAAATATCTGTCAATTCACTGGCTACGGTGCCTATTCACTGGCTACGGTGCCTATTCACTGGCTACGGTGCCTATTCACTGGCTACGGTGCCTATTCACTGGCTACGGTGCCTATTCACTGGCTACGGTGCCTATTCACTGGCTACGGTGCCTATTCATTTATTCGAAATTAAAGTGAACCCTCAATACCGGTAATTTAATCGGGAAATAAACTTAACAGAAACCGGTCCATAAATTCACGCCCGGAGCCAACCCTGCCCGCTCTGCGGTGGTCGCGCACCGCGGCAGCGCCTTGTTGCCCTCCCCTGCCCCCTCGCACCGCGCTCCCGCCCGCCGCTCGCCCCCCGACGGAGAGGCGACGTTAATTTCTGCGCGTCGCGAGGGTGGACCACCCACCACCCCCCGAGCCTTCTCCGGCGACGGCGATTGACAACGCGCGCGGAATTTATCGGAGGCAAACACTCGCCTTCGCTTACACTCCGTGATACCCTCGCCGCCGCCCCCTGTAGCTCAGGCGAGCCACCCCTAGCCGGTCTACTTTACATGTCCTTTGCCAACTATTCTACGGTTTCGATGATGGTCAAACAAACAAAGGTTGACTGGAAGAAAGCAATTGTAGTCATAATGCCAGCCTCGATCGATAGCTCAGTCACAGATTACGTAATAGTTACTTCGTAACAGATAAATAACTCCATAGAAAAAGTTCCATACCTTCGGCTTTAATAGTCTACTGTTTCACGTCGCCAATCGCTGCATGCGAAAATGTACCTAAACGATCGAGTGTAAAGTGATGATTGCTTTGCAGCTGCGCGCAGTTGCGTGGGCGCGCGTGTAGGTATGCTTCGCGCGGCTGACGAATTTCTACTGAATTAGGCTCGCCGGCGGTCCACCGGGCGGTAGGTAGTTAGCACGCGCAAGTACATAGAGTGCGTAAGCCCTGGCTCAGTGGTGCAGACAGTCGACTGTCGCTATTGATTGTTAAGCAACGCTGGGCCGGTCAGTACTTGGATGGGTGACCGCTCGACCGTTGGAGGCTGACCGTGGTTCGGATTCCACGTAAAACTGTAGGTCCCTTCCTTTTTTACCTTACTGGGTGGTAGGGTTCAACCCGCCCGGGTTGATACCACCGCACTGAAGGAAACGTCGGTCGAAACGGCTATGTAAATAGTTTGTGTTTTCCGTCCAGTTCACTATAGCCGGCACGATCGAAGGGAAGCACTGACATGGCACCTAGTTCACCCGGTGTTGTGGTAAGTGGAGTAAAAAATTAAGAGAGTTCCGCATACAATAAACTATTTGTGGTGCGGATACCTTGGTGCGCGAGTTCGACTCGCACTTGGCCGGTTTTCTAACATTTGTGTATAATAAACAATTTCTATTCTATCAAACATATTATCATGTCAATAAACATATCTTTAGGATAATTGTGGCGGACGACGATGGCTCCGCAGTCGGCACATCTTAGCTAGGGAAAATTAGTATAGAAAATAGCGTAGTGAGGCAGCGGCCGGCGTAGTTATAGAAGTAGGTTTTATAAGTTAGCATAGTATAGCATAGGCGCGGGCTAGGTATAATTAAGATAATATAAGTTAGATATAAGTTAGTTATTAAGAAATATACCTTTTACAAATCGTAGAATAAGTTAGCCTATAAGACTTAGCCCGTTAGGTTTAATTAGCTTTAACATATTAACTAGGCTAGATATAAGTTTTCCTTTTAATAAATAAATATATCTGGTCGGTCTTTTACTGGAGCATACACGGACGAAGCGAGTAAGGCAGAGGGCGGTAGTGTCGCATAACGGGACTCATAGCCGAGCCGGGCGCCTATTCCCCCGCCCGCGCATTATCGAGCGACACAAGCGCGCTGGGCCGAGCGGGCGGGGAGTCATATAAATATAGGTGCCATTGCGACCAGTGTTGCCAACTTAGTGCTAGCGCCACTAGATCTGGTGGTTTGGAATCCCGTCTGGTGGCCAAATTTGCGATCTAGGGTCTAGTGCTGAGTATGGTGGTTTGATCAGATTTGTTTAGTGGTTGTGCAAAAAATTTTGTGTTTAAATCGATGCAACACGTACCTACACTTTCCCCAAGGATCTGTTAAACAAATTGGAACCAAATGTGTTTATGCTGCACCCATTCCATGCGAAGAAGTAATAGGTATTATTTTGTATGCAACCATCTGTCCTTTGATTGCAGTGATAATAATTATTATGTATACTAAATTTGATCTGTTTGGAAATGATCGTACTACTCTTTTATTTGAAGATCCTGAAAAGGACGTTTGTCCGGTTTTTCATTATTCTGAAGAGCAGACACAGCCTCAAAAACCGGAATGTTTGTTACCTCAGAACTTTCGACAGGGTGAAGCGATTTTGATTTTTTTTTTATACCAATAAGATACTAAAAAAAAAACTGTGAAATAAAAAACTATTTCAAAAAATATAAAAATCGCCTTGAAAAATGTACGAAATAAAAAAAAATCGAACCCTAGAGTTGAAGGCGGTGCTAAAGCAAGCAAAAATAACCGACCGCCTTCAACTCTAGGGTTCGATTTTTATTATAATTTTTTATTTTTGAGTATTTCTGAAAATCTGGGGATATTCTGGTGGTTTCGACTGGCGCATCTGGTGGGCGAGCTAGAAAAGAGTTGGCAACACTGATTGCGACCGGCTCGGCAGACCGCAGCGAACCACGAGAGAGAGAAGACCTCCAGCAAGACAGCAAGAACACAGCAAGCACAGGACGTATACTCCCACAAGCGGTCGAGTTCGTCGGGCAAACAAGAGCTCCATTCGCTGTCTCTCTCTCTCCGCTGCGCGTCTCACGTTTGCGGCACCCGCACAACCGCAAGCCTGCCGTACCGTCTCGTCCGTCGTTGCTCCGGTAGTAGGCCGGCCTACTATTTACCGTCGAGCACCGGAGTTTTATTTCGCGCCCGTACAAACGTTATTCCCTCTCCGCGAGTCGCTGACCGAGTGACTTGGGTGTCTTCGTCGATCCAGAAGAAGAGAAACACTACAGTCCACCGCTCCCTGAGCGTCGATCTTGAACAATAATAGTGATTAGTAGATTCGCTTAGTCTGTTTTACAGAGTACTTCTAACCATAGGTACAGAATACTTCCACAGGTATACTAATCTATCACGCTTCACTGAGCGCGGTTTCGCGAGGAGAGATGTTTTTGACTCGTCGACACATGGATGTCGACTGCACCATTGATTCCTCGGCTTGTTCGTTGACGTAAAAAACCGTTCGGTTTTTTTTTTATTCTACTTTCAATTTTCATTTGAAAGCCGCAGAGCTTCGCTTCGCGGGCCGCGGCACAGCATCCTACATACATACATGCACAACCAGCCTTAAATATGCCAGAAAACGTCAGTTCATTGATTGAGTAGTTCTCGACTTATAAGCGAATGCAGAATCGAGGACGGCGCGGCGCGTCGGTACAGATTATCCGCTAAGATTTGTATGTATGTATGTATGTGTATACAGGGTGTTTGATGACTATAGGTCAACAAGCAAACCAGGTACTCCTGAGCCTATTTGGAGCAAAAAAGTTAGATGACATTTTGCTCTACGGTGAACTTTTTTTTTCCATACAAAACTAAACACAATTATTTAGTTTTGTATGAAAAAAAAAAGTTCACCGTAGAGCAAAATGTCATCTAACTTTTTTGCTCCAAATAGGCTCAGGAGTACCTGGTTTGCTTGTTGACCTATAGTCATCAAACACTCTGTATATTCTTTACTAGGTTTTTCTCGCGACTTCGTCCGCGTGGATAACTGAATTTATCGATAAATTTGGGCCAATTTACACAATGTCTTTATGAATTATAGCCTATATATTATTCTGATGTATAAGCTATAATTGTACTGTAAAGTCTAATCAAAATCCTTTCAGTAGTTTTTGCGTGAAAGAGGAACAAAGATCCATACATCCATCCATCCTCACAAACTTTCGCGTTTATAATATTAGTAGGATTGAACACCAATTTATACAAATTAGGCACAATAGGCGAGCTTAATGCCGTCAGGAATTCAATTCAAACTAACCTTTGGGATGGGGGAGAAGTATTTGCAGGCGAACAAGAATAGTTTGTGGTATTACGCAATAAAGCAATATGATACACTATAAACTAATACTACATAAATACTTTAATAAATTTATCTGCTGTACAGTAAATAAGTCTATTATATTCTAAAAGTCTAACACGTAAACATTATTGAAAATCACCCAGAGCTCAAGTCTTATTGACATTAGCTCAAACATTAGCTTTTTAAATTTTGAAACTTCCACCGAAAGGGGTCGCACATGTTTGCATTTGGCCTACACATATTGACACAGCCGACGACGGCAGACTAAAACATTTTTTTACATTTGAAAATGTTCCTAACATTGAAAAGTCCGCCCCGTCCCGCACCGTGCGCGCTTCAATACTATTTGTTCTCGACGTCTATACTTCGATCTCGATGTGAGATGATCTTCGATCTGGGGAGGGGGTGAGAGGGAGGGAGGGAGAGAGAAGCGATAGTTTATTATCATATTTGCGTTTAAATCTCAGTTCAGTGTAGCCGACATGAAATTAAGGGAAGCACCGACATGGCACCTAGTTCAACCGGTGTTATGGGCTGACATCACGGATGTTGTAGGTGATGTAGCCGACCGTATCAGTTTCCATAAAAAAAATCGGATATGCTATCAAATCGAGTCTACCGCGAGCGAAGCCGCGGGCAAAAGCCAGGTTTAAAATAAAATTTAACGTCAAAATCGCAAGCAGTGGTTTACAAGAAACGCAACTGGGAGAAACAGACTTTTGGTACTGCTAAGTCTTAACGGTCCGGACGAGTGAGTACTGGGTGGAAAAGCTTCCCGGGTAAAGCCCGCAGCATCCAAGTATCTTCAGCCTATTCTAAACACACAGATAGCGAACAGTATCTTAGCTTTCATCGCTTGACCGCTCGCCCGCCGCAAATACGAATACAAATGAAGGCATTAACAGCTCGGGGGCGGCTTGCGGGGCGGTGGGGGCGGCGTGGGGGCGGGAGGATGTATGAACGCCGCCGGTGCCTGCGGTGGCCGCTCGTTAACTCGCCTAGCAAGATCCTATCTCACTGGACACAGCGTCCTACCTACCGTGCTACTCCAGCGCCAAGAACGTTGAATAGGTTGGACTTCGGACTGTCCAATGCATGAGAACCAGCGTCGCCAAGCTCCGCGGGCAGCGGAGGGGACGGCGCGCGCTCTGATTGGGTGGTATCGGGTGGTATCGCGCTCTGATTGGTTGGTGACGAATGTTATTTGTACGTCTTTACAAATATCGTGTTACGCTGGCGCGGGGAAGGTCCGACGTACTTACCTATTCAACGTTCTTGTCCAGCGCGATCCGACGTCTGGACTCGCTTTGACATCTAGATTGGCGGCGGGTGGCCGAGCTGTCTGCGCGTCGGCTTCTCGTGCGAAAGTCCTAGGTTCGAATCCGGTCGGCGTGTGCCAATGAGTTTTTTTTCTGACGAAAAAACTTTCGTGCATACCTATACAATGACATGCTGCTTCGCCGTTCGGAACCGGTGTAAAACTGTAGGTCCCTTCCCTTGCCCCTCACTAGGTGGTATGCTCAAATTGAAGCCGACTGGGTTCGTACCACCGCACCGTACTGAATGTAAGATGACCGCATAGCAGCCTCGGTTGTGTTCTCATCTAGTTCAGTATAGTGTGGGTGCTATAGCCGCAAGGCTGGTGCGCTCGGGTCAGTTGCGGGTGAATAGTTCAGTGTAGCCAGCAATCCAAAGGGAAGTCTCCGGTATGGCACCTACCTTCTCGGAGGTGATATTGGCTGGTCGGAGCATGCGATTTGGTCCCTCCGATTCAGCCAACCATACCGCAATATATAAAAAATATATAAAAATATATAACCACAACACGAGCTGTATAGAACCGCGTCTACGCAACACGTTTGTCAACATGTTGTCAGCCTCGGTAGCTCAGTGGTGCGGTCGGTCGACTGCTGTTAAGCACAAGTGGGCGCGGTCAGTACTTGGATGGCTGACCGTTGGACCGTTGGAGGCTGACCGCGGTTCGGATTCCATGTGAAACTGTAGGTCCCTATTCCCTTCTTACCTTACTAAGTAGGTGGTAGGGTTGATCCCACCCGGATTGATACCACCGCACTGAATGAAACGTCAGTGGAAACGCTATTATAACACCCCTTCTTTTGCATCGGGGGTTAAAAATACTTAATAGTGTTCAAAATTTATGTCCCCCGTTCATGTCGTAAAAGGCGACTAAGGGACAAGGACAAGATTCCGTGCTAAAGGGCGACAGGCTAGCCACCTCTTTTGTTTATTATTGTTTATTGTATAATTTCATCCACAGGTAGGTAACCTACGCTTGGACATGTCGAAAATTCCGCCAGTTCTAAGTTCAATGCGAAGAAGAACTGACAAACAAACTTCGCAAGTCACAATGTTTTGTTAGTACCTTATAAGTATTATATTATAGTAACTTACAAATAATTAACCCATACTACCGCTCACAAGAGCATTAATATTTACAGCATAAACATGAATACTGAAGAATCTGACCACACTGCCTATTTAAATTACCTATATCTGGCGTATAGTGCCATCGTCAATTTTGATATTTCATATTATATCAAGTCAAATAAAACAATTAGTTTACGTTTATTACAAAGAAATGTAATAAGTCATATTAAAAATCAAATGATACAAAGTGTATCGAATTGTCAAAATTTGTTAGTGGGAAAAATAGTAGTCAGACTCTTAGATAAAATTACGGTCAGTTAATGCATCCTTAATACTGTAATAACTCTTTTCAATTAACATTATTTTAATCCGTCGTTTAAAATTATTGTCATCTAATTGTTTTATGTTAGGAGACAGTTTATTATAAAATCTAACACTATTACAAATAAAGCTTTTTGTAGTTTTAGCTAATCTATGTCTTATTAGTTGTACATTATTCTTACCCCGTGTGTCATAGTTATGATTGTCGGAATTGAGAGAGGAATCATGAATGTATTTTCTGGCATAGCATATGTTCTGGTAAACATATGCACTTGGTAAAGTCATGATTCCTATCTCTCCGAACGCTGTCCTACAAGTATCTCTAGTTTTCATATTTAGGATGTACCTCAAGGCCCTCTTCTGTAATAAAAATATTCTATTTGAGTCTGCTGCATTTCCCCAAAACATTAGGCCATATGACATGATGCTCTCTCCTTGGAACGGTCCTTCCACCGAGTCATGCAGCGGGTGGGTTTTCAGCCTTACTTACTTACTGCTTGATAGTTATCTTATCCGAATACTTTGCTAAACGTGGAGGTCAGTTTTGTGCTATAGTTTACAAGAGTACCTGCAGCACAACTCCGATTACTCTGCTTACCCCGATTGTCGAGATACAGCGTGTGATATGCATGTATGTTGTGATGATTTTTTTTTAGAAATAGTGATGACTCGTACTGCGTGGGCACTTGGGCAGTGGCAAACATTCTTGTAAATGTAGACTAAGTGAACGTAAAAAAAAGTATCCAGCGAAGTTTCTTGCCAGTTCTTCTTCGCTGTAATAATCGAACTGGAAAAATGTTAAATGCTAAATGTTAAAATATGACGAATCCGAGTGCAGTGTACCAATGTCTATAGACGATGAATAAAGAATAAAGAATATGTTAGGTGTTTCTGCAGAAATATACGTCTATTCGCCCTTTCCTATATTGTAATAGGCATTCTGTATCTCGCGCGGATCCCGGCAGACTACAAGGTGGCAGAGCTAACTATTATAAGGCTTCTACGTATATGCAGAGTAGAGAGAGGCTGTGGGTGGCTATGGTCAACGCGCAGGGGTCTCGGCTCGCCACACCGCACCGCGGACTGTAGCGATACGCGCCGCTGCGCACAGCTTCAGCGCTTCAGCCAGCAGTAAGTAGGTATACATCGTGGACCATACTTAGGCTGACATTCATAGTCGTTCCAAAGTTCGAAGCTTAGCACTGTCTAAGCTAAGCACGAGTCCGATTAAAGTTTACTAATATTTTGTACAGGACTCTCATAGTCGAGACTAACGCTTAGAACGAACTATGCTAAGCCAAGCAACGACATTCTACTTTCTGGACAGGCCCTCGTTATACATTTTACCGATAGAAAGGTGCGATTGGAGTTCTTCTATATATTGCCAATATTTAAAACAGCGTAAGTGCGCGAGCGCCTCATACATCACGTTACGTTTCCGCTCTGTGAACGTCGATAGAGTAGGACGGTTAATTGGAAATTTGATACGTATAAGGGAGACAACGATTGGAGAGTGTGCTGAATGCTCACAAATAGCGCGCCTCAATTCGGTGCGTTGTATGCACAGAGCATCGAATTCGATGCTCTGTGGTTGTATGCCACTTCCCGATAATTTTAATTCGTTGAAGCCAAGTAATAGTCCAAGTTAAACGTCACTTTTTTTTCTTTTTCTGGTGGGATTCGCACCATTGCTCATACTGAAATATAGGATGTTTTTCGTAAAGATCCCCCATTTCATCAGAGTTGACTGTCACACTCACGCACGCTGTCAGTCAAACCGCAGTCAGGAGCAGTAATAAACGAATTTCTTATTTGTTTGGTTGCCATTATTAAAAAAAAACAAAATTACCTGTCGTGAGGTGACAGGACAGCCAGTGTGTCAATCACGTGTCAATGCTCTGTGTATTCTATTCTGCGCTACTCCCTCATTTGTAATATAATGAAAGAGACAGAAAACTCGTAAGTTCGCTTTCGAGGTTATAGTCGTCGTAAGACTTGACTTGGACTTGGCTTAGTTTTCAAACTCAAAGACGGTTGCTTAGCGTGCGCACGGCTTGTCTATGAAAGTGGTAAACGTCAAAGTTTGAACTCAGAGACGAACTAAGTAAGCACGCTCGTTGCGACTATGAATGTCACTCTTAGTCCCCACTATGGTCTGGGTCTAACAGTGAGTTAGGTCCACGCAGCACGCATTATTATTTTGTTGTCGCTTTTTTATTTATAGCGCGGCATGTTGCGCCGAGCCACCCATAAGGTGTCAAACGACGCCCATGGATATTCGGTGGTATGCGGGGGTTGCGAATGCCATGCTGGCCTGACAGTAGAGCCATGCAGGCAAGATCTATGAAAGGCCTGGCTCTTCAAGAACCCGAGACTGTACTTGGGGGGAAATATATGGCCAGAGAGAGCGTATTGAAACTTAGTTACAATGAAACTTTGAAACTGATGGTGAAAACCGCATTAAAATCCGTTGCGTGGTTTAGGAGGAGTTAGCGGATATACAGACAAAGGCGGGAACCGACTTTATTTTATTATACTATTTAGTGATTAGTGATGATGATTGTGATAGTGAAGTGATGAATTAAGAAATTAAGATTCTGTCATATTTTTACTCGTCCTCGGGACTTTGGGAGGTCATAAGTCATTATCATGGTATTAACTTCATCAAATGATGAAGTTAATATGATGATGATTTCGAAGAACAAGGATACATCGTAAAATGAAATAAATTTTATTTCGTGCATATACAATCATAAACAAAAAAGTTACAAGCGGCTAAAGCTGGGATTTTGGTAATTTTAAAAAATAAAAAAAATAAAACCGTATCTCGATACCACGTGAGACCTGACAAAAGGTATCATAGTTCAAAACCTTGCAAATGACCCCACTTACCTACAAAAAAAAATTGTCGGTCGAGTGCCGAACAGCCTGTATATTTACAGTATTTGTATCATAGTGACAGCACTGACTGACAGATGTCATATGAAAGTTCTGACTATTGCGCGAAATTGCGAACGGATTTTAGTTAGTCGGATTTGTCTCCGTTATTTGTCAGTGCCGAGATGTAGGTAATCACTAGCCGATGTGAGTCTTGAATCAATATCGCGCACATGTCCACGATCCGTGCCCCTTATTAATTAGTGGAGCACAACAAAGTCCACTCCGCCCCCGCCTCCACCCCACACCCCACACCCCCGCGCGCCGCCGCCCCGCGCGCCGCCCCCGCGCCGCCTCCTATCGGCTTTCCAATTACGCCGGTAGCCAGCCGGCGGGCCTGTGCGCGGGAACCGATGTCGAAATGTTTCCCTCATGTCGGCTTAGTGTTCTGCGGCGAAAATGGTAAACACTTTAGGAGGCTCTGTTGTTCGTCTTTTTTTAACATTGAAAAGTTTTTTCGATCGCTTCAGTATAGCCCCCCATTTTCGCTGATAGTGTGAAATCGTCCTGGTGTCGCGAGTTTTGGGGCTACTCGAGTGGTTGAGGGCTCAAAAGACGCGTATCGGAGAGCGAGGAGGAATATCCGAATGTATGAAATAAATTGTGAAAAATCAAATCACGGCTCTGCAGATCCTCGGGTGACTTTGTTAGTTGGGTTCTGATGATGGAGCCGGAAGGAAGCCATAGGAACTCCTAAACTAAACATGATAAGCCCATCGTATTTGGGCTCGTTGGATTTGTCTTCGCAAGTAAACTCTGGTCCTATATGATGTTTAGGGTCCTGATAAGACATAATAAACCCGTCGTGGTTGGGCTCGTTAGATTTGCGTCACTATTTCAAAACTCAAATGTCAATGCAAATACTGTACTCAATAAAAATGGTGATGTTTTTGGACGAAGTGATTCTTTGTGAATAAATAAATATATATTTAGGTTAGGTTAGAAGATGCGTATTTTTATATTTGATATTTATTAATTTGTTACTTTAGTTAGACATAATGTCAAGCTTATCTTTTTTTCTGTCTAAATTTTAGTTTACATTTTTTAAGCTGCTTGTGTTTTTGAAAAATAATAAAAAATATATAAATGTAATATTTTTTTTATTTTGTTGAGTTCATTTTCAATGTACCTCGAAAGTCGTGTAATGCACGAGATCTGTGATTTTTTTTTTTAATTATGTAATTCACACAAATTCCTGTACGGAGAGTCATCACATCATCTTCTAGCGACCTGACTGGCTGACGGACTGAATTGAAAGTTTCAACGTTCAACTTTCTCAAGCTGAAGGAAGTCATTTCCGATTATTGAATTCGCTCGTCTTCCACCCCAGTCACTTATACAAATCGAAATCGAACACTGCTCTACTATAGACGTCAAAGCAAATGAAATAATAAGATACCTACTGTTCGGATCGCGGCCTAGCGCGGTACGCTGAAGGCGAGCGCCCCGCGCCGCCGCGTTTGACCAGAAACGTATCTGAAGCGGACGACGAAACCTCCTCCTCTGCCGCCCCCCGCTCCGCCGCCCCCCGCCTCCTCCGCCGCACCGCGCCGCTACTCCGTCGTCAATTAGCAGCAGGGCGGCAGGAGGCGCGCGAGCCTCGCTACACACCATACATAGACATTTTAATATAATAATATAAATGATGTGAATAGTGTATAATATTACCACTATTCACATCATTTCCTCCTTACGTCCTTTCCACCTCCGCACCACGCGCGCTGGGTAGGGATTGCATCCCTACACGCTGGACTATTACCGCGGATGTGTATCCCGGCTAGGTGGACAGATGACCTAAAAAAGGTAGCCGGGAGTGGATGGATGAGAAGAGCGGAAGACCGCGTGTGGTGGCGTGCCTTGGGAGAGGCCTATGTCCAGCAGTGGACCGATACAGGCTGATGATGATTTTTTTTTTTTTTTATGGAAACTGACACGGTTGGCTACATCACCTACAACGTCCGTGATGTCAGCCCATAACACCGGGTGAACTAGGTGCCATGTCAGTGCTTCCCCCTTTGATCGTGCCGGCTACACTGAACTGGTCGGAAAACACTAACTATTTACATTTAGACCGTTTAGACCGACGTTTCATTCAGTGCGGTGGTACCAACCCGGGCGGGTTAAACCCTACCACCAAGTAAGATTAGGAGGGAAGGGACCTACAGTTTGATGATCTACAGTCCAGATGATGATGATGTATCAATTGGTTATGCATATTAGTCACGGAACCGGCAACCGGTAATATGTACGAATTGATTCTTATCACGTTTCTTGTATGGGGCCCCATATTTTTTACTTTTTGATGTTTCACGCGCTTAATTCTTCACTTTATTTTCCATACTCTTATTTCCAATTAAGGACAGTGATCGACGTCGATTACTCTGAAACTATGAACTATGATTGGTACTTACATCTAATAGTATCTAGGTACTACAAAGTATAAATTTCATTCCTAAATGTTCTGAATTTAGAAATGGTCGATATCGAACCAATGTTTGTTTAAAATATCGTTGGCATAATAAATAAATAATAGAATATAATATAAATTTTTTATTGCGCGCAATTCAGAGAAAAACAATACACGAAATTAAACAAGAAATACAGGATTGCGCAATGGCGGCCTTATCACTGCTTTCCAACTTTAAATTGTAATTCGTAGTTTCAAATTTAAAATTGGAATTGGTCGACCGACATTGTTCCTTCGGTTAAGCTTGATGATATTCGTAGTTCTAAATTTAAATTGGAATTGGTCGACCGACATTGTTCCTTCGGTTAAGCTTGATGATATTCGTAGTTCCAATTTCAAAAATTGGTTGACCTAACATGGCGTCCGGCCGCGAGACGCTCCGGGCGCGGTGCGGCAGTGCGGCGGCGGCGGCGCGGCGTCGTCCGCGAGCCTCAGCAGGTTACATTATGTACATCGGGAAATTCGAGCCGCGTCTACCGCTTATATACCTCGCTATATACCCACACGTATATACCCTGTGTGTCGTCTCGTGACGCTACGGGGTACATAGCCTTTAGGAGCGGAGACTGGTCGCCCGTGTTCTTGATCTGGCTTCGTAGCGAGCGAAATTCTTGAGACAAAGATATCCAGGTGGACGAAAATCCATTGGCCATGAAGACATGGTATCTACGAGAGTTGATCACCGTTCAGTGTACAAATGTAATGTGTGTGTAGTTTCACAAAGGATTTCTCAATAAAGATTTAGATATTCATCTCAAATGAGTATTTTTTATGTTTATAAGATTCGCTGTTTCAGCGGCTTCACTTCGCTCAAAATATCCTATAATACAATACAGTAATAACAATACAAAAATACAGTCATGTAACCCCATGCACAATAGCTAATGAGGGACCTAGTTGGAGCGTTTAAACGAGTAACATATAGACAGAGAACAATAACGAAATTCTTACGAGAAAATATATAGAAGACTCGGTTAATTTAATAGCAAATCCGATTTAAACGCAAATAATACCTAACAAACGATCGCTCCTCTTGTATTCTCTCTCTCCCTCTCTCTCTATCTCTCTTTCGTCCATACTATACTATACTTTCTTTGATACTGCTCAGCCCTAAGTTTATTTAACGTGATGGTATATATATAGCCTATAGTGAGCCTCAAGAAATACTCTTTCCAATGGTGCAAATCGCATCATAATCCGTTCAGTGGTACCGGAGTTTACTTCAAACATACATACATACAAACAGACGTTCACTAACTTCGGCTAAAATGTAACTGTCCGTTAACTCCTGTCAAATGACGACAAAATAACTGGTTGGACGAACCGAGACTTAACCGGTATGGTGAAAACGGCCATAACATATCATACCATGCAACGCCGAGAAATTTGAAACTATTAATTTGGGCAACACGAAGCGACGTCTAATCCTCCCGGTTCCACTTCAGAATGCAAGACGCCCGGCAATTAGCGGAGGCGTGGATGACGTCAGAGGTGGACCCAGGGGCCCGGGGGGGCGCGCGGGAACGCTTTCGCCCTCGGGAGGGTAATAGGCGGCGGCGGGTCGGGAGGCTAGCGGGGGGAGGGGGGGGGACGCTTGTCGCTGATTATTATTTTAGAGTTTTTGCTCGCAGCCACTTTGGTATATTTACGTTTGGCGCAACCGTTACGGCGGCGCGGCGGCGCGACGGCGGCGTTACGCGTTACGCAGCGTTACGCTTGAGGGAAAGCGCGGGAAGGAGAAGCGGGAGGGGGAATGCAATTAAACAATTTTCTTTTGTCAATGTGGATAAGATATCGTCTCTATTTCACGGGGAGTGTTCGGAGGAGCTGTTTAATTCTGCCCTCCCCATTCCACCTCGGCACTACGCGTACTGGGCAGAGGATGCACCCCTATTCAATCGACCTACCACGGATGAGCACCAACTGGTTACGTAGGTATTTTATTCACAGAACCGGGAAAATGTGGACCGCACTCCCTGCCCATCTATATCCCCCCAAGTACAGCCAAGTACCGTGTGGGGCCGGTACTTAAAAAGAGCACTGCATCTCTCCCCGCGCATGTCGTAAAAGACGACTAAGGGATAAGGACGAGATGCCGTGCTAAAGGGCGACAGGCTCGCCACCTCTCACCTTGGCGCGGTACTTCCACCGAGTCATGCAGCAGGTGGGTCTTCGTGCCTTACTTGCTGCTTTATCGATTGAATCTTGTTCGAATACTTTGCGAAACGTGGTGGTCGGTGCTGTGCTGTAATTTACCTGAGTTCTTGCAGCACAACACCGATTACTCTGCTTACCCCGATTGTCGGGATTCAGCGTGTGCGATATGTATGTATGTGCAGCCTGGGGTTTTTCAAAACGGGCGTGAAAAGGCCCTGTCAGGCCGGAATGGCATTCGGAATCCCTGTGCATCACGGAATGTCCATGGGCATCGTTAGACACCTACTTGTAGGTGAAACATTTATTTAAATCTTCTTTAAAATGTACACTTCACGAACTGCACAATTTCAAATTCCGTCACGTAGAATAACCGCTCGATGTCGCCGCGCGTTGCACTACCAAGTTGTAGAGAAGTAAAGTTGTCTAGTACCTACTCAGTACGAGCGAGTGTGTCGGTCGGTACTGGCAAGCTATCACTTTTGCCGGCAGCCGCCGCCACCGCGTCGTCGGCGACTTCTGCTCTCACTTCTGCGAGTAGGTCAAAGTTTAACTAAACTTTACTTAGGTAGTTTTTAGGGTTCCGTATTCGTCGTACGGGACCCTATTACTAAGCCTACGCCGTCTGTCTGTCTGTCTGTCTGTCTGTCTGTCTGTCTGTCCGTCTGTCTGTCCGAGGGCTGTATCTCTTGAACCGTAATAGGTAGCCCGCTGAAATTTTCACAGAACATGTGTTATTACTTATTACTTATTATTGCCGATATAACAACAAAATAATAAAAATAAGAAAAAGTAAAAAAATCATGGGGTCCCCACACAAGAAACTAAAAAGTGTATGCGCGCCATCTACAGTAACGAGTATGAATCATTTTAACTAATCCATAGATGGCGTGAGTGGCGCTGACCATGACATGGCGATACGGAACCCTCGGTGCGCCAGTTCGACTCGCACTTGGCCGGGTCTTTTAAGTTAGGTGGTGGGTGGCACCGTGGTTAAGGTAAGGCATCGCAATTTCATGCGAAATCTCTCTCTCCTCCGCTGTAGATAGTCAAATCTCGTCCGCTATAGTCACATTCCGTATGATATAGTCACATCTCGTCCGCTGTAGTCACATTCCGTATAATATAGTCAAATCTCGTCCGCTATAGTCACATTCCGTATGATATAGTCACATCTCGTCCGCTGTAGTCACATTCCGTATAATATAGTCAAATCTCGTCCGCTGTAGTCACATTCCGTATACTATAGTCACATCTCGTCCGCTGTAGTCACATTCCGTATACTATAGTCACATCTCGTCCGCTGCAGTCACATTCCATATACTATAGTCACATCTCGTCCGCTGTAGTCACATTCCGTATACTATATTCACATCTCGTCCGCTGTAGTCACATTCCGTATACTATAGTCACATCTCGTCCGCTGTAGTCACATTCCGTATACTATAGTCACATATCGTTGGCTATAGTCAAATTTCGTCTGCCATAGCCACATTTTGATGTTCTATAGCCACTTTTCGTACGTTATAGCCAAATTTAGCCGACTGGCCCACAAGCGCCTCCGTCGGTCGCCATCGACAATAGCAATTACAGTGCCTGCCCAGCGAGTGTGAAGCACAAAGCGATCGCAAGACATCTACCGCCGCCCCTGGGGATGGAGCCGCCGCCACACCGGGGTCGGGGGCGGAGGCGGAGGCGGGGGCGGAGGCGGGGGCGGGGGCGGAGGCGGGGGCGGGCCCACCCCACGCGCAGCGGCTCTCACGCTATATACGCTCTAAAGACAGAGACACAAACTTCTAATAAACGCTCTATCTAGAATTGAAGAAAAACATTTTGTTAATTATCTAGCAACTACAATCATATTGGTGTATGTATTACATATATATTTTTTTTATATGAGTATGTTTATGTAGTTTAAGTATTTTACATATGGAGTATTTATATTATTTAATGTACTTATATAAGTATGTATCTATGTATTAATATGTATTTTTTTATCTATGTTCATGTATGTATATAATATTATAGTGTGATTTTAGGCGTTCAAGTTATCTTTGTTGTTTTTTTTTTTCATTAATTTATTAATATGTTAAGTGTTGTTTCTTTAAATACCTACAATAAAATATATTGTAATAGTGTGGTTGACCGGCAGAGATTGCCTTAGGCAATAAGTCCGCCATTTGTTATATAGAATTTATATTAAACAATAAAGCATATTAAATAAATAAATAAATAAATAGGTCGTACATAATTATTTGTTATGTACATATTATTATGTAGTAGATATATATTTATATGATGTCATTAATTATAATTATTAAATTACCACACTTTAATATTTTGCTACTTTCTACTTATATTTTACCACATACCTACGATCCTCAAACACTCAAAAAAGTCGACTGTGAGAAATATATGTATGAGAGAAGTTCGCCTTTGTACCTCATGTAAATTATATGTCTTATATTTATATCTGTAAAACGTTTTGGAACTAAAGTGATTTCTGTCTATCTACATAGTGGTGTGGAATCTGCTGAGGGGGTGGGGTAAACCCCCTCAGCACATTAAACTAACTACAAGAACTAAAAAACTTATAGATATATCGAAAAGTAGAAACTTCATCAAAATACATTTAATATTTGATCAGTTTATAAATAAGATACTATGTTTGTTGATTACAAATGGTACCTAGTCAAGAGTTAACTAATTATGCGGTCAGAGCCTCAAGATATTATTTTATCTGGTAAGGCCTGCTTTACAGTGTAGTTGGTTTTCTTTGCAAGGGTAGATTTTATGTGTTACTTAAAAAAATATATCATTGACTATTGTTTGTACTGTAATGTTTATTGATCATTCATATGGCAGTTAGATTACACCCACGAAGAAGAACCGGCAAGAAATTTCGCAGGGTATTTTTTTTTTCATGCATATTACAAGTATTTTAGCGACTAGCCACATAATAACACCGCCTACAGTCTGCTTACCTCTTCTGGTATTTTATTATATTATTATAATGTTATGGACAAGTATGTATGTATGTATATTTATTTGTATATAATATTCTATATATTTAGTAATTTATATGTATTAAACATGTATGGCTTATATTTTACTAGCATGTACTTATATGTATGTATTAATAAGTATTCTTATTATTAAATTTATCTCCAATTGTCACGCAACTCTTTTGCTACTACCTACTTACATTCCACTATATTATCGAATCTCAAACATCCAAAGGTTGACTGTAAGAAATCTCTGTAAGGGATAAGTCCGCCTTTGCACCTTATGTAAATTTTCCAATGTATTTGTTACTGTTTAATGTTTACTGGAGCAATAAAGAATTTTCTATCTATCTATCTATCTTATACCATATGAAATAAATTTTTTCGACATTTTGGATTATCTGTGCTAACTAATTTGAATATAATTTTTTTCACTCCAAGTAGCTTTCTGCATTTATTTCCTAGCATAGCAGATATTTTGATAAATATAAACACTGGGTAAAGTCTTAATTCCTACTTTATGAAATACATTTCTACAAGAGTCCCCCGTTTTCATAATGACTTTTTTCTATCCAAGCAAGAATAGAACATCGTCAAAACTACAAATTACAATAAAAAATAATTTTCGTTTACTTACTTAAAGGAGTCGGGGGACCGCTAAGTAAATACCCGCGCAGCTCTGTACGAGTATATAAACTCAGAGCTTTTATAGAGTATTTACTTAGCGGTCCCCCGACTCTTTTAAGTGAGTAATCGGAAATTATTTTTGACTTTTCAAGGGTCAAAGGTTTTTTAAATTTGTAATTTAACTTTTATTTCAAACTTTTTAAACGTGACATGGTTCACTTTTTAAGATAATTATTTACTTTATTACTTAATTACTTGATTACTTGATTACACAGACATAGCTAAGAACCATCCCGATTAAACGAGCTTTCTAATAGAAAAAAACCGCATCCAAATCGGTCCATCCGTTTGGGAGCTACGATGCCACAGACAGACACACCCTTACACACATACACACTCACGTTAAACTTATAACACCCCTCTTTTTGCATCGTCGGGTTAAAAATAAAGCAAATTACTAAAAATATATCCAGGATGCTTGCATAACGTTAGCACAAACTTCGCGATCGTAAGTAAAACACTGTAGGCTTCGCCGCGCCGCGCCCGCGTGCCGAGGGCATTATTATTAACTTGTATGTAGCTAGGTACTCAGGGGTCCACTCAGTACTATAACCTGCCTGTAAGGCGTCGAGATGCCCCGGCCGACTGAGCAAAATCGACATAAAAATATATCCCGCTTCGCAACACGTAGCGACTGTTCACATTTCACGTAAGCTGATCTAAATTATTTGTGTACTTGAATTTATTGTAACTTAAATTTTTGTCGCCATGGATGTATGATTCAGAGGGGCCAAAGTACATGCTCCGACCAGCCAGTATCGCGTCCGAGAAAGTAGGTAATTATTTTCAACCGACGACTGCCAAAAAGGAGGAGGTTCTCAATTCGTCTGTATGTTTTTATATTTTTTTTTTGTGTGTATGTTACTCGATTTCTCCTCCAATTTCTCAACCGATTTTAATGAATTCTTTTTTTCATGGGTAGGGTATTTTTCAGGGGTGGTCCTTTCATAAATTTTATTAAAGAATACCACCCCTAAGGGTAGGAAATTAAAGGGATGAACACTTTCACACTATGGAATTTTTCAATCATCATCACCCTAAAAAGTATTAAATAATGTTTTGATCTTGAGTAGAAGGCGGTACAAAAGCACGCCTGTTTATAGATGGACCCTTTTGTGCTTTTGTACCGCCTTCCACTTAAGATCAAAATATTATTTAACACTTTTTAGGGTTTAAAGTCGGTTCAATCTTTTTTCAGGATTATTACGATAATACGTAATAATCCTAATGATAAGAAACTTTTTTCAAGATTATTTAAAACATTTTTTTATGATTCCATACCTCAAAAGAGGGAAAAATACCCCATAAATAAATAAATCAATGCATCCCTACATGACAGCAATACTTAATTATTCGACTGCCGTTAGTCTCGCGTTACGTAATACATGCACGAGCCCGGTACGGCCGCAGCGCGCGGCAGCCCGATAATGGCCGCCGTCCGTTCTCGTCTAAATTAAGTGATGTGGCGCTTCTAGAGCAGCGGAGAGCAGCTCAGCCTGGGCGCAGCCAGGATCTGGGAAGCGAGCTCTCGAGACTGGGACACCGAGCTCCTAGATCACCGGAGCTAGGAAACTTTGCTGTCACTTTTGAATTCGATAGCATCGAATCATTCAAGTTTCCTTGAACGATTGAAGGAGGAGCGTTGCAACTACCGTTAATACTTTCGTGACGTTTCGCTTTTTAGGGTTCCGTATCCGTCGTACGGGACCCTATTACTAAGCCTACGCCGCGCTGTCTGTCTGTCCGAGGGCTGTATCTCTTGAACCGTAATAGGTAGCCCATTGAAATTTTCACAAAATAGAATATGTGTTATTATGACCGATATAACAACAAATAATAAAAATAAGAAAAAGTAAAAAAATCACGGGCTCCCTATAGAAAAAACTAAAAAGTCTATGCGAGCCTTCTACCGAAAAGAGTATGAAGCATTTTAAATAAGTCATAGATGGCGTGATTGGCGCCGACCATGACATGGCGATATAGAACCCTTGGTGCGCGAGTTCGACTCGCACTTGGCCGGTTTTTTTATTCTATTAGCAATTTCCCAAACGTGCGTTCAGTTGCCCCTCCGGTGTTGAAAATTGCCATAACACAAAACATTAGGTTATCTGTGGGTACGTTGGACCGACAAGGTATCACCTGCGGTTAACCACTGGCTGTCGATTAGGTACCCTTCGTGCAGAGTCCTTTGCGCCCGCGAATATGTGCGATGTTTCGATATTTCTCCGAGGCCGATGATAGAGCGGGGTTTTTGCGAGTAATGTTCTGGAAATAACACCGACTCAGGGTGCCCCCTCCCTTGCCCTACTTCCAGCCTCCGGCCCTAGAGCATTCCAAGTCAGTCAGTCAGTCAGCGTGTAAGCGTCCACTGCTGGACATACGCCTCTCCAATTTTCCTGCAGTCCGGGCCGGGAGGCCTTCAGCGATACGGAACCACTGCTTTCCGCCGACGTACTTGATGCCGTCGTCCCACCTGGCGGGCGACTTCCCACACTCCGTTTTCCTGTCCACGGCCGCCAGTGTAGGACACGGTTACTCCAACGGTCGTCGTCTCTTCGGCTAACGTGCCCAGCCCACTGCCACTTGAGCTTAGCCACCCGGTGTCCAATATCGACTACTTTGGTGCGTCGGCGGATTGCCTCGTTACGCACCATATCACGTAGCGATATTCCCAGCATGGCTCGCTCCATTGCTCGCTGGCCAACTTTCAACCTTTGGACAACACCTACCGTCTGAGTCCATGTTTAACACCCTTACGTCATAATCGGGAGGACACACTGGTCTTATATACGGGTCTTTAAATTTTGCGGAAGGATTTTTTTTTTCTAATTGACATAATTATACTTGGAATGCTTGCCTTCTCTCTCCCTCTCCGTTTGCGTCGGGGGTTAAAAAGTAAAATAAATAAAAGAGCTCGGCATAACTTGGAATGGGCCGGAGCCGGCACATCCCGCGACATTGTGTTACACTCGCAACACTGATCGAGATAAGTAGGCTTAGGCGGAACAACCTATTTCTCTCGAAATGTTTTTTGCCGTCGTCACGACAATTTGGCCGACATTATTATTCTATTAGGTCCGATTCCTATTAGTTGCTACCGAGTCAGCCTACGTACACTATCATATTATATTATTATACCCATATTTGTACCCGAAATATTTTTTTTATGCTAGGCTTGGTGGGCTACAATTCTATAGAGTTCAGAAGGGACTTAGAGTGACATTCATCCAAGCATCCATCTTTGAGTTCGAAAACTAAGGCAAGTCCAAGTCTAGTCTCACGTCACGGCAACTTTAGCCTCGAAAGCGAACTTACGAGTTTTCTGTCTCTTTCATTTTAGTACAAATGAGGGAGTAGCTCAGAATATAATACACAGAGCATTGACGTACTGGCTGTCCTTCTTCTTCTTCTTTTTTTAAGGCTGACAGCGTGCGTGAGTGTATGTGACAGTCAACTTTGAAGCATAGACTATAGACAAATTGACCATGAAATGGGAGATCTCTACGAAAACACCCTACATTTCAGTACGAGCATTGCTGCGAGATATGGTGCGAAAACCACCAGAAAAAGAAAAAAAGTGACGTTTAACTTGGACTACTTTAAACTTGGCTTAGCATAGTTCGTTCTAAGCGTTAGTCTCGTTTTTGTTAGTCTCGTCAGTCTCGAGAGTCCTGTACATAATGTTAGTAAAGTTTAATCGGATTCGTGCTTAGCTTAGACAGCGCTAAGCTTCGAGCTTTGGAACGACTGTGAATGTCAGCCTTAGTCCTCATGTCCAACATTTTCAAAAATTTCAATGGGAAAATCGGTAATCCGGTTTTCCTGCAGTTGTGTCTGCAATTTTTATGTTCCAGCGACGGGTGGACGAGTTGTCTGGGCGTCGGCTTCTCGTGCGGAGGTCCGAGGTTCAATTCTGGTCCGCGTGTAACAAAGACTTTTTTTCTGCACGAACAAAATTAAGTGCACACCTACACCTGCTGCTTCACCGCTCGGAACCGGGGTAAAACTGTACGTCCCTTCTCTTACCCCTTACTAGGTGGTAGACTCAAATTGTAGGCGACCAGGTTGGTACCACCGTACTGGATGTAAGATGGCCGCATAGTAGCCTCGGTTGTGTTCTTCTCTAGTCTTCTAGTCCAGTATCACCAGAAATACAGGGAAGTCTCCGGTATGGCATCTACCTTCGCGGAGGTGATATTGGCTGGTCGGAGCATGTGCTTTGGCCCCTCCGATTCAGTCATCCATACCGGATTACATAAAATGAAATGTTCCGAATAACTATCAGAGGGCAAGGACACACATACATACTCTCCAACCAGCTCCTGGAAAATTTAATCTACAGCTGTGCTTTCCTCTAAACAGATGCTGAAATACATAGGGCACACTAAAAGTTTCCGGAATTGGCCACTTACATAAACAATATTTAAAAAGTAATTACAACATTTGAAAATGGAACTCTTTGGCTGTAGAATGCAGTTTGTTTCATCTGACTGTCAATTGTTTTTACATTGTGGCGCCATTTTAAAAATTGCGTGTCTACATTAACATAAATTTAACCCGGGAAAATTTTCGTGGTATGATTTTCTACGATTTTAAGTGTAATTTTACAGCTCATCAGAGCCTCGCTCGGCTTCAATCTGCTTTTGGCGATGAAGCACCATGCAAGACGACTATTTATTGCTGGTTTGCAGAATTCAAGCGCGGTCGTGTCAATCTCAGTGACGAATCTCGGGATGGTCGCCCGTTCACCGCTGTGAACAACAAAAACATCGATGCTGTGCGCCGTATGATCGAAACAGACAGGCATGTGACCTACCATGAGATTCGGGCATCCTTAGACATAGGCATGAGTCAAATACAATCAATCCTACACAAACATTTGGGTGTGAGAAAGCTGTGCTCGCGGTGGATCCCACACAATTTGACCGAGGCTCAAAAAACGCACCGCGTCACTTGGTGCAATGCCATGCTTACCAGATTCAACAAAGGCGCCTCAAATTTGGTGTGGGACATAGTAACAGGTGACGGCACCTTGTGACTTTTTTCTGTTCCCAAAAATTAAGAACCAATTACGCGGTCAACGATTTTCATCACCAGAAGAGGCTGTCGAAGAATATGAAAAACACGTTTCTGAGGTCACCACGAAGGAGTGGCACAAAAGTTTTCAAAATTGGTTTAATCGTATGAAAAAGTGCATTTACGCAAAGGGAGAATATTTTGAGAAACAATAAATTCATTTTTGACCTTTAATAGTATTTTATTCTTATTAATTCCGGAAACTTTCAGTGTGCCCCACGTAGCTAAATAATTAGGTAGAGTTTGATATCAATACTAATAATAAATCTGTAAGGGATGGTCATGGAGTAAGTTACTTTGTTTTATGAGATACTGCGTTTGTAGACTCTATGTAAAACTCCACGTAAAACTGTAGGTCCCTTCCCTTCTTACCCTACTAGGCAGGGTTCAACCCGTCCGGGTTGGTACCACCGCACTGAATGAAACGTCGGTCGAAACGGCTATGTAGATAGGTTTGAACTTGGTTGAACTTGGTGTTTTCCGTCCAGTTCAGTGTAGCCGGCACGACCGAAGGGAAGCACTACATGGCACCTAGTTCACCCGGTGTTATGGACTGACATCACGGATGTTGTAGGTCATGTAGCCAACTGTGTCAGTTTCCATAAAAAAAAATATATGATACTAAAACTAAATGAAAGCCACCCAGTTCGGGAGCAATAAAAAAAAATCGATTTTGCATTTACGAGCTTACGTTGTGTCTTACCGTGTGGGGCCGGTACTTTAAAATAATAGCCCCAGTGCATCTCTCCCCGTGTATGTCGTAAAAGGCGACTAAGGGATATGACTTCATTCTTATATTACTAGGTGGTAGGGTTTAACCCGCCCGGGTTGATACCACCGCACTGAATGAAAGGTCGGTCGAAACGGTTATGTAAATAGTTTGTGTTTTCCGTCCAGTTCAGGGTAGCCGGCACGACCGAGCTGACATCGTGGATGTTGTATGTAAGGATGTTGTAAAAAAGCTCTGTAAGCTTTCTTACCCGGTTCTTCCTTATAGATTGCACTGCTGAACGGGACATGACAAAAATAATGTTGACGAACCATACTGAATATGCATATGTAGCAATGAAATATTGTTATTGTTGTATGTTCTTCACGGCGAAATAAATATCTGAATCTGAATCTGAATCTGATGTAGCCAACCGTGTGTTTTCATAAAAAAAAACCTTTCTAATCGCCTCTCGGACAGCGCGTGTGACAGACGAACGGACGAACAGACAGACATCTGAGCGATTTTATAAGAATCACCGGCGGCAGCGTGGAGCAGCCACGGAATAGCGACTACACAACTCATAACCAAGTTCAAATCGTATAAGTGCCCATAGCATACAACGCTACGGGGGGGAGGTAGGGCGGGCGGGGCGCGGGGGGAGCCTACTACGACTCCATTCATAACTTTTTACAAGCTTATCTGTATATTTATTTTATATCTCTCCGCGAGTCTCTCTGTGCGTGTGTATGTGTGTTTGTGAGCTTCCATTCACGCAGACATGGCAAGGCGTGTCCGTGCGAGGGAGCGAGCAAAGTTGTAAGAGTCCGCAGCGGGAAAGTGGGTTTGTGAAGTTTCTGTTATTGCGAGTGTCGAGTTGACTAGTGTCACCCTTGTGCGGAAGTTTTGACGCTTTCGCGGGATATATGTTTGATTTGGAAATTTGTTTGCTTGCATTTTTTTTTCCTTTAGCAAATTTTTTTGTGGAAACCGGCATGGTTGGCTACATCACCTACTACTACTATATCCGCGATGGCAGCCTATAACACCTTGTCGAATAGAATAGAATAAAATAGAATAGAATAGAATAGAATAGAATAGAATAGAATAGAATAGAATAGAATAGAATAGAATAGAATAGAATAGAATAGAATAGAATAGAATAGAATAGAATAGAATAGAATAGAATAGAATAGAATAGAATAGAATAGAATAGAATAGAATAGAATAGAATAGAATAGAATAGAATAGAATAGAATAGAATAGAATAGAATAGAATAGAATAGAATAGAACGGAATAGAACGGAACGGAACGGAACGGAACGGAACGGAACGGAACGGAACGGAACGGAACGGAACGGAACGGAACGGAACGGAACGGAACGGAACGGAACGGAAAGGAAAAGAAAAGAAAAGAAAAGAAAAGAAAAGAAAAGAAAAGAAACTCTTTATTGCACTTGCATGGAAAGAAGAACAGTACGAACAGTACACGACTAGAAACAAGATATAAAGGAGTGCGCAAAGACGGACTTCTCACTGCAAATGATTTCTTCCAGTCAACCTTTGTGTGATGAGGAATAAAATACTAGGTAATATCGAACTAGGTGCTATGTCAGTGATTCCCTTCGGTCGTGTCGGCTACACTGAAATAACGGAAAATACGAACTATTTACATAGCCCTTGCAACCGACGTTTAATTCAGTGCGGTGGTACCAACCCGGGCGGGTTAACCCTATCAACTATTAAGGCAAGAAGGGAAGCGACCTACAGTTTTACGTGGAATCCGAACCACGGTTAGCCTCCTACGGTTACATCAAAGTACTGACCGCGCCCAGGTGTGCTTCATGATCCCGATCGACAGTCGACAAACCGCACCACTGAGCTACTCGGGCTGAAATTTATTTATCATGCTTATGAAGGAACCTGATATGATTGTCTACCTACACCGCCTGATCCTCAAAGCTCCTCAAACCTTGTTCCTGTCGCAGATAAGTGCCATGTCAGTGCTTGGCAGTCGGGTCTCCGTCTCACTCATGCATTATATAGGTACTTACATATATCGATATTCAGCGACGGCCGTCTGCGGAGCGCGGCGTACCGCGGACATAGGAGGGGTACCCGTCGACTGCTTGTGAGAATGAATCGTGAAGGGTTTCGATTGGATTCTAAAACTTTGATGTTTTTCTTTTATTTCTTGAAATAGTCCAATGATGAAAGCAAAGATGGGCAGAAATACTAGAACTGTAATAATCTGTATCTACCAGCATTGTACATAGACAAATTTAGTGGCAAATATTGTAATATGGTTTTTGTAACACTTTGCTAAAAGTGGTGGTCGGTATTGTGCTGTAATTTACAAGAGTACTTGCAGCACAACACCGACTACTCTGCTTACCCCGATTGTCAGGACACAGAAAAAGACGTAATGGAAAACGTCAAACTTTATTATTGGCCTTGTAATTAAAATCGAAAGTACTCAGATCGAGAGGAAGTTTACAATTCCTGCAGGGTACCTCTACTGCGCGAGACACTCTAATGGGCGTGAAGTAGCCTCAGTGACGCTTTATACTATCAGCATAGTAAAACAGGATGTTTTACTATGCTATTAGTCCTGCGGGTCCTGCCGGAAGCATGCGCACGATAGTTCCAACCAACTACTAGTTACTACCATTATGTGAATATGTACATAGGTAATATTGTGTGAGGCCGGTACTTAAAAAGAATAACCCCACTGCGTCTCTCTCCGTGCATGCGGTAAAAGGCGACTAAGGGATACGGACGAGATGCCGTGCTAAAGGGCGCCAGGCTTGCCACCTCTCACCTTGGCATGGTCCTTCCACCGAGTCGTGCAGCAGGTGGGTCTTTGTGCCTTACTTGCTGCCTGATAGTTATCTTGTCCGAATACTTTGCTAAACGGGGTGGTCGATGTTGTGTTGCAATTTTTCAGAGTTATTGCAGCACAACACCGATTACTCTGCTTATCCCGATTGTCGGAATACAGCGTGTGTGGTATGTATGTATGGATGTAATATTAAAACATAATGTGAAGGTGCACCTAGCCGGCCGACATGGTATTCGCAGCCCCCGTCAATATCCGAATGCCCGTGGGCGCCGTCGGACTACACCTCTGCGTTATAGTCTGGGGGGCGACATTATGTCGTGCTTCCCATAAAAAAAATAATAATAATGGTCGGATCAAATTATGGTTACATCGTAAAAAATTACAAATTTAAAAAAACCCCGACTCTTAGAAAGTCAAAAATACTTTCCGTTTACTTACTTAAAGGAGTCGGGGGACCCTATGTAAATTCCCGCGCAGCTCTGAGTTTTTTATATTTTAATTACTTAGCGGTCCTCCGACTCCTTTAAGTACCCGGAAATAATTTTTGGCTTTTTAAGGGAGTTTTTTTTTTAAACAGCTTTCAAATCGGTCCACTTTTTAAGATATTTTTTTTATTTTTTATTATGTAATTACTTGATTAAAAACATAGCTAAGATCCATACCGATTAAACCAGCTTTCTAATAAAAAAAACCGCATCCAAATCGGTCCATCCGTTTGGGAGCTACGATGCCACAGACAGACACACCCACACACGCACGTTAAACTTATAACACCCCTCATTTTTCGTCGGGGTAAAAACGTTGTGTCGTTGTGTTCACTGTTGTACTAGCTATGCGCACGCACAGCTTCGCTCGCGTCAATGAAATCGTGATGTTGTAGGTATAGTCTACCACCACGCGGAGACATGTCAGGCTGCATTAGTGTAAACCTCATCTAAATCGATTGAGACGTTCTCGAGTTATACGCGATCATACATACACACAGACGGCAGATGTTGCATTGTATATTATGTAGAGTTGTAGAGACAGATATAAGAGAGAGGATTCTGTTTCTCTAATTAATATCGATACGTTTTGCTTCTACCTAAGTCACACTTTTTAACCCCCGACGAAAAAAAAACGGAGGGGTGTTATAAGTTTGACGTGTGTGTGTGTGTGTGTGTGTGTGTGTGTGTGTGTCTGTCTGTGGCATCGTAGCTCCCAAACGGATGGACCGATTTGGATGCGGTTTTTTTTATTATTATTTTTTAAATAGCTTCGGTTTTCATATCTTCTAACGCCTGAAAGTTATTTGCAATTGGATTAAAATTGAAACCATACTAATAATAAATCTGTAAGGGATGTTCGTGGAGTTAAGTTACTTTGTTTTATGGAATATTGCGTTTCTAGACTCTATGTATGAAACTAATTGACGATTTTTAGAAATATTTTATGTATGTATGTATGTTCCTCCATAACCCTTAAACCGATCATCCTAATTCGATTAAACTAAGTACAAGTACATTTAACTATACGTGACACACGATAGGCTAAATAAAATTCAGTTTCGGTTACCCTAAGATGTGGCTCTCATACAGACCGATTTGTTCCGCGAGCCGAAATAAAGGTATGGTAGCGGGCTTACTTAATTTATTCTTTTTAAATACGAATTTCACGCGAGCGAAGCCACGGGCAAAAGCTAGTATATAATATGTTGAAGGGCTTCAGATCCTAAACCCCAGTCCCTAGAGCGTTCGAGGGGCCGACCGCCTGCGCCCGAGACCCTCGGACTTGGTCCGAGATTCAGCCTTCGACAGTTTAGAAGACAAATTCAAATGTAATTTCACAGTATCCTCGACTGTGTCCAACTAAACTTACGAAATGAACTCCTGTGGGACTGAATAACTTAGCCCAAGATCTCGGTAAACGTACGCAACGGTTGAGTGACAAAATTGATGTAGATTGTACAGTGGTAAGTATGTCGGTAGTCGCGCAGCTTACAAGCTTAAAATTATCTTTATTCTATATTCATCATTCGTTTGGTAGTACACTACGCTTGAATTTGTCCTGTTTAGTTTTTACAATCCGGTTCGATTACACCCACAAAGAAGAGCCGGCAAGAAACTTCACAGGGTTTTTTAACGTCTTCGATTACAATACATTGTGACTAGCTACACAATATACACCGCTTATAGTGTTATAATACACTTTGAGAGAAAGAATAAATTATAATTTAAGCTTGATAATTCTGAACACATAAAATCAAAAGTAAAAGTATAAATAAAATCAGGTATACAGATAGAACCTGTCAGAAATTGTTGATACATATCGTATCAAGTCATGTCAATTAGAAATATTCATACCACATTGTAGTACAATGCCAAAAAAATAAAAATAAATAAATAAATAAATTTTATACTTAATGTATCAACTAGTCAAATTAACATCAGCCAGTCTGCCTCGATAGCTCAGTGGTGCAGACAGTTCTTGGATGGGTGACCGCTGACCGTTGGAGGCTGGTTGACCGAGGTTCGGATTCCTCGTAAAACTGTAGGTCCCTTCCCTCCCAATCTTACTTGGTGGTAGGGTTTAACCCGCCCGGGTTGGTACCACCGCACTGAATGAAACGTCGGTCTAAACGGCTATGTAAATAGTTTGTGTTTTCCGACAAGTTCAGTGTAGCCGGCACGATCAAAGGGGGAAGCACTGACATGGCACCTAGTTCACCCGGTGTTATGGGCTGACATCACGGACGTTGTAGGTGATGTAGCCAACCGTGTCAGTTAATATTAATATTAAAAAAAAACATTTAGCATGCGGCAGCAGTATAAATTAAGGTACAGGCAAAGAGTTTGTATTACGTCGCACGTAATACAAACTCTTTGGGTACAGGTTGTACCCTGTCCTGTCAAAATTCAAAATTCGTATGCAGTCAGAATCTCAAGTCAACACAACACAACACAGTTTCGCGGAGATGTATTTATTTCCCCCCAAGTACAGTCTCGGGTCCTTCAAGAGGGACGTAAATAGGCACCGGTTAGGCCGGCATGGCATTCGCAATCCCTGCATGCGACCGAATGTCCGTGGACGTCGATAGACACCTCATGGGTGGTCGCGACAAGTCTAGCTTTCAATAAAAAAATTTGACATTGAGAATGTTTTTTCGATCGCTTCAGATAGTCCCCGATTTCCAGCTAGAGTGCGAATTCGCCCTGGTGTCGTGAGTTGGTAGATATATAGATAAAAATACTTTATTGCTCCAGAAAACATTTTACATAACAGACAATAAGTAATGTACATGAGGGGCAAAGGCGGACTTATCCCTTTACAGGGATTTCTCCCAGTCAACCTTTGGATGTTTGAGAGTCGTATGTTGTGAGATACTCGTATAAGTAGGTAGTAGCAAAAGACTTGAGTGTTGGTCTCATTAATACGGATTATTTTTTTTATTGAAAGCGCGACATACGACTCCTTGCTACCCATACATAAGGTGCCTAACGACGCCCATGGACATTCGGTCATATGCAGGGGTTTCGAATGCCATGCCTTTAAATATGCAGTTACGTCGCCTCTATACTGCCATCAGCGGATCGACGACGTGAACTTCGGCTAATTTCCATAGCAATACGAATAACGCGCATATAACTTAGGATTCTATCTACACACAGAGCAAACTTCACACCGGAAAGTTTCGACGAGGGCAAATATAATTTCATAGATAAATCTTCAGACCATACATATTGATTAACGCGCGGCATTTCACGAGCGGCGTTTAGGCGCGACTTGGGGCCGCGGGCCCACAATGGTCCCCGCCCCTGTTACGGTCAGAGAATTTGCATATCTCATCACCGCCGCCGCCGACCCTCCGCGGCGCGCGGCGCCCCGGCGTGATGTAGGTACCCCGACTTCTCTTATTGACTGGCCGCGCGACGCGCGGGGCTTTCAGCGAAGACCAAGAGGCCGTGTCAACATAGATAGAGTATAGACAGATAAGCGCACTTTTTTAGGTTTCCGTATCCCGTACGGAAGCCTATTACTAAGCCTACGCTGTCTGTCCGTCCGTCTGTTTATTGTTTATTGTATAATTTCATCCATAGGTAGGTAACCTACGCTTGGACATGTCGAAAATTCCGCCAGTTCTAAATTCAATGCGAAGAAGAACTGACAAACAAACTTCGCAAGTCACAATGTTTTGTAGTACCTAATAAAGTATTATATTAAAGTAATTTCCAATAATTAATCCAAACTACCGTCTGTCTGTCCGTCCGTCCGTCCGTCTGTCTGTCCGAGGGCTGTATCTCTTGAACCGTAATAGGTAGCCAGTTGAAATTTTCACAGAATATGTGTTATTATGGCCGATATAACAACAAATAATAAAAATAAGGAAAAGTAAAAAAATCACGGGTGTTCCCATAGCAGAAACCAAAAAGTGTATGCGCGCGCGCCATCTACCGAATAGATTATGAAGCATTCTAAATAGTGACATTTAACTATTATGAAGCATTTCATAACACGCCATCTAGATGGCGTGAGTGACGCTAGCCATGACATGGCGATACGGAAACCTCGGTGCGCGAGTTCGACTCGCACTTGGCCGGTTTTTTTTTTCATATTCCAATACACATGACATTTCCTCCGACCAGCATATGATCAGAGATATTAAATCGACAAAGGTAAGGCATTATTATATGTACATAACAACATATATTATATTATATAAGACAAAATAAATTACACATTAAATTCCCATACTAAGGAATATAAAATATAAACTTCATTACTTAATATCTATTAAATCTAAAGTATAATTACATTCCATTCATTCTAAAATTTATTGAAAGTTAAATTACTTTAAAAAGTTCCCGATCCTTAAAAATCAAAAATAATTTCCGTTAACTTTAACTTAAAGGAGTATCTTACTTAAAGAACTCAGAGCTGCGCAGGTATTTACTTAGCGGTCCCCGACTCCTTTAAGTAAGTAAACGAAAATTATTTTGGACTTTTTAAGGGTCGGGGATTTTTCAATTTGTAATTAAACTTTTTGACAGATGTGAAAGGTTTTATTAGAGGCTTTAGGCATCGCGCGAAAAGGTATGGAGTGCTTTGTCTATTTATGTAGATACAGCCTCTGTCGCGGCCTCACATAAATAAGTAATCACGTCCCCGGTCCTGCCTCCCCCTCCTCCGACATTGCCTCCCTTACTCACCCCTCAAACCCTCCCTCTCCCCTTTCGTCCACCTACGACGCCGCGCGATGTCGCTGTTGACCAACCGCGACCGTTTATACAGGCTCCGCATGATTAAGGACATTTAAAACTTTTCAAACGTAAGAAAAAAAAAACCGGCCAAGTGCGAGTCGAACTCGCGCACCGAGGGTTCCATATCGCCATGCCATGGTCAGTGCCACTCACGCCATCTATAGCGTGTTTATGAAATGCTTCGTATTAGTTAAAATTCACGATTAGTTTATGCTTCATACTCTTTTCGGTCGGTATATGGCGCGATCGCATACACTTTTTAGTTTCTTCTATGGGAACACCCGTGAATTTTTTACTTTTTATTATTTTTATTATTTGTTGTTATATCGGCCATAATAACACATATTCTGTGAAAATTTCAACGGGCTACCTATTACGGTTCAAGAGATACAGCCCTCGGACAGACAGACGGACAGACAGACAGACAGACAGACAGACAGAAGGAGTACGCTTAGTAATACGGTCCCGTACCGGATACGGAACCCTAAAAAGCGGTTAAGTGCGTGTCGAACTCGCGTGGACTCCGTACCATTCCGTTTTCCGTGAGTACTTTAAGACTTGGGATTTTCGTTAAGGTTTTCCTGTAAACTATAAGAGAGGCCCTATATTCCCTATTTTTTTTTTTTTCAATATTTTAGACTCAGTGTAAGGGCGGTGGGGGGAATGCTCGATTATCGTATAATATTTTCTTTAATATCGTTTAAACTATGCATTTAAAAATATATATAAGGTCTTTCAATAGTAGGTAAGGCTACGCTAAGGGGTGTATGTGTATCAAATACTGATCACGTTCCCATACCAATTTTTTTTTACGATATAAAAAGCCATAAATTAAGGTGAAATACACGCACTTCACGTATTAAATTTGAGGAGTGAGTAGGTTTTTTATATCGTAAAAAAATTGGTATGGGAACGTGATCAGTATCTGATACACATACACCCCTAAGCGTAAAGTTACCTACTAATTAAAGAAATTTCAATTTTTTTTCGTCAAATAGATTCCGAAAAAATACCCTGTGACAGACGAACAGACAGACAGACGCAAGAGTGATCCTGTAAGGGTTCCGTTTTTTTTTTCCTCATCAGGTACGGAACTCTAAAAATAAATGCAACTAACAATACTACTCAAATATTATTCAATTCTAAGGGCGGCAACATACATGCCGTTTTCACCAAAGACTGTACCAAACAAGATAGACGCGGTGCTGAGTCTCTGCGCTTGCCCCTCCAAAAGGAATAAGAACTTATAAAGGAATATGATTGGCCTAACGCGCACAAGCGAGCGGTAAGAGCAAGCTATGCATAAGGTCCTAATTTGAAGAGAGCCAAAGAGACAAATTGTTTTCCCGCCGTCTTTCTCCGCTCTACGAGGATTGTCTATATTGCAACCGAGCGAGAGGGGATGCGGGAGTTTTGGAGCATGATCGTCGAGAAAATACTTACCGAGCACCGCGTCTGTCTAGATTGGTACGCTCTTTGATTTTCGCCCGGTCCGGTCCGGTAAGAATAAAATGGAAAACGGTCGCAACGTCATACGCCCGTTTGCATCCGTTGGATTCTGCTGTTTCTGGCTCGAACGAATCGGCGGCGACGCACACCGGTAGCTTGCTTACAGGGCTACGGATGAAAACGGATCAGTCAGTCAGTCAGTGTGTAAGGCCCAACGGTCGTCGTCTCTTCGGATAACGTGCGCCGTCCACTGCCACTTCAGCTTAGCCACCCGGTGTCCAATATCGACTACTTTGGTGCTTCGGCGGATTGTGAAAACGGGTGCGTAAAGCGATATAATGATGACTTTTTCATTACATTTTGACGAATCCGGACCTTCCGTTTTCCATTCTTTGCTTACCGGACCGGACCGGACCGGGTGAAAACGACATATACAGTTATAGTGTATTTATTATTTATTTATAGTAGAATTATACTTAATCGTTGGTGATCTGGCAGAAAGTCCTATCTCAAAAATGTAAATTTTTCAAGAGACTTGAACCTGTTTTGTTCAGAACTTAGGGTCATACAATATAAAAAAAAAACACGTACAATTTTATTTTATTTTAGTTTATTTTAGAATAAAGTCGCCTGAATTTTGTCCTGACATTGTGGAAAAAATTATATAGGACATATTACCACCAAAAGCTGAATTTGGCAAAAATTTAGATAGGACTTTCTGCCAGATCACCAGCGTATGCTAGTTGCTACTAATGTTATTAGAGTTATTATTACATAATTTAGATTTAGACGGGCGCAAATGTATATATGTAAAAATAAAGTTACGGATAAACTCCTGCAAGACAGAACTTTCTAGTGCAGGGGAACTGAAATGTATATATGTATGAAGTGCCTATATTATGTGTAAACAAATAAATTTTCAAATTTTCAAAAAGATAAAATACTATTAATAGAGTAAACGGTCATTTCCCAACTTCACAATACAAACATGTTTTGAAATGTTTAAACATTACACGTTCAATGTGTCAAAGTTTATTTATCCGGTTTGACGACTGCCGTCAATGGATATTTATGCCAGAAACTTGGTGCTATAGTATCGATCCCCTCGCCGCGCGTCTTGCGAGGGTGCGGAGGACGCGCGGGGGCGGCGGGCGCTGTGTGACGAGACGTGGCGCGCCGTGGCGTGGCGTCGCGCGGCGGTGCGGTGGGGGCGAGCGTGGGGCCTCGTGAGCTCGTAAACTGTGCGGAGATAGCGCGAGAACTTAATGGCTGATCGGATTTTGATTAGCGACTAGCGGGCGGCCGCCATCCGCCGCCTGTGCGCCGCTGCCGCCGCTCCCGCCTCCGACGAGGCGAAACGCTTCGCCGTCGATCGATTCCTATGAAGCTAGGAATCTTCTGACTGGTAATGCCTTCATAAGTGGTTCGTTGGGGTTTTTATGCAACCTGACATTGCTAGTCTAACGTAATTGCAACCAGCAGCGGTCAAATCAAACCATCCTGTGCCTGGTGGAAGCCTCGGCCTCGGAAGACTTCTTAAGACGAGGCGGAAGTTAACTTTCTCCATACAAAATCGTCTGTCGGCATTTATGTTTTTTACCCCACTAAACCTTATTTTTTCACTATAGGTATTCTTTTTTTGTTGTAATAAGGACAGTCTAATCTACGTTCCTGTCTTGAATATCAAGTGGTGGATGACTCAATAAAGCTTAAACTTCATGACATCAAAAAACAAAACAAGTTTTTTTTTCAGTCGAAATACTAATTTTTAGCTCCGGTGTTGTAGACGTATTAAACAAAAACGACATGGGAACGTAGATTGGACTGTCCATAAGACAAGGAAAAAAAATGTAAAAATCGGATAAGATTTAGGGGGCTAGAAAACATAAATGCCGAAGGACGACTTTGTATGGAGAAAGTTAACTTCCGTCTCGTCTTAAAATATCTCCTCAGTCTCGACGGCCGCGAAAATTCTTGCTCTTCCTCACTCCGCGTGCAGTAGTAGATATACGGGATGCGTCTGCTTCGGACCAGAATCTTCATTGGTCGGCGAAATTTGAATAGATAAGCAGAATTCGGCTACACTGCCGAAACCGCCATCGTCCCAACCCGCATACCACGCTATAAGAACCATAGTACTTAGTCGCCTCGAGGACACGCTCTGCTTGAAACCATGATGGTTGTGGATTGTGTTGTGCAAACGCATATGACATTTATGAAGTTTCCGTATCCCCCCGTACAGAAGCCTAATATTAAGCCTACGCCGTCTGTCTGTCCGTCCGAGGGCTGTATCTCTTGAACCGTAATAGGTAGCCCGTTGAAATTTTCACAGAATATGTGTTATTTATTATGGCCGATATAACAAAACATTATAAAAATAAGAAAAAGTAAAAAAATCACCGGGGTTCCCATAGAAGAAACAAAAAAGTGTATGCGCGCGCGCCATCTACCGAATAGATTATGAAGCATTTTAACTAATCATGACATTTAACTAATATGAAGCATTTCATAACACGCCATCTAGATGGCGTGAGTGGCGCTGGCCATGGCATGGCGATACGGGACCCTCGGTGCGCGAGTTCGACTCGCACTTGGCCGGTTTTCTAATTCTATGTGGGGTAGCTGAATCAGAGGAGCCAGAGCACACGCTCCGACCAGCCAATATCAGATTCAGATGCAGATATATATTTCGCCATAAAGAACACACAACATCAGCAATATTTAATTGAGACATTATGTATATTCACGCTATCTTGCACGCAGCACGGCATCTTGCCTCCCTTAGTCGCCTTTTACGACATGCACGGGGAGATATTCAGTGGAGGTGTGCTTTTTAAGTACCGACCCCACACGGTATTTTATGTAAGACCAGGCCTCACGCACTCTATGTACTTGCGCGCGCTAACTACCTATCGCCCGACGGGCCGCCGGCGGTCTTTTTCAGTACAAATTCGTCAGCCACGCGAAGTATACATAGACGCTCGCCCACGCAACTGCGCGCAGCTACAAAGCAATAAACACTTTACACTCGATCGTTAAGGTACATTTTCGCACGCAGCGATTGGCGATGTGAAACAGTAGGCTATTAAAGCCCGAAGGTAGGAACATTTTCTATGGAGTGATTTATCTGTTACGAAGTAACTATTAAGTAATCTGTGGTAAGACTGTCTATGTTGCATTATTCTGAATAATATTGATGCATGCATAAATGCGGTCAGTTATTGTGAAATTCTTTTTAGGTTTTCGTACCCGTTACGAATCGTAACCGTTATTAGGGTTTTTTTTTTCAAACATAGCCAATAGAAATGCAAATCTAAATACATGGGTACATATAAAAAATATTGCGCAGTAATTTCCAATCGATTGACGCATATCGGCAAAAGAGTGAGCGTACAACAGATATAAATATATCCTACACAGACAGGTTCGCAGGTCGCTCAGAGGACAGCGCGACCGCGACGCTACGCGGAGGCGAACACCGATTTAACACTTACGAAATTATCATCGCGAAAGTGTCCGTCGTTATTCGGATTTGTTTTTCGAAATTAAGATGATAATTTCGAGCTGCATTCAAACCCAGAATAACCAAAAAACACGCTATACCTACATATATTTTTGTCTCACTGATACCCTGCTGCCGTTATCGTTTTGACATGTTTTTTAAAAGGTCTGACATGGTGGGGCGCACCACCTAACTACTGCAATTGTGATGTCAGTCAATCACACCTTGGTTGACTTAACTAGATGCTATGTCGAATGTCGACACTTCCCTTTGGCCGCTCGTCTCGCTATGCCGTTTGTGGTATAGTCAGGCCTCACGCACTCTATGTACTTGCGCGCGCTAACTACCTACCGCCCAACGGGCCGCCGGCGGCGGCTGTCTAATTCAGTGGAAATTCGTCAGCCGCGCGAAGCATACCGACACGCTCGTCCACGCAACTGCGCGCAGCTGCAAAGCAATAATCACTTTACACTAGATCGTTTAGGTACATTTTCGTACACAGCGATTGGCGACGTAAAACAGTAGGCTATTAAAGCCGAAGGTATGGAACTTTTTCTATGGAGTGATTTATCTGTTACGAAGTAACTATTAAGTAATCTGTGGTATAGTGCGCAAGCAGAAAGGCGGTGTTGACACTTTCGCGTAAACATCAACGAACGTGTCGCTGCGCTGCTACAATACTAACTGTCGACCTATTATCGCGAGTGATTCGATTTTCAAACCTTCCTCGAGCAACGAAGATGATAATAAATTCCAAAAATGAGATCATCGCATCGATTCTTTCGTGACGAATTTTCATAAATGTAAAACCGTCATGACAGTGGCCGCGAGACGTGACGCGCCGCGAGTTCGCGGCCGCGACGCGCCGCGCGCGTCCGGTCGCGCTGATAGCGGCGGCGGCGGCGCGGTCGGCGCGCGGCGGCGGCGCCGGCGGCGGAGGAGGAGGAATCGTTGACACTGCGCCAGACTGCGGAGACTGGCGCGCGCGGTTAGGCCGACGCGCACCGTACGCTATCAGCGCTATACGTACAAGCACTGCCATGTTGTGTAACCACTGAGGCATCTATCTATACTCTGTACTTACAGTTTGTGCAGAACTCACCATCACCATTTACAGAACCTACCTAACATGGTTGGCTACGTCACCTACATGTGGAAAGTTTAAAACCGACGAGTCGGAAGATCAGTCTTTCGGGAATCTCTTTTAGAACTCTTTCAGGATGGTACCGTTTTTTCAGAATGAAAGAATCGCTGGAATACCACCATGTCCGTTGTGTACTCTCACCAAACCCAAATAGCGTACGTTAATTTCAGAATGTATACATAGTTTTTTTATGGTATGCTAGCTAACAAAGCAGCCGTTGTGTGTGTGATATGATAACCAGCTGTTCCCCTCGCAAGACCGCGCTCAGCGAGGTACCATACCAGCAGAATTGCGGACTAATGCATTACTGTCCGTTCTGTCAATTGATACGGCGGCGACGCGACGCCGACGTTTGAAGATCTCCAGTTAGTGTAGGAAACGAAGCAGTATTTTGTATGAAGACCCCTGCATAAAATCCTCAGCCGATTTTTTCTTTGCTAGATTGTATGAGCCGAAGATTATATAAAAAAAAATTGTGAATATAGTTATTTCAATAAAACAAACCCGGCCAAGTGCGAGTCGAACTCGCGCACCAAGGGTTCCGTATCGCCATGTCATGCTACTCACGCCATCTATGGATTAGTTAAAATTCTTCATACTCTTTTCGGTGGATGGCGCGCATACACTTTTTAGTTTCTTGTATGCGGACTCTTTTTTATTATTTGTTGTTATATCGGCCATAATAACACATATTCTGTGAAAATTTCGGGCTACCTATTACGGTTCAAGAGATACAGCCCTCGGACAGACGGACAGACGGACAGACGGAGAGACGGACAGACGGACAGACGGACAGACAGACAGACAGACAGACGGCGTAGGTTTAGTAATAGGGTCCCGTACGACGGATACGGAACCATAAAAATGGACTGAGGAATTAATGTGGGGTCCACTAACTTCCTTTCCTAGACTAAGTTTTGCGCTGAGAAACCAATGACGCAGTCGGCCCAGCCAAATCCACCTAATCAAGCGAAGCACGCCCGGCGAGAGGTCCTGCCTGTAGATCTGCAAACCATAGCGTGTAGTGTATGGCGAACTCAGGCGGTATCAGCGCGTCAGTAGGTGGAATGACCTGCGTGCGGCGGCGGCGCCCCGCGCGCGACCGCTAATCGTGCCCGCCGCCGCCTAGCGTCAGCCGCACCTCACCTACACAGGGTTGCCATAGGGTTATCAGAGACAAGCAAGGACGCAAACAGTCAAAGTAAACTGATGAACTCAAATGTACAACATTTTATTTATAATGTTTTTTTATTAACCACAAAACTCACAAAAACAACTAAACATTTCGACGTTACTCAAACAATTTTATAAACTATCAAAATAAGAAATAAAAATAATGAACACATTTTTCGTTTGTACAAACATGTATATTTTGTAGTTCATATACACCAACAATTCACTTTTGATTGGTTCGAAAGAACATCTGTTCCTGTCATCGCGCCATTTTGCATGCCAAATTGTTTGCCTAATTTATAAGAAAAATCTGTTAAGTGCGAGTTTTACTCACGCACGGAGGTTTCCGTATCTATCCGCTATCAATAACCGCCCAATCGAAGAGAAGCCTCAATGAGGTTGAAGCCGCAATTTACGGTGGGGAAATGACAGCACCTCACATTGCAATGTATAAAAGCCTGTGGCGCCATCTATTATTCAATAGTGTGACTAATCTATTTTATTGTAAGTTTCTTGTTTGGGAGCCCCCTTAATTTTTAAAATTTTCTTATTTTTCGTATTTGTTGTTAAATCCCCCATAGAAACACATATTCTGTGAAAATTTCAACGGGCTACCTATTACGGTTCAAGAGATACAGCCCTCGGACAGACAGACGGACGGACAGACGGACAGACAGACGGCGTAGGCTTAGTAATAGGCTTCCGTACGAGATACGGAAACCTAAAAAAGGACTTTTTGCGTCCTTTCCCATGAAAAGGAAGATGGAAGCACCGTATTAGTAAAAAAGGATTATTCTTCCCAAAGAAGGACGGTTGGCAACCCTGTCACTCACACACCGCGCCGCCGTCGCCGCCTACACCGGCGCATCGCGCACCGCGTCACCTTGCTCCGCCGCGCCGCAAGGGCGACCGGCGCGGAGGCGCGCGGCGGCTGATCTCGGAGACCTTGCAAGCTCAATCCAACTACTCCGCCTCATCATCACATCACACGCACAGCCGATGCTCTAACCACGCGCACAAGCGTGGTTCGGATTCCACGTAAAACTATAGGTCCCTTCCCTTCCTATCTTACTGACTTAAACGTCGGCCGAAACGGCTGTGTAAATCGTTCGTGTTTTCCGTCCAGTTCAGTGTAACCGACATGAAATGAAGGGAAGCGCTGACACGGCACCTAGTTCACCCGGTGCTATGGGCTGACATCACGGACGTTGTAGGTGATGTAGCCAACCGTGTCAGTTACCATAAAACAACAATACTGCACGCATTTTACCTCGCTACCAACATTTAGGTATTGACAATTTGGCATGCACCGGCTCACCATGCATGACAGAAACCGAAGTGAGGTGACTAGACGCGGATCCGACCCTGCTCACTATCGCACTATGCTAGTATTGATCTATAATATAAACAAGTGCGAGTCGAACTCGCGCACCGAGGGTTCCTTATCGCCATGTCATGGTTAGCGCCACTCACGCCATCTATGACCTGTTATGGAATGCTTCATATTAGTTAAATGTCATTAGTTAAAATGCTTCATAATCTATTCCTTCTAATATTTTTGGTTTCTTCTATGGGAACCCCCGCGATTTTTTTTTTACTTTTTCTTATTTTTATTATTTATTCTTATATGGGCCTTAATAACACATATTCTGTGAAAATTTCAACTAGCTACCTATTACGGTTCAGGAGATACAGCCCTCGGACAGACTGGCAGACGGACGGACGGACAGACAGGCGTAGGCTTAGTAATAGGGTCCCGTACCGGATACGGAACCCTAAAACTGCGCTTCGGCTCGCCACACATTTACGTGCTAGCCAAGGTGCTAGCATTTGTGTGCAAAAAACAAAAAATAATTAAACGGAGTTTAAAATGTGCCTAATTAGTTTTATTTAAAAAGGTAAATAATTTCATAGAATGATAAATGTAATACAAATTATTATCAAAGCGCTTCATGTTTTGCGTCAATCAATAGTCTGTAAATGTTCTCCTGCGAAGATTTGAGAGGCGTGGACGCTTACACGCTGACTGACTGACTCCTGTGAAGGATTCATTCTGCTGAATGACCACACACTCGAGACAGATACAGATATTCTCGTCAGTATCGCCAATAAACAACAAAGCAAATGGAACGTCGCCGTCTCGGTGGCAGTAAGTCTAGACCAGTCTTGGACTGATTGCTCCGTGAGGCCAGCGAACGGACGACCGCGGCGCGGCGCGCACGGCAGGCAGCCAGTGGAGACAAAAAACCGGCCAAGTGCGAGTCGAACTCGCGCACCGAGGGTCCCGTATCGCCATGTCACGGCTAGCGCTAGTCACGCCATCTAGATGGCGTGTTATGAAATGATTCATAATAGTTAATGTCATGCTTCATAATCTATTCGGTAGATGGCGCGCGCGCATACACTTTTTGGTTTCTTCTATGGGAACCCACGTGAATTTTTTACTTTTTCTTATTTTTATTACTTGTTGTTATATCGGCCATAATAACACATTTTTTGTGAAAATTTCAACGGGCTGCCTATTACGATTCAAGAGATACAGCCCTCGGACAAACGGACAGACGACGTAGGCTTAGTAATAGGGTCCCGTACCGCGCAAAAGGCCTGCAATGGAGTGGGCTTAAGCACGGAGAACGAGTCCGAACAACAACAGGGTCCGGTACGACGGATACGGAACCGTAAAAATAGACTTAGGAATTTATGTGGAGGTCCACTAGCTTCCTTTCTTAGACTGAGTTGTGCGCTGAGAGACAGACAGACAGACAGGCAGACGGCGTAGGCTTAGTAATAGGGTCCCGTACCTGATACGGAACCCTAACAATTTCAATCACCGGGGCGGGGCGTTCGTCGGCCGCGGCGGCGGCAACGCGGGCGGCTCGGCAGCGGGTACGATATGCCGGCATGACAGTTCAAATACTTTTTTGGGGTTCCGTATCCGTCGTACGGGACCCTATTACTAAGCCTACGCCGTCTGTCTGTCTGTCTGTCCGTCTGTCCGAGGGCTGTACTGTATCTCTTGAACCTTAATAGGTAGCCCGTTGAAATTTTCACAGAATATGTGTTATTATGGCCGATATAACAACAAAAAGATAAGAAAAAGTACAAAATTCACGGGGGTCCCCATAGAAGAAATGAAAAAGTGTATTCGCGCCATGTACTGAAAAGAGTATGAAGCATTTTAACTAATACATAGATGGCGTGAGTGGCGCTGACCATGACATGGTGATACAGAACCCTCGGTGCGCCAGTCCGACTCGCACTTGGCCGCTTTCGTCTCCACTGTTGCCGTGCCGTAGTCGTGCGTGCCGTGCCCGATGCCGTGACATGATCGTCTAATATGCAAGCGGCAAATGAAACAACCAAGCAAGTTAGCTTTCTAGGAGCTCTGTTTTAGTTTCAATGATTATTGCTAGGGCAGGAATTTACAATATTAGCGCCCAACCTAAAAGTTTTTGCATGAAATGGTTGGCTTTATCGTCTTCGCCCGTTCCTCCTACCCGAACCTACCCTATGTCGCATTATGAAACAGCTTTCGAGCTATAGAAACTCGACGCGAGCTTTAGCTCGATTCCAAGCTTTGTGCGACGTATATGTATCGCATCGCGCGAACGTTATGTGCTCGTAGTCGTAAGTACATAATAATAACAAAAGTTAGAGTTTGTGAGAGATGTGATCTGTGACCTGACAAGTCTCAGGCGGAACGTATGTACGTCAATAGTTACAAACAAATGTGTATACCAACATACATACTGCAGTTTCTATACAAACGACAACATGGTGACTATATTACCATGACAACATATTATGTTCATGTTCACGACAGTAAACATAATAGTTAATGTTATAATAATGGAAAGGTGTGAACAAACTCCATTAAATATTCCTATGCTATGGGCTCTCTATGAGCTCTCTGGCAATGCGGGCGTAGTGTTCGTTCCACGTAACTTGTCCCTCGCGGTAATCCTTAAGCGTTCAGCAATGGAGATTGAAATGGCTTACTTCAAGGGACAAGTTATGTGGAAAGCTCTTTAGCTCTCTTGCAGGCATGTATTGAAGGAAGGCAGACGTCTGTTTTAGGTACGTAATCATTATTAAATTTTTTTCATTTCTTCACTTATATTTATGCTCGTAATTATTTCAATGAACCAGCGCAGCGACCCTATGTGGTACTCCTACGAACAGTTCCTTCAAACGATGATGATAAAATGAAGGAGAATGCATTAGGATATAGAGAAGGTAGCCATGTTAGTGCTACTAGAGGTATACATAACACAACATCAATGATCGTGCTAAACTTGGAATAGAGCCACTGGCCTTCTTGGAAACTCAACGTTAACGCGTCCGGTCCGAGCCGGCTCGTCGGCAAATTACTCCCTCTGATATTGGATTATAAGCGGATCGGCGGAGGCGGCGGAGGCGGCGTCGGGGCGGGACGGGGGTCTCACGGACCCGCCGAGACCGCGAGCCGTAGTGGGTCCGGTCCGGCGGGTCAGGCAAATACGCTCTCCCTCGCGCCAATTAATTATGGTGGAGTGGGGGAGAGCGGGGGATCGACCGGCGGCGTGGCGCTCCCCCGCCGACGCCGTCGGGCGCGCGCGGGCGGGGGGCGGCGGCCCCCCCGGGGGATCGCGAAGATTGGGAGGACGCCGCGCCGCGCGCCGAGCTGACGCGCGGGCAATTGCTAACCTACGTGAGGTCCGCCGCGCGCCGCCTCCGCCCGGCCCGCTGCCTCCGCGCCGGCCGAGCGGGTACGACACGCTAAGTCGGTCGGCCGCACGAGAAGCGTGGGTGTGCTGCATTTTTAAATACGCTTGCCGCATTTATAACTAGCTAGGCAGCTTGCTTGATTCAGGACTATGCACGTTGCCTTCCACGGGTCCGTTTATATGGTTTTTTTTATGTTATCCGGTACGGGTGGCTGATAAATAAATAAATACCGGAGACTCCCCTGGATTGCAGGCCATAGTGGACTAGAGGAGAACACAGCCGAGGCTGCTATGCGGCCATTTAACATCCAGTACGGTGGTATCAACCCAGTCGGCTACAATTTGAACCTTGTAAGGGGCAAGGGAAGTTTATGCAGCTGTATGGGAAGCTAGTATATGCTGTCATTTTGTATTCCGTATTTCGGTAAATAAGGAGTAGGTATTGAGTGATTTTTTTCACACACTTTATCGGGTCGCGAGCGCAGAGCATGCTACCTTTTTTTTATGTAATCTAATATGGGTGGCTATGCCGACTAATGCCGAGAGACCAATGGTGCAGTCGACAGAACCAAAATCACCTCTCCTCGCGAAACCACGCTCAGTTAGGTGCCATGCCAGCGGACTGTTGCTAGGCTGTCTAGCCTTTTAATACGACATTTGAAGACACCCAGATTAAAGGATTCGGTAATCAGCTAATCACACTCTCCGGAAGACAGTTCCACACCCTAGCGGTGCGACAAAGAAACGATTTTGAGAACCCAAAAGCCCAACCCAATGTCAACGACAAAAGGGTGCTGAGTCTCTCTGCGACGAGTCACGCGGAGATAGAACGGGTGGCAGGGAATAAGAAATGCTATAACTAATATCAAAACAAACGTGCAGCTCGCACAACAAAATTTTATGGCTTAGTGAAGGGAGATTCCCTTCACTAAGCCATAAAACTTTATTATGCGAACTGCACGTTTGTTTTGATTTTCCACAGAGCAACGTCCGTGATAGTTTGTTAGGTTCTTCGTAGTATCCATGGAATGAGTAGAGCTCGAGTGTGTCATGCACGTCAGACAGATGTGAACGGTGGACGGGAGACAAGTAGAAACCTATTGCTACTGAGATTGACGCTAACAATTTAACGCTAGCACGAACAAGGTATAGTCTTCGCCATCTAAACCCAGCGAAATTCCATAAGAGCTTAACTCATTGTTACCGCTAAGATTAGCCATGTGATATTCGCGCTTATGTCTACTGCTGTAAAGTTCAGTTTAGCATAATTGAAATATAATCACAACTCAAATCAACAATACCAGAGAATAAAACAATAAAAGTTCATCATTGTATGGCTTTGCGCTGTGTTTTGATGGCGCAGATTATACAGGTGTTAGCGTCATGAACTCGCGAGCTCTTCATGTTTTGAAACTGTCGTTTTGTTTGTTTGTTTGTTAGCTTTTAATGTGTCTTTTATACTTTTATCGTCAAGCAATTTGGTGAAAATCTTAATTCAACTTTAAATCCTACTAATATTATAAACGCGAAAGTTTGTGAGGATGGATGTATGGATGTATGGATCTTTGTTCCTCTTTCACGCAAAAACAACTGAACGGATTTGGATGATACTTTACAGTACTATAGCTTATACATCAGAATAGCACAAAGGCTATCATTTATAAAGATATTGTGTAATAATTAAAAAAAATGTCAAAATATAACGATAAATGTCAAGAAAGTCGGAAAAATCCCGCCAACATCTCTTCTCCCAAGTAAAACAAAAGCCTATCAACGTCACATAAAAACTTCAATTTCTAATTCTGTTCTTTTGTTAAAATTTGCAGAAAACAAATACGGGCAGTACGGAAAGGCGCGGGGCGGTCTAAGCGGCGCGGGGCACCGCGGGGAAACGCGGGGCGGCGCGGAAAGGCGCGGGGGGTCGTGGAGCGGCGCGGGGCGGTGCGCGACGGCGGCGCGGGGCGGCGCGGGACGGTGCGTTGCGGCGCGGGTCGGCGGGGGGCGGCGCGGGACGGCACAGTGCGGCGCGGGACGGCGCGGTGCGGCGCGGGACGGCGTGGAGTGGCGCGGAAAGGCGCGGAAAGGCGCGGGCGGCGCGGGGCGACGCGGGACGGCGCGGGACGGCGCAGGTCGGTGTGGGGCGGCGCGGGACGGCGCTGGACGGCGCGGGGCGGCGAGCGAAGCCGCGGGCAAAATCTAGTAATTCATATTTTGTTTCATAATAACCTGAAATTCAAAATTCCACTCCATCAATTCAGATTTAATTGGAAAATTTAAAAGTACTTTTACAAAAACAAAAGTGATAGAACAAAAGATGTTCAAATTACAACCCCTATATATATTATAATCGCCGGCAGTAGAATGACGTCCAGCGTCCTCTGATCCGCCTAATAGAAACCCAAAGCCTTAGCAACGTACTGCCCAAATATAGCGCGCGGTCCGCGGGGGCGGCTCTGGCTCGCGGGGGTTGCGGGGGCGGCGCGGCGGGGGGCAGTAAATTGACTGTAGCCGGTGCCTCAAAGACGTCGCTGACCGACCGTCGCGTACATATTAATGAGAGGCAGGTATCGGGGGTGGCCGGGGGGGGCGGAGGGTGTCGTTATAGCGACGCGGGGGCGGAGCGGCGGGGGCGGGGGATGGGCGCCGCCGCTGGGGACGAACGCCGCGCCACAATGAAGCCGAGAATCGGCCAATACACCCCGACTGGGCCATCGCTTATGTTCAGTCGCGTAAAGATATTTTATTTACTAAAATAAAATGTCTTGATCTATATTTCGATATTATTTCTCTATGATTTCGATCAAGTGAAATCTTCGTAATATAAACCCAACTTGGTATAGCTTGTATTTAACTAGCATGTACTTATATATTGTATTGTTAATAAGCATTCTTATTATTATTTTATCTTCAATTCTTACGCTCAACTCTATTGCTACACATTCCACTCTATTGTCGAATCTCAAACATCCAAAGGTTGACTGTAAGAAATCTCTGTAAGGGACAAGTCCGCCTTTGCACCTTATGTAAATTTTGCAATGTACTTGTTATTGTATGTTTACTGGAGCAATAAAGCATTTTCGATCTATCTATCTATCATCAAATTTTGATACTTAAATATATCAAGTCAATAATGGAATAACCAAAGTACCACGTACTAAAATATTTTTTTATGTAATCTGGTATGGGTGGCTGAGTCGGAGGGGCCAAAGCACATGCTCCGAACAGCCAATATCACCTCCGAGAAGGTAGGTGCTATACCGGAGACTTCCATGGATTGCTGGCTATAGCTACTGGACTAGAGGAGAACACAACCGAAGCTGCTATGCGGCCATCTTACATCAAGTACGGTAAATTTTTTCGTCAGAAAAACTCATTGGTACACGCCGCCGACTGGATTCGAACCTCAGACCTCTCGCATAAGAAGCCGATGCCGAAACCACTCGGCCACCCGCCGCTTATAAAATAAATATAATAATATCAAAATAAACATCTGAACCGAAGCGCTGGCTCGCCCGCAGCGCGGCTGCAGCAGCGCTCTCTCGCAGCTCCGCCTCGTATCTCGAGCGGCGGCGATACTTCCCGGCGCTGCCGCGCGCGCCGCGCGAGGGGGTCGTTTAGACGCAACGGGAGGGGGTGCGGCGAGATAGGGGGGCACACAGCGGCGGCGCCCCGGGCGAGCGCCCAAGAACCGGCGGGAAAAAAACAACCACTGACCAGCAACGCGACGCCGCCGCCTCCGCCGCCCGGGGGCGCGGAGCGAGTGGAAATTCGCTGCTGCAAAAAATAAGCATGCACGATGCTGGGAAAATGGAGTGAAAATCGGTGCGAAGTCGATCGATAGTCACAAGAGATGACCGAGGATAATATTACAAGCTGTACCCTAATCACGAGATTTAACCTACACCGCGTACTATTAAAGTATCTATGTATGTAGTATTCGTACGTAGTTTATCATACATATTTCTTTAATCTAACACATTGTCACAAACTATTCTTGTTCGCCTGCATGTACTTCTCCCACATCCCAAAGGTTAGTTAGAATAGAATGCCTCGCGGCATTAAGCTCGCCTGTTGTACCTAATTTTGATAAATTGGTGTTCAATAAAGAATATATACATACATACATACTACGCTACGCCGTCTTCTACGCATCATTTTGTATGGAGAAACAGAGCAGCGCCTCTAGTGATAGATTTGCGAACTTCGTTTCTCCATACAAAATGATGCGGAGAACACGGCGTAGTACGCAGTGTAAGTTAAATCTCGTGATTAGGGTACTGTACTGTTGCCTTACTTACGTCGTACTGTGTGAGTCCGGTCCGGTACTTAAAAAGAATAGCCCCACTGCGTCTCTCCCCGTGCATGTCGTAAAAGGCGACTAAGCGATAAGGACGAGATGCCGTGCTAAAGGGCGAAAAGGTTGCCACCTCTCACCTTAGCGCGGTCCTTCCACCGAGTCATGCAGCAGGTGGGTCTTCGTGCCTTACTTGCTGCTTGATAGTTTATCTTATCCGTATACTTTGCTAAACGTGATGGTCGGATTTGTGCTGTAATTAACAAGAGCACTTGCAGCACAACCCCGATTGACGAGATACAGCGTGCGGTATGTGTGTAGGTAGCGAGAGAAGCGACACGCAGCACGGTACTGCGTAGCTGATCAAATGGCGCATAGAAACGATATCAACGAGCGGCAACATTTTAGAAGTTTTTTTTATTTCAAGTATTTTATTTTAAGTATCCGTCGTACGGTATGTGACCCTATTACTAAGCATACGCCGTCCGTCTGTCTGTATGTCTGGCTGTCCGTGTGTCTGTATGTCTGTCTGTTCGTCTGTCTGTCCGTCTGTCTCTCCGAGGGCTGTATCTCTTGAACCTTGATAGGTAGCCCGTTGAAATTTTCCCAGAATATGTGTTATTATGGCCGATATAACAACAAATAAGAAAAATAAGAAAACGTTAAAAATTAAGGAGGGCACCCAAACAAGAAACGTACTATAAAATAGATTAGTCACACTATCGAATACTAGAGGGCCCCACAGGCTTTTATACATTGCAATGTGAGGATCAATCGCCAGAGGGAGAATCACGCGCCATCTACCGAAAATACTCTTTTCGTTAGATGGCGCGCATACACTTTTTAGTTTCTTGTATGGGGACCACAAGAAACTAAAAAGTGTATGCGCGCCATCTACTGAAAAGAGTAACCTTTTAACTAATATTAAGTAATCTTTTTCTAATACATAGATAGCGTGAGTGGCGCTGCCCATGACATGGCGATACGGAACCCTCGGTGCGCGAGTTCGGCTCGCACTTGGCCGGGTTTTTTTACATTTTAGCATCCTGTCTAGTTAGTGAAAAATATTTCTTTATTTTTAGTATTTATACTGACTGATGTTATATTTTGTCGCTGTCTCATAGACAATACATACGTAATTAATCTGTTGTTTCTTTCATAAAGATGTAGGTAATGTATATTTCAAGATTTCGAGGCGACTTTATGAATTATGTGGAGTTCACGTTTAGTTGTCGTCATACTGTCAGTTAAAGTAGGAGTGACTTGTACGGCGCAATGTCGCGTTGTTGTTACATGTCATGTTGACAGCTACCAACTTAATTTAGACAAACAATAGCGCGGAATGTCGCCAGCGGCCAGCTAGAGATAACAGGCGAGGCGCGGGATCGCTACTGTATCCAGAATATTGCACAATATTAAATATTGTATATGTGCCGGGAATGATAGTTCTATTAGTAATGTAAGGGGGCAGACCTGCATACTTACTTGTTAGGTTTTGCATCGTGCTGTGTCTGCTCCCTTTCAGCTAAAAAAAAATTTTTTTAAATTTTTATAATCCTGTTGTTATTTTATATTTTTAACTGAATAAACGTTTTTCTTTCTTTCTTTCTTTCTTAAGGAAATCTCAGGCAACCTTTACTATTGTTCGTTTCGTAATAAAACTCGTAGACTTGTGGACTGAAGTATATTGAGGAACGTGCAAGTGCTTGGAAAAGACTGAAGTGTGCCGGTTGGACTGGAGTGGCGGACCTGTGCGGCGCAGGCGTGCGGGGAGAGCGGGATCGTCGACCGCGCGTCTAAAGTGCGATTAACTGCATTGTGTGTAGATCCGGCACATATCTTTGTCATTCGGGAATTTACCCTAAAACAGATTCATTTTTATTCTGCCATACTTTTATCTATCTGCTCGAATGTGAATGTTTCTCCACACTCAATAAAAATTCAAGTAGGTATATAATTTTTTTTTTCATTTAACACTAACAATCCCAAGCACGACTGGTAGATAATGTTTTAGGCTTTAAGTCCGCCTCTTGTCACTTCTTTTGTGCAATAAATTATTTTTCATTTAATTTCATTCAATAAACTATAGGCCATGAGAGAGTGTCGTCCCTGTCGCACAGAGATGTGCGAGTTCGTGCGACAGGGACGACGCTCTACAACCGCATTGTCTCTTTCTAAAGCTCGATGTTCTTTATTTACTGCCGGGTACTGTACCTATGTATCGTGTGAAAAATGCTATTGTGTGTCTATGCTAAATCAATCAATCAATCAATATACTTGAATGTTGATAAATCTACATCAGTCTACTAGTGTGAGAGAGATGAACGCACTCGTATATTTGTAATCTTGTTTTGTTCACACCATGTATTGGTTTTGCCTTTGTTAGCCAGTTGTTAGTCTGTAATATGCTTTTAATCTCCTCGCATAGCGTAGTCTGGCACTCGAAGCTCTCGTGCGGATCCCGCGCGCAGCGTCTGCCGATGCTAGGGTTGCCAACCATACTATTTAAAGTATCATTTGTATTTTAAAGTTATAAGTTTTAAGGATTATAGGGGGGGGATTATAAGTTTGACACCAACGTCTGTCTCTGTCTGTATCCGTCTGTGGCATCGTAGCTCCCAAACGGATGAACAGATTTGGATGTGGTTTTTTTATTTGAAATTTGGGCTCGAATTTGGGTTAACAGGGATGGTTCTTAGCTTGTTAGCTTAGTTTGTTTATTTAAAATGTTTTATTTTATACTTGTGCCTATTTGTAACCGCATAAATATATCTACCTATCTCTTTAAGCGAATGTTTGTGCCGTTCTTTGAGATTAATAAAAATTCTATAAACCGAAGAGAAAATACGTATTTTCAAAATATTTTCTTTTTCTTAAAAATTTTGGTTTTCTGCTTTCAAAGACATTGTTTACCCGTGAATGGTTGTTACCTCCCGGGAATCTATAAACATTCCAATTTTCAAAAAGATAGCTCAGACAGACGGACGGACCTGACCTATTTTATAAAGCTCCATGCCGACATCGCGATCGTTGGCTACGAAGCCCTAAAAAAAGTTGATAACCCTAGCTGATGCGGACTGCGGCGGAGGCGGTCGGCGCGCGGAGGGAGGGGCGGTGGAAAGTGCGGCGGGGGGGGGGCGGGGGGGGGGGGGGGGAGGGGGATAGCAGCGCGGCGCGACGACGAGACGCGACGAGAGCGCTACGTTAGCGCTAATCCGCGATAAGTACCGCGCGCTTCTCCGGCGTGCCTCGTCTCCGCCCGCACCCCTCCGCGCCGCGCGACGCGACGCCTCCGCCGCACCGCACCCCCTCCCCGCCCCGCCCCGCCCGCCGCCAACACGCTGCGCTGATAAGACCGACCGAGCGCACTGTCCCAATGTGTCGTTGTAATGCGTAAGTAATAATAATAATTTATTTATTTTATTACTGACCTGCGGGTCTACCTACCGGCGTTAACTCACTCGCTACGCTAACTCACACCAAATATTCGCATATTTCAACTAATAGACAGGCCGGATGCCTCACCGAACGCCTTCTGATTGGTTGAGTGAGATCGTTTCTCATACTCACATCGGCGAGTGAGTAACGCTGGTACAGGGGCTGGTAAGCAAGCGCGAGTTCGCGCCAGTATGTACGAGTATGTAGGTACCTACGCGACGGTTTGTTTATTATCTAAACGCATATCTACACCTGCTGCTTCACCATTCGGAACCGATGTAAAACTGTAGGACCCTTCCCTTGCCCCTTACTAGGTGGTAGGCTCAAATTGCAGCCGACTGGGTTGATACCACCGTACTGGATGTAATAGGGCCGCATGGCAGCCTCGGTTGTGTTCTCCTCTAGTCCAGTATAGCCAGCAATCCAGGGAAGTCTCCGGTATGGCACCTACCTTCTCTCTCGGAGGTGATATTGGCTGGTCGGAGCATGCGCTTTGGCCCCTCCGACTCATTAGATATACCGGAGTGCATAAAAAAAAATATTTACCTACTAATACTGCGAACATGAATGATGACGTCGCGTCTCAGCTCATCGTTACCCGACCCATAAAAAGTCAAAAATAATTTCCGTTTACTTATACGTTTAGGAGTCGGGGAGAAAGGGACTGCTAAAAAATACCCGCGTAGCTCTGAGTTTTTATATTTTATTTACTTAGCGATCCCCCGACTCCTTTAAGTAAGTAAACGGAAATTATTTTTGACTTTTTAGGGGTGGGGCATTTTTTAAATTTGTAATCTAACTTTTATATCAATATTTTTTTTTAAAACCGCTTCCAAATCGGTCCATTCGATTTTTTTATCACTTCATTGATTGATTACTAACATAGCTAAGAACCATCCCAGTTAAACCAGCTTTCTAATAAAAAAAACGCATCCAAATAGGTCCATCCGTTTGGGAGCTGCGATGCCACAGACAGACGGAGGCGTCAATCTTATATATAAAACCCATCCCAGCGTCGGGGATTAAAAACACAAGACAATTTAACTAGATTAGTTATAATTTTATAAATGTATAAATGTCAGCCTACATAGCCCGTGACACCTAGTCTCTGTCGCAGGTGTCATAAGTGCTTCCGTGACACCTAGTTGCGTTGTTGACGTTAGTGCCGGTGGTAAGTACTGTAAATTGTTATTAATTAGATACTAGACAGACGGGTACATCAATGGGAGGCAAACTATTTTTGTCAGCTATATAACTTCGCCATTAATTAATTAATTAGCCCGTTAATAAGCGCATTAGGTACATTTTGAGCGTGTTGTTTAGATATTTTTTCTTCAATAATTTTCCTGTCAATAAGTTCTGGGCATTGGCCAACCCCACAATCAGCACTTGGGTTGAACGGAGCCCATGTCGCACCTCGTATAGTAAAAAACCGGCCAAGTGCGAGTCAGACTTGCGCGTTCCGGTTTCCGTACCACCACACAATATATTAGTACATATCACACACGCTGAATCCCGACAATCGGGGTAAACAGAGTAATCGGTGTTGTGCTGCAAGAACTCTGGTAATATATTAGTGTTATGTATTTACCAAAAAAAATGTGTTTTCTTTCATTCAGGATCCTTACCGCAAGCCCGACTCATATTTGGCCTGTTTTAGGGTTCCGTATCCCTTACTAAACCTAAGCCGTCTGTCTGTATGTCTGTCAGTCCGTCTGTCTGTCCGAGGGCTGTATCTCTTGAACCGTAATAGGTAGCCCGTTGAAATTTTCACAGAATATGTGTTATTATGGCCGATAAAACAACAAATAATAAAAATAAGAAAAAGTGAAAATGTCATGGGGGTCATGGGGGTCATGGGGGTACTGGTCATACAAGAAACTAAAAAAAATTATGCGCGCCATCTAGCGAAAACAGTATGAAGCATTTTAACTAATTCATATATGGCGTGAGTGGCGCCGACGATGATATGGCGATACGGAACCCTCGGTGTGCGAGTTCGACTCGCACTTGGCCGCTTTTTTATTATTTGTTGTTTACTTTTGAATTTGCACTATAAACACACCAAGTTTGACGCTTGCATGTATTAGGTACCATTTTTACGATAGAGCAAAAGCAAAAATACATTGAAAAAAACATCTTTCTTATATTATGGGGACCCAAATTTTTTTGTGTTTTTTTTTTTTTTTATGTGTGTTATTCCTTAGGTTATCCTCCATATTACGGTATTACGGTTCAAAAGATAGGACAGACGGACGGACGGACAACCGGCATAGGCTAATGCAACAGGATCCCGTACGGTACGTAACTCTAAAAAACCAAAACTGTGCCTGTAAGTACTACGAACGTAGGTACTTTAGATTAATTAGAGCTAGTGCTATATTAAGTATTCTGTAGTTAGAGGCACCTAGACATTCGAACAATAACACCATTTTTTTTTTATGGAACCTGACACGGTTGGCTACATCACCTACAACATCCGTGATGTCAGCCCATAACACAGGGTGAACTAGGTGCAATGTCAGTGCTTCCCTTCATTTCATGTCGGCTACACTAAAGTGGACGGAAAACACGAACTATTTACATAGCCGTTTCGACCGACGTTTCGTTCAGTGCGGTGGTACCAACCCGGCCGGGATAAACCCTACCACCTAGTAAGGTAAGAAGGGAAGGGACCTACAGTTTAACGTGGAATCCGAACCACGGTCAGCCTCCAACGGTCGAGCGGTCACCCATCCAAACACTAACCGCGCTCAGCGTTGCTTAATAACAGTTGACTAACCAACCGCGCCACTGAGCTACCGAGGCAGACGAATGTTCTTATCCCTTAGTCGACTTTTACGACATGCGACGGGGAGAGATGCAGTGGGGCTATTCTTTTTAAGTACCGACCCCACACGGTACAGAGACCACCTACTACATCTACTACATTATATGTATTTTAAACGCATATGTTTAGGTAAACGCAATTTTTATGTGGGTGTTCTTTTTTAGAATATTTCGCAATATACATCTACGTTAGCCATAATCTCACCAGCCATTATTGGTAGAGAATTCCTTCAGCCTTTAATTCCACCTTTTGCCACTTTGTATTATGCAAAAACAAATTATTTAAATTTCATTTCAACACTTATGTATGAGTTTGTCACTAGTACGGGTGGCTCTAGTCTAGCGCTAGTAAAGGTTATCGTAGGCTACCAGCTTATACAGCACCATCAACAAGTGGCTCATTCCTCGCACGCTGCTGCAAACTTTTCAACTTGCTCCCTCCGCCCCCCCAACCCCCACCCCGCCCCCGGCGCCACCCTTCCTCCGCCCCCGCACACAAATACATTTAGGACTGACTGACTGGCTGATGGGCGGGGGGAGGGGGGAGAGGCCGAAGAAGGTCGGAGTTCAATCAAACGCGTTTTACGTTTTACTGAAACACTTTTACGGCATTTAAAATTCAGATTCGCCCACCGATCACGTGAATGAGATATTTAGACGAAGGCTCTGTTGATAGCGGATAGAACAAAATTGTGACAAGTTCGAGTACCAAGTTGTCGAGTAGTAAGTTGCCATAAGAATGCTTAATAATTAATAAACAATAAACAAATAAAACAAATTAGTTTGAACGCTGCTGTGAATCGACGGCCGATCGTGACGCACACCCTAGCACGGTCAAACTTTGCATGGATGACCGTTCGACCGTTGAGGTCGACCGTGTTTCGAATTCCACTTAAAACTGAAGGTCCCTACCCTTAACCTTACTATATGGTAAGGTTTGAACCCGCCCGGATTGATACCACATCGGAATGAATGAAAAGCCGTTCCAAAAGAGGCTACCTACCTATGTAATAGTTAGTGATTTGCCTCCAGTTCAGTATAGCCGTCACTACCAAAGGGAAGCAATGACATGGCACCTAGTTCACCGAGGTACTATGTCTGTCTGACGTAACGACGGGTGATGGTACATGGTCTTAGCATATCATATCAGGTCGAAAAAAAAATGGTTTAAGGCGAAAATTCAAGGAATGTATGAAGATAGGTGAGCGTTAATAACAGCGGAGTCCGACCGGATACTAAGAACACAGGAGAAGCGATAAACCGAACTCATTATTAGTTCGGATAAGGACGGCGGACGGACCAACAACGTCTCCACTCCACACGTGACAGACCGCTGACGCACCCGCTCGTCAAGCCCATTTTACATTTACGAAAAATCGTCGCGAATTTTCATCGCGACGGCACTGCAGTATTATTTCGAGAAATTTGAAACAGCGTTCGGTAACGATAATAGGTAATATTTCGATAGTATCGGCCCAATCTCGGACACATTTCGTGATAGAACTTTCGTGTTCGAAAATAAAACTCGAAAGTATTATCGCCGCCGTCCGTCGTCGTCGTCGTAATTTCTGATGTTTCCGAAAAACTAAATATAAAATTTTCACGACTATACCACCACGCTGTATTCCGACAACCGTGTTAAAAGCAGATTAATCAGCCTTGTGCTGCGAGAATTCTGTTGAATTGTAGCACAACACTGATCACCACGTTTAGCAAAATATTAGGACAAGACAATAATCAAGCAACAAGAAGGCACGAATACTGCGTGACTGAAAGGACCGCGCCACGGTGAGACGTGACTAGCTTGTCACCCTTCAGCATGGCAACTTGTCCTTATGCCTTAGTCCCATTTTACGACATCATCGGGTAAAAATGCAGTGTAATCATAATACTCATACATAACATACATAACACACACGGTATGGCGGCGGGGCGCGACAATAGTTCGTTAGTCGTCCAGTGCGGTGGTACCAACCCGGCCGGCAAAAACCCTTGCACCTTAGTAAGGTATGAAGGGAAGGGACCTACAGTTTAACGTGGAATCAGAATTCGAACAACGGTCAGCCTCCAACGGTCGAGCGGTCGCCCATCCAAGTACTGACCGCGGCCAGGGCTGCTTAATAATAACAGTCGACCGACCGCACCACTGAGCTACCGAGGCTCACAAAGTTAGGCGATACAAACAAAAATGTAAATGTGTAAAAGGGGCTCTCAACAGTGACGCATCCGCAATCTCTCCCGCGCGCCGCGCCACCTCGTCGCGCGCACTCGAGCCGAAAAAACTCGCGCACGCAGCTGCGCGGGCGCAGCGGCACAGCAGAGCGGTTGGTCACGGGGTGGGGCAGGCGGGGGGGACGGTTCTAGGAAGCGAGGCGCGGGTGTACATAGGCGAGTCCGCACGATCCGCATCGCATACCTCGCCAGCTTGGACATCCAGAAGCAATAATATGTACCAGCAGCTTCTAGAACCTTGTCACGCAAACTGACGATGTGACGTTGATCAAACGTCCGCGGCTAAAAAAACTTACATTATAGTATAGTATACCACACCAACCACACATGGTATGTCCCGATAATCGTAGAGTTTAAGCAGCGGGTGGCCGAGTGGTTTGGGCATCAGATTCTCATGCGAGAGGTCCGCGGATCGAATCCGGTCGGCGTGTACCAATGAGTTTTTTCTGACGAAAAAATTTACGTGCATCCTAGACCCTGCTGCTTCACCGTTCGGAACCGGTGTGAAACTGTAGTTACCTTCCCTAGCCCCTTACTAGGTGGTAGGCTCAAAGCCGGAGCCGACTGGGTTGGTACCACCGTACTGAATGTAAGATGGCCGCATAGCAGCCTCGGCTATGTTCTCCTTTGGTTCAGTATAGCCAGCAATCCAGGAAGTCTTCGGTATGGAACCATCGATGTATGGAACCTACCTTCTCGGAGGTGATATTGGTTGGTCAGAGCATGCGCTTTGGCCTCTCCGACTCAGCCACCTATACCGGATTACATAAAAAAACTTCTACATCCCAAAGATTAGTTAGAATAGAGTGCCTCGCGGCGCTAAGCTCACCTATTGGGCCTAATTTGTATAAATTGGTGTTAAATAAAGAATATACTTAGAATATAGGTATGCACTTCAATTTTTTCTTCAGAAAAAAATCATGGGTACACGCCGACCGGATTCGAACCTCGGACCTCTCGCATGAGAAGCCGATGCCCAAACCACTCGGCCACCCGGCGATTAAAGAAGAAGGTAGTAGTTTAAGCAGTATTATGCAAGCGAAGAAGAATAGTTTGTGGCAATGTATTTAAGCAGTAAAGTAATATGATCAAAGATAATTCTGTGAATATGATAAACTACCACAGATCAGTGGGATTTCTGTGTAAACTACAAACGAATACGACAGCTAGTTTTAAATATAGGCTGTTTCAGGATAGGGTTGAGAAATTTCAGGAATAGAAAGTACTCATTATTAGAAGAAAAAAAATCCTTATCCGATCGAAATTCCGTACTTTTTTTTCATACAAAAATTGGAAATTGTTATAAAAACTCGATGTATAGTGAGTATGGGGAGGTGCTGTCTAGGTCTAGGTAGTGCAATGACCTAGTCCGGTCCTATTTTTTTTTCTTTTGATGTCATTTAAATTTAAGTGTTTGGAATTTACCTACATGCAGTTCAATTCTACTAGTTAAAAATTGCAATTTAGTAATTTTATTTTTATTTAATAAAGGCGGATGTTAACCGTCCACCAAATCTCGATGAAACGATTTTCACCAAAAAGTACTATAAAATGACCGAATCTGGGAAAAAGTTTCAGAGCTTTTCGTTTTCAAATATGGACCCCTCTCGAACCCTGAAGTTACGAAACCCTATCCTGAAACACCCTATAGTCTGCGGTAGGTAAATACAGAGAGAGGGGGCGCGGGCGGGCTCGGCGCGCGGAGCGGTGCTATCATGAATGCAGATGCACTGTCGCACTGTGTACTCTGTACCTATATACACAGCAAGTTCAAGCTGTACATAAGTAGGTGTGGACAGACGTAATTAGTGATTAATTACTGGCAGACAGACACGTCGCGGCCGCGGCCGCCGCGAACGCGACTCGCGAAGGTCAGGCGGCAGTGCGCGGCGCGCGGACCGATTTCATTTCTTGGGAATGCGCTGTCGTCGTCGTTAGGTAGGTAGGATGTCTCAATGTAGGTAGGTGGTAGGTACGCGAGATGCTCGCGTGTGCAGTCTTAATTTGTTTCGTAATGAAGAACACACGATGTTACGAGTACCTTAAAGCGCTTAGACCGGCCAAATATGAAAGATTAACGAATTAGCACTTTGAAAAGTGTCCGATATAATCAATCACCCATCATCAATCAATACTAATAAGAAGTGTGTAAGGGGTGGTCATGGAGTAAGTTACTTTGTTTTATGAGATACTGCGTTTGTAGACTCTATGCATGATGATGACACTAAAACTGAATTGATGATTTTTAAAAATCTTTTCTGTTTGTATGTATGTATGTTCCTCCATAACTCTTAAACCGATCATCCGAATTTGATGAAACTTAGTTTTTTTTTTTTTTTTTTTTTTTTATACTAAGCGCGACATGTGGCGCCGAGTCACCCATAAGGTGTCTAGCGACGCCCATGGACATTCGGACGCAGGCGGGGGCTGCGAATGCCATGCCGGCCTGACAGGTGCCCATTCACGCCTCTCTTGAAGGACCCGAGACTATACTTGGGGGGAAATATGTGGGCAGGTAGAGCGTTCCAGAGTTTGCCGGTTCTGTGGAGAAAGGATCTGCAGAACCGATTTGTACGCATCCGCGGTAAATCCAGCGTATAGGGATGCAATCCCTGCCCAGTGCGCGTTGTACGGAGGTGAAAAGGGGACGCCGGAATCGCGTTAAACAGCTCCTCCGAGCACTCCCCGTGGAATAAGCGATAGAACACGCTTAGGGCGCCGACATCCCTACGAAGTTGCAGCGGTTCTAGATCGCGGGACACGTCGGGGTCATCCACAAGTCGCACGGCTCGACGCTGGATCGAGTCCAAAGGCGCAAGCTGGTATTTGGCTGAGCCATCCCACAGGTGCGAGCAGTACTCCAAGCAGGACCTAATCTGCGATTTATACAGAAGCAGCCTTTGGCCCGGCGTGAAGTACCGTCGAACCTTATTGAGTACGCCTAGCTTTTTTGAGGCCAGCTTGGCCTTGCCCTCGATATGGCGCCGGTAATTTAGGTCGTGCGACAGTTCGACTCCGAGGACCCCGAGGTGGTCGCTTAATTTAAGCGACGTGCCTTGGAAGGAAGGAGCTGGTGTGAACGCCGCCCTCTTCGCACTGAACGCGCAAACTTGTGTTTTTGAAGCGTTGAACTCGACCAAATTGCTACGGCCCCATTCGGAAATAGACCGAAGCGTTTGTTCGAGTTCAGACACAAGTCTTCAATCATATTTACCTATACGAGACACAGGATAGGGTAAATAAAATTCAGTTCCGGTTGCGCTAAGATGTGGCTCTCATACAAACCGAATTGTTCCGCGCGCCGAAATAAAGGTACGGTAGAGGGCTTACTTACTTACTTATTTTTATACGAATTTCACGTGAGCGAAGCCGCGGGCAAAAGCTAGTATTGAATATTGCGACTTTTTAATAAAACTGTTTGTATTTAATTTCCGCGTGGTATTTGACCATTGATGACTCTAGGTTTTATAGATTCCCTTACAGTTACTGTAAGGGATGGTTATGGAGTAAGTTACTTTGTTTTATGAGATACTGGTTTGTAGACTCTATGTATGATACTAAAACTAAATTGACGATTTTTAGACATATTTTCTGTATGTATGTATGTATATGTATGTTCCTCCATAACTATGATCATCCTAATTCGATGATACAAGCTTATTTATTTAGCTATACGTGACACAGGATAGGCTAAATAAAATTCAGTTCCGTTTACGCTAAGATGTGGCTCTCATACAAACCGAATTGTTCCGAACGCCGAAATAAAGGTGGAACGCACTCTCTGCCCATCTATTTCCTGAGGATTTTCCTTCCAAGTACAGCCTGGGGGTTTTCAAAAGGGGCGTGAAAAGACTCCTGTCAGACCGGCATGGCATTAGCAATCCCCGTGCATCACAGAATGTCCATGGGAATCGTTAGACACCTACTTGTAGGTGAAACGATGCCACATGTCGCGCTATCCATAAAAAAAGGTACGGTAGAGGGCTTACTTACTTTCTTCTTTTTAAATACAAATTTTACGCGAGCGAAGCCGCGGGCAAAAGCTACTCTGTCATAAATATGTAGGTATATATCTTTCCGCCACTCTCCTGGCTGTTATCACACCCCAAATGAATATTTTCATTGAATGTGTTCATATTTAACTGTGCGGGTTAGAAAAAAACCGGCCAAGTGCGTGTCGAGCCACGCGCAGTGTAGGGTTCCGTAGTTGCGGAACCCTATCAAAATACATTATTTGATTATTTGTATAATTTTGTAGAGGAAATAAATGAATGTTAATTTGAAAAAGTTCTTCAACAGTGAAATGATGGCTGTCGTCCTTAGATTTTATAAGTTGGTCGACTTTACTCGTCAACCTGTACAGCATACTTAGCTGTGATAGTTTTCCTTTTAATTTTGATATATATATACTACTGCTGTGAATTTTTTCACATATCTAATAACAATCGTTTAGTTGGCAGGGGGTGGGGACACTTGACTCTAACAAAAAGTAGCACTTAAAAGCTTAATAATTCGCAAACGGATCCCTAAATCGAAAAATGCTTTTCACAAACCCGCAATATTTTCAAAAGACCTATCTAACGACATCCGACACGATGAGGTAGACGTGAAAAAAAACTTTACGGATAGGGAAGGCCCCCTAAAAAAAAATTATTTCAAAAATTTTATTTTACCACTTTGTCGGCGTTATTAATATGTATGTATACCCATACCAAGTTACAACTTTCTAGTCCTAAGGGTCTCTGAGCTAAGCCGCGGACAGACAGACAGACAGACGGACGGACATGGCGAAACTATAAGGGTTCCTTGTTGACTACGGAACCCTAAAAACTATTTAAAATAATATAAAAACCGCCTTCAAAAATGTATGAAAAAAAAAATCTAACCCTAGAGTTGAAGGCGGTGTTGTGATTTGTGTAGCCTTCTTTAGCACCGCCTTCAACTCTAGGGTTCGATTTTTTTTTATTTCATACATTTTTGAAGGCGGTTTTTATACTTTTTTAAATAGTTTTTTATTTCAAAGTTTTTTTTTAGTAATTTTTTGCTATTAATGTACTCGGCGGAATCGCTCGGCCTTCGGCCTCGCGATTCCGCCTCGCTTTCCAATCCGATCTTGACCAAATTAAAATGGGACCAAACGGGAAGCACCAGCTTTCAAATAAAAAAAGAATTTTCAAAATCGGTTCACCCAGTCGAAAGTTCTGAGGTAACAAACATAAAAAAAAATTAAAATTATAAAAAAAAATACAGTCGAATTGAGAACCTCTTCCTTTTTTTGAAGTCGGTTAAAAATTAATAGAGGCATTGAGTGTTACCTTTGCTCATATTTTTATTTGAGTCACAGCACGCACAGCCTCCTTTATTGAGACGACGACATGGTAGAGGAGGCAATTTGTTTGTTGGCAAATTGTATTATATAATATACAATACAATTTGCTATTAGGTATAAGTGTTACAGTCACAGATCAGAGAAGTATTGTTACAGTTTTTAATGTTTGTTGTTTTAACTAATATATCCCGCCGCCGCCTGCCGGCTGAAAGCTAACCTACATTGGTTTACCCACGATTTTCTCAGTGTCAAAAACTCGTGGGTTTACCCGACAGTTTTATTCGTGCGAGTACCTACGAGAATCGATACTGCAGGCTCTCTCATTTTTAAAATTCCCTCGATATTCCTAGAAGCGTGTCTCGCGCCCCGCTCCGCCTCCGCCTACGCGAGTTCCTGTCCCGCCGACTTCGGACGCGGCGTTTTTGGCCGCCGCGGAGAAGGGGCGCGATAGCGCCGGCGGCGGAGGGCGGCGGAGGGGCGGGGGCGCCTGGGGGGAAGGCTGGGGGTACGCTTAGGGTTGCCATGTTTGGAACAGCGCGGGTTTATCCACATACGAGTATTTCATTCGTTGTCCAGAGTGTTCTTCAGAAGAAATTGTAAAATCAAAATTTGTAAATTATTATGCCAAAAATCTATATGTACTTAATTTAGTATTTCTTTACGGAACCTTACATGTGTGACTACATCATCTACTAGGTACACGATGTCAGCAATGTCAGCCCATAGCACCTTGGCGAACTAGATGCCATATCAGTTCTTCACTTCGGTGCTTCTCTTTATAATTCTTCATAGTTAGATGCTAATTATATTGATAGTGGATCAAATCCGATAATAAAAAAAAAATAAAAAAATTATCCCGCCCAGGAATCAAGCCATTATCAATCAAACTTGGTATGATTATAGTGAAAACTCTACAGTAAAAGAACAAATTAAAAAAAACGAATTGAGTGGTGGTAGGGAACCCTCGGTGCGAGATTCGACTCGCACTTGGCCGGTTTTCTCTTTATTTTTGCCTTTGCATCCGTCCAATGAAGGAAGGAGACAGAACATAGATAACATTATCTCTTAATCTATACTATAGCAACCCTAACGCGCGCGCCGCCCGGCGCCCCCGCGTCGTCGTCGTCGAGCCCCGCATAAATCTCCGGGGTGTGCGCTTTTGTCTTTTTTCCCGGCCGGCGGCGCGGCGGCGCGGAGGCACAGTAATAAGATCGCGCTTCAGGTATAGCCGGGTAGCGTACGTGCTCCCTCCCCCCCCCCCCCCCCCCCCCCCCCCGCCAACCACGTGACCACGCCGCCCCTCTGCGCGCTGGTCTAATCAATGCATCGTACAATGTATAATACAATGCATCGTTGCCTTTTTTTTAAATGGAAACTGACACGGTTGGCTACATCACCTACAACATCTGTGATGTCAGCCCATAACACCGGGTGAACTAGGTGCCATGTCAGCGCTTCCCTTCATTTCATGTCGGCTACACTGAAATGTATGGAAAACGCGAACTATTTACATAGCCGTTTCGACCGACGTTTCCTTCAGTGCGATGGTATCAACGCGGCCGGGATAAACCCTATACCACCTAGTAAGGTAAGAAAGGAAGGGACCTACAGTTTAACGTGGAATCCGTACCACGGTCAGCCTCCAATGGTCGAGCGGTCACGCATCCAAGTACTGACCGCGCTCAGGGTCGCGACAACAGTCGACCGACCGCACCACTGAGCTATCGAGGCTGACAGTGTTGACCTGCCTCAACCCAGGATTGGATTATAAGCAGCGTCGCGTCATGAATATTAAGATATGTTATTGATTAAGATGCTCGAAGTATCAAGATATCAATGGGTTAATAAAATTTAGGCAAGTACTTATCTACCTATTAATCTTACCTAGTCAAGCGTTAACTAATTATGCAGTCAGGTACATTCAGATAACATGCTGCCAATTGGAGCAGGCCAGTCTCCCTCCACAGACAGCACCCGTTCACGAGCATCACGCCAGGGCCATCCATATTTGAGGCCCTCAATTTGAGGGTGAGACCGAGAAGTGACCCGGACCACAGAATACTAAATAGGTACTGTCGTACCAGGACTCAATACCAGACGTACCAGAATACTAAATAGGTACTGTCGTGCCCGGACCAAGCGACACCGTAAGCAAAGACTCTCGCAAAGACTTGTAATTATTGTCCATCCAGGTATGAAATAAGTTAGTTAGGTAATTAATTACTTACATTTGATACACTATCAAATACCTACATGGCTAATAGTGATAGATAATCGAAAATAAAACATCGTGTAAAAATGTTATGACTTGTAATTAGGGATTTGGTGGAGAATCGTTAAAATCTGGCCTATTATCCGCGTCCGGCGACCGGTATTCACCAGCGGGTGAGCAATTGAAGCTAATCAATCAGTCAAAAGTCTCTTTCTCGGAAACCAACAATACCACGCTGCTATACAAAGCCGATACACAACGCACATGCGCCAGTGCCGCGCCGCGCTCCGCCACGTCCCCCGCGCGCACTCCCGCGCGCACCGTGTCGCGCGCGTCCCGCCGACAATGCGACCGATACCATCCGATACGCTACGCGTCGTCGCTCTCCATCCTCCATTTTTTTACGCAACAAATCTCTTCCAGCTTTCGCGTACCGGGCACCCTTTCATCTCATTTCAATAGAAACCGCGTCGTCCGTCCGCCTCGTAAAGACATTGAAACAGTTGCTGCACTCGTCTCGCGGGAAAAAAAGCGAGGAAAATGGAGGCCGAAGCGACCCGCGCGTTCCGGCGCGACCGCTCCTTCTACAATTAGGAGTAAGTGCTGGGTATCCGCGCCGCAGGTAGAACGAGCGTGGCAGATAATAACCACGCTTTTTTTTTTATTGCGCGCGGCGAAACGTCCAGAAATACCGCGGGCGCGACGTCCGCGCAGGTACGCAGCGGCGCGCCCGCCGCGCTCGTGGTTCATTCCGTGCCAAATTTCGCGACATGCGGCGGCGGCGCGGAGGCGACGGCGCGGCGGGTACGCGGAAAATAAAACGACTCAAAATGGAACTGTGCGACGAGAAATATGCAAATTGGCGCAAGAAACCCCCGCCGCGCGCCGCCGGCTTGCAGATGTCGCGCGAGGCGATCAATTATCAACCGGCTCGAATGCCGGCCGAGCTATTTATCGCGACACCGCACCTCCTCCGCCGCACCTCCGCCGCACCTCCCCCGCACCTCCGCCGCCTCCGACGCTCCTAAGCTGGGTTATGTATGGCTCACGGTTATGTAGTTAAATTAACAGATCTCGCGAGATACTTGGATGCTTTCATGAAATAAAGACAACCGCCTTGCTAGATGTCCGGTTTTGGACCGGAGAGTCCGGTTTTTGAGGCTTCTGTCCGGTCTCCGAAATAATGAAATACCGGACATCAAGACATCCGGTTGTTTCTTCGTATAACGAAACATTTCAGTGTTCTTTGATTTTGCAATCAGTTCCAGCATACATACATACATACATAGCGTCACGCTTGTTTCCCGGTGGGGTAGGCAGAGACAACGGATCTCCACGTGCCACGATCCTGACACACCTCTGCCGCCTCCTCCACTCCCACAATGTTCTTCATGCATGCTCGTCGGTTACGGGTACTACGCACTTGCCCCTTTTTGAGCACATGCCCGATCTGGTCCAGGTACGTGCGTCTAGGGCGACCCTTCCCGACTCCTCCACTCACATTTGCTTCATAAATTTCTTTCGTTAGTCTCCTATCATCCATTCTTCCAACATGACCGAACCACCGAAGCATCCCTTTGTAAATCCTTGTCACTATATCTTCTTTCAGCCCACAGCGCTCTCGCACTACACTATTTCTCAATCTATCTTTCATTGTAACTCCACACATACTCCTCAACGCGCGCATTTCCACAGCATTAATCCTGCTTTCATGCTTCGTCTGCCATGCCCAACTTTCACTCCCGTACATAAGTGTAGGGTCCAGCACTACACCATGGGCAGGCAAACGTGCCCTAGTTGACATGCTTTGGCTGCCCATAATCGAGCAATTCAACCCTTTTATTCATTTCATTACATTCATCACTATCTCCCATTAATTTTCAAAAGTAACGGTCATGAAAAATGTTGTACCTGAAAAACCTCTTGATAAAATATAATATCCGGTTTTTTTCAACTGTACCATCTGGCAACCCTTGGTTGAATAAGAGGAGCCAGAGCAGATGCTCCGGCTAGCCAATAACACTTCCGTCCGAGAAAATGGCAAACCGGAGACTTGCCTTTGGATTTCTGGCTATACTGGACTATTTAGAGAAGAATAGCTACAGTGGTACCAACCCACTCGGATGAAGGGACCTACCCTACCTACGTCTACTTACTGTTGTGTAGCGGTGTGGCTGCACACCGCTAAGTACCTAAATATGTATGTAGTCGAGTCAATATTACTTTCACTTACATAGATATTCAATAAGTATTTTTTGCAAATCGCTTTCGACGAATCTTGCGCCCGGTCACGGATAAAGTAAGAATGAGAAGAAATTAAATTAAATTAAATTCGTTAAATTCGTCTTTTGTGTTCCATGTTTCATGGTATACTATATAGTATATTGATTTGATTACTCGATTAGTTGATCGGAAAATTAGCAAAAATTTACAGTGGCGCGAAAAGCGCTCAAATATAAATTGCTCGTGGAACTTCAAGTCACAGGTAAACCCGTTAAATTTGTTGAGTAAAATACAGAATATTATATATAACAGTTTCATTGCTTATGAAAATCTTTCGACATAAGACAAAGTCGTATCATTCATAGGAAGGACACCCGTCGAGCGAAATATAACAATAGCGACCGTTGAAGGATACTCGTGGGAAGCGATGCAATTTCGGACAATGAAAAGGGTTACGCGAGTAGATCCCAAGCGAGGAGGGATCTTTCTGGCATCGATCCAATGATGCACATTTCAATCCTTCGAAAGATTCAGATTCAGATATTTATTTCGCCATAAAGAACACACAACAATAACAATATTACATTGAGACATATGCATATTCAGTATGGTTCGTCATAGTTTTTGTTTTATCCCATTCAGCAATGCAATCTATTATGGAAGAATCGGGCAAGAAACCTTATGAGCTTTTTTTTAAAAATTCTTAAATATAACTTACATGTTAATTTTTAATTATGTTAACTATACTATAACATAGGTACTACATCTAATAAAAAATAAAAATAATAAGTAAAAGATTATCTTTAAAAAAGAGAATAAAGTACAAAGAACAAAGGGTTCAGTCAAATGTATACATATAAAAGATTCATTTGAATCGTCCACGTCAGCAATATTGTTTATTTACAATATGAAAAAAAATCATTTAATTTATAAAATGGATTATCTAAAAGAAATATTTTGAGCTGACTCTGAAACACATTGTCACTGTTTATTGATTTAATTTTTTCGGGAAAATTTTCGTACAATTTAGGTACGATCACGTCAGGGTCTTTTTCAGCCATCGCTGATTTTATATCATGCACAACCATAGAGAAATAATAACGTCTATGTGCGCAACTGATTTTAAAACAGAAAGAAAGACACATAAGAATTAATACGAGTATGATGATGACAAAACGCTTACATAAAGCAATTCGTTGAAAATGGATCCAATCTCAGCGGATAATCATGCAAAGACTTATTCTAAAATAACATTGTCTTCCGGCCAAGCTGTAAACATTAAGATAAGACGGGTTGAATCAGTAATATTATCAAACGATACTCGGATGTTACGAAATCATCAGCCGAGAGCCAATAACATCGCCTGCTATCTGTGATCCAATTAGTAAATGTTTTGCTAATTCGCCGCTCGGTGGGCGTGGGCCGGTGGAGCGCAATGGGCACTAAACATGAAATTTCAGCTGAAGTAAATGTGATTGCGTCATCGTTGAGGACATCGAGCGTACCATTATGGTTCGTAACAATAAAATACCACTTCGAGAGCCTATTAACGGTCGACATAAACATTTTATTTCCGCAGCCCTTCTGCGCCGCCGCTCCGCCGCTAGGTGCGGTCGGAACATGGCGCAACAGGTCCCGTCGAGAGTTTTGTACTACTTGCTCTGGCGGCCCACGTCGCGTCTCGTCGCTCCCCTTCCCCCCGCACCCCCGCACGCCTCGACGCCTCTCCTCGTCTCGCCGCGCGCTGCTGTCCCTGTTGTTGCGGCGGATATTAAATTTCGCAAAACTTTTGCCCTCCTCGACTCAGCTGATATTTTCACAGCGCGCGGGTGGCGCGGTCGCATCGCGCGTCGTCTGTATATGTGCACGTACGCACGCAACGTAGTACGTACACGTGTGGTGTACTCGAGGAGACACGCGCGTGTAGGTCGATGCATTGTTCCTCGTGTCCGCGGCCGCGTGTGTGTGTGTGTAGGTAGGCAGACGCGACGTCGTCGCGTCGTCGGTCGTGCTATGAAGATGCAGTTTGCAATTCATTAGGCACGAAACGTTATCGCCTCGAGTAAGGTTACATTATCAGACGAGTGCATTCGCTTCGCGAGCTGTACTGTACTGTCGCGGCGGTCGTCTGCCTACCTACCTAGTTATACAGTCGCGAAGCCGCTGTGGTTGCTACGTGGGTGTCTGCGGTACATTTTTGCTCAGATAACAATTAAAAGTTTCGGAGGTCACGTGGGCGATCAGCGTTCCTCGTCTCCTCGACGCCGAGCCGCCGCCTCCGCGTCGCGCCCGGCGAAGGCGGCGACCGACGCGGCGGCCTAATGAGTTTTAGCGGGGGCGATCAGCGCCGAGGGGGCGACGAAGGCGAGGGGCGAGGGGGAAGCATGTGCCGGTCGTTCGAGCGGCGACAGCCGTTCGAGTAAATGGCGCGCGGCGTCGGATGTCGCCGTCGGCGGCGGCGCGGCGGCCGCGGCGGGGGGCTCACGACCGCGAGACGGGGGGAACGAGCGGGGGACGACGAGAGCACCGGAGGCGATCGCGACCGCCTCACCCTACCCGACTGGAACACCCGACCCACCCCGCGTCGCACCCACCGCCGACCGCCTCCACCGCGCCGCGAGCGAGCTAGCCGACCGATCCCAAAAAGACCCAAAACACGTCAGAAGCTGTCGCGGCACAATCTTCAATCGATAGTTTATCGTATACCACTTGCCGTGACGCAGGGTAGAGCAGTGAGTGAATACGCTGACCAGGTAATGTCCTAAGGTAATGGTCACTAGGTGGTCACTAACTCTAAAGAACAGTGCCGACCATTCCATTGCAAGCCATTTGAGATCTTCAATAATTGATTACTTCCGAATACGTAAGAGTAAGCGCATTTGCAACGGCAGCCGCGCGACAGAACCGGACACTCGAAATTCGAACGCTTGAGCCGCGTCAATTTGTAGATGTCTGTCTAGGCTCGCCTGGAGTGTCGCGTCGCGAGTCGGTTTTGTCGCAAAGTGTGCACCACCCCGGTGCGGCATTTCTCTATAGACGCAAGTATGGAGGAGGCTGGCGCGTAGCCAACTAGCCGAATATATTCGAGGATAGTCTGGAGTGCAGCGTCCACTGCCGTAAACCAACTGCCACTTCGCGTGCTCTTACAGCAGCGTCTGCATACCTTCCATGCGCATCTACCTACTTGTACATTACGGGTGTTTCAGGATGGGCTTGAGAAACTTTAGGAATAGAAATTATACATTATTAGAAGAAAAAAAAATCCTTATCACTCGAATCGAAATTCTTTTTTTTTTCATACAAAAATTGAAAATTGTAAAAAAACTCGATGGACAGTGAGCATTGGCAAGGGAGATTTGGAAATATTGCTGTCTAGGTCTAGGGAGTGCAATGACTTTTTAACTAGTCCAGTTCTCTTTTTTTTTTTTCTTTTTTTGTCATTCAAATTTATGTGTTTGAAAACCTACATGCAGTTCAATTCTACTAGTCAAGCATGTAAGTTAAGTCATTTTATTTTTATTTAATAAAGGCGGACATTAACCGTCCACCAACGCTCAATTAAACTATTTTCACCAAAAAGTGCTGCGGAATGACCGAATCAGGGAAAAAAGCTTCTCATCTTCAAATATGGACCCCTTTCGAACCCTGAAGTTACAAAACCCTATCCTGAAACACCCTGTATATACTGAATTGTCGTTCCGTAACACGTATGTATGTTTGTACAGACGGCTGCGGAGTGCGGAGTCTGACCGCATTGCACTGAGACGGAGCGGAAGAGGGGCCCTAGGCCGTACATGTGGCTGCTATTACGAGTAATAAGCCAGTTCGTTTGGAGCAGGTTTTAGAAGATTCAATGTAGCAAAATACATTGGCTTCTATATTACCGCAAAACATAAGCAAGAAATCAAACAAAGCTCTAAAATAAAATCAAATAAAAAACTACTACATTAGAAAAAAAACTAAAAACATGTATAACACTTTAAAACAATGAGTAAAATTTAATAAAAACGTTTAAACAAAATATATAGAAGAAAAAACCCCCCTAAAAAACTACCAAATAAAATCAACATTGAAAAAAGTCTGACCTACAGGATTTTATTACCTTTTAGGTACTTTACTACGATTTAAATAGACTCTCCTCTTCCTATGCCTAAATGCATGATAGGTACTCTGGTTTCATCTTGGAGGCAGGAAGCTAGCTAGCAGCGCCCCCGGGGCCGGGGTGCCCGCGTCATTTGTTTCCTCCTAGGGTTTCGTGGAATAAGTCAATATTGCACTTTCTGTTGAGTACGATGCATTTTTTTTCAGCATTCTGGACAGTGGCGTGTGGACATATTTAGTGTCCAAGGTTGGCTGGTTCGACTTTTTTTTATATGGAAACTGATACGTTTGGCTACATCACCTACAACATCCGTGATGTCAGCCCATAACACCGGGTGAACTAGGTGCCAATATAATAGTGCTTCCCTTCATTTCATGTCGGCCACACTGAACTGGACGGAAAAGACGAACTATTTTCATAGACGTTTCGGTGCGGTGGTATCAACCCGGACGGGATAAACTCTACCACCTAGTGTGGTAAGAAGGGAAGGGACCTTACAGTTTTACGTGGAATCCGAACCACGGTCAGCCTCCAACGGTCTAGCGGTCACCCATCCAAGTACTGACCGCGCTCAGGTGTGCTTAACAACAGTCGATCGACTGCACCACTGAGCTACCGTGACTGACGATGTAAGTATATTTGTTATGAAAGGATCATAGTAGGTATCTGGGTGTGAGACGGGGCACATCATATCGCTGACACTACTCACACTCAGGGTTGACAGTTATCCGGTTTTGGTCCAGACAGTTTATTGTTTATTTATTGTATAATTTCATCCATAGGTAGGTAACTTACGCTTGGATATGTCAAAAATTCCGCCAGTTCTAAATTCAATGCGAAGAAGAACTGACAAACAAACTTCGCAAGTCACAGTGTTTTGTTAGTACCTTATAAGTATTATATTATAGTAACTTACAAAGAATGAACCCATGCTACCGCTCACAAGAGCATTAATATTTACAGCATACTTATCATGAATACTGAAGAATCTGACCGACCATTCTGCCTATTTACATTACCTATATCTGATGTATAGTGCCAACGTCAATTCCGGGGCTTGTGTCCGGTCTCCAAAATAATGAAAAACCGGACATCCAAACGTCCGGTTTTTTGTCTTCATATAATGCAAATATTTACTTTTTTCGGAACATTTTAATACTAATCTTTTTGAGTTCTTAGATTTTGCAAATAAGTTCGATCAATTCAACCGTTTTATTTATTACTCTATCTCCCATTCATTTTCAGAAGTAAAGGTCATTCATGAAAAATTTTGTACTCGAAAATCAAACCCATCATATTTTATTAAACATTACGAACCTGAAAAATCAAAGGCCCTTTCGTTAAATAGGTATGTCCGGTTTTTTTCTTCTGAACCATCTGGAAACCCTCGCACTTCATTACATTATAGACTTGATGTAGAAACCCTCCATGTTTTAACCTACTTGTTGGGCCGCCTATAAAACTTTGTTGAAAGTAGAAGCAGACTTTCACAGCTCCACCCTTCCTCTTCATTAGGCGGTTCGGCAAGTCGTTCGGAAGCGGTGAACTCAAAAGCAATCATGCCCGATCTCCGCCATCTCCAGTGGGGACATTTTTCAAGTTACGCAAACTTTCTAGATAAATCTGAAGTTCCTAGACTGTGAGAAAGCGGGCGAAGGGAATTAATTATCATAATAAAGTAGGCGGAGGCGCGGCGGCGCGGCGGAGCGCGGCGCGTAGGCCGAGCCGTGTTTACGATGGAGCTACCCTCGCGGGGTGGCGCCGCGACCGCGCCGCCGCCCCGGCGGCGTGACGCGACGCGGCGCGACGGCGGGGTGCGGGGCTGCGACCGCGGACCGTGCCCGGCCCGGAGGAGCCGCGACCGCCCGCGCCGCCACTCACTACGCCTCGCGACTTCGCGCCGGCAGCATCTCACGATCGCGTCGTACCGCTGGCTGTCGCTCGGACAAAGGGCCGTAGTACGCCGCGACACGTCACCGCCTCACCGCGCATTCGGACGTCCGTCACCTCGCGACCGAGACGACTCGCCCGCGCGAGAGCGCTCGTCCGCGCGGTGAACTTGGAAAAAGTTTTTAGTTTCGCGCGCGACTTGCGCTTTCGAGTTGTTGTAACTGTGGTGGTGTGGCTCGCCATTCATACCGGCGAATATAACGAGTGTTGTAAGGTTGTAACTGTCTCGCCGGGTGTAAACTGCGCCAGTTGTAAACATCTCCGCACGTGCTCGGGAGCGGGCGGCGCGGCGCGGAGGAGGGGCCCCGTGCGTCAAGTAAGTAAGTGTTGATGTCAGTGTTCTTTTATGTTCGGTCCGTGTGTACGAACTTTTCGGTGAAATTTTGAAATGTACGTTGTGTTGTGTAGAAATGTTTTGATTGTAGAACTTGCCATGATTGTCGGGCGCTTGTGTTAGTTAAAAGTGAGTTATGGTTCGAGACAGATAATAAACATTGAGAATAATTTGTTGTAAATAATTCAATCATTTCATTGATAGACATTTTATTTCTTTTGGTGCTTGTATTGCAGGTTATTGGTTAATATTTTGTTCAAAGGAGTGATATTAGAAATTAAAGTTCGATTTTTGCTTTTAGTTTTATATTATTATAATGTCAATCAATATTTACAAATCTTCGCCACATTTTACCACATTATGTACCTAGGTAACAGTTAATGTGAAAATAAAATCTTGTAATTATATAGGTACCTATATTACCTAGGTACCAATATTTTTTATAAACTTATACGTCTTATAGGTACCTACCTACATACTTCCTTTTTAGTAGATTCCTGATTAGTTTTGTATGATTGATTATCTTATTGAAGTGAAAACTTCTTTAGCGGCGCTTGGCACTTTTTTTAGATGGGTAAAAAATGTTAAACTCCTGTCAGATCCGTAGCCTGATCGAAAAGGCGTAAAATTCGTTGAAATTATGGATGAAAGTTGATTTTTCTGAGAAATAAACTTTTTGATGTAAAATAATTATAATAGTTCTGTAGTGTTAAATTTTTTATGTAATATAAATTGTCATGTTTGTCTACGATAGCGCAATAAATGAATATTATATTTTACCACATAAATGATAGTACTTTTATACTGATAAATAAAACAATTCATGCGAAATTATTCCCTAACCATTCCAAAATATTCAAAAATTGATGTTTAAGTTTTCACTTCTGCCGGCACTCCCGGAGTGCAACCTTTTTATTATTGTTTTTAGTGATAGGTACCTAGTTTCTTCGTTAAATATTGGAGAGTGTGGAAATGTGCAAAGTGGAGATCACCTGTAGAACCTTGTCGTACTTAAAACTTGGTGCGCGTAATTTTGACAGGCTTATAATCTTTGCCTAGAGAGCCAACTCACATGAAGATCAGTCAATGTTGCTCGTAGCTTAGAGTAGGTACCTATGTGTCTCGTACGTTATTATTATGTTTGTAATACAGCTTGTGTTTATAATCATGCTATCCTAATAAGTACCTAGGTAGGTACCTACCTACTTATAGCTCTGTCTACTTCAAGTTTGCCGGCGCGCGGAGTGCGGAACCCTCCCACCTCCTTCCTCCACCCTCTCCTAACGCTCGCATCTTGTTACCGATAGCAACGCCTCCCCCGCGCCTCCGCCCTTGCAAATAACAAAACTTTATTTTTTTGTGAAGTCACAGCGCAGCGCCACCGCGCCGCCGCGCGCCGCGCCGGCAAACTTGAAGTAGGTTAGGTACTCGAGTAGGTAGGCTAGGCGTGATATTCATCTGTACTCTGTACTGTGTAGGCGCCGCGCCGCGCCGCGCCGCCGCGCCGCCGCCGTGTCGCCTGTACCCTAATCACGAGATTTTATCTACTACTCTCACCGTGTGCTGCCAGTACCGTGTGGTGCCGGTACTTAAAAAGAATAGCCCCACTGCATCTCTCCCCGTGCATGTCGTAAAAGTCGACTAAGGGATAAAGACAAGATATCGTGCTAAAGGGCGACGGGCTCGCCACCTCTCACCTTGGCACGGTACTTCCACCGAGTCATGCAGCAGGTGGGTCTTCGTGCCTTACTTGCTGCTTGATCGATTCAATCTTGTTCGAATACTTTGCGAAACGTGGTGGTCGGTGTTGTGCTGTAATTTACTAGAGTACTTGCAGCACAACACCGATTACTCTGCTTATCCCGATTGTCGGGATTCAGCGTCTGTGATATGTATATGTATATTTATGTACGCTCATCACTACGCTACGCTACGCCCCGTGTTCTCCGCATAATTTTGTATGGAGAAACGGAGTTCGAAAATCTATCACTAGAGACGCTGCTCCGTTTCTCCATACAAATGATGCGGAGAACACGGCGTAGCGTAGCGTAGCGTAGTAGGTTAAATCTCGTGATTAGGGTACTGGTAGCCCTGCAGCGCCTGTAGTGTGGTTTCGTGGAATTCTCCAAAATTGTGGTAAACAGTAATATTGAGGCGACTACATCGACATCTCAAGGCCAACACATAAGCACTGACTCGCCGTACTTTGCACACATTTTCTATCTATTTGATTAGGTACTTAAGTTTTTGTGAAGGAATACATTTTAATTAATTTCACTTTTAGGGTCCGTATCCGCTACGGGACCCTATTACTAAGCCTACGACGTCTGTCTGTCTATCTGTCTGCCCGTCTGTCCGAGGAGGGCTGTATCTCTTGAACCGTAGTAGGTAGCTCGTTGAAATTTTCACAGAATATGAAAAAGTAAAAAGAAATCACGTGGGTCCCCATACTAGAAACTAAAAAGCGTATGCGCGCCATCTACCGAAAAGAGTATGAAGCATTTTATTTTAACATAGATGGCGTCGTGAGTCGGTGCGCGAGTTCGGATCGCATTTGTTATTTAGATCCGGAAATCTACTCGGTAATAAATAACTTAACGTCGTTTCAATTGCATACCTACATATGCATACCAATTGCATACCTGCATACCACACGCTGTGTATCCCGACCATCCCGACAATCGGGGTAAGCAAAAGTAGGTATAATATCGGTGTTTTGCTGCAAGTAGGTACCTACTCTTGTAAATTTCAGCACAAGACCGACCATTTAATTTAATCATAGAAAGTTCAGTGCATTTGCACGGTGCAATCAACTCAAAATTAAAGGTAGGTACCTACAACAATTTTATTTTATTAGGAAAACACAAAATAAACAAAAAAAAAATTCCCCCAACAATGGACAAACCACAATTGGCTATTTATTATTTTCTACATAACGCATATTGACAACGGCTGGAGATGACTATTCAGCAATATACCTACACGGCCTGACCGACAGACCTCGCGCGGTGCGATGGTCGGTCGGAAGTCGGAACTTGCACACGTAGAAGGTATCTACTAACTTTGCAACGCCACGTAGCCGTGTGCTACACTACAACACACTTCAAAACTTTTAATTCCTCCCTAAGCTGAGACCAGCCTCGGTAGCTCAGTGGTGCGGTCGGTCGACTGTCGGTCGGATCATAAGCACACCTGGGCGCGGTCAGTGGATGGATGGGTGACCGCTCGAACCGTTGGAGACTGACCGTGGTTCGGATTCCACGTAAAACCTCTTAGGTCTCTTCCCTTCTTAACTTACTAGGTGATAGGGTTTAACCCGCCCGGGTTGGTATCACCGCACTGAATGAAATATCTTATCATCGGTAAGTACACTCCGCTCCCCGCAACTCGGCGACGCTAGTTCTCAATCTCATACAAGCATTTGACAGTCCGGCGGCGTCCATAGCTTTTTTTATCGTTCTAGAATTTGGCCATACATACACATTGCTTGGTTGGCGCGCCGCTCTGCCGCGTACTGCCGCGTGTTGCCGCCGTTGCCTTTATACAAACAATACTCGTGCCGCACCACTCCGCGCCGCAGTGCAGTGCCACATGGGCGGTAGCACCTTTATAGAGTTGTTTATTATTGAACTGACATCGTTGGCTACATACGTCACCTACTGTACAACACCCGCGATGTCAGCCCATTCATTGAGGTCGCCGATGTTGCAACGCACGCCACGTTCCTTAATGATGGGTCAAACTACTAAACAACCAAATTTCACTCACTGAAAAGAAAACGGGGTCGTTATGCAAGGTGCATACACAATCATTATCAGTAACAATCATTCCAACTCGAAGTTAGAGCATAGGTACCTACCTAAAAGCAAGCCTAAAACGAATAGCCCTTGGCAGTCCTGGATTTCCTATTAGGCCGTATAGGCCGCGGCCTAGGGGCGGCAGACTTCAGGGGGCGGCATATTTCCAAAGGCGCTATGGAATATTACAAGTAATACTTGCGCTTTGGTATAGTGTATGCCGTCAAGTTCTCGCGCGATGTATTGACGCAATACTTTATGCAAGTCACTTGTGGATAGAGTTTTCGATCTATTGAAATGCTAAATATCATTTGGGTAAAGGTTTTAAGTCCTCATTGCGACTTAGTATGTAATACTCCTCTTCTATGCTATTCATGTTTTGCGCGGGCGGCGAAAGTGGCCCTACACTTAAGAACGGCACAAGTCCGGCACTGGCCCTTGGAGATGTCACTAAAATCTCATACAATGTCAGATCGTCTCATTAATTTCTTGGGTTCCCCAAACGATTGTGTTTTGTGCCCCTTCGGTGCATTCTCTAAACGTGTTCTCTGTTGCTTACAGGCGGGAGGCGCGATGGCGACCAAGGGCAAGCGACCGATGCGCGCGCTCACCGCCGGCGACAAGATCGAGGCCATCCAGCGCGTCAACGACGGCGAGTCCAAGGCGTCCGTCGCGCGCGACATCGGCGTGCCCGAGTCCACCCTGCGCGGCTGGTGCAAGAACGAGGACAAGCTGCGCTACATGTCCACGCGCCACTCCACACCGGACACGGACAAGTCCTCCGACGCTACCGAGCCGCCCGACAAGCGCACGCGCTACGACCTCTCGCCCCCGCACGCCGGCGGCACCGCCTGCGCAGACCTGCCGCCCTGCGGCGACTACGCCGCCGCATCGCCTCCGGAGCGCGGGCTAGACCTCTCCGCCGCCACGCCGCTATCCACAGACATCTGCGACACGTCCGACCAGAAACCGATCGAGCTCACCAAGCCCAAGACGGAGCGGTTCGGCGGCGAGTTCGCAGCCGGCGCCGGCGCAGCCGCCGAGCCGCTGCCGCACAACGACTTCAAGGCCAAGGTGGACACCATATCGGCGGCCAGCATCTCGATGAGCGCCATTAGCCCGCTCACCGGACTCAATCATCTGTCGAGCGTGACGCAGAGCCCGCTCAGCATGAGCTTCAGCGACATAGCGACCAATTTGAGCCTCATCGCGCAGCTCAACCCGAGCCTCAGCGCGCTCACCAACTCGATCAGCTCCGGCGCCAAGACGCTGCGCTCGATCCGCTCGCCGAAGCCGAGCCACGCGAGCCACGCTAGCCACGCAAGCCACGCTAGCCACGCTAGCCACGCGGCCAACGTGCCGCTCAACCTCTCCGACAAGTACAAGAGCGGCAAGTCGCACTACGACTCGTACGGCGAGCGGAGCAGGTCCAAGAGTCACCACGCGAAGGAGCCGCCGGTGGACGACGCGCTGTGGTACTGGCTCAAGACGCACCAGGCGATGCTCGATCTGACCGCGCACAGCGCGCAGCTGCCGCAGGCGATGGCGCAGTGCGCGCCGCAGAGCCGCTCCCCGAAAGATTCGAGCGGTGGCAGCCCAAAGCCGGCCGCGCCGATCGCGCCGATCACTCCGATCACTTCTCACATGGATCTCAATAAGAACACGTGGTTCTGGCAGTATTACAAGCAGTTCGGCGGCGCGATGCCGTTCCCCGACGAGAAGGCGCGGTCGGCGGCGCCGCCCGTGCCGAGCGATAAGAGCGAGAACATTCTGTACTCGCACCTCACGAAGAGAAAGGCGCAGGAGTCGGCGCAGTGCCAGACGGAGGAGAGGGCGAGCCCGCCGGCCGTGAGCCCGGCGGCGGAGGCGGCGGACAAGGCGGCAACTGAGAGCAGCAGGAGCCACTCGAAGGCGCGCACGGTGCTCGACAACCTGCTATTCAACAACAACAACGTGACGCAGTGGGAGAAGGGCGGCGAGGACACGTGCTGCAACGCGGAGAACGAGTTCGATGGCGCCGTGTCGGAGGCGCTCGAGCACGGCGACAAGTTCCTGGCGTGGCTGGAGGCGTGCCGCGACCCGAGCGTGACGCGCATGCAGGTGCACCAACTGCGCGGGCTGCTGAGCAACATCCGAGCGCGTGCGCAGCGCAAGCCGCCGCCGGTCGGCCCGCTCGCGCAGGACCGCATCAGCAGGCGCAAGTAACTGCTGGAGGGCTGCGCGCGCCTCGTGCGCCTCGTTCGTTACCAAATGGACTATCTATACAAAGACGTTGCTACAGGGAATTCTTCAATTATGTACATATAATGTTTAACGTTCGCTTGTAAGAAAGATTTATTTGTGATATGTGTAGCCAAATCGAAACGTTTTCTTCGTTTTAAAAAGGAGTTTTGTTGCGGTGCGGGTTCGAGTGGTTCGCAAGATGAGTGAGTGACATTTCCCGACACGTCCGCCCGCTCGACTGACGACGTCTAGGATGTGGACTGTTGATATAGAGAGTATGAGCGACGACGGAGCTGTTATTCACGTAGTATTTAGAGTTGGAGAAATCTAATGACCGCGACTATATAGAGTTCCTCACGTGTCGTAGCCGAGTTCATTCCCAGCAGTTGTCCAGAAGTCACATTCCATACAAGTTTATCTCGTCTCCTACCTCGTAAGTCACCGATTCGATCCCTGTCCTCTACCTCATTTAAGAGATAAAACTTTTAACTTTAATGCTTTCGAAAGTGTTTTGTTTCTTTCGCGAAGCTCTGATTTATCGCAGGTCGAAGTTCTTGTGCCACTCGATTGCTTTTAGGTTTCAGAATTTATGTTTTGTGAAAAAAAAAATATCCAACGCGATCACCATTTCACTAATGACATTTTAGAAGGCTCTATAATGTCCTAACCGCGCCATGTTGAATTGTTTACAATTTATTTACCACTTCTCTACCACCATTGTTTAACACTTCTCTAACCCCTAAGGAATAGGGTGGCTCGAGAAAGTCTCCCGAAATCAAATGTACAAAAGAAGAGTATTTAGCATAGTTTATAGTTTTAAGCAAAATAATTTGGGTGTTAACAGATTCGCAAAGATCTGGAAATTTGTCGTGCCAACTTCAGCAAACAGTGTAAATGTTATTGTATGTGATTTAATAGTTGTTACGTTGGATAAATGTTTGTATGTTCGGGTTTTGCATTGCTCATGGCTCTCCCGCGTGAGGGTAATTTCTATTCTGTGAACTTTTAACATCCATGTCATTCCCTCGTGAAGTTTATATCAAGAAGTTAAGGGCCGATTTCGCAACCTTCAGCTAAAATTTAGCTGACGGTTAACTCCTGTCAAATGTAACAAGCTTCTCAACCGAAGCAAGAAAACTCTTCCTGACTAACAGAATCGTAAACAGCTGGAATAAACTGCCCGAGGAAGTTATTGAAGCACCCTACAAAAAATACATTCAAAAATAGGCTTGACAAGTATTCAAAAATCGAATAAATATAACAAATGGCATCACCAGTGATAATCATAGACATGAACACATCAGCATATTAAGCTGCTAGTGCATTAACAAATAATAATAAAATGTATGAGAGATTCCGACTTTAACCGACAGATAAATTAACCGTGACTTAACAGAAGATGGTGAAATCAGCCACAATATCAAATTTGTCTTGTGTTATTTGATAGCCATCAAGGGCTAGTTGGTCTAAGATATCGTCCTACACCCATACAAACTACACACCGTAGAGTTGCCCGTAAAACAAGAACAGTTTATTTAAATTAAGGCGTCTAGTAACGCTAAATGTGGATTTTTGAAGAAGTAGCCCGTGATAAGTAGACCAATCTAAAGGCTAAAAATTAGGTACTGCAAAATATAGAACAGTTCTTTGTCGACCGATCACACGTTTTTGGGGGTCTGGGTCCGTGCTCCACCTAGGTTCTCCACCTGGGTGGAGCATGGGATACTTACAATTTATACCATATACCATGCTCCAACTGATAATATTATTGTACAGTCCATGACTTTATTCGCCAATTCCTTATTCGCCAACTCCTGATTTGCCTATTCCTTACTGACCTACAGCTGTATAGTACAGTACAATACAACCAATAAAATAACAAGGTAACTTGATTATATTGTTTATTTTGAAAAGAAATTAAATTCAGATTCGGCAAATAAAAAAAAATATATACAACAATTATAAAATATATATTATATAAATAATATAGGTCAGGATTAACAAACATTAACAAACATGAAGTCACCAAAGTACCAGGGAAGCAGAAATTTAAAGGAGGTTTCCTTAATTTTATATAAGTTAATCGCTGAGAGGGAAAGAAAAAAAGGGAGATAATCCTGGCCTCTCCCTGGCCTTGGATGAATGAATATATCCTGGCACCTATTGAATACCATGAATACGCGTTTTCGAATAGGTTTCCGTATAAGTTAATCGCTATTATTATTATAATAGCGATTAACTTTTATAAAATTATGGAAACCTCCTTTAAATTTCTGCTGCCCTGGTACTTTAGAACCGTTCCCAGTTTATTATGATTTTTTTATTGACGATGAAAGAGAACGGTGAAAGGCGCATAATATTTATGTCACATGTAACATGTTAAGTATAATATTATTACCTCTCTTAGAAATCAATGTTTGATTTATAGTTTTCCCCGTGGACCCACTAAATTACACTCTTGCACACGACTGTACTTAATGGTAGTTGGAGCATGGACATAGCATATAAAATCTAAGTATCCCATGCTCCACCCAGGTGGAGAACCTAGGTGGAGCACGGACCCAGACCCGTTTTTGGTTGTACAATTTTATCATTTTCTGTACAAACTATACGGTAAACCAAATGTCGATTTTTTTCTTCCGCGTCAACTTTGAAGACATGATCTCAGAAACTAAAGAGAATTTGAATGGAATTTTATAGCAAAATGACGCCATTTGTTATATCTATCGATCACACGCTTTTCAAAGTTCTAATGCGAAGGATCGCAATTTATGAAAATACCACTTATGAAAAAGATGCTGCAATATGTGCATACGATCGATGCGCTACGCCGGCCGCGTCGTTGGCGTTACTTACTATGCGCCTTAATTCTGAAGTATGGGTGTGACTCAACTCAACTCAACGCGTACCTACAATGGAATGACTTCTCTATATCGTATAGATTTATCAACGTTTCTCTAAAATTAGTTCTACGGATTAAACAAGGTTTTCTTTGCAGTTAATTTAATGCCATTATGTATGAGAGACAAGAAGAGATCATAAGGATTGTTTTATTATAGTGTATTATAGTAACGCTAGTGTTAAGAGAAAACGGAATAGAGCTTCTTAAATGTACGTTAACAGTTAAGAGGACTGTGATCAAAATTATAAATTATTGAGAGATTATTATTGTACATTCCCGCTCAGATTACTGTTTATCGATACAAATGTAGAGTTTGTTTAATATATGAAGGTGCATTTCACCAACTTCGGCTAAAATGTATCTGGCAGTTAGCTTCTGTCAAATTGTAGAAGAAATTTCACGTTAACCGACAAATTGTTGGAGTTTCAGTTTGAAGAGGCTTATCCGGAGGTGTTGAAAACTGCCATGAGAGGAGGGTCGAAGAAGGAGTTGTTTTGGTACATAATGTTTTATGCACGAGTCTCGTCCCTCTTGCCTTGTCGTCTTTCTAATCCCATTAAACCTTTGTAAATTAATTTTAAAAAAATACCTCTAATGCAAAGAATTCGAAAGGATAGCACTGTTGTCGCACTTCGCCCACAACTAAATCTATAATGCACACAATCCCATCAGACCATAATCTATGCGCACAATTTGTATCAACGCGGGCTGTTCACAAGACGTGTGACAAGACGGCCGATTTCGGCACCTTCGGTTAAAATGTAGCTTACGGTTAACTCCTGTCAACTGTATGAGAGGTTTCACACTATAACGGACATATTATAAATGTATACCGAGACTTAACCATAGTTTTGAAATCAATCCAGAGATAAACATAATATTGTAATTTCTTGCCCACACATTTTTACAGAGTGTATTTCGTGCACACATATTCACAGGCTGTTTTTAATGGGCCTCGCCGCCTTAGGTTAGGGGCTATTCTGTACCTCAAACAACTATACGAGGGCGAAATGGGAAAAAAAGTCACTGGCTCCATAAATTTTTTACGTTAGGATAAAAAACAATAATGGAGATGGTGACTATGAGTTTTTATTTCGTCTCCGTTTTTTTGTTTTTTTATAGATTTTTCAGTTTGAGGTACATAAAGGAGCGTTGCGGGTCTTCGCCGTATGTCCTTTTGAAATTCTTTGCTCTAATAGGAACGATCGTCCAGACAGCGCGCTAGTTTAAGCATCTTCAAAGACACCCAGTAAACGTTAAGAAACTCGAAATATTACAGTTCAAATTTGTATCTTCTTTCTATTTCATCGACGATGGAAAATTCGTATTAATTTTGCATTTTTAAGGCTTATACTTTATGAAAAATTGAGAGAAGGATATTTTGTACAAAATTGGAAGAAAAAAAAATGCGATTATTATAACAAAAAAGATTCTCATTGAAGAGTTTGTGATCTCCAAAGTGTTGATTAATTATATTTGATCCTTAAACTGATCTGTTGTTTTAATTCAGCGCACTGAACCAACTAGCTACCGGTAGAGAAGTGAGCATAGGATGTGTTCCAGGACACCTGTAGCATCAGTGGCAATGAGCTGGCAGACGAACTCGCCAGGATATTGGATATAAGATGGCCGTATAGCAGCCTCGGATGTGTTCTCTAATCCAGCAATCCAAAAGCATATCTTCTGTATGGCACTTACCTTCTCTGAGGTGATATTGGCTCATCCGAGCATTTGCTTTGGTCCCCTTGACGCAGCCACCCATACCGGATTACATAAAAATAAGAGACACGGTCTTCATCGGCCCTGAACTGGGAATTCCGATCTCCGATAAAGCAATCGTAGAATCGATACAGCTGGGCGAGGAAAAAAAGTAATATCAGATGAAAATCTCAATAGGGATGCAGACGATGCAAACTATTTATTCAGTACTGGCACAATCCCAGCAGCCATCTTGCTCTCCATGGTAGGAGAACAAGATGTTTGCTGGGATTGTCCCGACAAAATCCAAAATCACAGATTACTGAACACAAAACTGTCAGCAAAGACATCTTCACATAATGGGCCTTAGTGACGACCTACCCACTATGAGCTCAATGTGGGGAGGTATAAACCAGTGCTCTCTTTCGGTCAGTGCACCATGTACCTATGCAGGCCTAAGATGGAAGAAACTGGGAAAGGACCTTAGAGAAGATAGGACTTAGAGAAATAGACTGGAAGAAAATATTGGAGTACACGGAGAAGAAGAGCCGAAGACAACCATGAGCAGGGAGTAGATGAGTAAGAGTGAATTAAGCCTAGCTTCCAAGCACTATTTTCAATAGACGAAGGTATACCTTAGGATCGACCTAATGGTTGTCAATCGATGTCAGAAATATTTTAATATAGACCAGGCATAGCTATGCCCAAGGAGTCAATTGAACAATCATACTTCTATCTCAGTGGTCAGACACATCCAATAAAAATAATTTATTTAACTAAAAAAGAAACTTAAAAAATTTATAATTCATTTCAACAATAACACAGTAGGTGGGCAAAATTTGATTACAATGAATAAGAAAAGATGACCCTAATGAAACTAAAAGATGGAAACTAAATAAATGTAACGCAGGCCCACCTACTAGTGTAGTAAATGAGTGCTCAAATAAGGGGTCTAGCTGGAAAGCTCGAAAGCAGAAAGTTTGACCTCGGAACTTTGTTCTGACTAGTTAGGAGGTAAACATACTAAAAATCCCCACCACTGGGGGGTGCGCCCTAGGGGGGGGGGGAGCACAAAGAATGTCCCATTTTTCGGTTTTTCGCATATATCTCGAAAACGATGCATCATAGGAAAAACTGTTCAATTACGGAATAAGTGGTGATAAAATTCTCTACAACTTTCATGTATACACTTTTTACTAATTCTCAATCGTTGTCGAGATATAAGGTCCGAAAAGAGGCCGATTTTATTTGCAAATAAAAGCAAAAATCTGTTTTTGCCATACATTGCTTTTATTTGCAAATAAAATCGGCCTTTTTCGGACCTTATATCTCGACAACGATTGAGAATTGGTAAAAAGTGTATATATCAAAGTTGTAGAGAATTTTATCACCTCTTCCGTAATTGAACAGTTTTTCCTATGATGCACCGTTTTCGAGATATAAGCGAAAAACTGAAAAATGGGACCTTCTTTTGTGCCCCCCCCCCCCCCCCTTCCTAGGGCGCACCCCCCAGTGGTGGGGACTTCTAGTATGTTTACCTCCTAACTAGTCAGAACAAGGTTCCGAAGTGAAACTTTCTGCTTTCGAGCTTTCCGGCTAGAACATTCGTTTCCTGGCCTATACGCACATTATTACATATTATATGCCTGCACAATGCATACAAAAATGTCGATCGATTTTATTGACTTATATTTTAACAACTCAGGTTATAGCAGTCCTGGATTTCCCATTAGGCCGTATAGGCCGCGGCCTAGGGGCTGTAAACTTCAGGGGGGCGGCAGATTTCCGAAGGCGCTAAAGAATATTACAAGTAACACTTGCGCTTTGGTATAGTGTAAGCCATCAAGTTCGTGCGCGATTATGGAAGCAAGTCACCTTGTGGATAGAGTTTTCGATCTATGAAATGCTAAATATCATTTGAGTAAAGGTTTTAAGTCCCCATTGCGACTTAGTAATACTCCTATCTCATGTTATTTATGTTTTGCGCGGGCGGCGAAAGTCAGGTGGCCTATACTCAAGAACAGTAAAGTCCGGCACTGGTTATAGGAATGATTAGGTATAGGTATTTAGTATTACTCACCAGCAGCATAGGTTTGATCAGGGGTTCGTAGTCGAAGTAGTCAGCGACGAGGGAGGCGCAACCCCGCCAGGTGTCCATACCCTGGTGGCACAGCTTCGTGGGTCGGAGGGTCGTACACACCATTTTCTGTAACAGCCGTCTTGGTACCACTCTCCATCTCAAGAGTACGGAAACATTTGAAGCACAGATTGGCCGGACAAACAAAAACACCATGGAGCCATTGTATCGTTTTTTTAATGGTACCCCAAAAATACACTCCAAGAATGTATGATACGTGTCCCAAAACTCAACGTCAAGCGGGAACCAGGGAGTAGGCCAGTTTATGACTACCCAGGGAAAAATAAGAAAAAAAAATCGGAGTAATTTATTTTTTTAGAAAAAAATCTAACTGAAATTTTTTTTTGGTAAAACTGCAGGCATTCTGGTTTTATTTGGGATACTGATGAATAGCAGAGTTATTTAGTCTACCAATAAAAAAAAATTAACAGTTATATTTGCAAATTTGTAGTTGTAAAACCTAAAAATGTTGTACGAGAAATTTTCAACGTTTTTCAAGAAATGCTCATATCATAAAAAACAAATGACTCCGATTTTTTTCTGATTTTTCCCTGGGTAGTCATAAACTGGCCTATTTCCTGGTTCCCGCTTGACGTTGAGTTTTGGGACACCCTGTATATAAAATATTTTCACTTCAGTTCAAAATAACACTGGCGAGGAAAGTGCTGACTTTACACCTAAGTAGTTCCGAGAGAAAAGGAAATTCAGAAATTTAGCAAGTGCTTGTTAAGTTTTTGCGTCAAGTTATTTATACACGGTGTTGCAGTTGCCCCCGTAATATTTTTAACTGACATAAGGGGGTTATTCCATATGTGAAACTAAACAACGTCTGTGAAGAAAAAAAAAATTTGAAACAAAAAAAAATTATTTTTTCCATACAAATTTTAATTACCTATTCTCAAAATGTATGGAGAAAAAAAATTTTTTTTTCTTCAAATAAAAAAGTCGTATAACAAAAGTTGTTTTATTTCACGTACAGAATCACCCCCTTTCGGGTTTTACGGTTGGGGTTGCAACACCGTGTATAAGAACAAGTGCGAGTCGAACTCGCGCACCGAGGGTTCCGTATGGTCATGTCATGGTCAGCGCCACTCACGCCATCTATGGATTAGTTAAAATGCTTCATACTGTTTTCGGTAGATGGCGCGCATTAGTTTCTTGTATGGGGACCCCGTGATTTTTTTACTTTTTCTTATTTTTATTATTTGTTGTTATATCGGCAATAATACCGTAAAACCCCGTAACTTCGCCCAGGGTGCCTATCTTCGCCTGATTTCGAAAATCTTAGTTTGTAACGGTTCTATATAATCGATTTGAAGTTTGTGCTTCTCATATGAAAGTTTTATTCTTTCTGGCAACACTGATCCATCCCGTTTGTTGGTATCTTCACGGAATCCGGCCAGTTTACTTAATTGAAGTGGGCGAGTGCGCTGTCCTTTGTCGTGTTTTGCGGTTGATCGTCCTTATTACAGAATATAAACTAGAAAAGAGAAGTAGTATTTATTTCGCTTAAAAGTAAATTTGAATATTGCAGCTTCATAAAAAAAATACGTTAAAGCCACAGATCAGAGAATTACTTAGGATTTCTGTGGTTAAAGCCCTGTCTGCTGTTATTTTCGAGAAATTAAGAAAAACAAAAAGTATGATTACTTTTTCTTGACATCGTTCATAACTTCGCCTGCCCATAGGGGTGCCACATTTAAAATTTTGTGTTTATTTATTTAAATTATATGGGACATCAAAAGTAAATGAACAAATAGTTGGATGATTTTTATAGCCTAATCGATTCAGTTTTATAACAACAAAGTCTTCTATACAATTATATTGTAACACGTGTAAGTTGGTAAAAAAAATAAATTTCTTTCTATTCCACACTAAAAAAACTAAAACTGATGTTTTTCACAATTTATGAATGAAACAGATCTATGATTCGGAAGATTTTTTTTATCCTGGCATGAAACTGAACCGATTAGGAAAAAAATTGAGTTTCAATTTGTTCCAGTACTTATTTTATTTTTTGACAACCCTACCTAAAATTCACCTAATGTATGGAAACAACCTCGAATTGTGTCCTAACTTCGCCTGCCTAAAATTCCATGGAAAAATTATCTCTATTGATAAGTACGCACGGTTTAAATCAGCATTTGAATTGAATTATGATTTTTAGGACTAACAATTTTGCCATACCTTCTTCATTCTAAAAGTAAATTGACTAGGCAAAATTAGGAACCAATACTCTAACTTCGCCTAACTTCTTAAAACCTAAAATTTCAGTATTTTGAATGCATGCTCTGCTTTTTTTCTCTGCTAAAATTAAATATTTTGAGTTTTAAAATATTTCTTTCTTATATGAGAAGTGCAAATGTAGTTCCACTTGAAAGAAATTTAATAAAAACCTCGAAAATCGGGCGAAGTTAGGGCGAAGTTCTACGGTAACACACATTCTGTGAACATTTCAACGGGCTACCTATTGCGGTTCAAAAGATACAGCCCTCGGACAGACAGACGGCCAGACAGACAGACAGACAGGCGGCGGCGTAGGCTTAGTAATAGGGTCCCGTACGACGGATACGGAACCCTAAAAACTACCATTTAGCTGGCTAGATCCACCACATCCCATTTTGCATGGTAATCCTCTATGCAGGGACGTATATAAGGGGGGGGTTTAGGGGGTCCGGACCCCCCCCTTCGACAATCAGTTTACACTAGATATAATTAAATTTTCAAACTTCATCCTATTAGTCCAGTCGACATGTCGAAAAAAGGTGGGTAGCTGGAAAGTATTCTGAAGTTAATGACACTTTTACACATTGTTTGGGGGTACACTAGGAATACTATCCTAAGTTTTCGACCTCAAGGATCCTGTACTAACTTGGTGGTGGGCAAAAAACTCTAAAAATTTCTGACTTTTTTCCGCTTTTCGCTTATATCTCTTAAACTAAGGATATTTTGTCGACCACATTGCATAAAAAAGTTGGAGAGCATTAAATTTGCTATAATTGTGTTGTTGAACCAGATTTTTAGACCCAATATTAACGGGATACAGCCGATCAAAGTTAGACAAAGTTTCTTAAAATGTAAAAAATAGCAGAAAAGAGAAGGTTTTGACCCTATAACCATCATTTCGATGTTAAACTATGTTGATCACTCATCAATATCAACGTCTTGGAAAACCTAATAGTAAAACCTAATAGGAAAGTAATAATATTAAAAATATCCATCGATATGCCGATCGATTGATCGATCGTTGCGCCCATAGTCGTATCGGCGAAGAGCCTTGACGAACACCTTGAGAGGCTCTCGCTGAGTCGTTGGGTCAAGATCCAGAAGGCAGCCCTGCTCGAGACTGCGCGCATAGTCCGGAGGTTTCTCTTTGGGACCCGACCATCGGTAGCCTGGGTCCGCCCCGCTGCCAGTGGCGGAACTCCGTTTGTTTTTACATAAATTTTAGATTTTAATTTTTAGTTTATAAAAATCAGTGGCCTCGGGGTCTTTAAAAATCGCCAACATCTCCGAAAGGCTAGGGTTCTTGCTATACATCTGCATCACCTTCTTTTTTCCAGTACCAAATGGTGCTGAGGTGGTGTCACACCCACTTATCGCATGCAGGAAAAGAATATTCTGTGGATCATACTTGAACGAGTGAGATAGTTAGTTAGGGTCATAGGTTTTCCAAGACGTTGATATTGATAAGTGATCAACATAATTAACATGGAAATGATGGTAACAAATAGTTATAGGGCCAAAACCTTCGTTTTTCTGCTATTTTTTACATTTTAAGGAACTTTGTCTAACTTTGATCGGCTGTATCTTCGTTAATCTTTTAATCTTGGGCCTGAAAAGCTGGTTCAACAACGAAATTTTAGAAAATTTAATGCTCCCCAAACTTGTCATGCAATGTGGTCAACAAAATATCCTTAGTTTAAGAGATATAGGCGAAAAGTCAGAAAAAAAATTGAGATTTTTGCCCAACCCCAAGTTAGCACAGAGTCTTCGAGGTCGAAAACTTAGGATAGTATTCCTAGTGTTCCCCCAAACAACCTGTAAAAGTTACTAATACGGAATACTTTCCAGGTAAAAGTACATAACTGCTGGACTATATACTATATACAATTTTTTTTTTCGAATTCAACCTGCCTGCCACACAACTATAGAACTTTCAGTATCGGTACCCCTCTAGGCCGAAATACAGAACGACTCAACAGGAACACTAGAATCTTATTGAGTTGAGCCGATCCCTATTTCGTCAGAACACCCCCATGTGGAAGCTATAAATACGTCCCTGCCTCTATGTGAATGTCAACTATATACTGTGCGAAGTCCGATACTTAAAAATAATAGGCCCACTGCGTCTCTCCCCGTGCATTTCGTAGGATAAAGACAAAGTGCTGTGCTAAAGCCATCAGTTAAGTTGGCCCGTCCATCCACCGAGTAATGCCTTACCTACTTATTGCTTGATGGTCATTTTTCCCAATATTTTGCTAAACGTGGTGGTCGGTGTTGTGCGGTAATTGTTAAATCGAGTTCTACAGTTCAAATATTGCTATACCATTATAAAATTTTAATTGAAATAAACCTAAATTTTTTTTTTTTTTTTTTTTTTTATGGAAGCTGACACAGTTGGCTACATCACCTACAACATCCGTGATGTCAGCCCATAACACCGGGTGAACTAGGTGCTATGTCAGTGCTTCCCTTCATTTCGCGCCGGCTACACTGAACTGGACGGAAAACACGAAATAAACTGTCGAACGAAACCCACCTGTAGGCCGCACTCGTTGGGGGCTTGTAGCAGCAAAGCCTTGTGCCAGGGTCGCTTGAAGATGAACTGTCGTCTGAAGTTCTCCGCATAAGCCAACAGCAGCCTCTCCTTGTGGCTGTTGGTGTAGTAACTCCTCGGGAAGCAAGTCCTTGACTCAAACACTGGATCCTCGATCTCCGGCCAACATAACTCTATCACGCCAAGTTCATATATGGCGTTCTTCAGGTTCTCCTTGGATAGGTCATCTTTCACGTCGAACACACCGAAAATACGAGGCGGAATCTCGGAAATTGTCACACTACGATCCTTTTCGGAAACATCGTCGTTAACATTTTCGCTCACTTCAATGAGTGGGTCCAACTGCTCGGTATCTGGCTTCTTGTCCAGGGCGAAGGTCTCGGAAGACTTTGTGCTCAACATTGCTGAAGATTTGGGTATTTATTTAAGATGTGGGTGTCTTTGTGTAATTCCTTGATTCTCCCACAGATAAATAAAATAATGTATATAGATTCTCCTTGATGGAAACTGTATGTCACAGACTATATAGGGATACCGAAACCTGTTGCTAGGCGACATGCTTGATCGATGTTTCAATGTACTGAAAACTGAAAGACGTGCGCATGTTTTGACACGAAAACTCTTGTCGATGGGGCATGCTTTCTGTTTACTACTTAAATGAAACTTTTATGTTCCTAACTTATAAATGTTCGAAATATAATCTAAGTCCTAAGTATATCTCTGAGATAAGAAACTATATCTCTGATGCCCTAAAACTCGAAGATTGTAGAAGGTTGCATGACTGATGTGATGACACATAAAAATTATGAAAACATTATACATAATATATGTATGAGTACCTATTAAAATAAAACTTATGAAAGTATTTTAAAAATGCCGCCCTTCGTCCGGTATGTTGGCAGCACGATACAACTTACGGCTGCTTCTGAAACTATATTTTGGTCAACAATAATTTAATCAATATTATGGGCCTGCCATCTGCTAGAAGAATGTATATAAATCAATCAATGTTTATCAGTTAGTATTATAGCCTTTGAGTTGTTATAATCATATTTTTTTTATAATTCATGTTGATATTATATAATAATCGTATTGAAAATATGAATAGCGGCGTGGTCTGCTAGGCTAGATTACGGTCAACCCTAATACTTGCTTAAAATAATCGGTTTTATGGTCTCGACATTTGAGAATCCATGAGAAATGTAAGTAATTGTTTAACTCGAGTTTAAGCGCATAAATGTGGAGCTTATATGGTAGAATACAGAATATAGCCCAATAGTCTCCAGAAACAAGTAAAGTCAAAAACAAGGAAACATATTTTCATGGCAATCAATTTCATGTATAGCAGAATACTGCCCAAATGCGTATAATGTCAATGTCAGCTGTCAAAACCAAGGAACCGTCATCCATACTAAATACGTGTTGTAAATAAAAAAAGTGTTGCCATGTTAGGAGATTTTCTCCTAGATTCAGGAGAACTTCAGCGGTGATAAGATGTTTTTGCCTATCAGGATAGTAGGAGAAAATCTTCCTAGATTTTAGATTAACAAGATTAGAAAGAAAATCATTACAGGGTAAGCCTTGCCATCCAGCGGGGTAAAGCAGAAAGTGTTCTAGGAGCATTTGAAAATGCCCCTTTTGATAGTTATTTTAATGTTTGTTAGGTAAGTTTATTTCTTTAGTTATTAGTATTACTTTTTTATATTTTAAGTAAATAAATGGATTTTCTATTTAGAAATATGTTTACAGGAGAAGATTTAGGAGTGAGAAACATATATTTACTAGTAACAAACAAATATGTCGGTATGTACGGTGACAACACAATGAATGAACTATAAGTATGTGAATCAAAGTTTCCCTTCTTGCTCTTTAGATAGGATAATGTGACACTCTGTGAGTGTGTGCGTGCATTGATAGACCAACAAGCAGACTACCGGGCGGGCCTACCCGAACGAACACTTTATTATCAATCAATGTTATTTACGTGTATTCTTTGTAATAATCAGTAGTATTATTAAGCCTACGTCGACAGTCTGTCCGTCAGTCCGCACTACTTTACCGGCTGTATCTTTTGTACCGTAATAGGTAGCTGATTTTGATTTTCACAGAATAAGAATAATAAGAAGCGAAGATAGCGAAGAGCCTCGACGACCACCTTGAGAGGCTCTCGCTGAGTGGTTGGTTCAAGGATCAGATACAGAAGGCAGCCCTGCTTGACACTGCACGCATCGTCCGGAGGTTCCTCTCTTTGGGACCCGACCATCGGTAGCTTGGGCTCGCCCCGCCGCCGGTGGTGGAAACTCCATTTATTTTATAATAATTTTATGTACAATTTTTGTATATTTTAGGTATAGTTTATTATATGTAAAATTATTGTAAATATATGTGTTAATAAAGGAATAAAATAATAAGAATAAGAATAAGATTTATTTTCACTATAACTTAACCTAGTTTACACTTTTTTTCTTACAAACTATAATTAAGTACACTCTGGGCCTAAACTAGCAATTTTACTTATAGTCTTGTCTCTCACGCTAGGATACCCTGTGTTGTGAGAGGCAGGGTTTTTCACCGTTAGTTCTAGTTAGCTTAATATACGATTTTATAAATATTATAATTAACTAGGCATAGATGTTTTAGTATACAAACATTTTATGTACCTACGTATTTTTATAAACGATTTACATGAGAATGTTGTTTTATTTATTATTTAAGGTTTTATGTGATGTAGGTATCTAAGTAGAAAAAGTGTTTGTTATTGTTGTATTGTGTAGTTTTATGTGTGCAAGGGTGTTTATGTGTGTGTGTGTGTTATTGTATGTATAAATGTTTATGTGCAGCTCAGGTGTGGGTGTGTTTTTTTTAATGCGTTTTGTAGATTTTTGTTTATTCTGCACAAATAAGGTTAAATTTGGCACAGACAGCAGGTTTTCCGTTTCTCGATAAGATTTTGATTTTAGCCATTTGTGTAATCAGATCAACAGTCAATCAAAAAGTCAACAGATCATGTGTTATTTATTATTGGCGGACATCCTATCAAATAATAAGAATAAAAATATCAAAGGCCTCGCCATTCAAAAAACGTGTTTTTTTCTAAAAAAAAATTTTTGGTTTGGTTTTGCTCTAACGTAGAAACGGTAATACGTACAAGTGTCAAACTTGGTGTGGTTAAAAACTAAAAAAAAACCTAATAATTAAAACAGACGAATTACGTGGTGGTTAGAATGGCAATCGTGGTTATGACGGGAGGACAAATCATTATTGTCGGAGAAGTGATAGAACAGATTGAAGGAAGAGTATGTACGTATATCTCGGTTAAATACTGCTTGGTAGACAAGGTCTCCTCAAGGAGGTCGAGGGAGGAATTCAACTGAGTAGGGCTGCCTCGGAAATTTAAAATTCGCCCCGAGGTCTAACCTGTATATATTATGACCAGCGCGTCCTACCGTTTATAACGTACCTACAGGTGTGAAACGTGAGCTCTGACTATAGCAGTTGTATTCAAAAGTTGCCCAGCGAGCGATGGAACTAGCCATGCTGGGCTGGCCTGGGAGTATTAGCTAGGCGAAATGGTGCGTAATGAGATGACTAATGAATGAGGCAATCCGTCGACGCACCAAAGTAATCGATATTGGAAACCAGGTGGATAAGCTAAAATGGCTGTGGGCTGGGCACGTTAGCTGAAGGGACGACGACCGTTGGAGTAACCATGTAGGTACTACATTGGCGGCCGTGGACAGGAAAATGGAGTGTGGAAGACCACCCACCAGGTGGGACGCCGACATGAAGTAGGTCGGCGGAAAGCAGTGGTCCGTACCGCTGAAGGCCGAGAGACAGAAGGAGTATGTCCAGCAGTAGACGCTTACACGCTGACTGACTGACTGACAGAGAACCCTCGGTGCGCGAGTTCGACTCGCACTTGACCGGTTTTCAGGGTGCAAAAGATACAGCTCTTTACAGGTAAGACAGACAGACAGACGGACAGACGGCCTAGGCTTAGTAAAATGGTCCCGTACGTATAAGGAACACTAAAAATGTGGTGAAATTTTTATAATTTGAATAACAGGAGAATTTTTTAGGAGGACGAAAATTTTCTAGGAGATTTTTAGGAGATTTTCGAAGTCAATCTAGGAGAATTTCACAATTTAGTTGGCAACACTGCTAACTACGTCACGTCAGTCGTGCACGCGTCAGCCTTGCTGAAAAAAGTGCTGATCAAATGTGATTCCGATTTGTTTACAATACAAATCTTCAATAATTCAGTGCCAATTCATCAAGCGTGCACTATCTCGCCATCACATGCACCCATCCGCTCCGTCCTTCGTTTCACGTGTGTTGCAATTATCTTCATTCCGTTTTCAAACTGCACGAATGGACTTCACTCTCAAGGCAAATAACCGTGTATAAATAATCGAACTTCGACCAATGAGGTCCCTGTTTAGCTTATCTCAAGCGTTTGGAGGTCACCACAGTCGTTAGTTCGCGTTGCGGATACACATCACTCGGTCACATTCTCGCGGCGTGTTCGTGGCGCTCACAACATGGGTAACAAGTCGTCACTTCTCCTTCGGGAAGAAGAAATCGCCCAAATTCAGGAGGAAACTGGATGTAAGTATTGATATATAGATAGAAAATGCTTTATTGCTCCAATAAACATTCAACAGTAATAGTACATTAGAAAATTTGCATGAGGTGCAAAGGCGGACTTATCCCTTACAGAGATTTCTTACAGTCAACCTTTGGATGTTTGAGATTCGATTAATGCGGGCAATTCACTTGGCTTAGCGTATTCGTGTTTGTTGCAAACATTTTAGTTTTATCTCGCTCTAAACAAGCCATTAAAGAGAGACGAAACGGAATTTTTTGCCAAATACACGAATACGCTAAGCCAAGTGAAGTGCCGGCATAATATAGTGGAATGTAAGTAGGTAGGTAGTAATAAAAGAGTCAAGCGTCAAGAGAATTGAAGATAAAATAATAAGAATAATATTAATAATATTATTTATAAGAGCCTCGATGACCACCTTAAGAGGCTCTCGCTGAGTGGTTGGGTCAAGGGTCAGATCCAGAAGGCAGCCCTGCTCGACACTGCACGCATCGTTCGGAGGTTCCTCTCTTTGGGACCCGACCATCGGTAGCCTGGGCTTGCCCCGCCGCCGGTGGTGGAAACTCCGCTTGTTTTTATATTAATTTTAGGTTTTAAAAAAAAATGTAAAATTTGTATAAAAAGAAATGTGGAAATAAATGGATGAAATATTAATAATACATGTAAGTATGTACATGCTAGTTAAATAGTTAAGTATTGCAAGCTGTTCTGTTTCATAATGAAAGCGCGACATGTGGCGCCGAGCCACTCATAAGGTGGCTAACGACACCAATTGACATTCGGTCATACGTGAGGGTTACGAATGACATGCCGGCCTGTAACTAAAGTACCTATGTAGGCCCTAAAGGGCTTACTAGACAGTCAAACATGCTCGTCATGCATTAGACTCAGTTCCAAGTAATTTGTCCTTCTTTCTAAACCTTATGATTTATGTAATAGAGATTTAAATTGCTCAAACAAGGGACAATAGTTATGTGGAGCGCTCTCTAAGCAATGCTAGCTGAATGATTAATGTCTGCAGGGTTTAAGGAGTTCAACATGGTGCTTAATCAAGCAGCAAGAAATATTCTAACGAGCCAAAGGACATTAGCTGAATAAGATGCGACAGTACTTCACGCCGGGCCAAAGGCTGCTTGAAGTTTTTTATATTTTTATTATGGAAACTGACTGACATTTGGCTCAATTACCTACAACATCCGTGATGCCCATAACACCGGGTGAACTAGGTGCCATGTTAGCGCTTCCCTTCGGTCGTGCCGGCTGCACTGAACCGGATGGAAAAAACGAACTATTTACATAGCATTTCAAGCGAACTTTAATTTTGCACCTTTACAATGTGTACGCTGCATTAGTCTTTGACACGTTTCATAAAATATGTCACAACAATAGGAACTGATAAGAAAGTGGATTTGATAACGTTGTGTCGCACTGCAAAGTTATGGAATAGGTTACCGGCTTAATCTTTTTTTATTTTTTATTTGGAAAGGGGAAGGTGTGGATCTAAGCTTGCGATGGCTTCACCGAACATATCCGGGCCCATCGGCAGTATAGGAGGGTATTATAATCGAGGCCGGGACTAGCGAGTGGCCACTCTAAATTACCCGCGCATGCTTCACGTTTCGGCTCGCTTCAAGCCCTCGTCAGCTAGTCTGCGTTGACTAGGACGCTGGGAAAGCACCAGTCCCGCTCTCGACCTCCCTCTCTCTACCTATCCATATTCTGTAGGATGCTTCCAGTGACGTTTTCGAAGCTCTCTCCATATATGAGCTTAGCGTCGATTTTGGCAGCCCTAGATTCTTGAAGAGACTGTAGAGCGACTTCGCTGGTAGTCCTCTTTTCGTTAGACACCTTACGGGTGACTCGAAACCACATGTTGTGCCTTCGATAAAAAATAATAAAACAAATGCTACTAAAGCAACTATATAACTCGTATTTGTTGATTATACTACAGTATTATATTATATTATTGGGTCGCCCTAGACTCTAGACGCACGCCCCTGCACCAGATCGGGCATATGCTCAAAAAGGGTCAAGTGCGTAGTACCCGTAACCGAAGAGCATGCATGAAGAACATTATGGGAGTTGAAGAGGCGGCAGAGGTGTGTTAGGATCGTGGCGCGTGGAGATCCGTTGTCTATGCCTACCCCACCGTGAAACAGGTGTGAATGTATGTATGTATGTACAGTCACACCGAACCAGATAGAGCGTCTATACTCGCGGTTCACGTCGCTCGACAAGAACGACTGCGGCACGCTCGCCCGGGAGGACTTCCTGCGCATCCCCGAGCTGGCCATCAACCCGCTGAGCGACCGCATCGTGCACTCGTTCTTCGCGGACAGCCACGACGACCGGGTCAACTTCCTGCAGTTCATGCGCGTCCTCGCGCACTTCCGACCCATCAAGAAGAACAGGGAGAATAAGCTGAACAGCCGCGAGAAGAAGCTGCAGTGTGAGTTGTTTTTTTTTATGTAATCCGGTATGGGTGGCTGAGTCAGAGGAGCCCGAACACACGCTCGCACACCAGCCTCAGCAATATCACCTTCGAGAAGTTGGGTAGAAGTAATAATTCCATTAAATCCATAATACAATTTGTCAGCCTCGGTATCTCAGTGGTGCGGTCGGTCGACTGTTGTTAAGCACACCTGGGCGCATCGGTGCCAATGTCCGGTCATAGATACCCTGCGATCGGATAAGCCGCCGGGACTTGAATCATTGCAACGTAAGGCGAACAAATTGTTTCCCTTAGTCTGGCTTCAGGCACAACCGTCTAGGCAGCAATGTTATCCAAACCAATTCTGTTCTATTTCATCCTCAGACCAAAATACAAGTGTTTCCAAGTTTATGTGGTTTTTATTAGTAATCAGGCCAGTTCTCCAGTTTAAAGTTATCACAAGAGCGAAGCGCGTCGTACGCTTCAGCGTATATTTGTCATTATAAAGTGCGATGTACATTTTTTACCCAATTGAATGTGAAATGTGTGCGTCGGCAGTCGCGTTCAGGATGTACGACCTGGACAACGACGGCAAAATCTCGCGGGACGAGCTGCTCGCCATCCTGCACATGATGGTCGGGGTCAACATCAGGTGAGAGAAAAGAATATCCCCACTGCATCTCTCCCCATGTATGTGCCGTGTGGGGCCAGTACTTTAAAAGAATACCCCCACTGCATCTCTCCCCGTGTATGTCGTAAAAGGCGACTAAGGGATATGACTCCCTTCTTATATTACTAGGTGGTAGGGTTCAACCCGCCCGGGTTGGTACCACCGCACTGAATGAAAGGTCGGTCGAAACGGCTATGTAAATAGTTTGTGTTTTCCGTCCAGTTCAGTGTAGCCGACACGACCGAAGGGAAGCACTGACGTGGCACCTAGTTCACCCGGCGTTATGGGCTGACATCACGGATGTTGTAGGTGATGTAGCCAACCGTGTCAGTTTCCATAAAAAAAAAAAAAATATTTCGATGTATTGTCATAATGAATGTATGTGGCAGTGAGGAACAGCTGACGAGCATAGCGGAGCGCACCATCCTCGAGGCGGACACCAACAACGACCAGATGATCTCGTTCGAGGAGTTCTGCCACGCGCTCGAGCGCACCGACGTCGAACAGAAGATGTCCATCCGCTTCCTCAACTGACCCGCGCGCGTCTGAACCCGTCTCCACACGTGTCTGCTGCTCGCTCTCCTCGCGTTCCTACTCTACAAGCTTTACGGGCGCAAGTAAGAGCGTTTCAACTAAAAGTTCCCTTCGCCGTTATGTTGGCTCCACTGTCTATCTGTCAAAACAGCGTTGAGGGTTGCTATGTGTACAGATTTACCCGTAATTATCGATATTTACCGTATTTATTATACAGTAAATACCGATTACATTATTAGGTAATATAATCTTCACAATCTGGCAACAGGAATTTAAGCACTGGCAGTGACACTGACAGTGGAGCCAACATAACGGCGAAGGGAACTTTTAGTTGAAACACTCTAGCCGCCGTGTCTTCGGGCAGACACTTCTCAGGCCCATTTGCGCGTAGCAAGGATATCGTCTATGGTTCCACCAGTGGCGGCTTTGACCTATAAATCTTAGTGAGGCGACTAAAAAATCCACCTACATTGCTATTACTTTATGATAAATTGAAAAACCTAAACCTAATTTTTTTTGGCCCTAACAATATTTAACCAAAAACTACTATCGAATCGCGCACCGAGGGTACCGTATCGCCATGTCACGGCTAGCGCCACTAGATGAATTTCATAACACGCCACGCCATCTAGATGGCGTGTTATGAAATACTTCATATTAGTTAGTCACGATTAGAAAATGATTCATCATCTATTTGGTAGATGGCGCGCGCGCATACACTTTTTGAAACCAAAAAGTGTATGCGCGCGCGCCATCTATGGGAACCCCCGTGAGTTTTTTACTTTTTCTTATTTTCATTATTTTTTGTTATATCGGCCATAATAACACATTTTCTGTGAACATTTCAACGGGCTACCAAATTACGGTTCAAGAGATACAGGCCTCGGACAGACGGACGGACAGACAAGCAGCGGGTGGCCGAGTGGTTTGGGCATTGGCTTCAAATGCGAGAGGTGCGAGGTTTGAATCCGGTCGGCGTGTAACAATGAGTTTTTTCTGACGAAAAAATTTACGTGTATGCATACCTACACCTGCTGCTGCCGCATAGCAGCCTCGGCTGTGTTCTCCTCTGTCTAGTATAGCCAGCAATCCAGGGAAGTCTCCGGTATGGCACCTACCTTCTCGGAGGTGATATTGGCTGGTCGGAGCATGCGCTTTGGCCCCTCCGGCTCAGCCACCCATACCGGATTACATAAAAAAAAAAGACAGACGGACGGACGGACAGACAGACAGACAGACAGACGGCGTAGGCTTAGTAATAGGGTCCCGTACCGGATACGGAACCCTAAAAACAAAAAAAAAAAGAATTCGCAAAAGTGAGATTCGAACCAACGTCACTAGATTGAAAAGCGAATCATATACCATTGAGCTATGAAACTTACCGTAACAAGTGCGAATTTCGCCATCATGTTAATCACGGAGGTAAAACAAACCGACTTATAGAAAACGTGAATCGCTCCATCTCGCTCTGCATTCTTTTAATTGCATATAGATGTCTCGTCCGGCGCCATTTATCAGAGCCTCAGCTGCTCCCTACATCCAAAGTCTCCAAGGTCAACCTGTTGTCTTTACGCTTGGTGAAGCGATATCAAAATAAGCGATTCGTCGCCGCACCGGACCGGGGTGAGTCACCATATGCCATGCCGTACGTGACACGTCACACGTCACGTCTGTGTGTGTGTGCGTGCTGTGTTGGTGGTGTTGATGCACTAACACATCTTTAACGTATTTCGTCGCGCGCGTCGCACCAGCCGCCTCCGCCTCCTCCGCGCCGCCGCCGCGCTAATATTGTGATCATTTCGGATCGGATATACTTGACTTTTTTAAGTTTTCTTTCTTGATATTTTGAAATGTTTTTTTTTCTTTACTTTCAAGATAATTAAGTGAGGCGGTGCTTCACTTGCTTCACCTGGGGAACCGCCACTGGGTTCCACTAATGTTAGGATTATCGCGTGGATACAAAGAAGAGATTAGCCGGCGGCCTCTGTAGCTCAGTGGTGCGGTGCAGTCGACTGTCGGTCGTAATTATAAGCACACCTGAGCGCGGTTAGTACTTGGATGGGTGGCCGCTCGACCGTTACGACGCTGAATGTGGTTCGGATTCCACGTGAAACTGTAGGTCCCTTCCCTTCTTACCTTACTAGGTGGTAGAGTTTAATGCGCCCGGATTGGTACCACCGCACTGAATGAAATGTCGGTTGGAACGGCTATGTAAATAGTTTGTCTTTTCCGTGCAGTTCAGTGTAGCAGGCACGACCGAAGGGAAGCACTGACACGGCAAGTAGTTCACCAAGGTGTTATGTGCTGGCATCACGGAATTTGTAGGTGGTGTAGCCAACCGTGTCAGTTTCCATTAAAAAATAATAATCCTAGGCACAACTGCGGAAAGGAGAATAACCGTGCTACGCGCAATTAGATCTTAGTTCTTCTAGTTTCTTAGCAGTTTCCCAGTGCGGTGGTGATGTCACCGATCTCTCATCTCTATTATAGCATTATGCTGAGCTGGCTTTAAACAACGTCCTAATGAGTAGATTTCATTCTCGCCATTATGGCGATGATAGAAGTAGAGACCAGTGGGGCAGACACTTCTTAACTTCTAGTTTCCTAGTATTTCCTTATTAGACGTGATTTAGAGACGCGAGGCGGATTTGGCCGTGTCAACTGCACTATTGGTCGCCCGTAGGGTTGCCATCTCCATGTTGGTAAAACTAGGACAAGAAAATCTAAAACCCCTGACATTTTGGACAAAACCCCGGACACAATATAAAAATGTAATAATTTTCTTAGCATTGTATGGAAGAGAAACTAGCATGGGTTCACCGAGCCGAGACCCGAGAAACGGATATTTGGCGCGGTATTTAAAAAACTACGACGATTAAAAAAACCCGCCCGGACTTCCCCGGACACCCTAAAAACCCTGACCCTGTCCGGGGAAACCCGGACGGATGGCAACCCTAGTCGGCCGCCATAGGTAGCAGTGCTGGTTTTCATAAAAAAAGCTCTAACTTTTTTTAAGGCGCCTAGTAACGCCACATGTGGATTTTTGAAAAAGTAGCCTGCGATAAGCCTAAAAACAACTGCAAAATATAGACTTTTTCTATTGATCACACGTTTTTGGTTGTAAAATTTTATCATTTTCTATACAAACTATACGGTAACCAAATGTCGATTTTTTCTTCCGCGTGAACTTTGAATACTTGATCTCGGAAACGAAAGAGAATTTGAATGGATTTTTTATAGCAAAATGACGCCATTTGTTATATCTATCGATCACACGCTTTTCAAAGTTCTAATGCGAAGGATCGCAATTTAAGAAAAAAACTCCTTATGAAAACTACTACGCCGTACGCCGTTGGCGTTACTAGACGCCTTCACCTCTCACCATTGATAGAAGAGATGTCGCCAAGAACAAAATGCATCTAAGGGACCATAGGCGCCGACTACGTGGGTGCTCAGGGGCTCCAGCACCCACGAGGTGTGAGCAGTGGGTGCGGAGCACCCACGACGATGGATATAAAAACTGATCAGTAATAGCATTTGAGCTACTACATAAAATTGCCTTATTTACTTACAAGCCTTTGAGCGGCCACATTTACACATTCGCACTAGTGGCGCGACGAATAGCGAACGTTACTATAGTACTCCTATATTATTCCATACCATTCAATAGAATATAGGGACACTACATGCGTAGGTACATCGTGCAAATGTGTAAATGCGGCAAATGCAAAACATTGTGCGAACGTTTTGCGAATGCATGCTGCCGGGTGCCGGGAGAATTAGTGAAAAATTGGAGAAGCATATGTCCAGCAGTGGACGTCAACACGTTGATGATGATGATGATGATTATTCAATAAAAAAAAATTGCATGAGCACCCACGAGGATTTCTAAAAGTCGGCGCCCCTGTAAGGGACAGTCTCAGAAGTTTACAAATAAATTAATCGGCATAGCACTGTACATTAGCGAGGGGAGGGGAGGGGTAGGTGGTATGTTAATTCTTATTTTAGTAGTGCGAGGAAGATAATCAGCAAATGGCTGTTATTTATTTATTTATTTATTTATTTATTTATTTATTTATTTAATCCAAAACCTCCTATTTATTTATTGATATTTTAATGGCACTACTTTAATTTTGTACTTATGTAGATAAATTGGATAATTATGAAGTTCTCTATTTAATTTCTAAGCTGTCTGTAGTTGCTTGTATGGAATAATGAATTTTTAACAACTTGGCAGGTGAAGTTAGGACATTTTAAATTGAATAAGTAGTTAGGTATTTTTGTAAGCCAAGTAAAGGTTAAATTTAATTAGTTTGGACGCATTTATTGTAATCAGCGTTTTATTAGTTACAATTCATTTATTATTATATTGAGTATATTGTGATATAATATTATTGTTTTGTAGTGATTTTTATAGATGCTACTAAAAATAAGAGCATTTAAACAGAGTGGATAACTTTATGTTGATTAAAAGAGATGACATGAAAATACAAGAGTTAATATATTGAATTAAAGTAGGAGAATGGAATTTTCACATCATGTGGGGCTGATCAGAATGCAAGAGAAAATATAATATTTTTAACCAAATCCTCAAGGTGTTCTTTTTTAAATCTTTTTTTATGTAATCCGGGTGTTGGTGGCCGAGTCAAAGGAGCCAGAGTATGTGCTCCGACCAACCTCCGAGATGGAATATGCCTTTTTTTTTTATGGAAACTGCCACGGTTGACTACATCACCTACAACGTCCGTGATGTCAGAGACTTCCCTTTGAATTGTTGGCTATACTGCGTCAGCCTCGGTAGCTCAGTGGTGCGGTCGGTCGATTATTAAGTAACCCTGAGTGCGGTAGGATGGGTGACCGCTCGACCGTTAGAGGCTGACCGTGGTTCGGATTCCATGTAAAACTGTAGGTCCCTTCCCTTCTTACCTCACTAGGTGGTAGGTTTTATCCCGCCCGGGTTGCTACCACCGCACTGAATGAAACGTCTGACGAAACGACTATGTAAATAGTTCGTGTTTTCCGTCCAGTTCAGTGTAGCCGGCACGACCGAAGGGAAGCACTGGCATGGCACCTAGTTCAACAGGGTGATATGGGCTGACATCACACTGGACTAGACACAGCCGAGGCTGCTATGCACACTATATTAATAAATGGTTTAATTTATTATTCGTAGGCAAATACATTTTGCACTTAAATTTGTCATCTTACATTCCGAATAGCAGCGACGATGACATATATATAACAAACAATAAAAAACAATGGCAAGTGCTGTACAAAACTAAGAGAAAAGACAAAAGTACTTTCGGTGTGAAATAATTTTAAACTTTATCTACAAGTACATATGTACTTAAAAAGACCAATATCGCTTGAAAAGTTCGAAAACATCGAGCGGCCGCGCGCGACGACGCGTCGGGACGAGCGGCGCCGCTGGCATAGGAGACTATATATTAGTATAGGCACGCGAGCCTGCCGCGCCGCACAGTGGTTCGTCCCCATACAAGAGGTTGGACATAGGACCATATTATAAAATAATTAAAAAATAAGTATGCCTTCGTAATTCGTAATTTGTATTTAAAGGGACACTTTTGGAGCACCATGTGTCTTTGAAGAAAATGTGATGTATAATAGGTAGAAAGAAACGAATTATGAAAACCGTAAACCGAAATAAGGCGGGAATCGTGAGAAACATAAATATATGTGTCTCTCTCCATACTGAGAAAACAGTTTTATCCGATTTACTCCTAAACTATGCGTTCAACCTAAAAATTTGTAATGACAACATTTGTTGCTATTCAATGGAGGAATACGATGGCATACTTATTTTTTAATTATTTTATAATATGATCCTATGTTCAACCTCTTGTATGGGGACGAACCACTGTGCGCCGGCCGCTGCGCTGCCGTCCCAGTGTGAATTGAGCCATATGCATACTAAATATTCTAACAGACCAGCAGCGTTCCCATACTGGGAGGTTTACAAGCGTCAATTTTAATTCATGCGGCGGGGGGTGGCCGAGTGGTTTGGGCATCGGCTTCTCATGCGAGAGGTCCGCGGTTCGTATCCCGTTGGCGTGTAATGAGTTTTTTCTGACGAAAAAATTTACGTCCATGCCTACACCTGCTGCTTCACCGTTCGGAACCGGTGTAAAACTGTAGGTCCCTTCCCTTACCCCTTACTAGGTGGTAGGCTCAAATTGTAGCTGACTGGGTTGGTACCACCATACTGGATGTAAGATGGCCGCATAGCAGCCTCGGTTGTGTTCTCTAGTCCAGTATAGCCAGCAATCCAGCGAAGTCTTCGGTATGGCACCTACCTTCTCGGAGGTGATATTGGCTGGTCAGAGCATGCGCTTTAGCCCCTCTAACTCAGCCACCCATACCGGATTACATAAAAAAAAAATCTGCTGGCATGCAGAAGTAGACCTATGTACCTACTTACTATATCTCGACTCGCGCGAGCAACATGTTTTGCGCATGAGTCGCGCGACGAAGTAAACTTGAGGTACATACGCATTTTCAAATCGTGCTATGCTTGTGGCCCTAATATTGGCCGCTGGTATGTCGCCAACGCGAGAGACGATTCCGCGTGTAAGGCTTAAAATCATCCCATGTAAAACTGCTATAAAATTATTTTGTACAGGCGAACCCTGCCATTGCTGCTGCGAACATTGCCGCCATGCTAAATAGGCAGGTATCATCAATATCATCATCAATCAATACTAATAATAAATCTGTAAGGGATGGTCATGGAGTAAGTTACTTTGTTTTATGAGATACTGCATTTGTATATTCTATGTATGATACTAAAACTATATTGACGATTTTTAGAAATCTTTTCTGTATGTATGTATGGATGTTCCTCCATAACTCTTAAACTGATCATCCGAATTCGATGAAACTTAGTACAAGTACATTTGGCTATACCAGACACAGGATGGGCTAAATAAAATTCAGTTCCGATTACGCTAAAATGTGGCTCTCATACAAACTGAATTGTTCCGCGCTCCGAAATAGAGATACGGTAGCGGGCTTACTTACTGTCTTCATTTTTAAATACGAATTTCACGCGAGCGAAGTCGCGGGCAAAAGCTAGTAACTAAAATAAAACGACAAGGAATAGACAATACATTTATTTCATTATAGTTGCTCAGCTTACTGCTAAATAAACGTTTGACTGCCATCAAGAGTTTTGGTTCAAATCAATTGACCTGAATACTGTTAAACATTTACTAAGATCCAAGGATGAACGTACACAACCACGGAGGAGATGGTGCAGGGAAGTTGTTGCTGTTATTTTTGGTAAAACTAGCCAATCCTCCCTGTGCCGGCGGGGGGATGCCCACCAATCACGCAATGCTACTCGCACACAACGACGTATGCCCCCCGTTTGTGACGATGTTACCCAGTTTTCTAGGACCGACTCCTATCTACCCTCTGCTTCGTGTACACAACACATACAACAAAAAATATAAACTTTATTATTATAGAAAATCTGAACCTGATATTTTAATAGAAAACTATAGAAGGATCTACGGCCGATTCCCTTGTACCAGCTGCGCTGCAGCAAACGCTATGATTATTTTTGGAAATGTGCTTGTAGCAGGCACGATAGAGAAATCTGTATGCATTATACTATGGATTGTTAATAGAAAAACTATTGAACACAGTAATCCCTAGACTGAAATTAATTCATAAATTTTGTTTTATAAGGATGTACAGTTAGTTATCCCTGATTGGCGACGTGAAACAGTAGGCTATTAAAGCCGAAGGTATGGAACTTTTTCTATGGAGTGATTTATCTGTTACGAAGTAACTATTAAGTAATCTGTTGTTCCGTAGCCATTACCTACTTGTCCATCCCGCTGGACGCCCTATCCCGCATCACCATTGGGCTTTTTACGTGCCAAAGAGTTTGTAATTCTGTTCTCGCGGAATGACTCGCACAGTACTGTAGCAAAAGTAAAGACTTAACGGCCCGATTTCATCAACTTCGCCTAAAATGTAGCTTTCGTTGATCATTGACAAATTTATGAGAAGGCACTTTAACCGACAAATAACTGTTGAACGAGGTGACAACGGCCATTATTAATATTCATACTTGAAATTTTTTTTTTGCATAAATTCTGACTGTACTTCAACCAACATTTCACACAGCGACCACGGTCTCTGTAAGAGCCAACCGCAGATGGCGAGGGATTACTGCATACAGTAGCAGGTATTTAGTGTTAATCTGCCCGCTAAGCCGTCGAGGAGACGGCGAGTTTCTTGAGGTGCTCCATGAAGACTTGGAGCGAGACGTCGTCGGTCAACACGGGAGCCCCTCCGTCCTGTTCAAACATCAGCAAACATTTAATAAAACTAAATTGTTTTATTGAGGAGTTTACTAGGCAAACATCACATCGTATTAACCTAACCATAGTCATTTTTCAAGTGATCTAACTATAATTTATATTCTTATAGTTAGTTAAAGATTCAAGGTATAATGTGAATACATTACTGTAATGTAATTTTCTAAATTCTCTGAAACATAAGTGGGTAAAAAGTGTTAAAAAAATGTTCGAAAATGCCTTTGCTATTACAATCTACATTTGTTACAAATACGTCTAATAATACGAAAAATGCTCCATTGAGATTAGAGTTAATAAGATTAAGAATCATCTAAATAAATTCAAACTCTTACAGAGTAATTGGTTTTTCTTCTGATGTTTGAACTTTCTGAATATTGGGCTGTTGCCGTGCGTGCGTGAGCGTTCCATACATTTTGCTATGGCGGCGCGCGGCTGAACACGGCTCGCGCTGCGACCGCGCATTTTCGTGCGTTTTTGCCAGTTTTCACCCGCTTATTTTTCAGAGAATTTAGAAGATTACATTACAATAATGTATTCACATTATACCTTTTTAGAGTTTCACGTTACTTTATTTAATCAAGTAATTAAGTAATCAAAACAATTAATAAAGATCTAAAACTAATAACTAAAACTAACCTAAAACATAACTTACCTATCTAACAAAAGAAAAATTAACAAGAACCTATAAATAAAAAATTCCTTCTAGTTCGGCCGAGGCAGCCATAGTCCCTAGGACGCTTATAGCGTTCCCTCTTTGAATTTCTAGGCTTATGCGGCGTATGAAGTAAGCCTTGGCACGCACGACTAAGGGATATGACTCCCTTCTTATATTGCTAGGTGGTAGGGTTTAACCCGCCCGGGTTGACCACCGCACTGAATGAAAGGTCGGTCGAAACGGCTATGTAAATAGTTTGTGTTTTCCGTCCAGTTCAGTGTAGCCGGCACGACCGAACGGAAGCACTGACGTGGCACCAAGTTCACCCGGTGTTATGGGCTGACATCACGGACGTTGTAGGTGATGTAGCCAACCGTGTCAGTTTCAATAAAAAAAAAACGTCACCGGACTTATCCACTAGCAATTTCCCGATGGTTTCAGCAAAAGCCAGTGCGTCCGATGACCACGCACCAAGGGTTTCGACCGCAAAACCTAGAAACTCAAATAGGGTTTTTAGGGACTCATACTTTGTATTTTTTCATTATACCTTGAGTCTTTACCTTACTATAAGCATATAAAGTATAGTTAAATAACTTGAAATGTGGCTATGGTTAGGGTAGGTTGTTTACGATAGTAGTAGGATACGATGTGATGTTTGCCTCGTACCCCCCTTAAATGACCCGCAACCACAAGTTAAGCACCATTGACCCATTGATAACTGTATTTTTATTTTGTAAGTATCAATACAAGTACATTGGCTCATCAGTAGTATTATTTCAATTGACCTTATTGAAAAAAAAAAGGAACTAGACAGGGTTCTTTTAAATTACCAGCAAATTGCTTTAGTGGGCAATTGTGTAGTTCAAATTGATCATCTTTAATATAAATGAATAAATGGCGAAATTAGAAAAAAATTATTACTGACCTATTATCTCTCTGTACATTTTGAGGTTGTACTTTTTATGAAATGAAGAAGTTAATCATTTTTATTTTCTAATTTAGTTTATTCGCTATAGTTGATCAGTTCGCTGTACAGAATAACCCGCTAAAGAAGTCATTAAAAAAACATCTGTATAAAACAAAATCCGCAGCCCAAAGCAACATTTAAGACGGATAAAATATTTTTTTTGCGATCCACAGTGCATAGGTCAACCCCTGATGGAAGAATGCAAAATAATGAATACATTTTTCCAAGCATCCCTAGCGCTCAGAGGTTTTTTTTTTTTTATGTAATCCGGTATGGGTGGCTGAGTCAGAGGGGCCAAAGCACATGCTCTGACTTGCCAATATCACCTCCGAGAAGGTAGGTGCCATACCGGAGACTTCCCTGGATTGCTGGCTATACTGGACTAGAGGAGAACTCAACCGAGGCTGCTATGCGGCCATCTTACATCCTGTACGGTGGTACCAACCCAGTCGGCTACAATTTGAGCCTACCACCTAGTAAGGGGTAAGGGAAGGGACCTACAGTTTTACACCGGTTCCGAACGGTGAAGCAGCAGGTGTAGGTATATGCACGTAAATTTTTTCGTCAGAAAAAACTCATTGGTACACGCCGGTTGGATTCGAAACTCGGACCTTGGACTCGCACGAGAAGCCGATGCCCAAACCACTCGGCCACCCGCCGCTAGAGATGGTTTGTAGAATTGTTTAACAGGTACTATGAGGCTGGAATAGTTGCAAGGCAGCAGCTAAAGTTCTATTCAAATAAAGATTTAAAAAAGCAACATTTTCAATACAGACAGATACAGCATAACATCAGCCTAGCATTAATGTATATAAAATGCAGTATTCTAAACTTTTAACATGCTAAAATAGCAGAAAATTTTATCTATCACACAAGCCAACACAATGCGGTTTAATCCCGATCTTATGCCATGCCTTGTCTAACAAAAACGTTGCTGGTAAACACTGAACGGCCAATCGAATTGCTTTAGAATTTAGATCAAATAGTGGCATTGTTCAAAATGCAGATTTAGCTCTAAAATCATAATTTTTTTTAATGGTCTGCAATGAAACTTTCTAAATCTCTTTAGAGGGAGCTTTTTTTTTTTTTGAACGCGACAGAGAGAACCTCATTTCTGGTTTTATAAAAATATTTTGTCCAATACTAAAAAAATTATTAGGTATGAAGAAATAATTTCACACTTCTTCAAAACGGTCTTCAGCAGGACTAACACTTGATATTTAATAATAAAAAAAAAGCCTAAGGTTGCACTCCGGGAGTGCCGGCAGAAGTGAAAACTTAAAAATCAAAGTTGTGCATTTTTGAATATTTTGGAATGGTTAGGGAATAATTTCGCACGAATTGTTTTATTTATCAGTATAAAAGTACTATCATTTATGTGGTAAAATACAATATTCATTTATTGCGCTATCGTAGACAAACATGACCATTTATATTACATAAAAAATTTTACACTACAGAACTAATATAATTATTTTAAATCAAAAAGTTTATTTCTCAGAAAAATCAACTTTCATCCATAATTTCAACGAATCTTAGCTTTCTTAGCGAATCTTAATTTCAGCTTTTTCGATCAGGCTACGGATCTGACGTGAGTTTAACATTTTTTACCCATCTAAAAAAAGTGCCAAGCGCCGCTAAAGAAGTTTTCACTTCAAAAATTATGGACATCCGGCACGGGTTGCTGTGCCCAAAAGTTTAAAAGAAAATTAGACACAGCCAATATTACCACTCCTCGCGAACGCTCAGAGAGGCGCCATGCCAGCTACAAGGCGGACAAAGAGGTTTTTGTCTATTTTTATATTAACATTTAGAGCTAAATCTTCTTTCGCAACACAAATGTATTAGTCACATAGAGAGTAACACGCAACACCCACGCCCAGCAGTCTTTGTTTAGTAAAAATTAAAAAGAGAACACTACCGCAGTCGGTATCGGCATCGCCTGGTGGTCGCCACGCAACGATGCAAATAAAAACAATATTAATTTTTTTTTGCAGTCAGCAGAACACAAACATTGCTAAGTTAACACTTTCACTGACACAAAGATGATCTTAGGTTTCATGATATGACACATAAAATTTCCAATTTCGATCTCACACGCCGCCTGTGTGCGCGGATATCATTCTACATTTATTTCCTACGACACAAATTAAAAGTGAATAGTGCAATACGACACAAGATCACGTGACTCCATTATTGTAATCTATACAAATTCGCCCGCCTTCGGCCGTTTCGTCAGTTTTAGCTTGCTTACGTTCACCGGCCACAGACGTGGCGTCGTACCGTACTCGAAAAAGAAACCGCCTCTCGACAGAGTGTCCGTGAAAGTGTTAACTAAGGAAACAAAAGATTTTTAGACTAAAATAAAAACACAGCATGTGTGAAAACTACTGAATTAAACAACTATTAGTGTTATTCAAGCAAGATGTTGTTTCTGCGTAGGGTAGTGTAGAGTGCAGTTTAAACAGTAAAAAATTGCACAAAATTGTATATGCAATCAATTTAAATTTCAACTTACCTACATGAAAAGATCATGCTAAAATTACTAAAAAAAAATCTATAATTTTATTCACACGGACAAACAAAAGCAATTAAAAACGAATACAACCTAAATCTAATTCAAATCAATTATTATCACAATATTTTATTATTATTTTAATGTCTACACACTCAGCGTTCCGAGGAAAATTGAAAAAAATTACAATAAAAAAACTCACCCCGCCATAAGCGTACATGTTGTTGTGTGTCTGTGACGGGTTCACCTTCGACAGCAGGAAACGTGCCTAGAAATATAAAAAAATACTATCTGTAAAAATTATTCATACCTATACATAGCATGGACAACGGACAGTCCACTGTGCAGAGCGTGCCTGCAGGCGGACGAGACACCCACCCACGTGCTGCTGGAGTGCGAGGAGGTGGCAGACAGGGCGAAGGAGCTGAGAGACCCGACTACACATCGAGAGGTGTGCCAAGATCCATAGAATGTGCCGCCTCCTGGAAGCACTCGGCTGGTTGGAGTAAGGCCGTAGGACGTGCAAAAGGCCCTCAATGGAGTGCGCTTAAGCGCGGAGAACGAGTCCGAACCACAACAACAACATAGTACCTACATAGCTGCACGTTACTATAATATAATTATTATTATTTTGTACCGTGTGGGGCCGGTACTTTAAAAGAATAGCCCCACTGCATCTCTCCCCGTGTATGTCGTAAAAGGCGACTAAGGGTCTCTTCCTATATTTTATTAAGACTCCCTTCTTATATTACTAGGTGGTAGGGTTTAACCCGCCCGGGTTGGTACCACCGCACTGAATGAAACGTCGGTGGAAACGGCTATGTAAATAGTTTGTGTTTTCCGTCCAGTTCAGTGTAGCCGGCACGACCGAAGGGAAGCGCTGACGTGGCACCAAGTTCACCCGGTGTTATGGGCTGACATCACGGATGTTGTAGGTGATGTAGCCAACCGTGTCATTTAGCATAAAAAAAAATTCAAAAAATAAGGTAAGTACTAACAAAACATTGTGACTTGCGAAGTTTGTTTGTCAGTTCTTCTTCGCATTGAATTTAGAACTGACGGAATTTTCGACATGTCCAAGCGTAGGTTACCTACCTTTTTTTTTTTTATGGAAACTGACACGGTTGGCTACATCACCTACAACGTCCGTGATGTCAGCTCATGACACCGGGTGAACTAGGTGCCATGTCAGTGGATGGATGGATGGATACCTATGGATGATTATACAATAAACAATAACATTTCGGTCGAAACTTTGTGCATTTAAGTTTATTCCTACTCAAAATGTTCTCCAAGTGTAACGTGTGCTTTCCTTTCCGTGTTGTTGTTTGTTGTTGTTGTTATTGTGATTGGTGATCATAAGTTTACAAAATATTATAATTACGGAGCCATATCCTGGCAGATCCAGACAATCTTTCAAATAATATTTATATTAAAAATAAAATATTATTAAAAACCTCAAGTCAACTTCTAGTGTCCGATGCCAAATACGACTTTGGTGACGACAGCATAAGGTTCAATATGGAACCGTGCAAGTTGACTGTTTGCAAAAATTATGTGACATCATGACTTCGTAGGGATGTCGGCGCCCTAAGCGTGTTCTATCGCTTATTCCACGGGGAGTGCTCGGAGGAGCTGTTTAACGCGATTCCGCCGTCCCCTTTCCACCTCCGTACAACGCGCACTGGGCAGGGATTGCATCCCTATACGCTGGACTTACCGCGGATGCGTACCAATCGGTTCTGCAGATCCTTCCTCCACAGAACCGGCAAACTCTGGAACGCTCTACCTGCCCACATATTTCCCCCCAAGTATAGTCTCGGGTGCTTCAAGAGAGGCGTGAATGGGCACCTGTCAGGCCGGCATGGCATTCGCAACCCCCGCATACGTCCGAATGTCCATGGGCATCGCTAGACACCTTATGGGTGACTCGGCGCCACATGTCGCGCTTAGTATAAAAAAATAAATAAATAAATAAATAAAAAAAAATTAAGGTGCAATAGATCGAAAATTTGGAGATAATACATAACGGCCCGGTGGTGTAGTTGGATTATCGCGTTGGCGGCTCAAGCCAGAGACCCAGGTTCGAATCCTGGTCGGGATGTATTTTTTCCAATGTTTTTCGATTTGCATTTTTCTAATTAAAAATAAATCTTTCAAATATATTATGTCACCAGCAAAAAAAGTCAAAATATCAATAGCGATTAAGGGTACTATTAAGAGGGCGCCCGCGCGCGCCCTCTCCACAGTCAACAAAGGTGCTCCGAGCACCGAGGTAGGTGCGAATAGCTAGCGGCCCCCCTATATCGCGCCTCCAACAAAAAATGTTATGGACTAGGGTTGTATCGTAACGAATATCCGTATTCGTATTCGAAATTCCGAATATTCGGTTCATTTTTAATATTCGTATCCGTATTCGTATTCGGTTGTAAGATACCGAATATTTATCGAAATTTATCGAAATTTTACTTCGCGTGTTTTACTAATGAAAGAGTGAGGCGCAACAATATTGGTAGGTGTGGCGTATACGCGCAAACCAATGGGCGCGTAGTGTGTGCGGTTTTTTCTAAATGCAGTGTCAAGTATTCAAAAACAGAGAAAAACATTAAAACAAATCCGTATTCGTATAATTTTAGAACTCAATGTAGGTAGATCTTTTTTTTTTTTTTTTATCGATAGCGCGACATGTGGCTCGTTACGCCTACAAGTACATCGTACATCGTTACATCTACATTTATAATAGAAAATTTAAGTATTTTTTTCATTTGGATATAAAAGTTGATATAAAATTTTTCAATATTCGTATTCGTATTCGCGAATATCATTTTGGAATATTCGTATTCGCATTCGTATTCGCGAATGTGGAAAAATAGGCATTCGTTACAACACTATTATAGACCCCCGACAGTTTATTTACAACCTCAACCTTCATCTCATCATGGCCTTAAGGGGCTTCTAAACGAGCAACACCTTCACGGCAAGATGTAGCCGGCAATTCCCAGCAACACTGTCCGGTATCACTTGCTCAATCTGTTGCCTACTAATTGCTATGCAATGTGTGGCTCAATTATTGCTGGCAAATTAATTGCTATAATATTGCCCATGATTTTGTGTTTAAACGGGTATTTATATGGGTGGATACGTAGCTCTCCGAGATGGGGGTGGTGGTGCCCTACGAAGCTAGTACCACCACCTATCGCTCGTAGCTTGCCTCGCGTCGTCTCGGAGAGCTCCGTAGCCACGGCGGCCTGCACCCGCGCCGGCGCGCTTGCCTCCCGCCGTCGGCGGAAATTACCGTTTTTATCTAGATTTTGTATTCATTTTGTGTATTTTTATTACTTTTTGTAAAATGTATCTAAAATTAATATAAAAATATTAATATAAAAACGTGAAATAAAGAATATATATTAAAAATAACTAAAACCAAATATTGGTATAAAAAGTATTTAAATCCTAATGTTGGCGAGCAATACGAACATATTGCCGTAACATTGCCGGCTACATATTGCCGCGAGAACATTGCTCGTTTAGAAGCCCCTTTAGCTTAGAATCAAAGGCCATCAAAACAGCAACATTCACAAAAATAAACACGCACAAAATTCACACAATGAGACCGGTACTTGATGAAGGAGGAACAATGCATGTTTAGCTGTGGCATTGTGAGTTGAAAGCCAACAATGTGCGTTCGTGAGATGCTGACCGCGGCGGCCATCTTCTGTACGTTTCCACAAAACACATTGGCCGTTAGATCCGTTTAACAGTATGTCACCAGCGTTACGGTTATTCACATTTATACAGACTCATTAAATAAGTAACTACATTTTAGGGAGTGATTTTGGTGCGAACAACGAACATTGTAATGTTTTCGAAATCTGAAAAAAGAAAAAGAAAACATCTTCTGATCCCCATGCATTTGTCAATTTTACTGCCATAAAAATGTATGAAAATCTAGATTTTTTTTGAGTCCAAAAACTTTCTAAATTACTAAGTCGTTCATTTTGGCTTCAAAATTATTCCTTAAAATGTTGATATTGAGTTGTTGCTGAATTACTCTGGAGAATACCTAGTTATTACTCCTAGAAAAAATTCACATTAAGGCCGTGACAAACGCCAACGACCTTGAGCATTCAGGAATTTCAAATTCAAAATGATTTTAGTTTATGTACCACTTTTTATAAACCTCTAAATAGACTATCGAAGAAAACTAAAACCAAAATAGGTACCTACTTAAGTAAACAAAGATAGGTAGATAGGTGCATTTAGGTACGTATGGTTAATTACGTCGATAATTTCGTGTAGACGTTTTTTGTTTTTTTTTTTATCTCCTGTCGTGGTTACAATAATAAAATTTCAACAAGCCAGTTTTCTCAGTGCTGTTTGATCTTTGCATCAGTGGTATTGTAAAATTGTAATAATACACACATTCTCAGATTTTTTCAAATTCATACTTTTTTTTAAATTTTGTTTTATAGTAATTTTACTCATTATTTAAAAAAACCGACAAACCACATTGTTGGTAAGAAACCAAATTGTATGTTGTTATTTTTTTTTTTTTCTCAAGATGTGCTAATTGGTCAGTTTTGGACATTCTTTCCCCGCACTTTTTGCGTATATGGCGTTTATCACGGCCTTAAACAAAAAGAGCAGAATGAATGTATGAATGTTTATTTATTACAGATACAGTTATTGCAATATTTCTGAATGTCGGACTAGTGCGTGATATTGGAGTGAACACTGTTCAAATCGTACAAAATGAAAAATCTACTTTGAAAAGTACAAACAAATCGTAAGTACACGGTAGAAAAAGCATTGCCTTACCATTGAAATTTTCATGTAAGACATTAAACATTTTGTTTGATTTACAGGAGCATGGAAAAAATGGAAATCCCTGTTTTTCCAGCAATTATAAATGATTCCAATATTAATCAAATTGGTGTGTATTGAAATCCACTCACGTATAATAATGTAATTAATTGGATCATGTAGGGATATCCGAGATATCTAATCAATATTTGTAAATTTTAGGTCTTATGAACCAAAATAAGCCAGGGCTGAATAATACAGGTTCTCAAAAACCAAACAAACGAATTATAAGAAGTTTCATCTTAATTAACAACAAAATTATTGGAAAAATGCACTCGCTGTACACTGGTAATGAAACTACAACCAGAAACATTCCAGAGATGAATAACGCTCAACTTCAAACTAGTACAGAACCAAATGATTCAACAAAGCAACATTCAATTGAAGATGGTATTAAGCAAACTGTGCAAAACATTGAAAATACCAGTGATGTAAACTTTAATATGGAGAACAACTACACAAATATGTATACTACTGAAAACGTTACAACTATTATTCAACCCAAAGAAAATGAAACAGAAATTTTTGTAGCGAACAAAACTGATGAGAAGAAAATCAACAAAGAAGTAGTTTCCGAAAATGCACCAAATATTAATTACCTTCTAGAAATATTATTGAAAGTTATTCTTCAACAGAACTCCATTAAAAATTCTGTTGTAAATAATAGTCTAGAAATTTCTGAGAAAGTTCTGTGGAGTGATGACATGAAATCCCTTCTGAAAGTACCACACATCAGTAATGAAGAATTATTAACTCAATTATCTCATGATTTGCTTGCCAGCTCAGATCCCAAAAGACAAAATAACAGACATTTGAATGTAGCTGAAATTCCGCTAAGTCAAAAGCCAGTCTTACCCACAAAGGAAAGATTAAGTGATTTAAAAGAATTGGTTGCGGTTTCAAAACATTTGAATTCCGAAAGGCAGCCTGAAATTGGAAAAAGTAAATCATTTGAAAGAAAATCCAACCCCATTATTAAACCACTTAATCTGGAAAAGGGTGAACATAATATGAACGATCGGGATTATGAAGATATTGCAATAATAAAACTGAAGAAGTCTTTAGTAGGAAAAAACTATAGAATTAACATGCACTATCTTCAGGAAAGCGACCGTAACAGAGAAAACGTATCTGCAAAAAGTAATCAAGAATGGAATGAAACTAAAAATATTCCAACAGAGAGAATCAACGAAGAAAACAGAGAGATATTACAGCAGTTTTCTGGAGCAAATCTTGAAGATCTAATAGACAAGGTTAAGACAATAGTTCTGTATAACACCATGCACCCTTCAACAACTATAAAAGGTATTTAGAAAGTCAAAATATTGATCTAAACAAAAATCTAAGAAGAAATAAGTGGCCATTTTTCTCATATTTATTTTATTATTTCAGTTCCAACGACAGGCGAGGAAATTTTTTTTCCTGAAGATAAGAAAGATGGATCCAATATAGTAATAATGCTACCACCGGAATCTATTAGGAAAATTTTCAATGTTTTTAAAGAATCCACAGATACAACCGAACAAGAATTGAACAATAAAAGAAACGATAAAAATGAAAATGTTATACCACAATATAGAAACTTCAAAGATATTGACAGACAAAATCGGAACAAACCAACAAAATTACCTATACCTATTCAAACTAATTCTATTGTAATCCCGCCACTCCAAATACCCATCAATGGAGGAATTGAACAATATCGAGACCCTGGTTTCGTCGTCCCAAATGTTTTGCAGATTAATGAACCGTACATGCCTACAAATACAATCAGAAGGAGCAATTCGTTTCAAAAATACCCAATACACAATAGGTCTTACGATAAAGATACAGATTATCGTAATAGTAAACATTTTGAACAACCACCAATAATCAATGAACGTTGGTCAAAAGATATACACCATAATGATTATAACACAAACAGAAAAGAAAACAGTCATGAGAGATATAGTCCCGACAATCCATACAGTGATCACAAACATTATTTCCAAAGATATAATTCCAGAGAAAGAAACTATGAACATGTCCAAAGACCCAACTCCAGAGAAGGAAACTACGAACATGTCCAAAGACACAACTCCAGAGAAGGAAACTACGAACATGTCCAAAGACACAACTCCAGAGAAGGAAACTATGAACATGTCCAAAGACACAACCCCAGAGAAGGAAACTATGAACATGTCCGAAGACACAATGATCGTAATATTTTACCTGATCATAATGAATCGAACAGAGAAAAATCCTTCAAACAAAACGATGTCGATCAATCTACAGAACTAGGAGACAATGATGATAACTCTTCGCCGTATGATGAACATTTTCAAAATTTTCTAAAGACACAAGAGAAAGTGAACGACATACTAGAGCGACTGCTTGCTAGGGCGAAGAGCAAGACGATAGTTGAATCTATTTAAATGTATTATTATTTTCAACAAAAAATAAACACAACATGAAATATTTACGTTTGAAAGCCTATTCCCGTGACCTACCATAGGGAAGGTGTGGATCTAAGCTTACGATGGCTTCACCGAACATATCCGGGCCCATCGGCAGTAGAGGAGGGTATTAATCGAGGCCGGGACTAGCGAGTGGCCACTCTAAATTTCCCGCGCATGCTTCACGTTTCGGCTCGCATCAAGCCCTCGTCAGCTAGTCTGCGTTGACTAGGACGCGGGGAAACCACCAGTCCCGCTCTCGACCTCCCTCTCTCTACCTATCCATATTCTGTAGGATGCTTCCAGTGACGTTTTCGAAGCTCTCTCCATATATGAGCTTAGCGTCGATCTTGGGAGCCCTAGATTCTTGAAGAGACTGTAGAGCGACTTCGCTGGTAGTCCTCTTGCTCCGACTTCCACAGCGAAGAGATCAGTCTTGAATCCGTGTTGCAGTTGCCTCCGTAATATTTTTAACTGACATAAGGGGGTTATTCTCTATGTGAAACTAAACAACTTCTGTGGCGAAATATGTTTTTTTGAAACAAAAAAAAAATTTTTTTTCCATACAAATAAAAAAGTCGTAGAACAAAAGTTGTTCTATTTCACGTAAAGAATCAACCCCTTTCGGGTTTTACGGTTGGGATTGCAACACCGTGTATATCAATCACCAATAAAATAAAATCGATTTCCGTGACAAGAGAGGTCAGTCGAGTAGCCTTGCAAATATCATATAAATAAATTTTTTTTTTCTTTAGCCACATGCTTATATATTTTATCTGCTTGTAGCACCATTTTTTTCATGACTTTAATAAAACTTTCTCCCAAGAGTCCAATTTCTTCCTTTGCTGCTTTCCCAGATTCTTAGTACTCCAGGTCCAGGATGTATTTTCGCCGCAGACATAGATTCTTTGCGGGTTGGGTCAATGTTGTTGCTAGTTTGTTAGGATTTTATTAATGATGTTCTGTAGCCTTTGCACGATATTCACATTTTGTGTTGCTTGCACAGCACCCTAGCTGTAATTCATAAGTCCATATCGTTCTTATGATTGCCTTGAAGATCAGGAGTTTGTTCTGTAGGAATAACTTGGACTGTCTGCCCGGGAGCCAGGTCAGGGTTCTGAAACGTTGACATTTTGGTCTCTCTTGGATTTGATGTGCTTGTTCCATGTAAGTCTACAATCTAGGTGAACTCCAAGGTATTTTACACTGTTAGTATGCGCGACGGCTTGGTTGCTGAGCTGGACAGGAGGGCAGCTGCCATTTTTCAAGGTATAAATATATAAAATTTAAAATTTTTTATTTATTTAGACCGGCCAATATAATCTCCGAGAAAATGCATTCCGGAGATTTCCTGTTGATTTGCTGGCTATATGGAATTGATTCAGCAATTACTACCAAAATTTTAAGGGGTTCATTCTGGAGCAGATTTCTTCAAATAATTGTTTAGAGATTTTGATAAAAATATAAAAAAAAAATGTTTTTTTTTCATCTATAGCCCTCACCTCTTAAAATGCTGATATATACAACGTGTCCCAAAATTCAAGGTAAATTCATGGTTTTGGTGTGGGTTGCTTGATCGGTCAATGACTGATTTATTTTTCCCTGGGTAGTCATAAACTGGCCCACTCCATGGTTCCCGCTTGATGTTGAATTTTGGGGCACGTATTGATACATAGATAGTGTGTAAGCCTTTTCAGCCTCTTGTCTACTTTGAAAGTTCACTTTTCTTTTTTATTCCCTTTTGTAATGCTGCTCTTGTGGAATTACTCCCAGTACAGGGACAGGAGCAAAAGTCCCATTCTTATCTATTCATGACCGTCGGTCGGTCGGTCATTGACCGATCAAGCAACCCACACCAAAAAACAGGAATGGAAGGAGGCCATTTTCTTCAACCAACAGTACAGGCAGTAATTCACCTGAACAATATTTCAAGCATCCATACATACATACTACACACGCTGTATCCCGACAATCAGGGTAAGCAGAGTAATCGGTGTGGTGCTGCAAGAACTCTGGTAAATTGCAACACAACATTGACCACCACGTTTAGCAAAGTATTCGGACAAGATAACTATCAGGCAGCAAGTAAGGCACAAAGACCCACCTGCTGCACGACTCGGTGGAAGGACCATGCCAACGCCAAGGTGAGCAGGTGGCAAGCCTGTCGCCCTTTTGCACGGCATCTTGATTAGCCCTTATTCGTCTTTAACGACATGCACGGGGAGAGATGCAGTGGGGCTGTTCTTTTTAAGTACCGGCCTCACACAGTACGCATCCCTTACAAAAATTTAAAAATAAGACATACAGTTTACATTTATACTACTGAAGAACTAGTGATTCTTTTGAGAAAACGACAACAGAGTGACAACGCCAAGTATTATACTAGGAGCGCCATCTATGGGAGAATGTGTCACATTACCGCCCTCTGTGAAGTTATGATTAGGCCTACAAGTGTTTTTTTTTATGTAATCCGGTATGGGTGGCTGAGTCGGAGGGGCCAAAGCACATGCTCCGACCAGCCAATATCACCTCCGAGAAGGTAGGTGCCATACCGAAGACTTCCCTGGATTGCTGGCTATACTGGACTAGAGGAGAACACAACGGAGGCTGCTATCCGGCCATCTTACATCCAGTACGGTGGTATCAACCCAGTCGGCTACAATTTGAGCCTACCACCTAGTAATAGGGGAAGGTACCTACAGTTTTACACCGGTTCCGAACGGTGAAGCAGCAGGTGTAGGTATGTAAGTAAATTTTTTCCGCAGAAAAAACTCATTGGTAGACGCCGACCGGATTCGAACCTCGGAACTCTCGCATGAGAAGCCAATGCGCAAGCCACTCGGCCACCCGCCGCTCGTTGCATTGCCTTTGGTAAATAACTAAAAATTGATGGTTTGTTGTGTCGCTAGGCTCAATGGTCATTGGACAAAACAATCACTCTCCATAAAAAAACCGGCCAAGTGCGAGTCCAACTCGTGCACCGAGGGTTCCTTATCGCCATGTCATGGTTAGCGACACTCACGCCATCTATGGCGTGTTATGAAATTTTTCATATTATAGTCTGTTTTTTGGAAGACGGAGTTAATTGACGTTTGACTGACATTAGAGTGTTGCACGCTTTGCACCACTAGTGTGATTGTAGTCGATGAAAATAGTATCGACTTTTACACGACACGACACACCTTCACACATATTATGCGCTACCTGTGACGCTGCCTTAAACATAACATTTTTCTAGCTAGATTTAGCTTAATATGTTGTCAATTAAATCCACAATTAGGTAAATATTAGAGTTTACAGCATTTCATTAGTTAATCAATCGATAAAAGTATCGATAGCAACTACATGCCTATTTAAAATTTCCCAGCAACTGGCAACACTCCAAACGTCACTTTCCTCCGTCTTCCAAAAAAAACAGACTATAGTTAAATGTCATGATTAGTTAAAATGCTTCATAATGTAGATGGCGCGCACTATATACACTTTTTTGGTTTCTTCTATAGGAACCCCTGTGAATTTTTTGCTTTTTCTTATTTTTATTATTTGTTATGTCGGCCATAATAAATAACACATATTCTGTAAAAATTTCAACGGGCTACCTATTACGGTTCAAGAGATACAGCCCTCGGACAGACAGACGGAGGACGGACAGACAGATAGATAGCTTTCAGATAGGTTTCAGCTAGTCTAGAGTGTTAACTCTTGCAGCAGGCCTGCTGAATACAACAGGCAATGTGAACAGACTAAAACGGACGGTCTTTCTCGAAATACCTAACTGAGGAAACTGAGGAAGCCGTACCTACTACCATATGGAGAGCCGCATTGATGGATGTGGCACCTTCACGACAACCTTCACACATCACATCTAATTAAAGTCATCCGACTGATTGTAGATGAAAACTGAAAAGAAAAAAGAAAAAAAAAGAGTGTTAACCTGTGAGCCGCCCTGTTCCGTGTCGATGTAGCGCGGCACGGGGAAGCGCGACTGCAGAATCTCCTGCGCGTCGTCCACCGGTGCGCGCAGCAGCTGCGCGAAGCTTTCATACTCCGCCATATCCTGGTAGCGTAGAGCTCGCCACTGCGCTATCGTCTGCATGGACAATCAGTTATTTTTTATGTATATATAAAGTGCTTCGTTATTTATGTCAAAAATTTCGGGAGGGTTACATACGCACTCAAATAAACACTTTACGTAAGAAAAAAACATATCTTTATAGGAGCATTTTTTCTCCTAACAACTTACTTACAACAAACAGCTGTTCTGCGTTTGAACATAGTACGGCCGCATACAATGCAAGTTACCTACTGTTACACACAGGTTAATGTTTAGGTAGCAAACATGTTTTGTTAAATTTCTCGAAAAGTAATGCTAAAAACATAGATTTTTTTTTTGTGTAACGTGTTTATTGGGTGTCTATGTAACCTTTATATATATTTTTTATGGAAACTGACACGGTTGGCTACACCACCTACAACATCCGTGATGGATGTCAGCCCATAACACCGGGTGAACTAAGTGCCGTGTCAGTGCTTCCCTTCATTTCATGTCGGCTACACTGAACTGGAAGGAAAACACAAACTATTTACACAGCCGTTTCGACCAACGTTTCATTCAGTGCGGTGGTAACAACCCGGGCAGGATAAACCCTACCACCTAGTCAGGTAAGAAGGGAAGGGACCTACGGTTTTACGTGGAATCCGAACCACGGTCAGCCTCCAACGGTCGAGCGGTCACCCATCCAAATACTGTCAGCGCTCAGGGTTGCTTAACAACAGTCGACCGACTGTACCACTGAACTACCGGAGGCTGACTATATCATGATTATAAGCAACAATGTTGTTTTTGAGCATTCTTTCTTTGTTCTATCCATTCACAATGACAATTCTTTTTCTCTTTTTTTTATGTAATCCGGTATGGGTGGCTGAATCAGAGGGGCCAAAGCGCATGCTCCGACCAGCCAATTTCACCTCTGAGAAGGTAGGTGCCATATCGGAGTCTTCCCATTGGATTGCTGACTATACCGGACTAGAGGAGAATACAGACGAGACTACTATGCGACCATCTTACATCCAGTACGGTGGTGCAAACCCAGTCGGCTACAATTCGAGCCTACCACTTAGTAAGGGGCAAGGGAAGGGACCAACCATTTTACACCGGTTCCGAACGTTGAAGCAGCGGGTGTAGGTGCGTACGTAAATTTTTTCTATCACAAAAAAATAATTGGTACACGCCGACCGGATTCGAACCTCGCACCTCTCGCAAGTGAAACCAACGCCCAGACCACTCGGCCGCCCGCCGCTTATTCTGTGCTAACACTAAGGCCGTTTTTAATGTAGCGCTGGTGGCCGCCGGTCGCACGCGCGCTGGTCATCGCGCGTGTGCCAGCGTCCTGGAGCCGGTCGCCGGTTGTTTTTAGTGTGAGGCTGACGGTTGACGCACGCACTTGCGTTGATACAATAGGCGAAATAAATCGCTAACGATTCTCCTGTGCTACTTTTTATTAAATAAAAGACGTGAAAGTGCCGTGTGGGGCCGTTACTGTACCGTGTGGGGCCGGTACTTTAAAAGAATAGCCCCACTGCATCTCTCCCCGTGTATGTCGTAAAAGGCGACTAAGGGATATGACTCCCTTCTTATATTACTAGGTGGTAGGGTTTAACCCGCCCGGGTTGATACCACCGCACGAATGAAATGTCGGTCGAAACGGCTGTGTAAATAGTTTGTGTTTTCCGTCCAGTTCAGTGTAGCCGGCAAGACCGAAGGGAAGCACTGACGTGGCACCAAGTTCACGCGGTGTTATGGGCTGACATCACGGAGGTTGTAGGTGATGTAGCCAACCGTGTCAGTTTCCATTAAAAAAAAAAAAAAATTTACACTAAGAGATGCGTACCTCTCCATGGAAGATGAGTATCTGGAAGAACGTGTCCATGAGGAGTATGCGGTCCGGCTGGATGGAGGAGGTGTCGAGCAGGACCGGCTCCGGCGGGCCGCCGAAGCTGTACGCGTACAGGATCGGCTGGATCATGATCAGCGACTGCGTGAGGTCCTCGCGCATCAGCATGTGCCTGCCCCACACACACACACACACACACACATGCACTCAATACAAATATGTCTTGCACCAATGCCGAGTGTCAATTTGTACCGTGTGGGGCCGGTACCACAGAATAGAAAAGAGTACTCCGTACAGAAGCTTCTCTGTACAAACACTCACAAAGAAATAGCTACTCTGCGACGACGCGATAAAGTACAAATTGACTCGCACAGAGCTGCATGCCTAACCACGATAACCACCTACATTTCGCTTCTCTTTCTGTCATGTAACTCTATCTAGAAAGCGCGCCGTTCAGCGCGTGTAAGGGGTGTGTCTTTGGGCTGTCTTTTTGTGATGAATAAAATAAAGATGATACCTACCAACATCGATGCCTACCAACGATACGATATTTCGCTACGGCAAATTCATGCGAACAAATTCATGCATGCGGTAACGTCACAATTAGTTTCTCACACGGAAGCGTGCAACCTTCCAGTGATAGTTTTGTTTGATCAATAAATTTAATGATCATCTACAATGTACCTATTGTTTTATTGGTGTTTTTTATTGTATAAAAACCCACATTGAGACAGAGAATGAATGAATGTTCTATTTATACCCTTATACGAATTAGGCCATAGGTACCTACATACCATGCTGTTCGGCGTCATCTAACTAATGTTATTGGCAATATGATAATATTATTTTAAATCTATGACCTCCTACTAATATGAATAAATAAATTACTAGAAATAAATCAAAATGCTGCACAATAATGACGTGATTTCGACATTTCTAAATTCGAAACGAAACGTAGTAGATGCACGGTGGCGCACGCTCGCTCTGCCTGGATAGCGACAGCCCACTGTTAACTTGTACATTAACCGGTACGCCAAGCGGTAGGCATTTAACGCGCGACCTTGAGCGAGTGACGAAGGCCTGCCGGTACTTTCTACCTTGTGGGGCCGGTACTTTGTACCGTGTGGGGCCGGTACTTTGTACCGTGTGGGGCCCGTACTTTGTACCGTGTGGGGCCGGTACTTTGTACCATGTGGGGCCGGTACTTTGTACAGTGTGGGGCCGGTACTTTAAAAGAATAGCTCCACTGCATCTCTCCCCGTGTATGGCGACTAAAAGGCGAAATAAATCAAAACGCTGCACAATAATGACGTGATTTCGACATTTCTAAATTCGAAACGAAACGTAGTAGATGCGCGTTGGCGCACGCTCGCTCTGGCTGGATAGCGACAGCCCACTGTTAACTTATACATTAACCGGTACGCCAAGCGGTAGGCATTTAACGCGCGACCTTGAGCGAGTGACGAAGGCCTGCCGGTACTTTGTACCTTGTGGGGCCGGTACTTTGTACCGTGTGGGGCCGGTACTTTGTACCGTGTGGGGCCGGTACTTTGAAAGAATAGCTCCACTGCATCTCTCCCCGTGTATGGCGACTAAAAGGCGACTAGTGCCTGGTTGACACGATGCGAGTTCACGCACGAGAAATGCTTCTCGAACGCATTTACGCACCGTGTAGACAGTTCTTGCAACCTCGCATGCGTCCACGAACGCACCGTCGTTCGCGCGCGAACGATTTCATGCATGCTTATTAGTTGGCGTTCGAGAGGAGCGTCTCGCACGAAGTTTGTTGGTGCAACAAAGTTTTCTTAGTGGTTTTTGCTTGTTTACGGCACCATGACAAAGTGGACTGATGTGCAAATGATTAAGTTATCTTTATATACTTATCAATTTCCTTATCCACATAGATATCAGATGACTCCCTTCTTATATTACTAGGTGGTAGGGTTTAACCCGCCCGCGTTGGTACCACCGCACGGCACACTGAATGAAAGGTCGGTCGAAACGGCCATGTAGATAGTTTGTGTTTTCCGTACAGTTCATTGTAGCCGGCACGCCCGAAGGGAAACACTGACACGGCACCTAGTTCACCAATGCGCATGTTATGGGCTGACATCACGGATGTTGTAGGTGATGTAGCCAACCGTGTCAGTTACTATAAAAAAAGATCTTTTCTGTTTTTTAACCCCCGACGCAAAAAACGGAGGGGTGTTATAAGTTTGACGTGTGTGTGTGTGTGTGTGTGTGTGTGTGTGTGTGTCTGTCTGTGGCATCGTAGCTCCCAAACGGATGGACCGATTTGGATGCGGTTTTTTTTATTAGGAAGCTTGTTTAATCGGGATGGTTCTTAGCTATGTTTGTAATCAAGTAATCAAGTAATTAAGTAATAAAAAAAATTATTATCTTAAAAAGTGGACCGATTTTCATGCGGTTTCTTTTAAAAAGCTTGAAATAAAAGTTAAATTACAAATTTAAAAAACCCCCGACCCTTAAAAAGCAAAAAATAATTTCCGTTTACTTACTTAAAGGAGTCGGGGGACCGCTAAGTAAATAAAATATAAAACTCAGAGCTGCGCGGGAATTTACTTAGCGGTCTCCCGACTCCTTTAAGTAAGTAAACGGAAATTATTTTTTGCTTTTTAAGGGTCGGGGGTTTTTTAATTTTATTCTTTATTTTGTTTCTTATCAAACGTCGTGCTTTAAATGCTAAAATTGTATCAATCAATACACGCCAGACCTTCGTCTACAGACTCCATTTTTGCAACTGACAAATAGAGAAACACAGACGAGCTCGAACGAGATGTGGAATAGTGTAAACTGTTCGACGAACGCTTCACGAAAGCGAGTTTTCTCGTTCGAGAAGGTGGCATGCTCCTCGTGCGTGAAACCTCGCATCGTGTCAACGTACCATAAGGGATATGAATTCGTCGGTCAAAACGGCTATGTAAATAGTTTGTGTTTTCCGACCAGTTCAGTGTAGCCGGCACGATCAAAGTGGGAAGCACTGACATGGCACCTAGTTCACCCGGTGTTATGGGCTGACATCACTGGCGTTGTAGGTGATGTAGCCAACCGTGTCAGTTTCCATAAAAAAAAAAAAACGATTGACAACTTGATATTTCAAGTATCTTAATATTCATATATTTTTAATTTTGACAATTATTATACTACATTGTAGCATGTTTAATACACTAACATATTTATGTTGATACAAATTACGTATTAAAGTTTGACAAAGGCTCTTTACACCTGATTCACTTAATTAATAAGTCTTTGTAGTCAGAACTCTCAGCAAAATTGTTAAATCTTGCTCTCAAGCTGTGTTTTCAATAGACTATGGGCGGTGTTATTATGTGGCTAGTCACTAAATACTTGTAAAAATATGTATAAAAAAATACCCTGCGAAGTTTCTTGCCGGTTCTTCTTGGTGGGTGTAATCGAACCGGATAGAACAAATTGTGACAAGTTCGAGCGCAGTCTAACTGCCATATGAATGATCAATAAACAATACAAATACAACAATATAATAAAAATGTAAGGATGCGGACCTGTAGAAGCTGGTCTCGTCCGGTGAGTTGTTGAACACCTGGAGGAACTGCGAGCGGCGCAGGTGGTACATGAACTGCGGGTACAGGCTGAAGTTCTCCGACAGCCGGAAGCTGTTCGGGTCGTCCTTGCCGTACTCGCCGAACTTCTGGCACTGCGGAGCATCGCGCATCGTTTACCTCCCGCTCTGGCTGCGATACATTCTGTTACAGCATCTATTTAAAAAGGCGCTGGCTTCTCGTGCGGCAGTCCGAGGTTCGATTCCAGTCGGCGTGTACCAATGAGTTTTTCTGACGAAAAACTTACGTGTATACCTACACCTGCTGCTTCACCGTTCGGAACCGGTGTAAAAACTGTAGGTCCCTTCCCTTGCCCCTTACTAGGTGGTGAGCTCAAATTGTAGCCTACTGGGTTGTTACCACCGTACTGAATGTAAGATGGCCGCATGGCAACGTCGGTTGTGTAGAGTAAAAAACTAACAGATTTCCCAGTTGATTTCGAAATCAACTTAGAAATCCGTTAGTTGGTTGATGGACCGTTATTTTTTTTCGAAATTTTTTTCTAGCGCGAATTTGACGCGCCACTACCTCACATAAAAATGATTTTTGGTGTTTTTAGTCAGTAGTTTGTTGTGTTTGTGTATAAATTCGAAAGAACATAACATTTCTGTAACTAATGTGTTATTATTTGAGGTTTTTATTCATTCGCAAGTGTGTGAAATCGAAAAAAAAACTTTAACAATTTTGGAATCAAAACAAAGGTGAGTGCACTGCAGCACTGTAAGCATTGATTTTATAAGGGTTATAAAATCAATGACTGTAAGGTATACATATATTTTTTGGAATTTATTAACGATTAAAACCATGCTAAATTTGGTATAGGTGTCCCTATGCCTTGCGTTTTTTTTTATTTATGGAAACTGACACGGTTGGCTACATCACCTACAACATCCGTGATGTCAGCCCATAACACCGGATGAACTTGGTGCCACGTCAGTGCTTCCCTTCGGTCGTGCCGGCTACACTGAACTGGACGGAAAACACAAACTATTTACATAGCCGTTTCGACCGACCTTTCATTCAGTGCGGTGGTACCAACCCGGGCGGTTAAACCCTACCACCTAGTAATATAAGAAGGGAGTCATATCCCTTAATCGCCTTTTACGACATACACGGGAAGAGATGCAGTGGGGCTATTCTTTTAAAGTGCCGGCCCTATACGGCGCAAGTTCTTTTTATTTTACTTTCTTTTATTTTCTATTTTACTTAGACATAGCATGTAACATTTAACATTAGTAATTAAAACTTAGTATGTAAGTTATATTTAAAAAAAAAAGCTCTATAAGGTTTCTTACCCGGTTCTTCCTTATAGATTATATTGCTGAACGGGACATGACAAAAAAAAATGATGACGAACTATACTGAATACTTATGCAATGTCTCAATGAAATATTGTTAATGTTGCGTGTTCTTTATGGCGAAATCAATATCTGAATCTGAACCATACATTTTGTTTTCCGAATATTTTTTCTCTCCTTGCGTAACGAATCGTGGCCGCGAATATTTGCGACATCTTATGGAGATTAGTGCACGCCGGCGCCGACACCTGAACCGTTTAATAGTAGGAATAACACCAAATTTGACATTTATATGTATTATCGTTTTTACGATAGAGCAAACCAAAACAAATAATACTTTTAATGTGATATAACGATTTGTCAGCCTCGATAGCTCAGTGGTGCAGACAGTCGACTGTCGCTATTGATGGTTGTATTAACGCTGGGCGCGGTCAGTTCTTGGATGAGTTACCGCTCGACCGTTGGAGGCTGACCTTGGTTCGGATTCCACGTAAAACTGTAGGTCCCTTCCCTACCTACCTTACTCGGTGGTAGTAGGGTTCAACCCGCCCACTGAATGAAACGTCGGTCGAAACGGCTATGTAAATAGTTTGTGTTTTCCATCCAGTTCAGTGTAGCCGGCACGACCGAAGGGAAGCACTGACATGGCACCTAGTTCACCCGGTGTTATGGGCTGACATCACGGATGTTGTAGGTGATATAGCCAACCGTGTCAGTTTCCATAAAAAAAAAAGAAACTACAAATTGACGATTTTCGGATTTTTACTTTACTTGTGCTGTGAGGCCTTGCTTCTTGCCGAATTGATTCAAACATGATTCTAAGTCAACGGGAAGTGCCCTATAGGTTTTCATGAGTGAGTTTGCGAGTATCAAAATATGTGACATAAATGGCCGTATAGTTCGATTGCATTGACTTAGGAGCTTGCATTTTTTACACCTCCAATGGACCGTAGACCTTAGTATTTGATATTAATTTCAACTTGATACCTCTACCCGTCCCTGAGAAGAATGCGGACAGACGGACGGACAATAAAGTAAATAAGGGTTCCGTTTTTAGGTTTCCGTATCCCAGACGAAAGCCTATTACTAAGCCTCCTTCGTCCGTCCGTCCGTCCGTCTGTCCGAGAGCTGTATCTCTTGAACCGTAATAGGTAGCCCGTTGAAACTTTGACAGAATATGCGTTACTATGGCGGATGAAACAACAAATAAGAAAAATTAGAAAAAGTTAAAAATTAAGGGGGGCCTTACAAGAAACATTTTTCATTAAAATAGATTAGTCACACTATTGAATAACAGATGGCGCAAACGGCTTTTATACATTGCATGCATTGTTAGGTGCTGTGTTGCTGCGTAATTTTCCCACCATAAAGTGCTATCGACCTTATTGAGGCTTCTCTAAAAGATAGCCGATTCTTAATCTTTGGTCGTTCCAAAAAAATAATTTTGAGAAGTTTGATGTTTGACAGATCACTTTTAAAAAATAAAGTGACGTTACTATGGTAACAGCTGTCAGTGGGCAAACATGGAGACCTGTCATAAAATAAGCAAATATCAGATAATTCAAATTCGAAGACCATGCCACCTGAGCGGATAGGCGGATATTATTGATAGCGGATTGATACGGAAACCTCCGCGCTCGAGTAAAACTCGCACTTGACAGATTTTTTTTTTTGAGGAACAAACCCCTAAAAAGCAACAACATACTAGTCGTATGAGCATGCGGTCGATCCAGCGCAGCACGTCGGGGCCGTCCTCCTGCTCGGCGCGGTAGACCACCAGCCGCGCCATCACCACCGCCGCCGCCTCCTGGTCGAACCCAGCCGAGATGTGGTGCAGGTTCACCGCCGCGTCCCCCCAACTGCACAGTGCAGCACACACCACATTTTCAATTTAATTCAAATGTATTTATTGTGACATGTGATTTATACAGAACAGAAAGAGCAAGTGGTTCAAGGTAGCGGGTTGGCTCCCCTTTGGGTTTTTAGAATCCGTGTCTAGTCGAACAAGGCGTGTTCGCCCGTATCTCGACTAGTCCCGAGTGGCGGCTGACACCCCAGTGCCTCTTTGTATGATTTTCCTCTCCTTCCTTTCCTATAGGTATGTTTTTTAAGGAATTAGATTTTTTGTTATTATGAACATAAACATTACAATTCACCACAACCCAGAACAAAAAACTAAACAAAAAAAGACTTTTAAAAAAGTCAGATAAAAAATTAATAAATAAATAAAAAAGTATACATCAATTTAGAGAATATTTTTCTTTGTTTTACTTTCTTTTATGTATCTCCTCCACCCATTTGTGTACATATGTACCACCACATTTGGCACGTTACACCAGATCTGTCTTTATAATGTTTCCTATTTGACTAGATACTTTTCAAATACCAAATGACCTACGACTTCACCTAAACATAAATCCGTTCACATAAACAAAATGAACACTAACAACGGACTTCGTGCTCCTTCGCTAAAACTCAACCAAACTAGTTTCAATTCAGACCCAAGCAAGTACTTTCTTTCTAACTGATTAATGGACTCGAGTAATATACTGCCTCAAAAGTGATAAGCAGACATCGGAATCCGCGGGGCACGAATACGATCTTGTTAGGGATTGACTACGGCAATCAATAAACAATCGACACTGTTATCGATACTCATATTTATTTGTTGACAAAAAGAAAAATTAAATTAAACAGAAATGTAAGAACTTAAATTAAATAAAAATATTCCTGCATCCTCGGGACATCATTCATTGTCCCGAGGACAGCCGCCGCGTTCCCGCGCTGGATGGCGAGGCTGATGTTTTGTGTGAGGAACGCTTTGGCACGACGGTCCCCGGACGCTTCAATAAGCAGCTGACCTAGCTGCTTCACGAGGTCTTTAGCGTCCGGACTCCACACCCCAAGAGTCTCCACAGCAAAGGCAACGAACTCGTAGTGCTGCTTAATAGTATTGTATTTCAGATGTTTCGCTTTTTCTGCCTTTGCTGCGGCATAGCCAGCAACCTGACTAGAGCCCACTACATGACTAGGAGCTAAGGTATCGGCACACGTGACATCCCAAACCAAAGCCCTCCCCTGCTTCCACGGCAAGAGTGTGAGACCGTCTGGCCGTTTTCCGTCGTCTCTAGACAGGCCAAGAGGTTCCAACATACTAGGCATATTCTGCAAGGGAGCGCTTTAGAATACGGTTGATGTCAGCGTGGCGAGATATCCTGCCAGCACTCCTGGAGCAAGAAAGACCATGGTGCCCTAACGTCCTCACCAATTCACCGCAAACACATGTATGCTGCTGGCAGATCCTGACACCAAACCGCAGACAGAAAGCGATGCGTAGCGTATCTCTGTCAAGCAGAGTGCCAAGATGTGGTGACGGAAATGCATTAAGCCACGCACCGGATTCAGTCTGCGACGATGCCAGGATGCGTGCCTTATCAGCATCGCTGCAAATCTGTTGAGTGCTTTCGGAGTTTACCTCAAACATACACACGTACAGCCGGACGTTCCCTTTTATAAGAAGTAGAGAGTAGAGATAGAGATAAATATATAGATTATTTTATTTTCAATCTTTACATTTCATCATTTCGCTTTTGCACCTCATGTAAATTTTTTATGTACGGTATTTATTTGTTTATTGTATTTTATTCATGTCATATTTCAGACCTGAATACTTATATACCTACCGTACTTATATAAACATGTATACTTTATGTTAACGATTAAGTAAATATAATACATATTTATATAAGGTCTTTCAAAATTAGTTCATAGTACGCTAAGGGGGGGTTCTGTATCACATAGGGAGTAAAACCTATATAAAAATTTTTGGACCTTGGGCATTTTTTTAAGTAAAAAATTTTTTTATGTAGGTATTTAAATAAAAAAATAGTTGGTTGATTTTTATAACCTAATCGATTCAGTTTCATAACAGTAACAAAAAAGTCTTCATGACCATTATGATGTAACACGTGTAAGTTGGTAAAAAAAATTAAATTCTTTCTATTCCATACTAATAAAACTAAAATTGTGGTTTTTCACAATTTCTGAAAGAAAGAGATATACGTGTTGGAAGACTTTTTTGTTCCTAGCACGAAACCGAAACGATTAAGAAAATTTTTTTTTTACATTTAATATTAAAAAAAAAAAAATTGTGAAAAAAAAAATTCTTTGTTCTTCAAAAGTGATCTATTTCCGATACAGAACCTGTTCGCGACAGGCAGGTTTGAAAAATGCCAATAAAGAATCGAAAAATGTAAATACGTTGTCATAGCAACTTGTGATTAAATGGCTGCTTTTTTCCACTGAAATCTCGTTTTCGTCTTTTATATTGGTCCTTCGAGCCGGATCTTTTGCATTATTACTAGCGCAAAATGAAGACGAGGTCTCAGTCGAAGAGAGGACCAGAGGCAGCGGATTCACACACACGCCCTGCATCCGACTCGGGTGCTGTCGACACGGCGGCTGGGCGATCACGACCGGGCACCTCCTCAACCTCGGAGGGCTCGGTCTCGCCCAGCTTTCCTCATATGTCGGCCGCACACAATACCCCGAGACGTGAGGCAGGAGACGTGAACCCGATGTCTCAAACGGAACCACCGGCGGCGCGACCGCCTCCAACACCGCCGCCGGCTTCTGTTGCAGGAGGAAACCGTCGCAGCGGCTTGAGCTCAGCACATTCTTCACGGTCAGCATCCACGGTCATTGCGCGCAAGTTTGCTGTAGAAGCTCTTCATGCGCGCAGGATGCTGGAACGAGAGGCTGAGCGTGAGCGCATTGCTGCCGCACGAGAGCGCGTTGCTGCGGAACGTGAGCGTGAGGTGGCAGAGATGGAACTACGGGCGGCGCTTGCTGCCATCGACGCCGCCGCAAGTGCGCATGGTGTCGCCAGCGGCAGCATGCGCACCAGTTCCATGCGCACACAGGATTGGGTTTATGGTTCCGATTCTGACCCATTACAGGTTAATGATGTTACATTACCTTCACAAAATGAATCGCAGGCATGTAGAACGAACGTCGGCACACAGCTACAGGATGAAGCTCTCGCCCAAGACACAATAACGTTCCTAACCCCTGTAAACTTGCCTCACAATGAAAATTTTACACAGCAGGTATTGTGGACGCCGGCTGTCGCTGGTGCTGCCGTTGCTCGTCAACACGACGCGCTGCCCGTGCGCGATCCTCGGCCACCCGCGACAGAGCAATCGGTGCCGCAACTACCTGAGCGAAATGAAGCAAAGATGCCGACGAATGCTGGGCTCGCGTCTCTGCGGTCGCCGCTCGCTCAACCACCACTTCTGCCGCCTTCGATGATAAGCGGAACAGAACAGGTTAACTGTGAAGCTGGTGAAACTAACCCAGCTAATATTACACTCAATAAAGAGACACCATCGGATATTTGTCAACTTGCCTTAGCCATAGCCGCTTTAGCTGAGAAATCTAGTTCGAAATCACACAGCAGGGTCTCCAAGCCGTGGTACATAGAGCTATTGCCGTACTCCGGAAGCCCCACCGAGTGGCTCGGGTTCAAGCGAACCTACGAAGACACTAGGGCATCGTACACGACTGTAGAGAATCTAGCGCGTCTGCGGCACGCGCTGCGCGGAGAGGCGCGCGAGGCCGTCGCCTCGCTGCTCATATCGGCGCACGACCCCGCCGAAGTGATGCGAGCGCTTGAACTTCGTTTCGCTCGCCCTGAACAGATCGTACTGCAGGAGCTCGCCGCCGTGCGCTCTATGCCGAGGCTGAACGAGAATAAAGATTTTAATGTATTTGCATGTAAACTTCGAAACTGTGTTTCTACTATTGTATTGTTAAATAAACATGAATATTTGCATTCTCCTGAACTATTCGATGCATTGTTAGCGAAGCTGTCGCCGTGGATGCGAAGCAGATGGATGGACTTTGCGGCCGAGCAACCGGAAAAGGTGAAATTAGAATTATTGTCAGATTTTATCACGCGTGAAGCAGAACGACAGGTTAAATTTGGAATCGTATCTCATGCTAATACGAGTGCACATTTTGAATCAGACAAGAAACGAGAAAAAGTTCACGCTACGTCTGCCTTTTCATCGGTCCCAGCAACTTGCATTTATTGCAGTGAAAAACACAACATCTGTTTTTGCAGTAAATTCAAGTCGCTCCCTGTAGATGATAGGTGGCGCTGGATACGCCAGAAGAAAGTTTGTTATAGGTGCCTCAGTGCCAATTCTCATCAATGGAAGACGTGTAAAACAAAACGATGTGATCAAGATGGTTGCCAACTTCGGCACCATTCTCTTCTACATGGGGCAACATTCCCTCCTATCAGCAAACCGAGCACTTCTACAATAAATATGTGCGCTTCTGACATTCTAGGAGAGAATGTTGACACAGTAGAGAAAAAGTTAGACAGTAAGTTAACTACGAGTACTATTCCAGAGCAGAGGCTCACAACAACAGAGAAAAATATTATTTTAAATAACACTTCGGTCACTTCCCTAGCTACACGACAGCGACAGGGCCAAGTACTGCTGAAAGTAATTCCTGTCGTGGTATGCGGACCAGCCGGTCACGTTGAGACGTACGCTCTGATCGATGATGGGTCTACTGCTACATTGATTGACTCGTCTGTGGCTGAGCGCATAGGTGCGAAGGGCCCCGAGGGGCGCATGACTGTAAGTGGTGTTAAGGGTATGACAACCGAAACAAAAATAAATTGTGTTAGTTTTTATATCAGAGGTCGGCACAGTGACGAAGTTCACACGGTGCGAAATGCTCATTCCGTTCCTTCACTCGGTCTGGCCCGACAGACCGTTAGCCGTGTGGACTTGGCCCGCCACCACCACCTCGCTGACTTGGTGGAAGAGCTCGCATACGAGGACGCCACGCCCACGGTTCTCATAGGTAGCGCGGACTGCCTTTTAACATACTCTAAATGCACAAGGAAGGGTTCTCATTCCGAACCGTTAGCGTGTTTGACACCTCTGGGCTGGGTCGTTCATGGGTTCGAGTCTAGCAAAACCAAAACTGTGCAATATGTAAACCATACTGTAGTAGAAAGTAGTAGTTTTACCGATGATCAGAATCTTGAAAACTTGATAAAGAATCAATACAAGCTCGACTCGATAGGTATTCTGAAAACCGAGTTGTGTACTCAGAATGACCGTCGTGCCCAGGACATTCTTGAATCCACATCTCGCCGTCTTTCTACGGGCAGGTTCGAGGTTGGCCTCCTGTGGCGTGAGGACAACGCCGAACTTCCGGAAAGTTTCTCTTTAGCACGTCGTAGGTTAGAAATGATCGAAAAGAAGATGGCGAAAGATTCACTGCTCGCTACTGCATACAAGAAGAACATGAATGATATGCTGGACAAGGGTTATGCTGAGGAATGTCCTCCTCCTAAAAATGGTATTGAGCTGAACCGTTGCTGGTACTTACCACACTTCGGAGTAACCAATCCGAACAAACCTGGAAAGCTTAGGATTGTTCACGACGCTGCAGCCAAGAGTCATGGAGTAAGCTTGAACTCATTCTTGTTGCCGGGACCAGACCTTCTTCAACCTCTTCTGGGGATCCTGTTCAGATTTAGGGAAGGTCGTATTGCAATGACCGCAGATATCCAGGAGATGTTCCCACAGATCAAAATCCGGGAGCAAGATCGTGATGCTCAGAGATTTCTGTGGCGGGATGGCAACCCAAACGCTGAAATAAGGCAATATAGAATGAGCTCGGTAATCTTCGGTGCTACTTCCAGCCCTTGCACAGCACTTTATGTTAAGAATAAGAACGCAAAGGACTTCGAAACGGCTTACCCTGATGCAGCTCACGCTATTATTAATGATCACTACATGGACGATTTCATTGGAAGTCTCGATGATCCATGTGCTGCTGCACGTCTCGCCTCTGACATAGTGACAGTTCACCAGAAATGCTGCTTTGTCATGAGGAGCTGGGTATCAAACGATCCAACTGTTTTGGCCAATTTATCACCAGAACTACGACTCATCCAACCATCTAACATTAATTTAGGTTCGATCCAGCCTACTGTTCGCACTCTAGGTCTGATTTGGAATCCTACGCGGGATTGCCTGGGTTTCCAAACCGGGTTGCAAGGAGAAGTTCCAGAACAACTTACTAAAAGGAAAGTTTTGTCTCACGTTATGCGCGTTTATGATCCACTTGGGCTCTTGGCTCCGATCGTAGTACGCGGTCGTATCCTTTTTCAGCAGACCTGGAGAACTGGAATCGGTTGGGATGAGGCATTCGAACGAGAAGAAGATGAGCGGTGGCGTGAGTGGTTCATCGACCTCCACGCAGTCAGTACTCTGCATTTACCTCGATGGTATCTGCGTGACCCGGATTTTGCTGTTTGCGAGTTACACCTTTTCTCGGACGCCAGTGAGCTCGCCTATGGTTGCGTAGCCTACTGGAGATTCACATACGCGGATGGAAAGGTGGAACTCTCCCTTGTGAGCAGCAAGGCTCGAGTCACGCCGCTAAAACCTTCAACGATACCTAGACTAGAACTGCAGGGCGCACTTATCGCGGCTCGTCTCGCAAATACGATTCGCGATGAGCATAGGTTAAAACCGACACGAACTCAATATTGGACTGATTCCACTACCGTTCTCGGATGGCTCCGAAGCGATGCTCGCCAGTTCAGAGCATTCGTCGGCCATCGAGTTGGTGAGATCTGCGAGACGACAAACGTCGCTGATTGGAGATGGATTCCGAGTGCTCTGAACGTGGCTGACGACGCCACTCGCTCAAAGTCGGGTCATTTGGGCTCAGACCATCGATGGTTCACCGGCCCTGATTTCCTACTGGAATCTCCGGAAAAATGGCCCACAGAACCGTGTAAGACGGAATCGCATATTCACAAAGACGTTGATAATGAAATAAAAATGAAACTGATGGACTCAAGTTGCACTACAGTGCAAATCTTGTATGCAACAGTTTCGGCGAATTCTAAGCGATTCAGTAACTGGCTACGCTTATTAAGAGCGACTGCATACGCCCACAAATACATCAAAATATTGAAAGATCGCGTTTTGGCAAAGAAGACCAAAAATTCTACCGACCCTGACTATCTTGTATCCTTGCGTCGTAAAGTTTCTTCTGTTTCAGATCAGCCAGTGACTCGTACTTCAGTACGAAGGGGGCCACATTTTATTCAAGATCCTGCGGCTTCTGTACGAAGGGGGCCACACACTGCTCCACTTACATCTACGCAGAAGCCTACTCGCACACTTCCTTCGTCAGACGTTCCCTTGTCCCCTTCCACTCACACCTTCATCCCACTGAGCGCTAATGATTTACGTGAAGCAGAAACGCACGTTTTACGTCAATGCCAGCAAGACACTTTTATTCGAGAAATAGCCAGCATTCAAGCTGCACGACCGATACCTAAACAAAGTCGACTATGGAATCTCTCACCTGAGCTGGATGACGACGGCATCCTCCGCTTGATTGGACGCATAAAATCTGCACCAGAAATTGATGATGAAGCAAAACGACCGATTATACTTGACGGAAGACACTGCACAACACGACTACTAGTAAAAAAGTTTCACGTGGATGCTGCACATGCGAATAATGAAATGGTGATAAACCAACTGAGACAACGGTTCTGGATCTTACGTCTACGTGATACCGTGAGAAGTGTTGCAAAAGGATGCCAGTTCTGTCGAATACGCCGAGCTACCCCTCCAGAACCACCAATGGGAGACCTCCCTGCCGAGAGACTAGCTCATCACCATCGAGCTTTCACCTTTATTGGAGTCGATTACTTCGGACCCGTACAAGTAGCTGTTCTTCGCAGACGGGAGAAGAGATATGTGGCGCTTTACACATGCCTAACATCGAGAGCAGTTCACCTCGAAATAGTCGGAAGTTTGTCGGCAGACGCCGCAATAATGAGCTTACGACGCCTAATAGCACGCAGAGGAGCGCCAACGAAGATATTTTCCGATAATGGAACTGCCTTTGTCGGAGCGTGTAATGAACTATCAGCACTTTATGATCAGGCTGTTGGTGATTTCGCAGCGAATAAGGGGATACAATGGAGTTTCATCCCGCCTGCATCCCCGTTCATGGGTGGGGTTTGGGAAAGGCTCGTTAGAAGTGTGAAAACAGCACTGAAAGTAACTCTTCATGAACGAGCTCCAAGAGAAGAAGTTTTGCACACCCTACTCCTAGAAGCTGAAGCAATAGTCAATTCCCGACCATTAACCTACGTTTCAGTCGACCCCAATGATCCCGAAGTATTAACCCCCTTTCATTTTATACTAGGATCCCCATCTACATCTCCTCTACCTTTGCAACTTGACGATGCAGATCTAATGCGAAGATCAGACTGGAAGAAGGCCATTAGACTATCCGATCACTTTTGGTCTAGATGGGTGAAAGAATACCTCCCTACTCTTCTCCCCCGACGAGGAGCTGAACCTGTGCAGAACATGGCCATAGGAGATCCGGTGCTGATAGCCGATGGCAACCTCCCTCGAGCGACTTGGCCGAGAGGACGCATTACGTCAGTGTTCCCGGGTAAGGACGGCGTGGTTCGCGTTGCAGATGTGAAAACAAGCGGAGGGATTTTACGCCGACCTGTAAAGAAACTCGTGCGCTTGCCGGTTGATTGCGTGTGAAGGTGTGCTTCAGCACGAAGGGGGCAGGATGTTCGCGACAGGCAGGTTTGAAAAATGCCAATAAAGAATCGAAAAATGTAAATACGTTGTCATAGCAACTTGTGATTAAATGGCTGCTTTTTTCCACTGAAATCTCGTTTTCGTCTTTTATAGAACCCCCCCCCTTAGCTTACTATGAACTAATTTTGTAAGACCTATTTTTTTGGACCTTGGCCTTTTTTTTATGTAAAATATTTTTTTATGTGTTTAAATAAAAAAATAGGTGGTTGATTTTTATAGCCTAATCGATTCAGTTTCATAACAGTAACAAAAAAGTCTTCAATATCATTATGATGTAACACGTGTAAGTTGGTAAAAAAAAAAACAAATTCTTTCTATTCCATACTAATAAAACTAATATTGTGGTTTGAACAGATTTGTATTGTACCTACAAAGTAAATACAACATTTGTTTATTATATCTTATTTTCTATAGAAATACTCTTAGTTTTAATAATCGACATTATTTCATATTATTCTAAAATAACGAACGATTTTCGATATTTGTGGATACATTGTCCCTTCACTAAACAACCTTGAATCATTCGTGCCCCGCGGATTCCGATGTATGGTGATAAGTTATCATCATCTAAGTGATAGCATATCAAATAAAGAAATAAACAAGAGCAACAGAGTCACAAAGATTCAGACTTACTTCCTAGAGCAACAGAGTCAGTCACAAAGATTCAGACTTACTTCCTAGAGCAACAGAAGACACAAAGATCCAGACTTATTTCCTAGAGCAACATAGTCACAAAGATTCAGACTTACTTCCTAAAGCACCACAGTCACAAAGATGCAGACTTCCTAGGGCAACATAAGTCACAAAGATGCATACTTACTTCCTCGATCAACAGAGTCACAAAGATGCAGACTTACTTCCTAGAGCAACAGAGTCACAAAGATTCAGACTTACTTCCTAATGCAACAGAAGTCACAAAGATCCAGACTTATTTCCTAGAGCAACATAGTCACAAAGATTCAGATTTACTTCCTAGGGCAACAGAACTCACAAAGATGCAGACTTCCTATAGTAACACAAGTCACAAAGATGCAGACTTATTTCCTAGAGCAACAGAAGTCACAAAGATGCAGACTTACTTCCTAGAGCAACAGAGTCACAAAGATTCAGACTTACTTCCTAGAGCAACAGAGTCACAAAAATACAGACTTACTTCCTAGAGCAACAGAAGACACAAAGTTGCAGACTTACTTCCTAAAGCAACACAGTCACAAAGATGCAGACTTCCTAGAGCAACATAAGTCACAAAGATGCATACTTACTTCCTCGAGGAACAGAGTCACAAATAAGCATACTTACTTCCTAGAGCAACAGAGTCACAAAGATGCAAGAGTTACTTCCTAGAGCAACAGAAGACACAAAGTTGCAGACTTCCTAGAGCAACATAAGTCACAAAGATGCATAGGTACTTACTTCCCCGAGCAACAGAGTCACAAAGATGCATACTTACTTCCTCGAGCAACAGAGTCACAAAGATTCAGACTTACTTCCTAAAGCAACACAGTCACAAAGATGCAGACTTTCTAGAGCAACATAAGTCACAAAAATGCATACTTACTTCCTCGAGCAACAGAGTCACAAAGATTCAGACTTACTTCCTGGAGTAACATAAGTCACAAAGATGCAGACTTACTTCCTAGAGCAGCAGAAGTGACAAAGATGCAGACTTACTTCCTAGCGACAGTGGTGACCCTGACGCGCCGCTGCCCGCTCGAGTGTTGGTACTGAGTGATGAATTGCACGCAGCCGCGTCCGCCCTGCGGCACCGGCGCCGAGTGTTGGTTCACTACCTAAACCGACGTGCAATCATCATTTCACACTTTTCCTACGTGCATAGGTACAAGTCAAGAGTAATACAATAAAAACGCCCCCGACCCTTAAAAAGTTCAAAAAAAATTCCATCGACTTACTTAAAGGAGTCGGTGGACCGCTAAGTAAATTCCCACGCAGCTCTGAGTTTTTATATTTTATTTACTTAGAGGTCCCCCAACTCCTCTATGTAAGTCAACGGAAATGATTTTGGACTTTTTAAGGGTCGGGGGTTTTTTAATTTGTAATTTAACTTTTATTTCAAGCTTTTTTTTTCAAAAAAAAAACGCATGCAAATTGGTCCACTTTTTAAGATAATAATTTGTTTTATTACTTAATTATTGATTATAAACATAGCTAAGAACCATCCCGATTAACACTTTAACAGCTATTCACGTACCTAATATGGGCAGACGCTGTCGTGAGGATGGTCATAGGATATTTTATCATGAAGGAAAGCCGCGGGAACAGTTAGCAATATAAATACAAGTGCTCACCTCGAAGAACACCGCGAGGGTGGAGCTGGGCGTGAAGGTGCACAGCTTCCACTGGCACGTGCTGCCCATCCCCACCTCCTGCTCCGACACGCACGGCCCCTTCACGTTCAGCGAGACGCACGAACCGATCGCACCAGATACTGCAACACAATGAACACCGCAAGGTTGGAGCTGGGCGTGAAGGTGCAGAGCCTCCACTGCCATGTCCCGCCCATCCCGACCTGCTGCTGCGACACGCACGGCCCCAACAAAAAAATGCTCTCAGCGTCGCCACTACACGGTGTGTAACGACATTGATATATCTGCTCTTTGGATAAAGAAATAAGCTTCGATTTTAGTTCCATAAATTGCAAGTCAGGCACAAATTGTGGTTGCGTACTAAAATAAAAAATAAAAAATTTCCGAAAATATTACACTGTCGAAAAAACCTACAGTTTTCCTGTAATCTGTGGCATAATATCTACTAACCCTATAAAAGTCAAAATTTTAGCTTTAGAAGCAAGTCCTCCATCACTTAATTAACACATTCAGTGAACGTGTTAATCTCGACAGTGTCCGTGAACGTCGTTCACGGACACTCCGTCGAGAGGCGGTAACTTTTTCGAATACGGTACGACGCCACATCTGTGGCCGGTGAACTTAAGCAAGCTAAAACTGACGAACCGAGGAGGGGCGAGCGAATTTGCATAGATTACTATGGAGTCACGTGATCTTGTGTCGTATTGCACTCGCTCACTTTTAATTAGTGTCATAGGAAACAAATTAGTGTCATAGGAAACACATCTAGAATGATTTCCCCGCACCCCCCACACACTATAGATACTTCATAGTACGACGCTACGGCTGTGGCCCGTAAGCTACCCATACAGCCAGTGGACGGTAACGGCTGTGGACGTACCGTCATATCACAGGTACTTAAACCTGTTCGATATAACAGTGCGCCGACAGGCGGCGTATGAGTTTGTGTAGAAATTTTGAGCGTCATATCATGAAGCCTAAGATCATCACAGTGTCTGTGAAAGTGTTAATACTATCTGTCTTATGAGTACATCGTATACTTTTATAAAATAGGCCCTATGAGTCCACTCATCAGTATGTGTGCACTGCTGGACATATACCTCTCCATGTTTGCTCCAACAAAATCAGTCTCGGATCCATCTCGTCCAAATTGGGTCTTAGGGATAGTGCCTTCTCCTTAAATTCACTATCAACTGAGCACTTACTCTTAAGTTCCCTGGAGCACTTGACCTCCAGGGTTCCGTTAAACGCCATCTTATAGTCGTTGTTCTGGTCCTTGACGAATACTCTCTGGAATGTCTGCTTGAACAGCGAGGAGTTGAAGGAGTCACCCATCACCATGTGCCCGCTGCAATCAATCACACGCATAACGTCACACATTTTTTGTTTTATGTAAACCAACATGGGTGGCTGTGCCGAGAGACCAAAGGTGCATTCGACAGAGCCAAAAACACCTCTCCTCGCGAAACCACGCTCAGTTAGGTGCCTTGCCAGCGGATTTGCGGACTGTTGCTAGGCTGTCTAGCCTGTTAATACGACGTTTGGAGCACCCAGCTTAAAGGATTCGGGAATCACACTCGCCAGGAGACAGTTCCACACCCTAGCAGTGCGACAAAGAAATGATTTATAGAACCGATGGGTTCTCAAATGCCCAATGTCAACAACAAAGGGGTGCTGAGTCTCTCTGCGACGAGTCATGCGGAGATAGGACGGGTGGCAGGGAATAAGGGATGCCAGTTTCACAGAGCAGCGCCGTCATGTCTTCCAATAGGGCAGGCAGAGGAGACAGACCTCCGAGTGCCACTGTTCAGGCACACCTCGACAGGCCTCCCCACATTCATATTTTTTCTTTTGATGTGTCATGGTTGGAGTATTTAACACTTTGGCTTACCACTTATTAACCACTCAATGAAATTAACCACAAAACTATGTAAAAAAGTGAATTTATTTAGAAGCACATATGGATTTTTTGAACTCCAGGGAAAACAAAACACGCTCGATTATCAGATTTTTTTTCTAAATTTTTAATTTATTTTACAATTCCCCCATACAAATTGCATATCAATGTGTTAGCGAGAAACAATCTCTTCAAATAATACATTTGAAATAAAGTAAGACTAGAAACCAGTTTACCATCTGCCGGAAATGACGTAGGATGAAATTGACAGCAGTCAGATTATTTAATTCCGTGTGATGGCGAAGTATTGCCGCAGTGTGTTTGATGAAAATGGGTAGAATTTTTAACCCTAAATTGCCGATTCTAGCCCCTTTTACTAAGAAAAATTCATTTAAGTAGCTATTAGCTATATTCTCGATGCAGCCCTTTCACGACCGATCGGCAGTTCTGGAAGTGAATGGTACTGCAATTTCAACGGCCGATCGGCCATTGCAGAATGCAAAGGGATAACCAGTAATGTGACATAATTTGTGTCTAAATAGTGACACAACATTATACTGTAGGGCCCTTCCCTTCTTACCTTACAGGTGGCAGGGTTTATCTCAGCCGGGTTGATACCACCGCACTGAACGAAACGTCGGTCGAAAGGGCTATGTAAATAGTTCGTGTTTTCCGTCCAGTTTAGTGCAGCCGACATGAAATGAAGGGAAGCACTGACATGGCACCTAGTTCACCCGGTGTTATGGGCTGACATCACGGATGTTGTAGGCGATGTAGCTAACCGTGTCAGTTAGCATAAAAAAAATAATAATTTACATCTAATTATTGTTGTACAATTTCATTCATAGGTAGGTAACATACTCGTGGATACGTAGAAAATTCTATCAGTTCTATTTCAATGCGAAGAAGAACTCTCTGACAAACAAACTTGGCAATATGACATCATTTCTGTCAATGTGATATATTACACAACCCAGTTTTGTGTGCAATCACAATCAGTTATGTGACATCAAATTGTGCCTCATCAGTAATGTAACAATAGTTTGTGTTTAATCAGGGATGTGACATCTTTTTATCTAATCAGTGATGAAAAGTATTACCCAATTATTGTTTAACACTAAAAAACCGGTCAATAGCGAGTCAGGCTCGCACAAATTAAGGTTCCGTACGATAAGAAAAATATATTTCATTCCCGAAAATATTACATTGTCGAAAAAACCTGCAGTTTTCCTGTAATCTATGGCTTAATATCTACTAACCCTATGAAAGTCAAAATTTTAGCTTTAGAAACCTAGGAGTAAAGGGGAGGAACGGTAATTTTTTGCGCATTTTTAACCGACTTCAAAAAAAGGAGGAGGTTCTCAATTCGACAGTATTTTAATTTTTTTATGTTTGTTACCTCAGAACTTTCGACTAGGTGAACCGATTTTGATGATTCTTTTTTTAGCTACATCATTAAGACCACTGAACTAAAATTGAAAACAAAAATTGTTACAATCCTTACAGATAGCATTACATATGGTATAATTTGAAAGAAAATTATACCCCACACAATATGTTAGTTTAACGTTTTTTTATTTGTATCAAATTAGCCCCCCATATTAACGTAAAGTACATTTTTATCTAGTTTTTTATGAGTGATATATGTGTGCGTCATCAAGATCTATCATTATGCCAAATTTCAAGTTTCTATGTTTCTATGACAGACGGACGGACACCAGAGATTAAATTTAAAAAAATTATTATGTAAATCCATTAAATGATTTTTTAAAATTAGAATTGGTACAAACCCAGTGGAATTGCAGCACTGCTTCATCTCGAGGAGGCCGGTCTGGTCGAGGGCGCACGAGTAGATGTCGACGGCGTGGCCGCTGGTGGCCGCCCGCAGCGCCAGCGCCTCGTAGTGCTTGATGGCCTTCTTCATGTACTTGGCGTTGTCCTTGTGGATGTCGTGGTGCGAACGGATCGGCTGCTTTAGCTCGTCGTTCACAACCTTCATATCAAAATATATATTATGCTACATATAAGGTGCTTCATTATTCATATCAAATGTTTCGGGGGGTTACATACACGCTCAAATAAACACGTTACGCCAAAAAAAATATATACAACTGGTCCATAATATACAACTGGTCCCCTGAGCTGCTTAAGTTCTACTTAAATGCATTCCAGCTTACTCTCCCCGACCCAAGTAACCTAGTTAGATGGGGGAAATCTACAAATAAACTATGCCCGTCATGTAAGGAGTTCGTAGGCACGGCCAAACATTTGTTATGCGGATGCAAAATACTACTTGAGCGAGGCCAGTATTCCTACCGTCATGATAAAGTCCTCCAAATCATCAGAGAGGCCATCAACCTGTCAATTGCACGGACCAGGAAAGGGCAAACCAGTAGCGGCTTCCAGAAGGTCAACTTTGTGAAACCTGGAGCCAATAAGCTGCCCAAAGATAGGACTAAACCTTCTTCAATTTTGGGAGCAGCAAAGGATTGGGAATTGTTGATGGACACACATGAGAAGCATTACCAAATGCCTTCGGAAATCTGTACCACAGCATTAAGACCGGATATACTCATATTCTCAAAAGCGACAAAGCATGTAGTACTTGTTGAACTTACAGTTCCATGGGAAAGTAACATACCGAAGGACCACAACATCAAACTTAACAAGTACTGCAACTTAGTAGACCGGATTGTGAGAAACGGATTCAAGACTGATCTCTTCGCTGTGGAAGTCGGAGCAAGGGGACTACCAGCGAAGTCGCTCTACAGTCTCTTCAAGAATCTAGGGCTCCCAAGATCGACGCTAAGCTCATATATGGAGAGAGCTTCGAAAACGTCACTGGAAGCATCCTACAGAATATGGATAGGTAGAGAGAGGGAGGTCGAGAGCGGGACTGGTGGTTTCCCCGCGTCCTAGTCAACGCAGACTAGCTGACGAGGGCTTGAAGCGAGCCGAAACGTGAAGCATGCGCGGGAAATTTAGAGTGGCCACTCGCTAGTCCCGGCCTCGATTAATACCCTCCTCTACTGCCGATGGGCCCGGATATGTTCGGTGAAGCCATCGTAAGCTTAGATCCACACCTTCCTTCTTTAGTATTACTTTTCGAGAAATTTAACAAAACATGTTTGCTACGTAAACATTAACCTGTGTGTAACAGTAGGTAACTTGCATTGTACGGGTTCAATGACCGTACTATGTTCAAACGCAGAACAGCTGTTTGTTGTAAGTAAGTCACAAGGTCACTATGATTGGTTTTACAGCTACTTATTTGATTTAATTTTTTTGTTAGGAGAAAAAATGCTGCTATAAACATATTTTTTTTTTCTTACGTAAAGTGTTTGTTTGAGTGCGTATGTAACCCTCCCGAAGTTATTGACATGAATAACGAAGCACCTTATCTGGCATGTGCTCAAAAAGGGTCAAGTGCGTAGTACCGGTATCATTATGAGAGTGGAAGAGGCGGCAGAGGCGTATCAGGATCGTGGCACGTGGAAATCCGGTGGCTCTGCCTACCCCACTGGGAAACAGGTGTGACGCTATGTATGTATGTATGAACCACCACTTTCGTTCGCCAAAAAGTGGAAGGTTATTGATTTATATTTTGAAGTACACCCATTTAAAACCTAAGTTACCTATTCGTGGAAAATGATGTGATTTGGATCACATTTTTTATTGCAATATGTATGTGCATAATGCTTTTTCATCGTGTTGACAAAACAGTAATTGCTTTAATATCAACCAAAACAATTATTAGGTGTAATTATAGATATATTTCTTTGCAAAAATTTTCCAGCGAGAGTTGGCATCGACATGACTGCGGGCACTGGGCCGGTAGAAAATCAAACCTTTTTTATTTACATTTATTCAATGTCAGTGATTTGTGACTATAAATATATAAATAAATAAAGAAATAAATACAAACCTGACCGGGTCCCTGAGAGCACGGACCCCCGAGGAACATCATGATCCTCGCCCCCGTATTCGGATAAGTGACTTCTAGCAGGCCAACAGCGAGAGACAGCGCAACCCCACTGCTCCTTAGCGGTCTCTTGCCGACGCCGAGAGGCCAGGGATCGCGACCCAGCTCCCCGAGCAGATCGGTAAGCGCCATGTCGCACTGCCCCACCGGCTGGAGGAAGCGGTGCGCCGGCGCCTGCTGAGGAACGGAGCCGGGTGCGCGCTGCTGCTGAGGGTTGGGGGCCGTCACGCGACCTATCGCAAGTTGCTCCTGGATCTGCTTCGCGGTCAGATCCTTGGTGCCTTTGAAGACGTAGCATTTCGATATTCCTTCGGTACCTGAAACCGATCAAATCAAGTTTTTTTTTTCTTAAAGCTTTAGCCATTTCTCGCTATGCCAGCCCCATAGTAACTATATTGATATTTTAATGTACTTCAGCACGATTCAATGGCTGTGACTTTACAAAAAAACTTAGTATTAATTCAAACTCCTCCCCCTGAGCTCGCCCCAAGGCTTCGTGTACTTTAAAAAACAGGTGGAGCCCGTCAGTTCTTAAGTCTCTCAATAGCTTCTGCCTCAGTTCTAGGTTCCGGGCACATTCCAACAGTATATGGAGTAGGTCCTCTTCTATCCCACATGTGCTGCAGTTGGGCGATTTGTGCTATCTTCATAAGGTACATTGTCTTATTTGTTGGAATGTGTCCGGATCCTAGTCTCAGTCCCATTACAAATTCTGTTCTCGGTCTGTCGCTCATGGCAAACCAGGGAATTTTTAACGGTTCACACTGCATTGTTCTGTACCATATACCTTTCTGCACTGATTTCTCATCGAGATATTGTTACCACATATTATAACAGTTGTATTTATCTAAACATCATCACTAGAGATAGGATAATAGGATACATATTTAGGCCCCCCCCCCCCCCCCCCTGTGAATTTTTTACTTTTTCTTATTATTAGTATTATTTGTTGTTATATCCGCCATAATAACACCTATTCTGCGAACATTTCAACCGGCTACCTACTACTGTTCAAGAGATACAGCCCTAGGACAGACAGACAGACAGACGGCGTAGGCTAAGTAATAGAGTCCCGTACGACGGATACGGAACCCTAAAAAGTAGTCGACTGACCCAGCTCATGTATCTGCACCATCCGGCCAAAGGTCACGAGGCCGATGAGTGCGTTCTGCGGCATGAGACTCAGCGACATCTGCAGCGAGTCCTTCAGCGCGCCGAGCTCCTCCTCGTCGAGGCAGGTGTCCACGACCAGCAGGAACACGGGCGGCATGCTCTGCGCGCGCGCTATCGTGTACTCGATCGTCGAGAAGTTCGGGATCAGCTCCGCCGGCTGGTGCTGCTCGGATATCGCGGCGTATTGCGGTGGGAACTGCAACGTACCATTATTGCACCATCGTAAAGATATCATTGCCCACTTGACACGGAGAGATGTTTTGGATTTATACACGGTGTTTCAATTGACCCCGTAATATTTTTAACTGACTGATCAGGGGGTGGTTCTATATGTGAAACTAAATAACTTATGTTGCGAAAATAAAAAAATTTGAAACAAAAATAAAATTTCTTTTTTCCATACAAAATTTTAATGTCAGTCAGTCAGTCAGCGTGTAAGCGTCCACTGCTGGACATACGCCTCTCCAATTTTCCTCCAGTCCTCCCGGCCTTCAGCGGTACGGAACCACTGCTTTCCGCCGACGTACTTGATGTCGTCGTCCCACCTGGCGGGTGGTCTTCCCACACTCCGTTTTCCTGTCCACGGCCGCCAGTGTAGGACACGGTTACTCCAGCGGTCGTCGTCTCTTCGGCTGACGTGCCCAGCCCATTGCCACTTGAGCTTAGCCACCCGGTATCCAATATCGACTACTTTGGTGCGTCGGCGGCTTGCCTCGTTAGGCACCATATCACGTAGCGTTATTCCCAGCATGGCTCGCTCCATTGCTCGCTGGGCAACTTTCAACCTTTGGACAACACCGACCGTCAGCGTCCACGTTTCACACCCGTACGTCATAACCGGGAGGACACACTGGTCATATATACGGGTTTTTAAATTTTGCGGAAGATCAGACCTCAGGGCGAATTTTAACTTTCCGAAGGCAGCCCAACCCAGTTGAATTCGTCTCTCGACCTCCTTTAGCAGACCTTGTCTACCAAGCCGCAGAATTTGACCGAGATATACGTACTCTTCAACCTGTTCGATCACTTCTCCGCCAATAACGATGTGTCCTCCCGTCATAACCTCGGTCGCCATGACCTTGGTTTTGTCCCGGTTCATCTTCAGACCCACCTTCATCGACGCTGTATAGAGGTCTTCCAGCATGGTCTGAAGCTGATCTCGGGAATTTGACAGAAGGACAATGTCATCGGCGAAGCGCAGATGACTGAGAAGATCTCCATTCACGTTGATACCCATGTTGTCCCACTCAAGCGTCTTGAACACATCTTCTAATGCGTTCGTGAAGAGTTTCATGTACAGAATAACCCCCTTTCGGGTTTAACGGTTGGGTTTGCAACACCGTGTATAAGGTCTGTCAATAGTAGGTAACGATACGCTAAGGGGTGTATGTGTATCAGATACTGATCACTTTCCCATACCAATTTCTTTTTTTACGATATAAAAAACATACTTATTAAGGTGAAATACGCGCACTTCACGTATTAAATTTGAGGAGTAGGTTTTTTATATGGTAAAAAAAAATTGGTATGGCAACGTGATCAGTATCTGATACACATACACCCCTTAGCGTTTTATATACCTACTAATGAAAGACCTTATATACATACAGGAAGGTGTTGAACTAAGCTTGTGATGGCTTCACCAAACATATCCGGGCCCATCGGCAGTAGAGGAGGGTGTTAATCGAGGTCAGGACTAGCGAGTGGCCACTCTGAATTTCCAGCGCATGCTTCACGTTTCGGCTCGCATCAAGCTACTACACACACGCTGCATCCCGACAATCGGGGTAAGCAGAATAATCGGTGCTGCTAGAATTCAGCTAAATTATAGTACAACACCGACCACCACATTTAGCAAAATTTTAGGGCAAGATAACTTTTGAAGCAGCAAGTAAGACACGAAGACCCACCTGCTGCATGATTCGGTGGAAGGGCCGTGCCAAGGTGCGAGGTGATTAACTTGTCGACCTTATGCACGGTATCTTGGTTTTATCCCTTATTCACCTTTTATGACATTCACAGTGATAGATACAGTGGGGCTATTCTTTTCAAGTACCCACACGCGCACACGATACAAGTTTCAAGTAAAAAAAAAATAAAAGCAAGTATTTTTACAGGTCTCAAGCTGTAAAAACAAAATAAAATAAATCTAACCGGGTTCCTCTGAAAGCAGAAGTTGCACACCCACAGCTTGGCCCTGTAGTCCACCTGGCACATGGGGTTCAGTATGGCGCGGCAGTTGTTCCTAGTGCACAAGACCGGTTCATACTGTATCGCGGGCAGATCCGGGCGCTCCTTCAGTGGCTGGTAGAGCGAGGCGAGGGGCACGACCAGACGCGTGGCCTCGATGCGACTGCTCGGCCACACATTCCACGTCCAGCGCACGCCGTCTCGGTCCTCGTTCTGCTGGATGAACTCTTCGTACGTAGCCATCTTGGCTGTTGGAAAACAACAGTTTACAAATATGTATTCATGAAAGGTATGAGAGATCTTACGTAAAGTAACAGCCGGTGATGTGATACATACAAGACATGTGACAAACAAGATGTGGGTCTGAGCCCTCAACTTCAATACAACATCTATCTGTACATGATTTGAAAGAACAAGTAATAAAAATTAAGGTTATAAAATTAGTTCTCAGTAAATCGAATCACCGGAAACTGAGCCACGTGAAGGATGCAGTAGAAGAACTTATGGCTGTCAGCGGTGATGAGTTGGTGACTTCTTGGGGAGGCGAATGAGATGAGACACCAGAATTTCCGGTCGGGAAGGAAGAACGAACCGAAGCAGATGAACTGATTCCGACAACTTACCGTTGATTTGTAATGGTCTTCTGTCAACGCAACGGTACGCTGCACTATTAAACAATCATTTTTAAAAAGTGTCAGCACCTTCACCAGATTATAATATGCACAATTTCACCAAATAAATTCTGGATGAATGAAGCCCGAACGAGAAACGATCAAGTCAATCAAGCTGATTTGGCAGGAAACCATAGACTAACTCCAGCTGTCACAACAGCCACGTCATTTTACGATTTCTTTCTTACTAGCAACACTAAAGAAATATACAATACACAGAAAATGCTTGTAATAAATACATACTATAACTGGTGTATTTTACATAAAACTAAACAATAAAAAACATAATAGTTGTCAAATGAATCTAAGGTAAAAGTACCTAGCACACTTGCGGCATTTCCCCGCTGGATGGCAAGGCTAACTCGTTGGATGAAGTAAGCCTTCGATTGCGGGACACGAGTTACATCGACTAGAAGCTTCCCGAGCTTCTTCAGGAAACTCTAAATAGAACACTAAATAGAAGTATGGCATCAGCTTCTCAGCTTACTGCTTTATATGACGGAGGTTACACGCTAGGTTTGGCATCATTTCAGTCAATCAGTCTGGTTAAACCATGGTCCAGGTCCAGTGACTGACCGTTTAATCTACTTTGATGGATGGATGGATTGGAATGATGGACCAGACTGATGGATTTTAAAATATTTTGATACTAGACTGATGGCAGACTGATAGTGGGAATGCATTTTACGACTGGCGTCAGTCTGGCGTCAATCTGATTGTGACCAAGGTCACGGACTGAACTGATGCTAGGTTACACGCTAGGTTTTTCATCAGTTCAGTCCATCAGTCTGGTTAAACCATGGTCCAGTCCAGCCAGACTGGCCGTTTAATCTACTTTGATGGATGGATGGTTTGGAATGATGGATTTTGATACTAGACTGATGGCAGACTGATAGTGCGAATGCATTTTACGTCTGGCGTCAGTCTGGCGTCAATAATACATAAAAGTGCAATGCAAGTGAGTCCAAGAACTGTTACAAATCAAGAATGCCAATCCACACAGCACAATACTTTATAGCACGTTCACAAATAACAGTTTTTTTACTTTTATTTACCTCTAGTTGTCCGGTTGGCTAACCTGAGCTCTGGGTTGCCATCATTGGTTTGTACGATTCCCATCAGAGCTGCGCTTCGTGCGCACAAAGCGCAGCTCTGATTCCCATGTACGAAATATTTGAATATATTTAACGTAACAATAGTTCTAACGATTACGCAGTCCTTCTGTAATATAAACATTGTATATTAGGTATAATGCGCGGGACGGATCTCGGCGTGTCGTCGCGGCGGTATAGTGTATTCGTCGGGCGACCCGCCACGCGAATACACTATACAAGTACGGTGCGGGTGCGAGGGAGAACACTGACGAGCCGCTGCGGAGGCGACACGCCGAGATCCGCCCCGCGCATTATAGCTCAAATACTCTGACTAGGAATCCCGGCTTTCCACCTTTTAGTACAAGAGGAACCTATTCATAATTTAACCTACCACGATTAATAATAGCAAGGAAAATATTAATAGCAAGTAACCTTATTTACGAGCATAGTTTTTTTTTTATATTTATTCGTCCCTTTTCGGGCCAGGCAAAACTAATTAAAGTATACAGCTTTTTCTGTTGTACTTCTAAGGTCTGTTGTTTTCTTCTCGTTTTGCAAGAATCTCAAAAATATATACTTTTTATTTACGACGACGACGCGGTAAAGAAACTTGTTCAGCCGCCATCTTTTCCATTTTTACGACCATAGTACTAGTGACAGCAAGGTGACGTAAACCTAGTGTGTGTGTGTGTGTGTGTGTGTGTGTGTGTGTGTGTGTGTGTGTGTGTGTGAGTTACGATGACACGTGTGACGTGTCACAGGAAATACCTGTAGATGGGCTAGCTATAACCTGTTAATGTAGGTACGGGTTGTTCGTAGACTTGAAAAATTCTCGGTAACGGCAATATAGACATTTTATTTTTGGTAAAAATATTTAATGTGACATTGCAAAAACACTTTAGAGATGCAATGTGAATTTATCCCTAGTGCGAAAAAGATAAGTTAGTTTTTCTTTATGAAAACTGACACGGTTGACTACGTCGGTGGTGGACTAGTTGCCATGTCAGTGCTTCCCTTCGGTCGTGCCGACTGAACTGAACGGAAAACACGAACTATTTACATAGCCGTTTCAACCGACCTTTCATTCAGTGCGGTGGTATCAACCCGGATGGGTTAAACTCCACCACCTACCAAGCAAGGTAGAGTTAATGTTTTTTTTTTATGGAAACTGACACGGTTGGCTACGTCACCTACAACATCCGTGATGTCAGCCCATAACACCGGGTGAACTTGGTGCCACGTCAATGCTTCCCTTCGGTCGTGCCGGCTACACTGAACTGGACGGAAAACACAAACTAATAACATAGCCGTTTCGACCGACCTTTCATTCAGTGCGGTTGTATCAACCCGGGCGGGTTAAACCTAAGCTCTAACTAGAGTATATTTTTCATACAAATCTAAATCATTTGTTTTAGAACAAGACAAGTAAATTCAATAAAATATACCTACGAGTATACTACTCGTCTCGTTCATACTTACTTGACTGTCAAAATGGAAATGTGTGAACGATAATACTAAGTGTTGCTACATGTGAGTTACCGTAAAAGAAGCATTTCGAGTTTTATATTTTGTCTCGTTTCCTCACGCAGAATCTGGCAGAGACAGATATAAGCCTGAGCTTAGCAACACTTCATTATATGGGCTGTCAGGTGCATGCAACGCGCCGGTAGCCGGTAAATAAAAAATAATTTAGTTTGTCTATGGCTTTTTTACTTTTTTCGCGAGTTATTGGCCTCCGAAAAGTTTATTTTTGTGAAGATTTCCGGAACAATTTATTTCGCGCTTGTCGCAATTTCTTACGCCGCGAGTGGCGGCAGTGCCCGAATAAAATAATATTGTGTCGGTCGAAAAAGTGGCCGCCCGCCCGCCAACCGGCGGAGGCGGAAGCGGCGCTCGCGGCTGCGCACTGGCCGCACCGCTAGTTCGTGAGAAAATGGCGCTCGGCGCTCGGCGTCCCGCGGCGACGCTCGGTCGGACGGCGGTGTGAGCGAACAGAGAGCGAGCCGCCCGCTCCGTGCGGCGCCGGCGGGCGCAAAAGTGCGGACTTTGTGAGAGTGAAGTGCTAAGAGTGTGTGCGGAGATGGCGGCCAACATGTACCGGGTCGGCGGTGAGTGTCCACCCGCTGAGGCGGCGGAGGGGGACGGCGCGCGTGCGGTGCGACGTCCGGGGCACCGGTGCGCCCGTCGTAGCCGCGGTCGCCCCGGCGGCGCCTCCCGCGCGTCGCCGGTGCCGGCCGCCTCGGACCCCTCTGTCGTCAAAATTCGTCAGTCAGTGAGGGCATTAGCATTTGCATCTGCCAGTAGTGTCTGGCGGTGGCGGCGGAGGTGGGCGGCGCGGGGTGTCGGCTGCGTCACAACACACGCGACACGCCGCGCCGGCTCCGCACCGCCGCTGTTATCTAACGATCTCGCCCCGCGCTCTTGTCCATACCTGATGTGTTGCTGCCCTGCTGCTTGAGGTTATACAAACCTCTGACGCCAGGAATACCTCGTAAACCAGCTTTAGATGCCCCCTTACCATTATTAGTTTCAGCTCATCAACCAATCACACATCAATGATTTCATAGACCTATCTTACCTTCCGGAGGCATTTCACCCTGCGACTGTAATACTGTCACTTACAGTATTTGCCTACCTACGTGGAACCTTGGTGTACTTACATATATAAATGGATTGAATTATCTGTAGATTTGCATGTAGGTATATAGGCATATACAATGGAGTTAGTGGTAATTAACACTTCCTGTGGTTTGGTTACGCTTCTTACGTCCTTCTGAACTCCAACAAATGTATTATATTTGGTGATATTCAACCAGTCTGCGATATTTTGAGTAATATGTTGATACATATGACAAGCAAAAGGGTGCGCTGTAGTATAAGTGCACATAATTAGAAAATTGCTGGTATGTTTATTGTGTAGGCCTAGATAAAAGATGAATTCTAGTGAAATAATTGTTTGCCGGACGTATGCGTGCGTAGTTTCGGAGAAAAACAATTTTGATAAAAATATTTTTCATACAAAATAAATTTTATATTTTTTTTTTTAATGCACCAAAACATTTATTTTGAATAGGAATTCGTATGTTTATTTTGTATGAAAAATTTATTTCGTATGGGAAAATTTTTTTTTCTCCGAAACTACGCATTTCCGGCAAAAAATTATTTCACTATAATTCATCTTTTATTTAGGCCTACACAATAAGCATACCAGCAATTTTCTAATTATGTGCACTTATACTACAGCGCAGCCAAGCAAAATAATAACAAATCATCCCTATTGATATTATCAATCATATTACATACGATATTACCTAGATGTGTTATCATTGTGCTCACAAAGTCATTATTTTTGAAAATTATTCACAGGTCGACATGTTAACCTCTTATGCCTTACAAGTGAATCAGATCGAGTAGGGCATATCTTCACCTTTATTTAGAAGTATAATTGAGCCATGTCCCAATATTCAAAGAGCTTGTATTTCAATGCAATTGAGTGTACATCTTTTAAATAAGCATGTTTTTTTCGAGACAATGGAAGTGGCCTAATTTAGCAAATTCGCGCAAATTCGCATAAAATGATTAAATCAGATCAATAAACACTATTTGCACTTATAACCAATGAAATTATCCACAAAACTATGTAAAACAAGTGAAACTTATTTAAAAGCACAGATGGATTTTTTGAACTAAAACAAAACACGGTGGAGTTTTTTTTCGCATTTTTCTCATCTAAAATTTACTTCCCCCATACAAATAATATATCAATGTACAGATGAAGAAGGCTGCCTCTGAAAGACCATTAAACGTACATACTTGGGACTTGAATCCAATCCACAAATAAATCATCTGATCGTGGTTTCGCGAGGAGAAGTGATTTTGGCTCTGTCGACTGCACCATTGGTCTCTCGGCACAGCCACCCATGTCGGTTTACATAAACAAAAAATAAAGGAAAAACAAGGAACCCGAATATTTTTTTTCGTATGAAGGCGGAGGGCTGCGAAGAATGCTTGATGAATGTCGCTAGTATTTTTAACAAAAAATTGACGATTCTAGCGTGTTTTACCAAGACAAATTCATTGAAGTGGCTAGGTATTAGCCATTCAATGTTCGAGTTTGGACTCAAAGGGTGTAAGAGATCGGTTGACTCCAAGGTTTAATACTAAACGCGGCGGATGGCCTAGTGGTGTGGGCATCGGCTTCTCATGCGAGAGGACCGAGGTTCGAATCCGGTCGGTGTGTTGAGTTTTTTTCTGACGAAAAAATTTACGTGCATATCTACACCTGCTGCTTCACCGTTCGAAACGGGTGTAAACTGTAGTAGTAAGGAGCAAGGGAGGGGTCCCTTGCCCCTTACTAGGTGGTAGACTGAAATTATAGCCGACTTGGATAGTACCACCGTACTGGATGTAAGATGGCCGCATAGCAGCCTCGGCTGTGTTTTCCTATAGTCCAGTATAGCCATCAATCCAGGGAAGTCTCCGATATGGTGCTTTGGCCCCTCCGACTCAACCGGATTATTTAAAAAAAAATGTCTTAAATAAAACTTAGGGAAGCATTAAAGAGAGGCACCTTAGGTCAAATCATTTCTAGAATGGTTCTTTTCTTTGTAAAGGTCAAGATCGTAATACAAGCACAGGGGAATGTAGACGTAACAATGGACTGTTTATGCCCTCTTACCAGCAAAATGTTTGTAGATCACTTGTTATAATGAATGCATTGTGCATCCAACTTCATTGCTTTTACCTCGTATAAGAAAAAAAATTACAAGAAGCAGTACTCACAGGTCTCTCTTGCGAATGATCCGAGGTTTGAATTCGTTCGGCGTGTACCAATGAATTTTTTCTGATGGAAAAAATTTACATGCATACACCTGGACTGTGTGGGGTCGGTACTTAATAAGAATAGTCCCACTGCATCTCTCCCCGTGCATGTCGTAAAAGTCGACTAAGGGATAAGCGGCCTGCAGACACCCCTGTCGACTTGTGGCTTCCATGGAAGACATAGGCTGGCTGGGGTAGCTGGAGACTGCGGGGTTTTGCACGAAGGTCCCCAACCAAGTGGGATTAGTTTGCAGGCCTAGAGCCAACCCCAAACCAAAACAACAACAACAACATGCATACACCTGCTGCTTCACCGTTCGGAACCCTTGTAAAACTGTAGGTCCCTTCCCACTTACTAGGTGGTAGGCTCAAATTGTAGCCGATTGGGTTTGGTACCACCGTACTGCACATAAGATGGCCGCATAGCAGCCTCGGCTGTGTTATCTAGTACCATATAGCCAGCAATTAAAGCGAAGTCTCCGGTATGGCACCTACCTTCTCAGAGGTGATATTTGCTGGTTACAGAATGAGCTTTGGGCCCTCTGAATCAGCAACCCATAGCGGAAAACATTAAAAAAAAATTATGTTGTATGTCTATGGTGGTAAGTATGGAATACTGAAGGGGTGATTGGAATAACTTTTGTTTTGACTGGGCCTAACCTCCTAATGTATGGAGAATAGAAAATGATATCTCTCTAACTGAACTGCCCACGACCTAAACTTCCGGCGCCATATCGAGCTCTAAAAAGCTGGGTGTACTCAATAAGATTCACACGGTGCCAAAGGCTGCTTTTGTATAAATTGCATATTAGGTCCTACTTGCAGTACTGCTCGCATTTGTGGGATCGCTCAACCGAATTCCAGCTTGTGCCTTTGGGCACGATCCAGCGTCGAGCCGTGCGACTAGTGGGTGGCCCCGACGTGTCCCGCGATCTAGAACCACTGCAACTTCGTAGGGATGTCGGCGCCCTAAGTGTGTTCTATCGCTTATTCCATGGGGAGTACTCGGAGGAGCTGTTTGACGCGATCTCTCTGTCCACTTTCCACCTCCCTCCGCAGCACTGGGCAAGGATTACATTCCTACACGCTGGACTTAACGCTGATCAATCGGTTCTGCAGATCTCTCCTCCACAGAACTGGTAACTCTAGAACGCTCTGCCTGCCCACATATTTCCCCTCAAGTACAGTCTTGATTCCTTCAAGAGAGGTGTGAGTAGGCACCTGTCAGGTCTGCATGGCATTCGTAACCCCCTGCGTGCGACCAAATGTCCACGGACGTCGATAGATACCTTATAGGTGGCTTGACGCCACATGTCGCGCTTTATATAAAAGAAAAGTTGTAAAACAAAAGTTGTTTACAATAATCACTTTCATCACCTTATGCTGTAGAACAGCGGTTCCCAAATAGTGATACGCGTATCCCCAGGGTAAAAAAAAAAAAACGGGGCACGCAGGCTCAAGAGTAGGGCTACGCATGAGCGCACTTAATGACCACGTTTACATCTACAATCTTAAGTAAAGAGAAAGGGGCCCACTTATCTCATTAGTGAAAATTACCTCCACTGATGAATGTTTGATTGGGATCTATTTCGTATGGTATTGTGATTACTAACTAAATATTATAATAATAACGTAATAAATAACTGATACGATGGATGAACAACATTATTTATTGCTTATGTAAAAATAACAACCATATGAAAATTGTTTTATTTATACAATTTACTCAGGGGTACTTGGGTCTCAGAAAATTCGCCATGGGATACCAATTAAAATATAATTAGGAACAGCTGCTGTAGAACAATAAAAAATCTGAACCTGACATAGTAATAGATTGGCCCTGAACTGAATGTGCTATTACTATCCATACTAATATTATAAATTCGAAAGTAACTCTGTTGTCTGTCTGTCTGTCTGTCTGTTACCTTTTCACGCCTAAACCGCTGAACAGATTTCGATAAAATATTGCACGGAGATGAACTGCATCCTGAGGACGGACATAGGCTATTTTTTGTCTCAAAAAACAACCCTTAAGGGGGTGAAATAGGGGATGTAAGTTTGTATGGGGAACTCAGCATTTCTTAAGTTAGGGATATGACAATTTATATTTGGGCTTTTGGTATGAAATAAGGAAATACGTGTTTCAGCGTTTTTGCTAAATCAACCCTTAAATTAAAATAGGGGTTGATTTCAAAATTAGATTTTAGCATTTTATAAAATTTTGTACGGAGATGAATTGCATCCTGAGGAAGAACATAGGCTACCTTTTGTCTCAAAAAACAACCCTTATCGGGGTGAAATAGGGGATGAAAGATTGTATGGGGAACCGATCATTTCTCAAGTTAGGCATATGAAAATTATATTTAGGCTTTTGGTATAAAATAGAGAATTACGTGTTTCAGCGTTTTTGCTAAATCAACCCTTAAATTTTAATTAATTTATTTTTTTAGGGAATGATTTCAAAATTAGATTTTAGGATTTTAAATAATGTTATCCATACTGGGGGTGGCTTTGAAGAGGGGGGTTGAGGTAGGGGGTAGGGGTCCGCGGGGAGAGGGGAAGGGAGGATAATTTAATCTCTATCTTCTTTTCTCTATCTCTACTTCATAGAAAAGGAAACGTCTGTTTGCATGTATTCAAATTCCAAATTATTTATTCAGTACTTACATTATAAAGATACATCAATGACATAAAAACTAACTAACATGTTGCGTTGCGTATCCTATGTATGCACTTATGTATGTATGTTTGAGGTAAAATCGGAACCACTTAACAGATTTTGATGCTGTTTACACCAATGTAAAGAGTAGTTCTTCAGGATCACTATAGATAGGCTATATACCATAAAGTTAAATAGCCTTAGGGTTGAGCAGTATCAAAGAAAACGGAATTTAGTGTCGAATGGTCGTAATATATAGCGTTGGCAGTTCTGTTGCGTTGCGTTGGTGCTTTTGGTAGAAGAGACGAATAGAATAAAGAGTAGATATCTATACTTGTAAAATTGTTTGTCCTGACTGACTGATCTATCAACGCACAGCCAAAACTACGAAGTCTAGAGAGCTGAAATTTGGAACATAGGTTTATTTCATAACGTAAGCATCCGTTAAGGATTTTTGGAAATTACAACTTTAAGGGGGGGAAATGGGGACGACGACTTTGTATGAAATACTTTTTTATTTGAAGTTAGAAACATGAAAATTTGAATTACAGCTGCTGAGAATAAATCACTAAAGATGTGATTCAGGGTTTTTGGTTTTCGAATTTTAAAGCGAGGAGAGGGAGGGGGGGGGGGGGGGGAATGGGGTGCCAGGGGCCTCGCCATTAGTTACGTACTTTCTTCGAGAAGGTTTACTGTATTCCGGAATGTAGCTTAGCCTGAAACCTCCCCTTTAGCTACTTAATCCATAGTTACTTACTTTGATCGAGGGTTATCCTCTTCCTGAACGCAGATCGGCCTTCGGCCTCACCCATAGTATATACTTACTTTCACCGAGATGGTTTATAGCCTTCGGCCTCACCCTCAGTTACTTACTTTCTTCGAGAAGTTTTATAGCATTCCTGAACGCAGCTCGGCCTTCGGCCTCGCCCTTAGTTACTTACTTTCTTCGAGAAGGTTTATGGTCTTCCTGAATGCAGCTCGGCCTTCGGCCTCGCCTTCAGTTACTTACTTTCTTCGAGTAGGTTTATAGTCTTCCTGAACGCAGCTCGGCCTTCGGCCTCGCCCTTAGTTACTTACTTTCTTCGAGAAGGTTTATGGTCTTCCTGAACGTAGCTCGGCCTTCGGCCTCGCCCTTAATTACTTACTTTATTAGATAAGGTTTATCGTCTTTCTTAACGCAGATCGGCCTTCGGCCTCGCCCTTTGTTACTTACTTTCTTTGAGAAGGTTTATAGTCTTTCTGAACGCAGCTCGGCTTTCGGCCTCGCCCTTAGTTACTTACTTTCTTCGAGAAGGTTTCATGGTCTTCCTGAACGCAGCTCGGCCTTCGGCCTAGCCCTTAGTTACTTACTTTCTTTGAGAAGGTTTATGATCTTCCTGAACGCAGCTCGTCCTTCGGCCTCGCCCTCAGTTACTTACTGTCTTCGAGAAGGTTCATGGTCTTTCTGAACGCAGCTCGGCCTTCGGCCTCGCCCTTAGTTACTTACTTTCTTCGAGAAGGTTTATAGTCTTCCTGGACGGAGCTTGGCCTTCGGCCTCGCCCTCAGTTACTTACTTTCTTCGAGAAGGTTTATATAGTGTTCCTGAACGCAGCTCGGCCTTCGGCCTCGCCCTTAATTACTTACTTTCTTAGATAAGGTTTATCGTCTCCCTGAACGCAGCTCGGCCTTCGGCCTCGCCCTTTGTTACTTACTTTCTTTGAAAAGGTTTATAGTCTTTCTGAACGCAGCTCGGTCTTCGGCCTCGTCCTTAGTTACTTACTTTCTTAGATAAGGTTTATCGCCTTCCTGAACGCAGCTCGGCCTTCGGCCTCGCCCTCAGTTACTTACTGTCTTCGAGAAGGTTCATGGTCTTTCTGAACGCAGCTCGGCCTTCGGCCTCGCCCTTAGTTACTTACTTTCGTCGAGATGGTTTATAGTCTTCCTGAACGCAGCTCGGCCTTCGGCCTCGCCCTCAGTTACTTACTGTCTTCGAGAAGATTTATGGTCTTCCTGAACGCAGCTCGGCCTTCGGCCTCGCCCTTAGTTACTTACTTTTTCGAGAAGGTTTATCGTCTTCCTGAACGCACATCGGCCTTCGGCTTCGCCCTTAATTACTTACTTTCTCAGATAAGGTTTATCGTCTTCCTGAACGCAGCTCGGCCTTCGGCCTCGCCCTCAGTTACTTACTTTCTACGAGAACATTTATTATCTTTCTAGAATACAGTTCAGCCTGAAGTTACGCCGTTACAGTGCAGCCTCGCCGTTAGCTACTTACTTTATTTGAGAAGGTTTATGGTATACTTACTGTCTTCTTTGAAATACGAGTTTCACGCGAGCGGAGCCGCGGGCTCAGCTAGTATTACTATATGTGCTGAATGTGCTGCCTGTATGCTTGCAATGAAGGGATGACCTCATATTCATCTCATGGGTGACTGTGCCGAGGGATCAATGTTGCAGTCGACAGTCAAAATCACCTCTCCTCATGAAACCACGCTCAGTTAGGCACCATGCCAGCAGATTTGCAGACTGTTGTTATGCTAGGTTATAGCCTGTTAATACGACGTTGGATACTTGACCTCTGACCGTTGAGGCTGACCGAGGTTCGAATTCCTCGTAAAACTGTAGGTCCCTTCCCTCCTAATCTTACTTGGTGGTAGGGTTTATTTAACCCGCCCGCGTTGGTACCACCGCACTGAATGAAACGTCGGTCGAAACGGCTATGTAAATAGTTTGTGTTTTCCGACCAGTTCAGTGTAGCCGGCACGATCAAAGGGGGAAGCACTGACATGGCACCTAGTTCACCCGGTATTATGGGCTGACATCACGGACGTTGTAGGTGATGTAGCCAACCGAGTCAGTTTCCATAAAAAAAAATTACTTCTAAGAGTAGTGGTCCTGATCGAGTTCCAGCCATAGTGGTCAAGATTTGTGCTCCTGAGTTGACATCGATCGTCTCCCGTCTTTTCCGTCTCTCCTTCGGCAGTCTACTTTGCCCTTCTGTAACGTTTCGATTGAGCTTCATATTATAGTGCGGTGGTACAGTCCCGACTGGGCTTAACCTTATCATCTAGCCAGGAAAGGGAAGGAACCTAACGTTTTACATGGAAAGCACGGAGCAACTCTGGTTTTATTTAGATACTAGCTTTCGCCCGCTGGCTTCGCTCGCATGAAATTCGTATTTAAAAAGAAGAAAGTGTGAACCCGTTACCGTACCTTTATTTCGGCGCGCGGAATTATTCGGTTTGTATTATATTCACATCTTAGCGTAATCGGAACTGAATTTTATTTAGCCTTTCCTGTGTCACGTATAGTTAGTGTTTGTACTAAGTTTTATCGAATTCGGATGATCGGTTTAAGAGTTATGGAGGAACATACATACATACAGAAGAGATTTATAAAAATTGTCAATTTAGTTTTAGTATCATATAAATAAAGTCTACAAACGCAATCAATCAATCAATCAATATCAATATCAATCAATCAATACTAATAATAAATCTGTAAGGGATGGTCATGGAGTAAGTTACTTTGTTTTATGAGATACTGCGGTTGTAGACTCTGTGTATGATACTAAAACGCAATTGACGGTTTTTAGAAATCTTTTCTGTATGTATGTTCCTCCATAACTCTTAAACTAATCATCCGAATTCGATGAAACATAGTACACGCACATTTAGCTATACGAGGCACAGGATAGGCTAAATAAAATTCAGTTCCGGTTACGCTAAGATGTGGCTCTTATACAAACCGAGCACGCCGAAATAAAGGTACACGGTAGTGGGCTTCCTTAGGTACGTTCTTTTTTTTAAATACGAATTTCACGCGAGCGAAACCGCGGGCAAAAGCTAGTATCTCATAAAACAAAGTAACTTACTCCATGACCACCCTTAAAGATTTATTATTAGTATTGATGCCAACTCCCTCAAAAGGCAATCCTATTTTCGAAATGATTGCACACTTAGGGATTGCCTTATTGCGTAGGTATCGTATCGTGTCGGTGAAAGCAATATGCAAGCTTGTCAAACAATAAACTAGTCCTGTCTTTAGCGGGAGTCAACTCGTAGAACCAGTCTCCGCACAAATTATTGCCACAACCATTATATACACTGTACGTGATTATTATTGAGTGATGTGACGTTCTCTGTGTAATAAATATTTTTCTTACTCTTACTCTTACTCTGTGTGGTTGTTAGGGTTCCGTATCCGGTACTAAGCCTATGTCGTATATCTGTCCGTCCGTCCGTCTGTCCGAGGGCTTTATCTCTTGAACCGTAATAGGTAGCCCATTGAAATTTTCACAGAATATGTGTTTTATGGCCGATATAACAACAAATAAGAAAAATAAAAAAATTCATGGGGTTCCCATAGAAGAAACCAAAAAGTGTATGCGCCATCTACAGAATAGAGCATGAAGCATTTTAACGAATCATGAATTTGAACTAATTTGAAGCATTTCATAACATTTCACGCCATACATGGCGTGAGTGGCGCTAACCATGACATGGCGATACGGAACCCTCGGTGCGCGAGTTCGACTCGCATTTGGCCGGTTTTTATATTTTTAGGGCTTTAGCAGACAAAAATGATTACTATGCATTGAATAGAATAGTAACACTTTATTACACACAATTCAGAGAAAAACATGAATGAGACAAAAGAAAATACAGGAGTGCGGAAAGACGGGCTAAGTTTACTATAATATACTGGTCCTTGGTTAATAATGTCTTTTTGTTGTTTAATGTTTAAAAAAAAAAGGAGTAAAGGCCAATGGTTTAATTTTTATTTGCTTTATAACAGTTTTTGGATGCAACAAAGCCATGAAAATTTAAAAGTCTTTTTTTTTAAGATTTTTCAAAATGGCAAAATGTTATTTCAACTTTCAGAAAAAAATAAATTTCATTTGACTGTTGAAATAACTTACCAAATAAATGTTTGTTATTATTCATACAAAAAAAATACAGTATAATGTAAATGTTGAAACATATTGCTTATAAATAATGACACACACTGCACTCACAGTAGAAGAACACAGTACTCAGACATCCGTCCTGTCCACTGCATGCTAATCAACAAAAGTAATTTGCGCAGCTCGGAGTGAGTTTAACGATTCCCTCTCCGGCCCATTCCTCGACACAGGATAGAATATATTATTGCTTCGAGAGGTGTGCAAAAGTTTTAATTGAACAGAATAATTGAGGAAATTTACAGCTCGTAGTCATACCTAATCTATATTTTTTTTTCATTTATGTCATGCATGAGCAATTTCGTTTATTTTCAAAATGTGCCTAAATAAAAATGTTATATAAAAAAAACTGGCCAAGTGCGAGTTGAACTTCCGCACCTAGAGGGTTCCATATCGCCATGTAGGTCAGCGCCGCTCACGCCATCTATGGCGTGTTTTTTCGGTATAGATGGCGCACATACACTTTTTAGTTTTTTCTATGTAAATCCCCGTAAATTTTTGACTTTTTCTTATTTTTTATTATTTGTTATTCGGCCATAATAACACATATTCTGTGAAAATTTCAACGGGCTACCTCAAGAAATGCAGCCCTCGGACAGACAGACGGCGTAGGCTTAGTAATAGGTTCCCGTACCGGATACGGAACCCTAAAAATGCAATGTACACCACAGATCAGAGAAGTAATAGCTAGTGGTCCATCAAAAGCATTCTGTATGAATGATACACGGTGTCTCCAAAATTCCTAAATCAATCAATCTGCTGGCATGGCACCTACCTGAGCGTGGGTTCGCGAGGAGAGGTGATTTGGCTCTGTCGACTGCACCATTGGTCTCTCGGCACAGCCACCCATGCTGGGTGGTGGGAATAAGTTCCTCTCTTGAATCTGCTGTCCACACTCTCTCTCTCTCTTCTTTTTTTTCCAGCTCAAAAACTCTTTTGTCTTTTTGGCTTATTCACACATCTTTAGTGCTACCAATGCTAGGCTAGCGTATGCTTTCACTGTTGGTACGTTGGTACCTCCACGGTAATGATGGTGTTTCGGGTAAAGCTTTTACAATAATTTGTTATGAGTACTTTATTTTGAAATATTTGTACTATCTCAATGTTTGACACTTAGAAATGAGGTTGCTTTTCGAGTTGTTATCTTCTCTTTCAAAACCACTAAACGGATTTTCACATTTTAGGCTCACTAGTTTGTTATATAAAATTATATACTACATTAGATTTAGGTACCGTGTGGGGTCGGTACTTAAAAAGAATAGCCCCACTGCATCTCTCCCCGTCGCATGTCGTAAAAGTCGACTAAGGGATAAGAAAATTCGTCAGCCTCGGTAGCTCAGTGGCGCGGTTGGTTAGTCAACTGTTTTTAAGCAACGCTGAGCGCGGTCAGTGATTGGATGGGTGACCGCTCGACCGTTGGAGGCTGACCGTGGTTCGGATTCCACGTTAAACTGTAGGTCTCTTCCCTTCTTACCTTACTAGGTGGTAGGGTTTATCCCGGCCGGGTTGGTACCACCGCACTGAACGAAACGTCGGTCGAAACGGCTATGTAAATAGTTCGTGTTTTCCGTCCAGTTTAGTGTAGCCGACATGAAATGAAGGGAAGCACTGACATGGCACCTAGTTCACCCTGTGTTATGGGCTGACATCACGGATGTTGTAGGTGATGTAGCCAACCGTGTCAGGTTCCATAAAAAAAAAAAAAAAAAGATTTATAATATAATTTACTACATTAGGGCGTTCATTTTACATCAAATCTATGGCGTGTAATAAAATTGTTTTGTTTATATTCATCTTTTATATAACAATTTTTGAATTGGTTTTATAGTGACAAGCGTGCTCGCAAGCGTGACAGACAGACTCACTTGTGCACAACCTTAACTTCACAAACGAATAGATTATGTATATCTATTTCATACCATTCATCTAGGAATTTTCCAATTTTGACACGATGCCAGAATGGTAACTGTGCAAGCTTTTCCGTGATATAGTATACTAATCTTGACGCGCGCCCGCAATGGGTCTGACAATCTGTGCACACTTGGAATGTATGCATCGATACTTTCTGAATTCTAAATATATCCCGCTTGACCTAATTTGGCTGCGAACAGTCCAATGGTGGTCTATGCCAGATGCGATAATTATTATAATGGCGCTTTTTCAGTTTTTATGTAAAATTTATTGTTATGTTTTAAACACCTTACAAAAATAAAAACTATGGGAAAATTATTCAATTGAGATGTGATAAAATAATACATCTTAGGCATTAAACAAATATTTTTAATTGGCATTTTATTAAATGTTGTATTATACAAAATGAAAAAAATAATATACACATACATTCAGGCTACTTCCCTCTGTATATTTTTTCCTTTGTATATTATTCCCTTTGTATATTTTTTTTATGTAAACTGACACGGCTGGCTAAATCACCTACAACATCCGTGATGTCAGCCCATAACACCGGGTGAACTTGGTGCCACGTCAGTGCCTCCCTTAGGTCGTGCCAGTATTCGACAGAAGAGCTATTCTTCGAACGGCACAATTTTCTAAATCGTTCTTGTGTCGCACTGCAAAGGTGTGGAACGAATTTTCCGAGAATATCTTTCCCTACTCGGACCTGGGTTAATGACCTTTCTTCAACGACTTAGTTCGCCTACAAGCCGGACTGGCACCTCTTCGGGCGTGAAATTGGCAGTATCTGAGGGTCCGATCTCGGGCACAGCCACCCAGTTTGGTTGCAATAAAAAAACATTAATTAATTGCGTACCTTGGATGCCAGAGCCTTTTTTCCAGGATTGCCATCGAGAATTTAGATCTAGCTAGCTAGACCCATCTTGTAGCCGACTGGGTTGTTACCACCGTACTGGATGTATGATGGCCGCATAGCAGCCTCGGTTGTGTTCCCTCTAGTCCAGTATAGCCAGCAATCCAGGGAAGTTTCCGGTATGGCACCTACCTTCTCGGAGGTGATATTGGCTGGTCGGAGCATGCGCTTTAGCCCAGCTCCAACTCAGCCACCCATACCGGATTACATAAAAAAAAAAAATCTTGATGACGAAAACGTCCGCGGACTCTTCCGTGCCCAGTTCCGTGACAAGCGGCCGTTTCGCAGTACCTACTTTCTTATTGACATGCTCCAAAAATACACCGAACTCTTGGCAAAATGCACAGGCCGTTAAAATCGCTATCAGCCACATATTACGTTTACGATATTTATGTTAGTATCTATCTACCTTGCGACTTTTAGCTGAATTTGAATGAAAAAAAAAACCGGTCAAGTGCGAGTCTGACTCGCGCACCGAAGGTTCCGTACCACCGCGTAATTGGCCGGTTTTTATTATTTGTTGTTTTACCTTAAAGTTTGCACTATAATCAAATCACACCAAATTTGACTCTTGTATGTATTGCCGTTTTTACGATAGACCAAAAGCGGAACTCCCTTAATTTAAAACTTTTTTTTAAGATTTTTTTTGGATATCCGCCATAATAACACATATTTTGTGAAAGTCTAAACCGGCTACGTATTATAGTTCAAAAGATGCAACCATTTAATTAAAGATAGGACACATGGACAGACTAGGTTTCCGTATGGATACGGAAACCTAAAATCCATGTTCATGTGTCATGTCATGAGTGTGGTCAGCTTTTGGATGACCAGGTCTCCGACCGTTGTGGTTGGCCGTGGTTCGAATTCCACGTGAAGCTGTTACATATATACATAATAAGGTAAGGGGGGGCTTAACCCGTCTGGATTGGTACAATCGCACTGAATGAAGTGAAGTTATGAAAATAGTTCGTGTTTTCCGTCCAGTTCAATGTAGCCGACACGACCAAAGGTAAGCAATGACACAGAACCTCGCTGACACTGACTGGTATAGGCAAGCTAAAATGACGTGACCGTCAGTCACCTTTCGTAGGATTTTATGCTCCCCGAAATTTAGACATAATATTTAGGTTTATAGCCAAAATGTTCATCATAGTTTGCTGAAACCGTAAGAATAACCCGTAATGTACGGAGGAATAACACGTACTGACTCCAGAATGATAATAAACAATAGCGATGCGTTGCTTCTGCTAAATCGAAACATCGCGCTGCTTCCGTGATAGCTAGCCAAACACTAACCAATTAGCATATAACAACCTATTCTAGTTACAACATAACAGCTGTTCGCCTATCCAGCTCCGAGGCATAGTTAAACCACACAAGTTAGCCGTCTTCATACAAACGCGCCGATTTCGCACTCACACAAGCGCGCGCCTGCGCACGCTGTCTGTACACAACCACTACATGCATTCTCACTGTATCTCGCGCGTAGTCAGTGATGGTCGGCCCGCCCCCGCGCTCGGTGACGCACACCACACCACGTGACGGCCGCTGCCTGCCGCCTGCCGCTTCCCGATAGAAAGTATTATTGTGTATTCGAATTTTATTTTATTGCACTAACATAATGGCTCCGCGTTTCTGCAGTGTGTACGGCTGCATGAATAAATCAGGCTCGAATCGCGAGTTAACATTATTCTCATTACCTGCTCCCATCGAAAGGTAAGTAACATAAAAATATTATTAAAGTATGTAGTTAAATTATGTAAGTTATTAATACGAGTAGGTACTAAGCGAAGGAATTGACTTGAGACCTGGCTCGGTAACGTCAGAGCAAAGTACCTATTAGTATTTAATTATAGTATTAATTAGTTATAAATAGGTAGGTACTAGCTGCAAAAACCATTCGCGAACCCCGGCATCGGGCGCGGCCGCGCGGCGCACGCGAAGGCCGCGCCGTGCGCGGGCCCGCGGTTGTCGACTTGTTCAGACTTGTTAGAGATACCACGCACAACGCAATTTCGCGCGGTTTTGTCTTCTATAAATGGCCACGAGCAATGACTGCGAGCGACCAACCAAGTTATTAAGTAATTCATTAAAATAACAAAAATAATAATATAAGTTATTAAGTAATAATAAAACAAAATTAATAAATACATTTTAAAATTATTTATTTGATAATTTTTTTATTAAGATTAATAATTGTATTAATCTATAATTCTAAATATATTTTCTATAATTTTTATAGTTATAAATTTTTTGCCCACTTATTAATTCTCTTCATCGTCCGCGACTACGAAATGGTTGTCCAAAGACGGACGTGAGTTAAAGTTGAATTTTGACATTGCATTAATTTTTGGGAGGTTAAAGTTAAAAAAAAATTTTACCCGACTGCACGAAGCAAAAATGAAGGGTTATCTTTTTAGCAATTTATGTGTGTGTATGTTTGTTTTTACGTATGTTCCACCGTAGCGCCAGAACTAAGCATACGATTATTGAGTGGGGTATCGTTGTCAAGGGCTCAAACATCAAAATAACATCGTTCACTGTCTATCGAAAATACAGCTTTCGAAAATATACCTTAACGCCAGTATATAATAAATCTATGACAACTCATATATTCTGTTAGAGTAAAATTTTGGGAGCTGGCTCTTGGTCTATAAATAAAAAATACATAAATGTACATAATAATTTTAAAGAATATCATTTCCACCATGATGGGCTCACTGCCTGTCAATTGTGTTAGTGTTGTGAGTTGTGACATCCCTGGAGGCTCGGCGCAGCGTAGGTAGTTATTTTAAAAATGGCCTCCAGTTATCTTACTCGTCTTCTTTTACTATGTCCGAGGCAACCCTTCCCTTCCCTACTTCGAAAGAATCGTACACTGTGTTTGTCTATTGATTCTTCAGTTCAGCTTTTTTCAGTTTCCCTCAAAACTTTAATGCCGTCCGACCTACCTGCGCGGTCAACAAATTTTAGGTCATAATTCGTAGAACATAGGGTAGACTTTTAAAGTCGCTCGCATCTTGGATTCGCGCATGTGCAGTGAAGCGATTATCTACCCTATGACCTACGTGTGAAGACCTAAAACTCGTTGACAGCGCAGATAGGTCGAGCGGCATTTAAGTTTTGAGGGAACTGAACGAGGGGTTGCCATATCGGAGGCATACCTTTGGATCGCTGCGCTGACTACATACTGGACTGGATGAGAGCACAGTTGAGGCTGATTTGCGGCCGTCAGTCCAGATACGGTATAGATACGGTTGTACAATCGAGCTATGACGAGCACTCTCCGCGGCTTGCGCCTTCTACCTGCATGGGTTGTTTGTACCAAACAAAGTCGGCTACACGTTGAGCCTACCACCTTGACGTATATGCAACTTGAACATTTTTATAGAACAATTAAATGTTACATTTCCTTCATCATACATTCTGTTCTTGTTCTGTATATATGTTTTATTTAATATAGAAAGTGCGACGTGTGGCGCCAAGCCATCCATGAGGTGTCTAACGGCGCGTATGGACATTCGATCGCATGCGGGTGTGGCGAACGTTTTGAATATATTTTGATAAGCAGATTATATGGTGGCGTGCCTTGGGAGAGGCCTATGTCCAGCAGTGGACCGATACAGGCTGATGATGATGATGATGAAGCAGATTATCCGGCGTACGTTGAATATGCGGCGTCGCCGCGCCATCCGCTCCACATACTGCTCGACCTCTAGGAAAAATATCGATATGATTCATTCATAAATAATAGCCTGTAACCATCCCGAGATATGGCAGGTTCCTTTAGTGAAAACTGACGGACAGACAGACCGACACGTTGCGTTTTTGTAACAATAGTAGAGAAGATAAGTGATAGGTAGGACTTACCTCGATATGCTATTAGTCCATTACGAAACTGATTCAAATGTTGCTCTTCCCTATAATCCAAGTACTCATTGGTTATCCATCAGAGCTACAAATATGTAATGTTTTATTTAACTATTCTTCTTAATTTTTTGCACTACTTACCCATCTTTACTCACAATCCCAGGCATGACTGGTAGAGAATGCCTCTAGGCTCTAATTCCGCCTTTTGTCACTTTGTGCAATAAAGTATATTTTCATTTCATTTGAAATAATCACAGTTATCGATGTTTTCTTTCTCTATTTTATTCCTCAACACCCAAAAGGTTGACTGGAAGAAATCACTTGCAGTGAAACGTCCGCCTTTGCGCAATCCTTTATTTCTTGTTTCTTGTCGTGTACTGTACGTGTCAGTTGTGTGCAATAAAGAGTTTCTATTCTATTTTTTTTTTATGGAAACTGACACGGTTGACTACATCACCTACAACATCCGTGATGTCAGCCCATAACACCGGGTGAACTAGGTGCCATGTCAGTGCTTCTCTTCATTTCATGTCGGCTACACTGAACTGGACGGAAAACACGAAACATTTATCATTTCGACCGACATTTTGCTCAGTGCGGTGGTACCAACCCGGCCGGGATAAACCCTACCATCTAGTAAGGTATCTATTCTATTCTATCGATATTATTAGCCACTCACTAGCCTACTTGATCTCACTCACCGCACACGCAACTAATACGACACTTAAGCTAGAAACTCATTGGACCCACACGTACGCCACACACGCGAATCTGGGCGCGTCGGTCTCCATACATTTTATATGGAAGAGTGCAGCACACAGTTTCATTGCGCCCACGCCACCCTACGCTACGCGACACACTGCGTGCTGCACTCTTCCATATAAAATGTATGGAGACCGACGACGCGCCCACGTACGCGTGCGTAGCGTACGTGGGCCCAATGAGTTTCTAGCTTTACCCGCGTGCGCAATCTGAAGCGGCCTTTATTCAAGTTTCATCTCAAGAGGCGGGTGGCCGAGTGGTTTGGGCGTCGGCTTCTCATGCGAGAGGTCGGCGGTTCGAATCCGGTCGGCGTGTACCAATGAGTTTTTTCTGACGAAAAAAATTACGTGCATACCTACACCTGCTGCTTCACCGTTCGGAACCGGTGTAAAACTGTAGGTCCCTTTCCTTGCCCCTTACTAGGTGGTAGGCTCAAACTGTAGCCGACTGGGTTGGTACCACCGTACTGGATGTAAGATGGCCGCATAGCAGCCTCGGTTGTGTTCTCCTCTAGTCCAGTATAGCCAGCAATCCAGGAAAGTCTCCGGTATGGCACCTACCTTCTCTGAGGTGATATTGGCTGGTCGGAACATGCGCTTTGGCCCTCCGACTCAGCCACCCATACCGGATTACATAAAAAAAAATGTAAATTATCCAAATATTACGTCACACGAACTAATAATGCACGACAGAAAGGATGAGGACGAAGGATACACAAGATGGCGCCTCGCGGAGCGCGGTTTCGCGAGCAGTGGTGGTTATACAGGGTGTTTCAGGATATGCTTGAGAAACTTCAGGAATAGAAAGTACTCATTATTAGAAGAAAAAAAACCTTATTACTCTAATCGAAATTCCGTATTTTTTTTTTCATATAAAAATTTAAAATTGTAACAAAAACTCGATGGACAGTGAGTATGGGGAGATTTGGCAACAGTGCTGCCTAGGTATAGGGAGTGCAATGACCTAGTCTAGTCCCCTTTGATTTTAAGTGTTTGGAATTTACCTACATGCAATTCAATTCTACTAGTTAAGCATGCAAGTTAGTCATTTTATTTTTATTTAATGAAGGCGGATGTTAACTGTCCACCAAATCTCGGTGAAACGATTTTCATCAAAAAGTACTATAAAATGACCGAATCTGGGAAAACGTTTCAGAGCTATTCGACTTTAAATATGGACCTCTTTCGAGACTTGAAGTTACGAAACCATATCCTGAAACACCCTGTATAGTCTGAGTCTGATTGCCCGATAGACTCTTGGGCGCAGCGCGGCACAGCCAAGGTGCCGCCAGGTGTCTTTAGTAAAAACAAAACATCTGTCAGTAGGCCACACGTTCTAGAAAAAGGATGGCACTGATTTAAACATTTTCAGTATTATTGTATGGTTTTTTTAGGCGTTACATAAAACGGCACTCATCCAGATTCCAGTAATCTCTGCCGCCTCGTCCACTCTCAGAATGTTCTTCACATATTCGTCGGTTACGGGTACTACGCACTTGACCCTTTATTTGCACATGTCCGATCTGTAGAATCGATTTTTAGAGGAATGATCTTAAAGTGGTACAAAGGGGGTACCTATTTTTTTCTTTCTGCCTGTTTCTGCCTTGGCTGACAGCGTTGTTGTTGACGACAACAACACAAAACCATTACAGAAACTGCCGACACCGCATTCAATTCAATTTATTATTCAGTTGAGTATTTCTAACAGTAACGTTGCACTTAATACTTTCGAATAATATATGTCATCAAATCAAATAAAATATGAGAGATGTATTTGTAAAATTTTAAAATGTCATTCATTTTCATTACTAAGGCCCAATTGCGCCAACACGAATTTAGAGTTAAGTAGCGAGTTATGGATTTAAACGCGGTTCCCACAGTCAACGGGTACTTTCTTTCGGGTTTATATCGTTAAATTCGTGTTGGTGCAAGTGGGCCTAAGCCTTCTACAGTTGTCATACAATTTCTTAAATAAGTATAGGGAAGTCTTACACGTGTCTTAAAATGCCCGAGGTAACAATTAATTATAGATTAAAATACGTATTCTATTTGATTCGATTTTGTTTAACACAATTTTACGGATTTTCGAAATCATGACAGCGCGGTATGGTTTTCAGTTCATGCTGTTATAGCGTAATATATAATATAATAAATATAGCGTAGGTACTGCACAATAATAATTAATGTTGTGTCAGCAAAAGAAGTGGTATATCAGCGCATTCCCGACAACGACTAGTCGACACGACATGTCGACGTGGTCACACCGACACACCACGCGCGCTGCGCTGCTGCTAGCTGCGACATTGGTGTCGGGTCCTGTCGTCGACCGCTGCTGGTGGTGGAACCTTCTGTACATTTTGCATTTGGGAGTCTGCTAGAACACAATCTGCGCCCGTGGATTTGTGATGTTGGATGGCGTTTATTAGGAAATAGGAATTAGGCCCTTGCGCATTATTCGTACGTACTGTAAATGGAATGGGAAACCACGATATCAATGCATTTATTTCGTGGAATGTCAATGCCAAGGTTAATGCCTTTGGGGGAATTAAGACTTTTTGTTTTTAATATAATCCTAATATAACTAAATCGAGAACTAAATGTCGCGGAAAATCTGTAACGGTTAGGGCTGCCACCTTTAAAAAATGGTAGACCCGGACACCCCGAGTATTCAGAAAATTCAAAATGTTTATAAAATAAATGTAAATTTTCAGAGGTAGGTATAATTCAATACGAAATAGTATTACAAATTGTAATTTAAAAACAGATAATTGTTGGACCAGCTTGATTTTTAAAATCATATTTTTTATTTGTTTGTGATTTTTTTATCAACTTTTATTTCTCTGGTTTTTTCAAATACTTTAAAAATTCTCGACAGGTCATATTATAATATTAATCTTTACAATTAATTAACTCCGACTTCACCATGTCGACTGATAAGCAGTTTCTTACGTCTGTCCATACATTTTTCATTAAGGAAAAAACGCATTCCACAAAAACATTGATAATCGGTATTGAGAAAAAAAAACCCAATTATTTTCGGTAATTCTGTGAAATTTGTTACTTTTAATAATAATTGAACCCATAATCGCGCGCGCACGCTAACGGTGCATCCAATTCGTCCGACGATCATCCAGTGATTCAGTCAGTCGAGCCGAATTCACCGCTCGGCTCGACGCACCGCCCGCCCGGTCTGACCCGGAGATATACGATGCTAACCCGTAGCCCGGATATACACAATTCAAACCCGTAGACTCCGGGTCAAACCCGGAGGGGTGGCAGGCCTAGTAACGGTGCACCGACAGGCCCATGTGCCGTCGTCAATTCTATGTTCACTTATAAGTTGAGAACTACTCAATAAATTCAAATAGAATTTCAATGACGTTTTCTGACACATCAAAGGATGGTTAGGAAGGATATTTTCTATGAAACCAGTATGGGTAGCTGTGCCGAGGGACGCGAGGTACCCGAAACAGCCGAAACGATGCTTAGCAAGGCACGATACTTTCAACCTTGGAGAGGTTGAAAGTATCAGGAAACAAAAGGGGCATAATGGCATTCGCAATCCCCGTGCATCACGTAGTGTCCGTGGGCATCGATAGACACACACTTGTAGGTGTAACGAAGACACATGTCGCGCTTTCAATAAAAAAAAAAAAACACTCGCTGGTAGGCAATTTCACGCCCTAGCCGTGCGCAGCACGAGGATTTCGTATCAAGAAACATTTCCGTCTGATATATCGAAACCTCGAGCCTTCCCTGGCAAGAATAAAATGTGTTTTTTTTTATGGAAACTGACGCGGTTGGCTACATCACCTACAACATCCGCGATGTCAGCCCATAACACCGGGCGAACTTGGTGCCACGTCAGTGCTTCCCTTCGGTCGTGCCGGCTACACTGAACTGGACGGAAAACACAAACTATTTACCGACTTTATTTATTTGTTTTATTTGTTTCGACCTACCTTTCATTCAGTGCGGTGGCATCAACCCGGGCGGGTTAAACCCTACCTCCTAGTAATATAAGAAGGGAGTCATATCTCTTAGTCGCCTTTTACGACATACAAGGGGAGAGATGCAGTGGGGCTATTCTTTTGAAGTACCTACACACAAGTACTACTACAAGTAGTACACATTTCTGGCAATACAGACATTTTGATTCGGGTTCACACCAGAAGCAACACGTTCACTCACATAGGCATAGCCGTAGGGCAGTCGACGAGAATGCACTTGCAGTAATTACCATAGCGGCCGCCTTACCTGCTCCACTCGTATGTGCTGTGCTGTGCATCGCTCTCGTCGAGTGTGTGTGTGGCACGCGCGGGCACACGCACATACACGCACACATGTGCACAGGTACATAGGCAGGTAGGTATATGTACATAGGGAGACGCTATTTGCGGTGCGGCGCCGCTGGATCGGCTGCGAATTCCTCTCCGGACGAAGATTCTGTCTTTGTTATGTATGCGCTATTGGGAAGTGGCAATTTCGAATAAGATTCTCGATATTCGCAGTGTCGCGCGCGACTCCGCGACCTTAATACGGTGTGGTGCATTTTAGTTGTGTCCACATCGTTGAACCTCAACACTTTTTAGGTTTCCGTATCCCGTACGGAAGCCTATTACTAAGCCTACGCCGTCTGTCCGTCCGTCCGTCCGTCTGTCCGAGGGCTGTATCTCTTGAACCGTAATAGGTAGCCGGTTGCAATTTTCACAGAATATGCGTTACTATGGCGGATATAACAACAAATAAAAAAAAAAGAAAATGTTAAAAATTAAGGGGGGGCTCCCATACAACAAACGTAAAATAAAATCGATTAGTCACACTATTGAATAATAGATGGCGCCACAGGCTTTTATACATTGCAATGTTGAAAGACAAAAGATGGGCGGATAATAGCGGATAGATACGGAAACCTCCGTGCGCGAGTAAAACTCGCACTTAACAGATTTTTTTATTTTGCGATGGCATCCCCCTCGGTAATGTTATGTATGACTGAACTTAATCATATCCGATTTCCCTTATCTTACTCGGTGTACCACCCGGTTTAGCTGGTCCGGATTGGTACCACCGCACTGAATTCAGATCGACCGAAGCGCCTATAAAATATTTTGTACTTTGCTTCTAGTTCAGTTCAGTGTAACCGCCACGACTAAAGGGAAGCACTGACGTGCAACCTAGTTCTCCAAGTTAATACGGGCTGACTCACGGGTGTGGCGGGTGAATCATGTCAAATTCAATAAAAAACTAATATAAAATAAACCAGAACAAGGAACAAATGACAAAGCAGAGCGGGCATTGACAAATCATGAATTTGCGCCCACTGCTCTGATGGTCGTTCAAACAAACTACCAATAACGTAAGACGGGGGATTGATTCGAAGATAGTAGGGCCCTCGTAACTACAGTGACGTCTACGCGCGTTATAGGTCGAAAAGAAAGGAAATGATCACGACAAGAAGTCATGAAGTTTCCTTCTTTCCATTTTAGGTAGTTACGGAACCATGCAACTTCATGGTTCCGTTACAACTTAAATTGGAAAAACTACATACTTCATTTTTCGGAAATGATTTATTTACAAATAAATAAATAATGAAGGCTAAAACAGTACTTGAAGGAAAGACTACAGAGTAACATGTTTCTACATAAAAACAACTGGAAGAAATCTTCAATTTTCAGGCGGTCATAAACTTTGGAATTTGGCACACCTGTTTAGAAGCCCACGTAGACTAACATATACGAATATTGTGCAATTCCAACGATATCCGACATACGGGTCAAAATTGATAACCTCCTTTTTTTTGAAGAAATCGGTTAAAAACTTTAAAAAATCAATATGACTCGGATAGTCACCAGGGAGACCCATGACCCAACACTGTAACTACAAGGACTGTTTCAGTCGCAGCAGCTTGTTGCTGCTTCTAAAACCTTGGCTGAAGGCGATATGCATGTCAAATTGATTGATCTCATGCACGCTCGAATTCTTTCCACCGCTGCTGCAGTGTTTGCTGCGGCAGAACAGAAACTGTAGTGCAAGCGTGCTCGCGAACTGGCGCTCGACCTTGGCTCGCCGCACGCAATACTTCCGTCGATACTTTAAATTACCCACTTCCTCTAGCGTACCTTCTCCGTGCCCCTTTGTTTTACCCGCTCAGGCGACAAGGTAGGTTACTCAGTCTGATCATCGCTTTTCTTCTTCCTCTGTAAGGCATTTTTAGGGTTCCGTATCCGGTACGGGACCCTATTACTAAGCCTACGCCGTCTGTCTGTCTGTCTGTCTGTCTGTCCGTCCGTCCGTCCGTCCGTCTGTCTGTCCGTCGGTCCGTCTGTCCGAGGGCTGTATCTCTTGAATTGAATTGTAATAGGTAGCCCGTTGAAATTTTCACAAAAAATGTGTTATTATGGCCGATATAACAACAAATATAAAATAAAAATTAAAAAAAGTAAAAAAATTACGGCTGTTCCCATAGAAGAAACCAAAAAGTGTATGCGCGCGCGCCATCTACCGAATAGATTATGAAGCATTTCATAACACGCCATCTAGATGGCGTGAGTAGCGCTAGCCGTGACATGGTGATACGCAACCCTCGGTGCGCGAGTTCGACTCGCACTTGGCAGGTTTTTTTAGAAGTACTTTATCATCTTGCCGTCTTTGATTGTGAAATAACAAGCAGTTATGTCATGTCTTTGAAAGGAATTTCATGATTTACATAGATTGATTAACTATCCGACATTTGAAATCGATTAACCATCTGAAAGTATTTTCCACGGCCATTGATTTGTGAAAACAACATCGAATCAACACAACACGAAATACCATGTCAGTCAGTCAGTCAGTCAGCGTGTAAGCGTCCACTGCTGGACATACGCCCCTCCAATTTTCCTCCAGTCCTCCCGGCCTTCAGCGGTACGGACCCACTTCTTCCCACACTCCGTTTTCCTGTCCACGGCCGCCAGTGTAGGACACCATACCATAGTATGGTTTATATATTACTTTTAGATGAAAGTATTCTTAAATTCCTTCAACCCGCTAGTTCTTCAATCACAAGATACTTTAATACATTTCTTATCATTTGACCCCTTTGTTTCTCGCCGCGCCATGCCTCGCCGTGTGTGCCTTCACCTTGATTGCTCAGATAAGCTGAACAAACATTATCCTAGCTAGGGCGTACTGGCTAGAACCACCTTTGTTGTGAGGCGTTGTAGGACTATCATATCGCTACCAAACAAACACCATTCATTATGTTAAGTCATCAAGAGTTCATCTGTACTTTCACTATTTCCTTCCCTAAGAATATATATATACACATACATATTTTGTCAGCCTCGGTAGCTCAGTGGTGCGGTCGGTCGACTGCTGTTAAGCAATCCCTGAGCGCTCAGTACTTGGATGCGTGACCGCTCTACCGTTGGAGACTGACCGTGGTTCGGATTCCACGTAAAACTGTAGGACCCTTCCCTTCTTACCTTACTAGGTGGTAGGGTTTATCCCGCCCGGGTTGGTACCACCGCACTGAATGAAACATCGGTCGAAACGGCTATGTAAATAGTTCGTGTTTTCTGCCCAGTTCAGTGTAGCCGACTGCCGACATGAAATGAAGGGAAGCACTGACACAACACCTAGTTCAGCCGGTGTTATGGGCTGACATCACGGATGTTGTAGGTGATGTAGCCAACCGTGTCAGTTTCCATAAAAAAATATAAATACTGTGGGTGGACGCAACTGACGCAGTACCACGCCTACTTCGATTACATATGCCCCCAGTTGGTGAGCACGTGCCTGCAGTTCCCGCAGTTTGTTTAAACCTACTCTCCTCTCTACATGTCTCTACTCTTCATACGTGGGGTGACCGCTTCCACACCTCTATCACTACGAAGTCTGGCGAAGTGCATTCCCTCATCCGACCTGCATTTTTAACCGATTTGGAGGTTCTCAAATCGACTGTTTTTTTTATGTTTGTTACCTCAGAACCTCGCTCAGAACTTTCGACTGGGTGAACCGATTTTGATGATTCTTTTTTTATTTGAAAGCTGGTGCTTCCCGTGTGGTCAAGATCGGATTGGAAAGCGATTCCGCCGAGTACATTAATAGCAAAAAATTACTTAAGAAAACTGAAATTTAAAAAAAATCGAACCCTAGAGTTGAAGGCGGTGCTAAAAGCAAGCAAAAATGATGCATGGAAGAAAACTTGAGTGGATGATATCCTTTGTGATTTGTGTAGCCTTCTTTAGCACCGCCTTCAACTCTGGGGTTAGATATTTTTTATTTCATACATTTTTGAATGCGGTTTTTATAATTTTTTAAATAGTTTTTTACTGGCTTTGATTGACTAAATATTAGAAAACACATTACCCTCCTTTGCGTCGCGCAGTCGGGTAAAAAGAGCCAACACCAACGATGAATTTAGACGATGATTGCTAAAACGTAATTCATCTCGCTCCCACATTAGCGCAGTAACTGATGTTAGCGATTGTTTTCAACAGACTGCGTTTACTTCGAGACGTCGTCGACGTCGCCGTACCAGATCCGGCGCATCGAGGAGCTGAACAAGACCACCTCGGGCAACGTGGAGGCCAAGGTCATGTGCTTCTACCGGCGGCGCGACCTGCCCAGCCCCCTCATCCAGCTCGCCGACAAGCACCAGAGTGAGTATACAGATCATTTTATCAATCCAGCCGATACGTAATTTATTATTATTATTTGTTTATGTTTAGGTAGGAATGTCTAAACACAGAATCATCTTGCGTGGCGTTTTGAAAAAGATCGACCAACAAAATTGTTGTACGTATATGAGGTCTTTCAATAGTAGGTAACGATACGCTAAGGGGTGTATTTGTATCAGATACTGATCACGTTCCCATACCCATGAATTTTTTTTACGATATCAAATACCTACCTACCCACCCATGCTATGAAATAATTGTTCAATACCTAAACTATTATTTTAGTAGGATGGGTAGGTATTTTAAATCCGAAAAAAAATTTTTATGGGTATGGGAACGTGATCAGTATCTGATACACATACACCCCTTGGCGTAAAGTTAACTAATATTTCCCCCCAAGTACAGTCTCGGGTCCTTCAAGAAGGGCATGAATGGGCACCTGTCAGGCCGGCATGGCATTCGCAACCCCCGCATATGACCGAATGTCCATGGGCGCCGTTAGACACCTCATGGATGCCTCGGCGCCATATGTCGAGCTTACAATAAAAAAAAAACACAAAAAAATTATCTAGAGAAACTTATTCAGCGCGAGACTATGCCAATCTAGGCTGGCTTAATTGTGTTCTCACTTACGAAAGTGATAATAAACTGCTCACCCGAAGATGAGTTCGGAGTCCGTGTCGGTGCACTGCATCTGCAGGCGCGACTCGAGAGCCGTTCAATCGAGAGTGCAGTCGTGTGACTTCGATGGCCCTCTTCTGCCTAGTCCCCACTCGCTTTGGCGCCGTCTCCGGCACTCTGCCATCTCCGCGCCGCCTCCGTCGATCATCCGCTTCGGATCCCGTGCGTAGCGACGACCTATCTCGGTGCATTCCCACGAGTGACGTTCAGTGGCATAAACAGGCCAACAGGCAAGTTGACTGTTCGCAAACATTATGCGACATCATGCATGAAGGTGCAATAAGATCGAAAATTTAGAGATAATACGTCACGGCCCGGTTGCGTAGTTGGATATCGCGTTGGCAGCTCATGCCAGAGACCCAGGTTCGAATCCTGGTCGGGATGTATTTTTTCCAATGATTTTCGATTTACATTTTTCTAATTAAAAATATATAAGCAGGCCACACTGCAGCTTTGCAGTTTTTTTTTTATGTAAACCAACATGGGTGGCTGTGTCGAGGGACCAATGGTACAGTCGACAGAGCCAAAAACCCCTCTTCGCGAATCCACGCTCAGTGAGGCGCCATGCCAACAGATTTGCGGACTGTTGCTAGGCTGCTAAGCCCGTTGATACGACGTTTGAAGACACCCAGGTTAAAGGATTCGGGAAACACACTCGCCGGGAGACAGTTCCACACGGTGCGACAAAGAAACGATTGGTTAAAGCGGGTCATTTGCGTGCTTACTTTAACTAAAACCATTGAAACGAGACGAAACGAAAACATCCGGCATTCGCCCGTCCGCCAGTGAGGCCGCCCTCAAATGGACCCCTTTTCGTCCGTCACAGACGGCACGTCGCCAGATTCGTTCGACATAACGAGGCGCGCGCCTCTGTACCCTGCACGAGAGAAACGAAAAGCCAGCTCATTCCGAGAGGGAGGTCTCCCGAAAAGGTTCGTCGTCGGGGGTTCGAAGGAGACGCCGGCGCATTCGTGGCTGTAAATAGTGCGATACGTATTCAGCGCGAGTGCTCGCTTGAGTTGCCTGTAGGCTGCGTACGGTTCTGTCTGACGACTCGACGCGCCCTCTCTTCCCTGGTCACGGGCCAGCTTTTGCCGAAATCATACTCTTCCTTCGCGATCAAGCTAGTTTCGAGGCTGTTCTTTATTTCTATACTACATTTCGAACCTACACGCAGAATATTATTGAGGATCTTATGACTGATTTTGAAAGAACGGGCGGTAAATTAGTTGTTCTTAGCATGTGCGACGTGTCAAGAGCTACCGCCACTTGCTCTATGAGGGGCGGAAATATTTTACGTGGATGGGAGCGGTGCGCCACCTGAAAGACTTCCTGGCTCCTTCCTGGCTCCTTTAGCTCCTTTCGGCAGACTTCGGCTCGAAGGAAAGTGTGGTATGAGTGATGTTTTGGTGGTTTAAAAAAAAATAACCAGGGTTAACATAAAGAAGATGCGTCGCTAGTCGCTAGCGACGCATCTTCTCTATATTAACCCTAACCTAATGTTGAGGCGGTGCATGTCGTTTTTGTTACGTTTCGTTTCGAGCCGAGTGTTCACGAAAGGAGCCAAAGGAGCCAGGAAGTCTTTCAGGTGTCAAACTGGGATGGGAGTGGGTGGGATAGAGAAGAGAAAATGAAAACAGTTTGGGAGCTTGTGCTTTAATTAAGAGTGATTAAAATCGTCTGGGGACCGCGCGCCGGTAGCTCTCCGTTCCGATATTAATCGTCCTCCGGCAGAACATTAGCGGCCCTGATTCATTACGAGATCGGGAGAAAGCTTCAAACAAATGGCGCGATTGGTTGATTTTGAACTTGGTCCAACCAAACAGTCTACCTCGCTCGAGTATTGCATGGCATTCCCAATCGAGAGGGAGGCGCGCACTGCGCATTCAATCAGACCACTCGCTGGCTATTAAGGACGAAAAACTAGAGGTGTGTGCCGATCCTACTTGGCGGCGGCGGAGGCGGCGCGGTGCGGCGGCGCGGCGTGGGTAGGAAAAACTACGAGAGCGCAATAGCAGCTCGTCTGCATACATACATACATACATAGCGTCACGCCTGTTTCCCGGTGGGGTAGGCAGAGACAACGGATCTCCACGTGCCACGACCTGACACACCTCTGCCGCCTCTTCCACTCCCATAATGTTCTTCATGCATGCTCGTCGGTTACGGGTACTACTCACTTGCCCCTTTTTGAGCACATGCCCGATCTGGTGCAGGTACGTGCGTCTAGGGCGACCCTTCCCGACTCTTCCACTCACATTTGCTTCATAAATTTCTTTCGTTAGTCTCCTATCATCCATTCTTCCAACATGACCGAACCACCGTAGCATCCCTTTCTCAATCCTTGTCACTGTATCTTCTTTCAGCCCACAGCGCTCTCGCACTACACTATTTCTCAATCTATCTTTCATTGTAACTCCACACATACTCCTCAACGCGCGCATTTCCACAGCATTAATCCTGCTTTCATGCTTCGTCTGCCATGCCCAACTTTCACTCCCGTACACGTCTGTTCAACTGAAAATCGCAAAACCCATGTTTGAAAAGGAATTTTCAACCCCCACTTGTCTCCCGAATTTAAAAGAATGCGAATCGAAATAAATAAATTGGTGCACATTAATAGCGGCGACCACCACCATGTCCTCCGACGCCGCCGATGCTATGGGAGTTCGCTACGCCGACGCGACGCCGCCGACCAGCGCGGCAGTTTTTTTGTCCGGAGACTATTAGCGAACCGGTTTGACGTAACAAATGCAGACGCTTAACTAACCGTGCCCTAGCCCCGAGTGACACGATTTATCACCAACTATTCGACTCCATTACGATTACACGGAATGTACTCGGTGTGTTTTTGCTATTTTCGACCGAGGAGGCACGCGAAATACACCCAGGTCAGGTACCCCCGGTGGCAGGTTTAATTACGCGGCTGTTACATTAAGTGCTCATAATTATTATCGTAGCATACGCGGGCTGTTCTGTTGGGTCGATAAAGTCTCACCGGCTTGATTGTTGGGTTAGAACACCGAGGAACGAGAATGAGGTGACAAAAGATGGCGTAGAGTGCGTTCCAACTAAAAGTTCCCTTCGCCGTTATGTTGGCTCCACTGTCTATCTGTCAAAACTGCGTTGAGGGTTGCTATGTGTACAGATTTACCCGTAATTATCAGTATTTACCGTATTTTCTGTACGGTAAATACCGATTACATTATTAGGTAATATAATCTTCACAATCTGGCAACAGGAATTTAAGCACTGACAGTGACACTGGCAGTGGAGCCAACATAACGGCGAAGGAACTTTTAGTTGGAACGCTCTATAGGTACGCACGCAGTACGTACACTAACTAACATGGAATGATGTGGATATGAACTAGCACTGCTGAGGTAACCCACCTCCATTGGAGTGCATCGACCTCTCGCCAACATCACCTGCTTGAAACCATCGACGCGTTTAAAATACCGCACAATAATTTTAGTGCTAGTCTCGATCTCTTTAGTGTAAATCCGGTAAATCCTTTGCCTCTCTAAATCCTAGCCTCCAAAGCAAATGCCAATCCGTATGATTCGTAAATTATTACAAGCGCTATGGTCGCTTTAGCGCATTCAATAACCCCGCCAGACTTTCAGAAAAAGGGGCACAATATAGCGATACGGATACGGACGTACTAGATAATTTCATCGTACAAGTAAATTTTGTTGTTTTTTTTTGTGTGTGTTTTAAATGAAAAAAATGTGTCCAATTGTAAAAATAATCATGGAATAAATTTATAAGAACGATAGGAATGTAATATTTATTTCTTGGCTTTGTAATGCAGACCAATTATTAGAACAATTAGTAATAGGGTCCCTTATCGGATACGGAACCCTAATAATCACAAAATCATAAATGTGGTGCGAAATACCTGCAATTGCATATCCATGAATTTGTACCTTGTTCAGGTTAAGACATTCTGAGAAATTCAGCATATAACCTATATACATAGGTTCATCTAGCGTCCTACGCCTCCTTAACATGACAAGCTTGGACTTCAGGCTATGATATGAAGTTGGCTGGCGGAGGGTTCCGCTGTGGTTCCGCTATGTTGGAGTTAACGTGGTTTGCATAGACAGACAGATCTGTTACTTTGAATACGTCATAGCACAGGTGATAGTGTCTGTCTACGTAGTACGTACGTACGTGTTACTCACTGATGCATACTGATATTCTAGTCTAGGACATTTCAACGCTGGAGCATTCTTGTCGGGGTTATTAAATAGCGATGAGTTGCTGAAACTGTTTGCGCAAAACTGCTTGACCCGTCGTCGTTGGATTGATTCTTTGTGAAGAGTTAATTTTTAATTTAATGTTTATATATTTTGTTTTTACCCGACTGCGCGAAGCAAAAAGGAGGGTTATGTTTTTCGAGCGTATGTATGTATGTATGTGTGTTTGTGTGTATGTATGTCTATTTCTTTGGCACGCTCTGTAGCCTAAACGTTTTACGTATGAGGTGTCATTAGATTCATCTTAATTGTGGGAGTGACATAGGCTATAAAATAATTGTGAAAATTCAAAATGGAAAGATTACAAAGAGAGCGACAAAAGTGGAGGTCGATAAATTGGCTAATCATTGATGAAATATCAATGGTGCCCTACCTGACCTTAAGAAATATTCATCTTAGACTACAGCAGCTGAAACAAGATCAAAGCCTATTTGGTGGGATAAATGTTATTTTGTTCGGAGATCTTATGCAGTTACCACCGGTATCCAAAATCACAGGTGGTGCTTACTGCTTTCGACAACCGTCGACTTTTCAGTTAATTATTACGCAGTTTTTTCTTAGTTATGTTTTTTGCAGTCGGGTTTTTTGTTTTTTCTTCTTTTATTTTATTAATTGATTAAATAAGCGACTTGTTTTAATTACGTAGGTACGTAGTCCTGTACAGCACCAGACAGTAAATAATGACCGTCGAGCTTTAGAAAGAGACAATCCGGTTGTAGAGCGTCGTCCCTGTCGCACAGAGACTCGCACGAGTTAGTGCGACAGGGACGACGCTCTACAACTGGATTGTCTCTTTCTAAAGCTCGACGTTCATTATATACTGTCGGATACATTATTCATGGATTCGTAGTTGTGGAATTCTCAAATCAATCAATACCAATAATAAATCTGTAAGGAATGGTCATGGAATAAGTTACTTTAATGAGATATTGCGTTGCGTTTGTAAACTCTATGTATGATACTAAAACTAACTTTTTTTTTTATTGCTTCCGAACTGGGTGGCTCTGTCCGAGGTCGCAACCTCAGGCGCAGCCAATTTCACCCCCGAGGAGGTGCCAGTCCGGCTTGGAGGTGGACTAATGTTGCTGGGGAAAGGCTATTAACCTTTTAGATTTGAAGATCCGTGGATTGTAGTAGTGGGGGAAGATATTCCCTGGCAGCCCGTTCCACACCTTTGCAGTGCGAACTTGACAATTTTTAGAAATAGTTTCTGTATGTATGTATGTTTATCCATAACTCTTAAATAGATCATCCGAATTCGATGATACTTAGTACAAGCACACACACAGGTGTGGGAATGGCTAAATAATTTAGTTCCGGTTAGCCTAAGATGTGGCTCTCATACAAACCGAATTGTTCCGCGCGCCGAAATAAAGCTAACGCAGGAACGCAGCTCGGCCTCCTTTCTTACTTACTTACTTACGTACATTCTTCAGCGAGCGAAGACGCGGGCAATACCTAGTAAATAAGTAAATTCTGGCTTGTTTGTGCCTATGGGTACTCAGCGCGGTGTCCATGAGTGACGACCGAACCACCTATCCTATATGTATCTTGAGTTGCGTCCACAAAATGATTGACCAATTGTATTGTAATGGCGGATGACTCAGAGAAGAGCATATTTAATGAGCATACCGGAGAGAAAGTGCGAGAGCGAAGTCCGCGTCAATGTAAATAAGTGTAACGGCACTGGACATGGACAATGCCAATGAGGCTCGACTCTACTTGACTCTACCACACACCGTCCGACCGACGCGACGCCGCGCGCTGTCGTCATCGACCTTTTTAGATCGATATCAAGCTGCACTTGTTCCGCAGTAGTCGCTGTGCGATAACCGGCATCTTTCTAGCTAACAAAGGAATTATAATACAAACGTTTAACAATTTTCTTTGTGCTCAGATGGACGGCCTTCATCACGATTTCATTCTGTACAAATTATATCAACGCTCTTTCCCTCATGCACGGTGATATTATTACATAGTCTGGCTAGACTCGGCGTCGCATTCATTATGTGTATTTCGTCAGTTAGCAACTTTGGCCCATACACAATGATCTCAGGAGGGCTTCCAGCGAGCGAGCGGCGGCGTTACTCGCTAGTGTAGCGGACTTTGCGGTCGGTGTGGTGTCGGATTGGTCGGGGTGACGCCGCGCCCCGCCGCCCCGAGCGGTCGACTCGGGCGACAATTAAACGGGATAAGTATTTCCGCGTGTACCTGCCGAGATGGAGGACCTCCGCCGCCGCTGCCGCCTTCGGATCGATATCGCGGGGCTGCGGCGCCGGGCGCGACGCGCGGGGACCTCGCCGCCGCCGCCGGGGGGTTGTTGTGTGGGAGTGAAGGCGCGCTGATGGAATATATAGGAGGGGGGGGACAGGGGGATACTCTTCATTCCCATTTAGCTACTGAAGTCGGGAGCGGGCCGGGCGGGAGGGGGGCCTGATTATGTTTACTAGCGCCGGGGAGGGGGTGTTGCCGGGGGGAGGGTCACCCGCCACCGCCCCCCCCACCCCAACTCGACGCCCCCCCCCCCCCCCCCCCCCTCGTGTGCCGACCGTCCAAATTAACGCGCACACGATCTTTGTCTGACGCCAGCCGCTCACAATTTGTGCCGCAGCGACGACGCGGCGCGGCAATTGCTGGCCGATACCCCTCCGTGATCATTCTGAAATCAGCATCATACACACCAACAAAGACAAGCGACTCTTTCGAATTAGCAATAATTTTTATAGAACTGGTCGATGATGGTTGTTGACGAGAATATTAAATCAAATCAAATCAAATCAAAATATACTTTATTGTACACCATAAAAAGGAACACAACAGGCGAGTTTAATGCAGAGTAGCATTCTTTACAAACTAACCTTTGGGATGTGGAGAAGCTGATAGGGCGGACAATGCAGTGCAAGAGAGAAGCGTGAAAAATAAAACTATTAAATAAATGGACACAAACAATAGGTACATAGATACATACATAAAATAAATACTATAAGGTACGTACATATTATATTTATACATAAACTACATATACATATGTAAACATATATTTTATAATATAAAACCATCTGAATATTACGCGATCCTCTAAGTTCCTGATGATACGGAGACAAGCTTTGAAGAGTCAGATAGAGTATTTTGTATTATTATCATCTTTAGGTGCAAACCTCATGTAGAGTGGGCACAGATTTTATCGATATTTCTAAGAAACTTCGTCTTCATCAGATAACTATCACTCGCACTCCTCAATCGCACGTCAATTACAAATGCTCACTGTGTGTCGTATAAGATAACGATGCAAAGGAAACGATAGTACCATCACCTGCTGAGTGATTAAGAAATTGAGATCGGAATGTTTTGTGTACGGCAATCAATGAGTGGGTTTGGTCTTTTTTTTTTTTTTTTATGGAAACTGTGACGGTTGGCTACATCACCTACAGCATCCGTGATGTCAGCCCATAACACCGGGTGAACTTGGTGCCACGTCAGTGCTTCCCTTCGGTCGTGCCGGCTACACTGAACTGAACGGAAAACACAAACTATTTACATAGCCGTTTCGACCGACCTTTCATTCAAACCTTTCGGTCTGCGTGTAATGCCGTGTTGGAAGGTTGGCGTTATGTGGGGCGCGGCCGAAGGGAAGCTATGATACGGCACCCAGTTTGGCCGGGGGTGTTCAGGGCTGACATCACGCTTGTAGCGGGTGATAGTGATTGATAAGGCAACCTGCGTCAGGTCAGGTTCCACATTTAAAAAAAACAAGTGCGAGTCTGAAATGCGCACCGAGGTTTCCGCACCAAAAAAATACTTTAAGAAAAACACGCGTCTTGTATGGGGACCCAATTAATTTTTTACATTTACATTTACGAATGGAGGCCACGTACAGGCAAACGTAGCGTGGGACGGCCCCCGGCTAGGTGGACAGATGACCTAAAAAAGGTAGCCGGGAGTGGATGGATGAGAAGAGCGGAAGACCGCGTGTGGTGGCGTGCCTTGGGAGAGGCCTATGTCCAGCAGTGGACCGATACAGGCTGATGATGATGATGATGATTTACATTTGTTACGTATATCCGCCATAATAACCCATGTTCTGTGAAAATTTCAACCAGCTAGCTATTACGGTTTTCCCAAGATACAGCAGTAGAGACAGATATACAGACGGTGTAGGCTTAGTAATACGCTTCCGTACAGAGTACGGAAACCTAAAAACAGCAACAAAATCTCGGACAACATCACTTGAATTCTTCGGCTAATCAACGTTGTTCCCCGTGAGACCACAGATGAGAAACTAGTTACTCCCGTACTTCGATCATACTAACAACGTGATGGAACGGTCACCTCAAACTATTTGGCATAGGGTAACATGTGTGTTTGTAGGTAGGGTGCCGTATCCGTACGGGACCCTATTACTAATCCTACGCCATCTGTCCGTCCGTCCGTCTGTCTGTCCTACCTTTAAAGGGCTTTATCTTTTGAACCGTGATAGCCTGTTGAAATGTTCACATAGTGTTATTTATTATGGTGGATATCCTAACAAATAATAAAAAAAAAAACAATAAGTAAAAAGAGGGGTTCCGTTTTTGGTCTAACCTAAAAACGGTAATACATACAAGAGTCAAACTTGGTGTGATTATAGTGCACACTCTAAGGTAAAACTTACCAAATAATAATAAAAACCAGCCAATTGCGTGGTGGTACGTACGGAAGCCTCGGTGCGCGAGTCCGACTCGCACTTGACCCGTTTTTTTCTTTGTATCGACTTATATTCAAGGTGTGATTGTGCTCTGTGACTCAGTAAGAACCAATTTATTAAGTTAATAACTTAATGAAATTGTGTTTTTTTTATATATAACCATCATGTTATTGTTAAAATCACATAGATTTGTGACCTCACGAAATCGAACATGCTTCAAAGCAAAATTGGCCAACACGTACGAATGCCAACGGTTAAGCCTAGTTCACATTAGTAGAGTTAGCGGTAGAGTTAGTAGGGGAGAGGTCGAGGGAGAGGTAGAGGTAGTATGTAGTACGAAATAGCCCCCTCACTCTACCAATGTAGACGCAATCGGTAGAGTTGAGTACTAGAATTTGGCAGAGTAGAGTGAATAGCACGGTGGTAGGGTAGAGTAGCTCTACTACTTTTTTACCCCACCACCCGCCTACTCTACTCTACCGGCCACTCGCCCGCGTGTGGACACGTTTTGACACGTGCCCAGCCGACAACACAGCTCGCCCTAGCGCACCTGCGTGTTATTAATTTATTGTTTATTTAGCAAGTTTTCTCAAAAGGAGTGCAGACGCTCCGTGCGTTTCTCTTCTTTTGATTCAACCTCGAGTCCATATTCTGTTCTTCTTCGAGAGCTAAAGTAATTTCGACCAGCAAAACACCAGAAAGATTTATTAAAGAGTTTCTAACTACAGAACGACGGCAGCGGGCGATGCTCATTGTAGTGCTTTTATCTTACACTGCCTACTCTACTCTACTACCCTACTTTTGCGTGTGGACGGCTACTCTACCGAAAACAGTAGAGTTAGTAGGGCAAAATAGTAGGTAGTCCGCTAACTCTACTAATGTGAACTAGGCTTTATGGCCACTACTGTGTATTTCACATTTCGTCGTATCGATTCGCGGCTGTCCCACCAACTCCTACATCGCTATCGCGTGCTCGATCCTCGTATAATTCTCGCTACTTTTTTTTCATGAAACAAGGTTAAGTTTCAGCCTTGTTCGACGTTTTTCAGTGACGTTTCAGCCAACAACATGACGTGGCGGAAGACGGCGCGCGGATGTGGATGCACATGGTGGATTTTTTTTTATCGAAACTTACACGGTTGGCTCCATCACCTACTACATCCGTGATGTCAGCCCATAACACCTTGGTGCCATGTTAGAGCTTCCCTTCGGTCGTGCCGGCAACACTGAACTGGACGGGAAACACGAACTATTTAAATAGCCGTTCCAACCGACCTTTCATTCAGTGCGGTGGTACCAACCGGGGCGGGTTAAACTCTATCACCTAGTAAGGTAAGAAGGGAAGGGACCTACAGTTTTTTACGTGGAATCCGAACCACGGTCAAGTGGTCACCCATCCATCCACTCCACATCCACATCAGAACATTCATTTTTCAGTTCGTATGGGTATGCCGTTACGTTAGTAATATATAATATAAGTCAACGGTGTCTAATAGTTGAGTGAACACCGTTCTCCGTCATCCATCTGTAATTAAACTTCACAATTTTATTGAAGCTTTACAACGTCAGGAGTAAGTAGGGTTAGTTAATTACTGGCAGGGAAAATATATGCATGAGCGGAGTAGATCGGATGGCGTGGGTGGGTAACGAGCAGCCAGTGCAGCGCGATTGTTCAGCGAGGGCTGAGCTTGCATTATTTGTGCCTCCGAGAAGGCTCGCGCCGCCAATTAAGCTCCCGAGGAACAATAATATTATGCTTGCACATGAAATGCATAACTTAACGCTCTAAGGAATCATAGTAAGGAATGAACACCAGCCTTTTACTTTTTAAACTCAACAAAAAAGGACGAGGTTCTCAATTTGACAGAATTTTTTTGTGTGTATGTTTGTTACGCGATATCTTCGCCAATTGCGATCCGATTTCAACGATCCTTTTTTGAATTGAATTGGTTGGTTATACTCGAGGTTGGTCTCATTAAATTTGGAGAAAATATTCCACCTCTAAGGCTGGAAAATTAAGGGATGAAAAACGCTTAAATTTGAATTTCACCCACTTCCGGTCAACCGATTTTAATAAAACAATTGAAGCGGTTTTTTTTATGTGTAAATTCTTTTTTTTTTTTTACATGACAGGACACGTTTCTTTCGGTGGGATATTCCAGGCGTATGATATTCTCATTGATAGATCCCATAATAGCTTAAAAGTTGTATGTTCAAAGAGATTTAAAAATAAACCAGCGGGCATTGGGAACATCTTCATACAAAAACTTTGATCTAGAATTCTAGAACGTCAATATAATTTCGGCGTTTCAAACTCTAGCATGAGCGAATTATTTACCTAGGTAACAAGTTATAGGATTACGATTTTGTTCTTGTTGTCCGGTCTAGTAGGTAGCTTGAATGTCTTTGGTTATGTTAAAGGGTACGTCTTGTGGCTGTTCCAAATAAAAACGCAAGTCTTTTCAGCTACGAGAATTCATTAGTCCGATTTGTTTATATTTTGACAAGGTAGAGGATTGACATTTGACAAGTAGTGGAGAGGTGGTAATTTGCAGTCATCTTCGTCTTCAACAGGGTAGCTGTGCATATGGACGTAAGCCATCATCTCTACGGTACTGTTTTGAGATCTATAGCTCCAAATGCTTGGATTTAAGAACTTATTCGTCCATATTTTCCGAAACTGATGGGCTGCTCTGAGGAACTAGCATCCCTTATTCTCTCCCATCACAGTCTAATCTCCGCCACACTCGTAGCAGAGAGGCTCAGCGCTCTTTTGATGTTGATATAGGGATTTAGAAAACAAATATTTCCTCAAAAATTGTTCCTTTGTCGCACCGCTAGGGTGCGGAACTGTCTTCCGGCGAGGGTTTCTCGAATTCTTTAACTTGGGGGTCTTCAGACGTCGTATCAATAGCCTAGACAGCCCAGAAATAGTTGGCAAATCTGCTAGCATTGCATCTTACTGAGCGTGGTTTACGCGCAACCGCGAGCGCACTCGCCTTGCGTTCAAGAAGGGAATGACTACGGTTACGGTGCACTATTACTATATAAGGTATTTCAAAATTAGTTCATAGTACGCTGGGGGGGGGGGGGGGGGGGGGGTTTCTGTATCGGAAATAGATCACTTTTGAAGAACAAAGATTTTTTTTTTCATTTTAAATGTAAAAAAAAAATATTTCTTAATCGTTTCAGTTTCATGCCAGGAACAAAAGTCTTCCATCACATAGATCTCTTTCTTTTATATTTCTTTTATATTTTTGTGAAAATCCACAATTTTAGTTTTATTAGTATGGAATAGAAAGAATTTTTTGGATTAGAATTTTTTTACCAACTTACACGTGTTACCTCATAATGGTAACGAATAATTTTTTGTTACTGTTATGAAACTGAATCGATGAGGATATAAAAATCAAACACCTATTTTTTGATTTAAATACAAAAAAAATATTTTACATAAAAAAAAAGCCCAAGGTCCAAAACATTTTATATAGGTTTTACTCCCTATTTGATACAGAACCCCCCCCTTAGCGTACTATGAACTAATTTTGAAAGACCTTATATAATTTGCCCTAGTATTATACACTTAGAGTTAGGATGACGACGTTTTCATCCAACCACCCTGCTATCGTTTTAGGCTCTTCGTGGATAATGAGCTCTACTTCTAACCATGAACACCTGTGATCTAGAATCTAGTACATCGGCCAAGTTTTCTCTCCCAGCAGCGTCGGGTCGGTCTCCCTGCAGCGAGCGGCGCACATAGGGGCCTTAGTATGGAGAGAGTTGGCGAAAACTCGAAAAGTAAAATGACGATTAGAGCCTTTATTTTTATGCGAATATAAAGTTTATTGACCCCCGCAGCGACATGTATCGTCAAAACTATGAACGAATTACAACGCTCGCTGCAATAACAGTCGCAAGTTGCTCATTCTCACGAGAGTGCTTGCCTGCGACAAATTAGTACCTCGAGTGAAATGTTTAAAATTATTTTGTGTTCGCTTTGTTATTGATGAATTAACTATTTTTGCAATGGGTGATGTACCTACAGGTGAGTACTTTGTTTTGTCATTATTACTTTATATTTACACTAAACTAAAGTAGCTTAACACATATAAGACAAAGTGCAGTCGAAATCTCCTAGAAAATAAAAATGATAAATACTTGCTGAAAGGTTTAGTAATGCGCCAAACTATATCAAGCTGGAATTTCCCTTTTTTCTTGTAAGTGAACTTATCTAATATTATTATCACAAAAAAAAGTTTGCACATATTTGCACTATTTTGATTTATAATTAAATATTCAAGTCCCGTCGAAAGTATCAGTTTTCAAGCGGGTAACTACCTGAGTCAGATTTCCGTTACGTACACCTTAGTACGATCTCACTGGTAGTATTATTCAAAGGTACCAAACCCTTCCCCCCGCTAGGGGCAATCCCCGTTGGGTATATACCCTGCTCCCACCCCCTACCCTTCCCCTCACCCCTCCGTCCGCCAGGATAACTTATTTTTTACTTTACTTGCCCTGTTTTTATTCTGGTTGCCTATTTTTAGTGTTGGTTCAGTTCCGAAGACAATGCAATGTTATGGTACCATCGAGCTGGTCTGATGATGGAGACGAAAGGTGGCCATAGGAACTCCTAAACTATACACATGATAAACCCTTCGTGTTTGAGCTCGTTGGATTTGTCTTGACAAGCAATTACTTTAGACCTAGGTGGTGTCCAAGGTCTGATGATGAAGACGGAAGGGGCCATAGGAACTTCTAAACTACACAAGATAAATTCATCGTGTTCCGGCTCGTTTGATTTGTCTTGATGAGTAATAATTAAAATGCACAAAATAAAATATAAAAAAAAACACAAAAACAAGCTTTTATATTGAAAAAAATTAAGCTTTAAAAAATAAAATGTTGCAATGAAATAAATTCGCACCTTTTTATGAATATTTCGCGACAAGCTTTTAAAAGCTACTTTTTTTTCAATATAAAAGCTTCTTTTTAAATTTTTTTTATTAAATATTTTTTTTTTGTTTTGTTATTAATATTATTTCTTTAATAAATTATTATTATTTAGCTGCCACTAATGTAGTTTTATAATTTTTTTTGATAATTAAACACTGCAGCAATTATCGCCAACTTTTGCTTATTTTGGCCCCTATGTGCGGCGTTCACTATTGCAGCAGGCATTGCATCAGCTTGTTGGTAAATCAATACGAGCATATAATTCTTCCGAAAGCTACCACGTCGCGTCGTTGCCAACTGCCAGCTTAAGAGTCGACGGAGAAAGGGCCCGTAGTTGAAGCCGTTGGGAAATAATAAAATGAAACCTAGATAGTTAAGCGTTTCGATGCTGTACATTTTAATTTTATGAATATGTACCTGCAACGCTTCAGGGGCTATTCGGTCCCCCAACGCCGGTATAGGAACATTTTATGTACAAGACAAGATAAAAAACATTTTTTTACATTAATTCTATATACCTATATTAAAATACACAAAGTCGATCGATAGCTCATTTCAACAGCCACAAAATGCTATTTTTCTTCATTTGAATATGTGTTACAATCTCCGAGATTTTTCAACGTTTCCAAACCAACTCATGGGCGAAATCCGAGAAAATTTCAAAACTTTGATAACTGATCCATCATCAATCACATTTTAAAATATTATTTGCGCGTTTTCTTCTATATAACATTGATAACTGATCCATCATCAATCACATTTTAAAATATTATTTGCGCGTTTTCTTCTATATAACATTGATAACTGATCCATCATCAATCACATTTTCAAATATTATTTGCGCGTTTTCTTCTATATAACATACTCCTGTCTTATATTTTCCGAGATATAGCAACTCTCCCGGAAACCTGGGCGCGGTCAGTGGATGGATGGGTGACCGCTCGACCGTTGGAGGCTGACCGTGACCGTGGTTCGGATTCCACGTGAAACTGTGGGTCCCTTCCCTTCTTTCCTTACTATGTTGTAGGGTTTAACTCGCCCGGGGTGGTACCACCGCACTGAATGAAAGGTCGGTTGAAACGGCTATGTAAATAGTTCGTGTTTTCCGTCCAGTTCGATGTAGCCGGCAACCGGAGGGAAGCGCTGATATGGCACCTAGTTCACCAAGGTGTTATATAATAATATAAAAAATAATACATATATATAAAAAAAGCCGCCAAGTTCGAGTCTGGTTCACGCACCGAGGGTTCCGTACTACCACACAATATGTTTGTGTTATGTGTTTACCAAAATAGTTATGTTTTCGATAACAACGAAACGCAGTGCATAATGTTTTTTCGTACAAGAGTCGTGACTCGGAGCCTCAGATCGGAGAATATATGTGGCTAGATGTGCGATCACGCGAGCGCGCGACGACGCGACACGGCCAAATCTGGCCATAGGATAGATGATGTCGACAAAATAGCGCGCTCTCATTGGCTGTAGATGTGATCGCTGAGTGGTTGCGAAGTGCTGTGTGTGCGCGCGCATGCTGTACTGTACATCAGTTGATTGGTAGGAATGTTTTGCGGCACACCATGTTCCCATACAGAACACTCTATGGCTCATCTACGATTAAAACTCTGATCTGTGTTCGAGCCCATTGTAAATTGTGGAATATTTTCCTTAAATGTTTAATTATTATTAATTTATTTATTCGTGCATTAGTCGTTGGATACAATAGGTACGTGCACGGTATAAATATCGATGATGTCATACCATATATGTAGGACTATTGACGATAGTGCGTCGTTCGTACCATAACGGTAAGGAGTTTGTCCACGGCCGCCAGTTACTCGTTAACATAATTATTACTTGGCGTTAATTATTCATTTATACGTATAGTAACACTTCCTGAAACCTACCAAACATTCGATGTTTGAATCTGGATTCGAAGCTATGTAGAAACAAATCGATACGACACAATGCGAAGTAGGCGATTTACAATTCAATTTTCACTCTGCCTCAACGGTCCAACTATCACGCTATCGCCCATCAAGTTGACCACGCGCGGGTGTGCTTAATGTTTACGATCGCACGTCGATCCATTGCACCACCGAACTACCGAATTTGACAACTTGATCCGTCCCGCACAGCCTGGATACGGAAAGTATCTGGTAATATAGAGCTCTGAAGCTGAACGCAGCTATTGACGCGCGAGTCTCCGCCGCGCCCCTCCGCCGCCGCCTCCGGCACGTGGTCGTGCGGTCGGGAGGCTCGTGAGTGTCGAGGAAGTGAGCAGGGGGGAAACGCGTCGCGTGCGTGCGATGCGAACGTATCGAAAGTGAGTCGCTATCGCTACACTAGTCGCGAGCAACGCGCGCCAGTTAGCGGGAGCGCGCGGGGCGACAGCAGCAGCGTCACTGCTCAGTGGAGCGGCCGATGCGTGCGGTGTCGTTGACCCCGCCGCAGTATTGTTTTATAAGGAGCGCGTCGTCGTCGTCGGGAGCAGTGCTGACTGGCAAACTGGCAACACCAGATCTCTACCTGCCTGCCCGCGACCGCCGACTCCCTGCCGCATGCCATCCGTCGGGCGCGCGCGCGCGCGACCTCGACACGCTCGAATAATCGCGCGCGGTAGGCCGCGGAGACACGGCACACCGCACAACCTTACGCGAGTGCGCTTGCTGCCGAAAACCGTCACCCAAACGTATTCTCCCAGCAACCCCTTTGGGGTGCATTTAGGAAAGATTTTTTTCTTATTGCTTCCAAACTGGGTGGCTGTGCCCGAGGTCGAAGCCTCAGGCGCAGCCAATTTCACCCCCGAGGAGGTGCCAGTCCGGCTTGGAGGTGGACTAATGTCGCTGGGGAAAGGCTATTTACCTGCGATTTGAAGGTCCGTGGATTGTAGGAGTGGGGAAAGATATTCCCCGGAAGCCCGTTCCACGACTTTGCAGTGCGGCACAAGAACTATTTAGAGAATCGTGCAGTTCGAGGAACCACTTCTTGTGCCAGCAGAAAAGTAGTATAAAAGACTCAATTCTTGAATTCTATGTGTAGATGTCGCTAACGCCTGAAAATTATATCTTAACAAAATCTAAGTGAGGCTGGTTGGTTGACTTGGAGATAAAAACATGTTCCAAGAGTTTATCCGGACTCGAATAAAGGTTTACCCTTAGCTGGGAAAGCCTTTTATTTTTTTACTGGCGGCGCCGGCGGCGGAGCGGCGGGGCGCCGGCTGCGGGATGTGGGTCAGGCTCGGAGTCGGCGTCTAGGTCGGGGACGCGAGGCGTGTGAACCCGCCTTTATATCCGGGATCTTCTTCAACCGTGCGATTGGAGCGGTGCGTTCGGAAGGTTTCAAGGAATTGTGGTCGTTTTCGGTTCCACTATTAATTGAAGTGCCATGCTTATATCCCTTAAAAAATGGGAAGAGATATCCTTTTAGGGATTTATACGTAACTAAATGATGTTTGAGAGGTGATTTGTTGTACATTTTTATGCCCGAAGATCATGTATATTTTATTATAAAAGCAGTGAACTTTTATTTATTGAATCCGAAGACTTTCCAAAGTGGAGAAATTCAACAAAATCACAATACACTAAAACATAAATTAAGAACAAATTAACGACTCTACCACCAAGTTCATCCGGTGTTATGGGCTGACATCACGGATATTGTAGGTGATGTAGCCAACCGTGTCAGTTTCCATAAAAAAAAAACGACTCTACCTCCGTGCGCATACGGGCTTATTTTCGCAACATCATGAACGTCAAGTGCCACCTATATGAGTTTGTATTATGCTTTGCGTCGTCTGGCGCGAGCGGCCGACGAAGCGCGGGGTCGCCGGTCGCGCGGAGCCGAAGCGCCCATTCACGTTTGACGCGACGCGCGCGCGTGTTTCCGCACGCGCGTGCGGTGTGACTCGCCGCCTCCGCGCGCCGCCGCCCCCGCGCGCCGCCGCCCCGGCCTACAAGCGCACGTGCCTTATTTATTTCTTTGGAGGGTGACATTTGATTGTATGGCACACATTGTGTATAACAGTATGGCCTTTTCGCATAATTGACCATTCCAATGACCATGGACTGTAATCTCGAATGGTATATTCAAAATTTTAATGTTTGCTTAGGATTCTGTCTGGTAAGCCAGATAGGTAGGATATTGCATCGACACAGAATTAAACTAAATCCAATAATAAACACTTGGTAACGATTTTTTTAAAGCATTTATTTTTACTTTTAAAACCAGCGCAGCCGTATTCATCTGGTATCTTCAAGATTTTAATGTTTGCTTAGGGTTCTGTCTGGTAAGGCAGATAGGACATTGCATCGACACAGAATTAAACTAAATCCAATAATAAACACTTGGTAACGATTTTTTTTAAGCATTTATTTTTACTTTTAAAACCAGCACAGCCGTATTCATCTACATCACCTGGAACTAAACCTGCTCTTGAAGCTATCAGGTGCGAAAGATCGGGCGTCCTTGTCCGAATCTGGACGCGCGACAGAGATGGATGTCGTCTCGGTGGGCGCCAGCGATACCTCGCAAAACGTTTGGCCACCGCGCGCGACTCGGTCTCGCTCGCGAGCCCGCCCGGCTTCCCCGGCGGCGGCGCGACGCGGAGCTCTGTAGAGCCCCGGGAGCGAAGTGGGTCACAGGCGGCGCGCCGGCGACGTAGGTCGGGAGCGCTCTCGCGTTTACGACCCTCTCCCTCGCTTATACGAGTGTTTTGGTAGTACGGTTTTACAGCCGCGGCCGAGGTTGCCGACCCGCGCGATGCGGACGAAGGTCTCCTGCTGCGGGGCGCTTCTGCGGCGGTAGTTGTAGTGCAAAACCAATTAAACTTACATTCCATATATGTAATATGTATATGAACCGTTTTTTTTTAATGTTAAGCACGACATGTGGAGCCGAGCCACCGAGCGACGCCCATGGACATTCGGTCGCAAGGGGGGGCTGCGAATGCCATGTCGGCCCGACAGGTGCCCTTGAAGAACCCGAGACTATACTTGGGGGGAAATATGTGGACAGGGAGAGCGTTCCAGAGTTTACCGGTTCTGTGGAGGAAGGATAAGCGTATAGTCACTGTTTATAACGTGTTTTGTCTTCAGTTCCAGTCTTCAGACATAGTGTACGGGGAGTTACAGTTATCATCCCTTTATCACTAACGAAGAACGTTGTTCACACGCAGACAGAGGGTCCCGTAGCCATAGGTATGGAAGTAAAATTTTCCGTCATAAAAAACTCATTGGTGCATGTCGACCGGATTCGAACGTCCGACGCTGAGATCAAGAGTCTAAGTCGACACCGCTCCGACCATCCGCCGCTAAAGATTGGCCATCAAGAGTACTCAGCAAGCGCACACAGCACTCAGCTATTGCATGTCGACCTCTAGAGCCGATGAGAGCGCGCAAAGGGGTCGAAATCATCTGCCATAAGCGATAAATCTCCGTATAATGCAAAGACGCAGCAGATGCTCTATTACCCATCTAGCCATTATACGGAACTCTCTCGGAACATCCATTTGTTGTTGACTTGACACCCAACTTCTGTGAACGCAGCGCTATTCGAAATCACCCTGTGTCATGCGGCGAAAATATTGAACTGTCTTTAAGTAAGTTACTATATGTATTTATACCATCTATACACTATACTATATACTATACTATATATACTATAAACCTGGGAATCTTCAAAAGGCGTGTTAATAAATTCGACTATAACCTTTTTTCCTATTCCTTCCGCCTTATAACCGGCATGGCGTCTCTCGGAGCGTGTTTTAGCGAGGAGTGGTGTTATTGGCTGTGTCTGTTCTTCCATTGGAGTTTTGGGCCATCCGTGCCGGCTGTTTGTAAAGACAAAATAAAGCGAAACTACGAGCAAAGGCTAATTACGAGCGTTTTGAAATTTCTTGAATACAATCGCCCCGGCTTGTTGATGTCGGCGGAGAGAGGTTGCGTGCCGAGGCACCATCGTGTGAGTCGGCTAACTGCCGCGCCGCCCTATGATATGCGGCTAGCTCCACGGAGGAGACTGTAGAGAGTAGTTTTTAAGCAAACTGGGTACATCGCCACCAACTGTGTGCGTATTTCATCGATGTGAACGTGCGTAACATTACATATTAAGTCGTGTCCGCGGATTGGTCGCGACCCAGCGCACGTAGAGTTAAATGGCGCGCATTCTGTGGACTTCGAAGTCTTACCTCCCCCCGCTATGGACTCCCCGCACTGTCGATATATGTTTAGCTAGAAATTATAGCTAGCAACAACTCCTCTGCACTGTCTCCTCCGTGGGCTAGCTCAATCTATGTGCTCCTCCGATACTTACACTAGCTAGTTCATTTATCGATTTTAAAAGCTTTTCTATGTCAACTTCCACGTGAATGTGGCCAGTACTAGATATCAATCATGCGATTGTTGCCGAGAATGCTCGAACTATCGCGCGATTGAATTTCTGAGGAAAGTATTTACTTCCCTCGCTGTGACTTAGTTATATTGATTTGAACTTTTGTTAGCATAGGTAGCTCGGTGGTGCAATGCGTCGGCATTCCTTCCTCAATGTTAAGCACACCAGGCGCGGTCCGACTTTGAATGGATGACCGTCCGGCTGTTGAGGTTTGGCGTGGTTCGTATTCCACGTAAAGCTGTAGGTTTTTTCGCTTACCTTACTAGATTTTTTTAAGACCACGCTGTGCCCAACAGTCAGTCGAATTAAGACAGACATCCAATAACACATCTCGCGAAACCACACTCAGTGAGGCGCCATGCCACTATAGGCCTCCTTCAGTGCAGTTTATTTATTTAGAAATAAGTATTACGAAAATCATTCAACGCAGAGAAAGAACTCAGAAGAAAGAAGAAGAAAAGAACTCAGTAAAAATGTTTTTAGACGTCTTTGTTCGTCCAGTGGTGCCGTGACCAGGATACCAAATCGACTTAATGTTCTTTCGTCTAATACATGCACCGTTAGGCATCGTGTGCTCCGTGAGTGCGATGTCGTTGCAGAGCGGGGCGGCCCGCGTTAATATCCCGTCGTGAATAATATAGGTGTGCGAATGTGAACGTCGGCCGCGTCATTAGAGAGATGTGAATATTTTAACAAGTGCAGCGCCCGGAGAAGTCGCCGCCGCCGCCGGCGCTCGCCGCTACGCTTCCCATGGCACCCCTGCGAAATACCGGGATCCTCCATTTTGTTGTTGAGTTGTGATTTGACAGAGCACCGGTTCAAAAAACATTAATTTTGTTTTTTTTTTTTTTGTTTTATGGAAGCTGACACGGCTGGCTTCTTCATCTACTACATCCGTGTTGTCAGCCCATAACACCTTGGTGAACTACGTGCCGTGTCAGTGCTTCACTTCGGTCGTGCCGGCTACACTGAGCTGGACGGAAAACACGAACTATTTAAATAGCCGTTTCAGCCGAACTTTCATTCAGTGCGGTGGTATCAACCCGGGCGGGTTCAACCCTACCACCTAGTAAACTTGATGTTTTGACGGGCGAATTTAAGCCCAACAATTTAACTCTTTATAGTGCAGTAACCAGACAGGTCCCTATATTCCGACGCCATAAATAGGTCTCATGAATTTTATGCGAGAAAGAAAAGAGCGATCTTGAAATTACACCATAAATCACTTCGACCCCCGAATATGCGGACCGGAAGCACTGTCGCCTACTAGGTGTGTCGCAATGTGGCTGGAGTGGGAGATGCCCGGGTCGCGGCGGCGCTCCCAAATGTCGCACTCCACAGAGAATAGTCATATCCTATCGATTTGTTAAGATGTGCTCATTCCGCCCGCGCCCGCCGCCCGCTCACCCGCCGCACCCCCGCACGCCGGTGGGTGGCGGGGGTGGCTGGTCGGAGGGAGCGCGGCTCGCATCACCGCTCTTCGACCGCCGCCTTGTTTGCAACCCCGCGCCGGCCGCACCCCGCCCCCATCGCGCCGCGCGCCGCATTGCATGCACCACGCAGCTCGCTCAGCGGGGAGCGGGGTAGCGACGAGACGTGCGACCGTGCATTGCCGCACCAGAGTTAAATAGATGCGCCGCCGCCGTGTTCACACCTGCACACACTGCACGGCCTCTCTCGCGCTCGCACACACGCCGGCTGATTGATCTAGAACGGAACGAGCCTCAGACACGGGAGGGAACGAGAGCTCTAGCCCGACTTTGATGGAGATTCGCGGGCGTGTGGGCGGCGCGGGATGGTGCCCCCCCCCCCCCCCCCCCCCACCCCCCCACCCCCAAACGATGCATTTTGACCGCACTCGCGACAGTCGTAAGGTTCAAAGTTGTGCTGTCGTCGCATGGCATACCGTCCCTGACATTACGCTATGGCGGATTAACACCTAGCTAAAGGATATGCGGACCAAACGGCGTATTTCGTCGTAATTCTAAATCTAAACGTGTGGTCTCTGTTGCGGTGTTTAAGCTGTTCATTTTCAGATATTTCTGTGCGGAACCTAATATGGCTGGCTGCATCATCTACTAATACCCGTGATGTCAACCAATAACAACTTGGTGAACTAGGTGCCGTGACACTTCTTCCCTTTGGTCGTACCGACTGGCTAAACTTTACTCGAAGGAAAACACGAACGCAGCTTCTTCGAACATTCTTTCATTCGATGCGGTGATAGGTGGGTTTAACCCTACCGCTTAAGAAGAAAAGAGGCCTACAGTTTTACGTGGAATCCTAACCACGACCAGCCTAAACGGTCGAGCGGTCACCCATCCAATTTTGGAACGCTCTGCCTGTCGGTATATTTCCTCCCAAGTATAGTCCCCTTCAAGAGAGGCATACAAAGGCACCTGACATCTCGACGTGGCATTCGCAATCGCTGCAAACCGAATGTTCGTGGGCACCGTTAGCACTTTGTACGAATGTGTGGATCTGTTCCAAATATCGCCCTTCGTTCTTTTCCTTCCACAACCTGGAAGCCACCGTTCATGCACTTTCTGACCGCCAGCGAACATTCCTTCGTACAGTTTACTGAGTGTCGAGTGTCGAGGGAACGTACGAAGAGTCAGGAAGTCCTTAGGCTTGGTGTTGCAACTTCCACTTAGTGTGAGACACAGATTCCTCATAAGAAATCTGACACATAATGTTATACCTAGCCCTGAGTGGAATTTGAATTAGCTGCCATTTATAGTCTTAACTATTTTAAGTTGTATAAAGAGAGAGATTTGTGCTAATGTGAACATTGTCGTTGTTTGCAGTGGCGCAGTCGGAGGACTCTCCGGTCGCAATGAAGCTGAAGAAGATGTGGCTGAAGACGCCGGTCGGCGAGGAGCAGGCCGCGTCGGCCGCGCTCGACCCCGCGATACCAGACAGTGAGTACATACGCCATACATAACATCACTTACCAAGTGTAGCTGAAGGGCACACGCCTCCGGTATGGCACCTTTTCGGAGGTGATATTGCCCTGTCGGACGGAGCGTGTGCTATGGTCCCCCCTGATTTCTCTTTGAATTACTGGCTATGCCGGACTAGAGGAAAATACAACAGAGACTGCTATACGGTGGCCTTTCGTCCAGTACGGGGGTATCAACTCAAACCAACCGAGTCGACTACAACTTGAGCCTACTTAAAGTTCGGCCGCTGAGAGAATGAGTTCCTGAAGTCTCTCAGTTGGCCACAGTGATGCAAGTCTGGATTGTCTAAAAAGTAACACAAGCTTGTCAAAATAGTACGAAACCGTATAAACAATGGAAAATGTTCATAATTATCTTATTAGTTCGATCGAACTTGCAGTTGCAGGAGTGAGTAATAAAAACTTGTAAAATGAATGAGTGATGAAATGACCAACTGACTGACGTCAGGAACGCATTCTCTCAGCGGCCGAACGATACTAAGGAGGAGCAAGGGAATTCGAATGATTTTATTATTTCTAATAAGAACTCAATAATATGGTGGTCGTACGGACGTCTCTTCAGCCTGAATACAGTGGAGTGGCTATATAGATAAAATTTCTAATATGACATGCGTTGCCACGCCAGTGCGTGAGTTACGAGGGATGCATGACTTTATAGTCCACCAACACCCACCAGTCAACTCCACGTGGGCTGGTTCGCTCGCGACCACTCCGCGGACACGACTGATGCAATGTCATTATGTCACGTTCACATCGATGTCATTATGCACCCAGTTTATGGTGATGTACCCAGTTTGTAAACCTCCTCCGCGGTACTTAGCAACCAACACGTTCGCGTCCGACCACGACGACAGATCCCGAAGGACTGAGAGAGCGGAGTCGATTTGCTCTCGATCATTGTTCTAATTTCTTTCTAATCAAATACTACTCGACATGGTGGTCGTACGGGTGATGTCGTCGGGCCGAATGACGAGATTCACACGATTACGGAATGAGTGACCTTGCGAGATTTTGAAGAATCTTTTTTTTTTAAGTCTTTGTGACCACATCGGTTGTAGATTGTTTTGTGAAATCGGGTAAATTTTGAACGATTTTAACCCCAATGCGCGATCTCATAGTTCACCCTTTCAAGTAGGTATATTGGGGACCTGGCGCGTCTCTATGTGACTAGTCGGCGTCGTCGTCGCCCGCCGCGTCGCCACCGCCGCCACGCGATCCGATACAGAGATAACCGGCTCGAGGAAGTAATCGACACCGCAGTCTCATTGTTTCCTTCTCCTGCGTCCGCCCACCACTCGACTCCACCTCTTCCATAGGCGAACCTGCACGAACCGCGACATGGCCGATGGATGGTATTCGATAGACTTAGAATTGGAACGAACGATTTTTTTGTTTTTATTATCAATATCAATACTAATAATAAATCTGTAGGGGATTGTCATGGAGTAAGTTACTTTGTTTTATGAGATACTGCGCTTGTAGAATCTATGTATGATACTAAAAGTAAATTGAAAATTTTGAGAAATATTTTCTGATGTATTACATCATAACTCTTAAACCGATCATCCGAGTACAAGCACGTTTAACTATACGTGACACAGGTAGGCTAAATAAAATTCAGTTCCGGTTACGCTAAGAGGTGAAACAACTTATTGAACAACATCGCGTAAGAGATGCCGACGCCCAGACCACTCGGCCATCCTCCGCTTTGCCGAAATGCTCGTCGAAATATGAAAATGTCAACTTTAGGCTGTGGCAATAACGTGGAAAATCAATTGACAGTGGACAATATTAAATACCGAACATCTGGGACGGTAGTCCTCAGTCAGTACACGTCCTTGGGACGCGGCACGATACAGCGCCGTGCCACCCGTCTTGTTGCTTTTGTTGGTGATCCGAAACTTACAGATGGTCTGACGATTTGTACGTTCTCTTAGTTATCACGGGCGCTGTTCTGAGGAACTAGTATCTCTTATTCCCTGCCCCGGTCCTAACTCCGCACTCGACGCAGAAAGGCCCCACCATTTTGTTGTTGTCATTGGGCTTTTGAGAACCCATCACTTTCAAAATAGTTTATTTTTTAACTATCGCGCCGCTAGAGTATGGAACTATCTTCCGGCGATTGTGTTTTCAGAACCTTTAACCTGTGTGTCTTCAAACGTCGTAACAACAGACTAGACAGTCTAGCTAGGCACTTCACTGAGCGAAGTTTCGCGAGGAGAGGTGATTTTGGCTCCGTCAATTGTACCACTGGTCTGCCGGCACAGCCGCCCATATTGGTTTTTAATGTAATCTGTAACGGAAGATTGAACTCTACTGCCTCATCTTTAAATTTAATGTACGTACGTTGCTATGTCTGTAATATGAGGTAGATAGGTTTAGTACTAGCACGTCCCACGCTTATGCGTTGCGCGGTCATCGCATTGGCCATTGGCGTGAAATAATTGCCCGGATTTTGGCTTTCCGCACCCGCCGCCGCCGCCGTCGCTGCCGCGCCGCCACCGACCGATGCCGCGCCTATTTATAGATGCGCGAGTTTCGTGCACGTCTTTTTCTCCCATTCGCCTGCATAAATCAGGACGCGACAGCCGGACAATGGCGAGACACGAGCAGGCCTTCGCCCGTTTGCAAACCTAATGAGATCGAACTACTGGTGGTGGTGGCTAGCATTGAACTTGCTCGCATGGGAACCGACTTGTTAGCTTTGCCAGTCGGCCATAGATCTTCGCCAGTATTTCTCAAAACCAGTTTATGATGAACATTGCACATTGATAGATCGAATTCGCTTATCGTATTGTGGGACCTGAATTCGTTGGGCTACACCACCTTACTACACCCGTGATATAGGTGCCATGGCAGTGCTTCCATTGATCGTACCGGCCCTGAACTGGACGGAAACTAAGATTTCAAAAATAAATTTTCTGCTTAGGTGTCTATTTCGAAGACTACTTGGAATACGTTTTCTGATTGGTTTACCGATCCAAAAGTGGCCCCGGACATTCAAATGTTTGTACAATAGCTTGGTAAGTCCGAAATAGCAAATGCCGTTTTCCCACACATTGGCAGTGATGTTTTGTACATTTGCATATTTGCGCCAAAGTGTGGGACGGGGGTAAGAATGCTTCAAATTCGCGTGCGGAGCTCAGGGAGGGATGGCTCGGCCGGAACCGTACAGTCAGCGCGTACGTTCGTGGCCTCCGGCAGGAAAGCGAGAATGGAATGTATAGTGTTGTGTTGTGAATCAATCTCTGAAAGTAACGACATTTACGAAACCTCTTTTTTATTTATGACATTAAATTATTTATCTAATAAGGTTTTATTGCGTGGTTGAAGTACGAAGACAAAACAGGGATAATCGTTTAAAGATCTATCGGCCTCCGCCCGCAGAGGCCACAAACGTGCGCGCTAACAGTACGTGTGATCGTGTCCCGTACTCCCGTCCGGTGCGATCTGCAACTACTGCGAGTTCAGTGCAGTTTGCTCTCGCGTTACACTCCCGGTAATTTGATTGGGCCCCCACTGTCACCTCACCTATATGCGCCGCCGCTACCCTGACTCGCCCGATATCGATTAGAGACTCCGCCCCCCACCGCACCCCTCAACCCCCGCCACTAGGAGGAACTGGATCTCGTCACGCTGCCATTGTCCTCGCATTCGTTTCTGCGGCTGCGAGTTGTGCAACTACCTACATAGATCGTCCCGCGAAACTACCTTCTTGACTCAAGAAGGGTCTTGAGGGTTATGTTGGTTATGTCGGCCGTTTTGAGCCATTTGGCTTTCGGGAATTATAATATTGTGTATACAAGTTGTCTCCTAACAACAACGCCTTCGACTGGAATGACGGCGCGGCGTAGCGAATGGGCGCTTTCTCAATACAACGTCACGACCACGGCGCGGCACGGCAACGACCAAGATTCAACTTGCGCCAGCGTTGAGAAAAATAAATATAATTTTCCAAAATTGTGGAAAAAAACTTTGAATTGGCTATGATTAAGTATAAACATTTGTTCCACAATTCACCAAGGTGAATACTTCATACTTTAGAGTTAACGTTGCATGACATAATGTTGTGTTTTCACCGGTAAATTTTCGAAAAATATAAACTTCAGAAATATAACTCAAAGTATATTTTGATATCAATTCAATTCAATTTGATATCGATTGCCCACCCCATTGGGTGGTGTTGTTATAAATCTATATATCTGTGTAAAACAGCACGATAATATTGCGACAAATTTGGGAAAATAACATTCTTCTAATCTGGGCAACACTGCCAGACAGCATGTCGCTGTCACGGCGGCATATCGTTACCGTGGCCGTCCAGTGAGATAACTGTTCATACATTTTCATACATTTTTGTCTCCTGTGTGCCGTGACGTGGACGTGACGTTGCCGTTATCGTCTAGTCAGAAGGCAGCCTGTCGCGTGCTCGAGCCGGCGCGCGCGGCCGCCAGACGTAGTAATATGAACGTCGAGAGCTGGCAATTCTCTGGGCTTGCGCGTGTATCCAACTTGTAATATCTAACAAATGTTTTTATTGCTTCCGAACTGGGTGGCTGTGCCCGAGGTCGAAGCGTCAGGCGCAGCCAATTTCACCCCCGAGGGGGTGCCAGTCCGGCTTGGAGGTGGACTAATGTTGCTGGGGAAAGGCTAATGCGATTTGAAGATCCGTGGATTGTAGGAGTGGGGAAAGATATTCCCCGGTAGCCCGTTCCACGCCTTTGCAGTGCGGCACAAGAACGATTTAGAGAATCGTGCAGTTCGAAGAACTCTTCTGTCGATTACAAAGGGGTGTTCCTCGAGAATATATGTATACTAATTGATTAAGGTAGTTCATCATCATCTTAGGTCGTGTTTAGTTATTTTAACCGACTTAAAAAAAAAGGAGGAGGTTCTCAATTCGACTGTATTATTATTTTTTTTTTTTGTTAACTCAGAACTTTAGACTGGGTGAACCGATTTTGAAGATTCTTTTTTTATTTGAAAGCTGGTGCTTCCCGTGTGGTCCCATTTCAATTTGGTCAAGATCGGATTGGAAAGCGAGGCGAAATCGCGAGGCCGAAGGGCGAGCGATTCCGCCGAGTACATTAATAGCAAAAAATTACTAAATCATACATTTTTATAAATTTTGCATGTAATAAATATGACTACAGTTCTCTCTCATAGATTAGACGCCATCCAGTTTTTTGTCAAAAATAATACGTGAATAAGTTCGGCTTTTCTTCACAATATCTTTTTAGGTTTCCGTACCAGTAGCCAGGAAGCCAGTAGTATAGAAGTCAACCCGATGGACCTAAATTTTTACGTGAAATCCGAACCATGGATGTAGCAGTGGTATGCACCTATTTTTTTTTATATCGGAAAAAAGTAATTGGTACACGCGCCGCCGCCGGTTCGATTCGAACCTCGGACTTCTCGCAAGAGAAGCCGATGCCCAGACCACTCGGCCGCCCGCCGCCTTTAGTTCGAGAAGGTAATACAAAATAATAAGACTCGTGTGCGATGATATTTTGTAATTTGTTACCAACCAACAACGATATTTTGTTACCAACGTTTTTTTTATGTAAACCAACCTGGTTGGCTGTGTCGAGGGACCAATGGTACAGTCGACAAGAGCCAAAAACCCCTCTCCTCGCGAAGCCACGCTCAGAAGGTCGTCATGCCAGCAGATTTGCGGACTGTTGCTAGGCTGTCTAGCCCGTTGATACGACGTTTGAAGACAACCAGGTTCAAGGATTCGGGAAACACACTCGCCGGGAGACAGTTCCACACCCTAGCTAGCGGTGCGACAAAGAAACGATTTTTAAAACCGATGGGTTCTCAATCTCTGCGGTTTGGAGTTCGGTTTTAGTTTATTTAATTCCACAAAGAGAACCTACAATATACACATTACCTATGCGTTATACATTTTTGTGTTGGGTTCTATTTATTAATGGGTGGGATTTTCTTCGTGCAAATTGTGGGCCAATTTTCCAATTCAATGTGCGTTGCGTCAATTCAGAATTGAGTAAGTGTTGTGAATTTATGAAACGTCGTCGAGCTATCGCCGGGCTTGATCGGGGTTCCGCGGCAAGCCCCGTTGTTGGTTAGGTAGAAAGAATCTGACAATTTGTTCAACCTTTAGCTTTTTTTTTGACACGGTTGGCTACATCATCTACAACATCCGTGATGTCAGACCATAAACCGGGTGACCTAGGTGCCATGTCAGTGCTTCCCTTCGGTCGTGCCGGCTACACTGAACTGGACGGAAAACACAAACTATTAACATAGCCGTTTCGACCGACGTTTCATTCAGTGCGGTGGTGCCAACCCGGGTGGGATGAATCCTACCACCTAGTAAGGTAAGAAGGTAAGGGACCTACAGTTTTATGTGAAATCCGAACCACGGTCAGCCTCCAACGGTCGAACGATTACCCATCCAAGTACTGACCGCGCCCAGCGTTGATTAACAATCAATAGCGACAGTCGACTGTCTACACCACTGAGCTATCGAGGCTGACAAAGCTTTCATGGTCCCTTTGTTTTGTATTCTTTGGAAGCAATATTGCCGGCGATGACTGCTTGTTACTGCTCGCACGGTTTGCCGTCCAAAGTGTCCTCCTGCTGTAAGGAGGTCACTTTGGACGGCTCGTGCCTCATCCATAGTCCATACTTCGAGTAGGTACATTTGCTTTGTTGTGCGAGCCTCAATTGGGATACGGTGCTTTGAAGATGTCTGATGTCTTGGAATATTTTTCGCTTATGAATATTGGATGCCTGTGAGTAATGCGGGTGTACACATTTATTATGATGGCTTAATTGGCCGCGTTATTGTTTCAATTTGAATAAGTGGATGAGGCGAGCGTGCACGTGTATGTGTGTGTGGGTGTGGGGTGTGGGTGTGGGTGTGGTGTGGTGTGCTCGCGTAGAAGACTTGCGACTTGCGGGTCGGTATTGTCACTGCGGTGTTTCGCGGGCGGCAGATTTATTTGGACGTGACCCCACCGCACCGCCCACCTACCACCCCCGCGCCGCCCCCTCGCACCCCGGGGCGGCGCGGGGGTGGGAGCGCCCCCACCTCCCACCGCCCCTCCGCCGCCTCCTCCACACATTTGACTGGATCAATAAGTAAGCAAAGGATGCCCGAGTAGAAAAACCATACAGCCCTCCTGGGCGGGGGCAGTGCGGGGCGGCGGGGAGGCGCGGGGGCGGCGCGGCGGAGAGGGACACACGTAACCGACACGAGGCCCTCCACTAGCGAGCCGGGGGCGGCGGCGGGGGCTGTTCCTCGCGCCTCACTCCCCGCAGATTGGCATTTTCTCTCGCTGCCTACGCTTTAATTAGTTAGGTAGTGGCGCGTGCCGAGACGTCCCTAGCCCTTCTCCGCGATATCCTGTCGCCATCGACCTGGCCACTGCTCCTTGCGAGGCGCTCGCCGCGGCCTCCGGAGTGACGCGCCAAGAGGTCAGTTAGCCTGGTAGCGCCACCCCCGCTACGCGTCGAGCACGTGCCGGGCTATTTCACAAAACAAACCCCTTCAAGTGCCAAACACGAGAGCTTTGATGTCGACGGCAAAGTTGAAAAAAAGTGTGAAGCCCGGATCTGAACGCGAGGCCGGCTCTTTTTCAGATTTCATAAATGATTGTGAAGTCTAGCCGCAGATATAGACCGATCGATAGACCTCCGTTGTTCGCGCATCCTAACCTATCAGAAGTTAAGAATGCCGTATGGCATTAAACCCACCCTTTGTGTTTCATGTTTTCAATGGTGCTCAATTTAAGTAGGTTTTGATTTGATTTAGACCTCAGAGCACGCAATCAGAGATGTTAAGAATTAATTAGACGGTAGGTATTCCGGTGAGATGGGCGACTAAAGGCTTACCTTCATGAGCGTGACCCGAATAACGTCCTCGCTCGCGTCGTCGATTTTCTTCGTCCTCGCTCAGCGGCTCACTGTTGCCGGGGGCGACTCGGTGAGTCGGTCGCTCGCACACTACCCCCCGCCTCAGGCTCGTTCCGTTTAGCCATCAACCGGACACATTCGTTGCTACTTATCGGAAGCGTTTCCGCAAACGCAACGGCAATTGCAAACGCAACGTAGTGGCAAAACTGTTTTATCTGTTGTTCACGGTGCCCTTAATAATAGCTACTTGTATCGTTGATTTTGGTATTGTGGTTTTGTTACACAAAAGATAAAAGTCAAAGTTACTGAAAATTCTAAGAAATAATTTTAATGATTCTGGTATTCGAAAGCATAATATAAAATAAAACAAAATATTTATGTAGAAATCATCTCACAATTTATAGTCGAACTTCGATGAGTAATTAATTAAACTTTTTTTTTCTTTCAAGTTAAATACGAAAATTCCGACATTAGACATGCCATCGAAAAGCTCAAGACCTTACAACGAACTTCCGATATTGACGCGACTGTGTCCCTCGGGCTTGTATTTTGCGTGCAAATTTAGATGCGATGTAGGTGCGATTAGGTCGCATCAGGGCGGCCGCGCCCCGGTCTGTCGAGGAGACTGGAGAGCTGAGACTCCAGCCAGTATCGTGTGCGAGCAGCTTTATGTAGGCAAACACGAGGATATAATATGCGGGATCCAGCGAGACCTTGGACAATCCCGTCGGCGTCGGTGAGGTAGTGCGAAGAGTCTACGATGGTTCTGCTATTATAATTTATAATATACACTTTTTTTTATAATTCACTTTTCATTATAATTTATAATATACACAGTCACCTGACTGTATTACACACATACAATACCATCACGCTCCCGTACCTCTGCAGTGCACTGGAGGCTCACTCGCTCACTCCGCAGAAGATAAAGTTTTCTGCTCTCTTTTTTTTGCGGGGAATTCCCTCCTGGACGACGACGGGGGTGAGCTACTCCGATATTACGATATTACGCAAGTTGTTGATGTTTACACATAAAACACTTGCGTAATTATCGGAACAGTTCCTTGATCCATAGGATTCGCTCGAGGTATATTTTATTATATAAGGTCTAAGGGGTGTATGTGTATCAGATACTGATCACGTTCCCATACCAATATTTTTTTTACGACATAAAAACATACTTTTTAAGGTGAAATACTTCACGTATGAAATTTGAGGAGTGAGTAGGTTTTTTATATCGTAAAAAAATTCTGTGTGAACGTGATCAGTATCTGATACACATACAGTATACACCCCTTCCCTTGGCATATCGTTACCTACTATTGAAAGACCTTTTAGAAATCGCGACATGTGACGTAGAGCCACCCATAATGTTTCTAAGGACGCGCCGTACACTTCGTTTCGAAACGAAACTTGTGTTTCGAGTGAATTCGCCTTTCGCCAGCGACTCACTGCCCTAGGAATAAACCCGCTGTTCCAGAAGTTGGCATATTATAATGCTTTTGAATGTCAGAAAGGCAGTAAAAAGAGTCCGAATAGGTTGTGGTGGTTGGTGGTAGGAATTTTGGTGTTTCTTCACTCAGCCCCTCGTTAAGCGTGGGTTTTAACCCCCGACGCAAAAGGAGGGGTGTTGTAAGTTGGACGCCTCCTGTCTGTGTGTCTGTCTGTGGCATCGTATGTACCAAATTGATGGACCGATTTGGATGCGTTTTGCTGGTTTAATCGGGATTTGCTGGTCGGAGAAAGCTGGTTTAACCGGGAGGGTTCTTTCTTAGCTACATTATGTTCGTAATCAAGTAATAAGTAAATGTAAAATTAATAAAAAAATGACGTCTCACGGATTGTTTTTTTAAAGGTTGAAATAAAAGTAAATAAAAAAAATTACACCTTACCTTTAAAAAGTAATATGCAATATAAAAACTGCGCGGGTATTTTTACTTAGCGGTCCCCCGACTCCTTTATTAAGTAAGTAAACGGAAATTATTTTGGACTTTTTAAGGGTCGGGGATTTTTTAAATTAGTTATTTAACTTTTATGATCGTGGTTTTGGTTTTATTGCAATTAATTAGTATGGGAGTGTCCAGAACCAAATTCTAGCCTAGCTCGACTGCCGACTACGTATAATAAGGCGCACGCACGCACGCAACCTATGAATGGAGTAGTTCGCTGTAAATACTATGGAGTAGATATGTATGTACCGTGTGGGGCCGGTACTTTAAAAGAATAGCCCCACTGCATCTCTCCCCGTGTATGTCGTAAAAGGCGACTAAGGGATATGACTCTCTTATATTACTAGGTGGTAGGGTTTAACCCGCCCGGGTTGGGTACCACCGCACAGAATGAAAGGTCGGTCGAAACGGCTATGTAAATAGTTTGTGTTTTCCGTCCAGTTCAGTGTAGCCGGCACGACCGAAGGGAAGCGCTGACGTGGCACCAAGTTCATCCGGTGTTATGGGCTGACATCACGGTTGTTGTAGGTGATGTAGCCACCCGTGTCAGTTTCCATAAAAAAAAAAAAGATATGATTGATCCGGAGGCGATACTAAGGTTTGCGCAAACTGGGTACGATGTCCACCAACTAGGGGTATACGTCATTGAAGTGATTCTAATTAAATATTAAAAAAAAATAACTTTGTAATCTCCTCCCTGATTCCGTGAATCGTCGCTTGGCCGACTCTATCACTTCTCTATATCTGTGGCTCTATCATCGTGATCTGTGGCTCTATCATCGTGCCGCGCCACCGGGTTGTCTTCCGGGCTCTAGGATTGAACGTCCCCACGTTTTTATAACTTGTTCATTCGGCCAGAGAAGGATATAGGCAATCGGAACTTAGATAAAAATAAAGATTTCTTTCCGTTTTTAGGGTTACGTACCGTACGGGAGTCTACGCGGGCTCTCCTTCCGCCTGTCATACCTTTAAAGGTGTCCTAATCTTTTGAACCGTAATAGGTAGCCGCTTGAAATGTTCACATAATATGTGTTATTATGGCGGATATCCTAATAAATTAAAGGGGGTCCCCGCTCAGGAAACTTTTTTTTCAACGTTTTTTTGTTTGTTTTTGCTATATCGTAAAAACGGTAATACATACAAGCTGCAAACTAGGTGTTGTGTACGATGTAACCAAGTGCGTGTCGGACGAGACGACGCACAGTGAAGGGTTCCGTAGTCGGGAAGAATGTTTACTGTGTAACCGAAAATATCCCCTCAAAAACTACACGACATATCTTATTTAAACCAATTTTCGTTGAAAGTGTTTTTGAACTTCTACCACCTTAAATTTTTTCAGAATTCTTCACTGAAAAAAATTCTTGTGGGGGGTGGGGGTGGGGGACACTTTTTACGACTTTTCATAGAAGCGCATATCTCACCAAACTATAGACTTCAACAATAAAGTCATTTTGAAACTTCTTTATTATTGTTTAAAACCTCTATCTAACTATACACATCATACAGTGCAAACTTCTGTGCATTGCATTTTTATTTTCATCATTTACTTGTATGGTGTGCCACCCCAATTTTTTTTTATTTCACCTCACCATTGTATAGCGGTTCATAGAACACACCTTCCTTCCAAATTGTATATATATAGTGCCAATAGTCTCCGAGTAAAATGGCTGTGACATACGGACGGACGGGACAGGACGAAATATATATTCGTTTTTGCCATTTGTCTACGGAACCCTAAAAACTGGGCAATTACGCGGTGGCACGGAACCGAGTGCGGTGCGCGAGTCCTATTCGCACTTGTTTAAATGTTAACCTCAAGAAGACAATTACGTATTGATTGCCACAGTTTGTTGATATTAAGTAACGGTAACATTGTATGCCCTGCATACAAGATACAGTGTATCCTCTCAGCGCTCGTCACTCGTCACTGCAGTCTCATCTACTAGCAAAAACCTAGCACTTTGAAAATAGTTGGATCGATAGATATATAACAATTTAATATTTTATTATTCAAATTGTAAGCTACCAATATTCCCTTTTTATATTTTTATATATCTTTTGTACATACCTATACTTATATTGTTTTTTTTTTTTATGAACGAATACTTATAACAAAATATTGATTTGAGTTGAAACAACTATTAAAATAAATGTATATATAGATTCTGACATTTGCCCAAATAAGTGTTTTGAACGTTTTCTCGTAAACGTCAGAACATGTATGGTAGTTATTAATACAATGTTTATACTGAAATATGGCAATCCGTTATAGGTATCATCTATCCATCCAACACTTTGTAAAGTGCTAAACTCATAATAACCCTACCTTTTGGCTTCGCCGCCGTAGTCACCCAAAAATGAGTCTTTCTCATGACACCTTATTTTATTTCCTCAATTTAATATCATCGTAAATGTATCGGTTAACTTTTTATGCACTGTTTTTGTTTCCCTAGTTTTGCTTAAATTTTTTTTTTCTTATGGAAACTGACATGGTTGGCTACATCACCTACAACTTCCGTGATGTCAGCCCATAACACCGGGTGAACTAGGTGCCATGTCAGTGCTTCCCTTTATTTCATGTCGGCTAGACTGAAATGGACGAAAAACACACTTATTTTTCTGTTTATTTATATACTTACTCTTTGTTTTGTTACGCAAGTAGGTAATTGTTTTTTGTTCAATTAGTTTTTGCCTTTTGATCTTTAGCATATTATGTTTTTTTTATATATTTTGTAGTATAAGTATACAAGTGTTTTGGTGTGGTTTTATTTTATTTATTTATTTATTTACTTTATTAGAAAACACTACAGCATTTACATTTTCAACTACATACTGGTATTACATGCGCTAAGATACATGGCCATTCGGTGTTCCCCCTTTAGGTTCTTTAATACAGCGATATACCTAACAGTATACATACTTAAAATAACAAAAAAAATTAATTACATACTAAGTCATCAAATCATTTATTTGTATACATAAGTTGTTAATATTGTTCAGTTCATGTAAATGTTGTCATGCTGTGCTCACTGCCTTGGGGGTGTGCTACTATCTACTTATGTAAAGTTCTATTCGGTGTCGGTACCCTGTTCGTGGGCCAATAAAAAATTGAATAAATATATAAAATAAAAAACACTTGCGTCAAACGTCTCTACAGTTCCGCTCGCTTTTATACAAGGCCAAGAGAGATTCCGCAATTCCATCCTCTTGTTTCTTTTCGCTCCCAACGATGCCAATCGAAATAATTATCATAAAGTAAATCCCCCGCAATGGAACCCCTCTCGTCCGCCTCCCCCGCCGCGCGCGGCGGCCGGGGGGAGGGCGCGCGATAAATAGCAAAGCCAACCCCGTCGCCATTCCGTTGTTGGCAATCGAGGGCCGAAGGGTTGTCCGCTGTTCCGATGTCGATGTAGGTAGACGTAGATAATTCGCAGAATTATCTATGTCTATTTCTCTATTTACCTATTGTTTTATTTCTTTTTCACTGACCTTTACATGTGTTGTTCTGTATTTTATTATATTTTTCGGATAAGTTGCAACAAGTCCAGTGTTGTAAATAAAACAAAAACAGCTTTTTTAAAGTTTTATGCCCGATTTTCCTTTTAGATAGCAATACTGAACGGGGCAAAACTAAATGTTTTGACGAACAATACTTTGTATCAATGATTTTTTTTTTATGGAAACTGACACGGTTGTTTACATCACCTACAACATCCGTGATGTCACCCATAACACCGGGTGAACTAGGTAGGTGGCATGTCAGTGCTTCCCTTCATTTCATGTCGGCTATACTGAACTGGAAGGAAAACACTAACTATTTACATAGCCGTTTCGACTGACGTTTCGCTCAGTGCGGTGTTACCAACCCGGCAATGATATATTGTTAACAATGTGTGCACTTCCTGGCGAAATAAATAAACAGGACTACAGTGCAGCCGGCAAGGACCCAGCTATTCCTTCAATTTTGGCGTCTTCAAAAGGCGTTTGAAGTAAACAAGTTGTCCGACCTTATCGTTCACCTCATAGCCGGCATGGCGCCTCACTGAGCGTGGTTTCGCTTGGAGTGGTGTTATTGGCTGCGTCTGACTGTCTTCATTCGACTGGCCGTCGTCGTCGCGATGTGTCGGCTGGGAACAAGTCACCCATGCCAGTTCTCAAGAGCCATCTGTCAACCTTTACAGAAATAGCAGTATTTTTAATGAAAGTGACAAACAACTGCCCTTGACTTTGATTCATCATCATCAGCGTGTATCGGTCCACCGCTGGACACAGGCCTCTCCCAAGGCGCTCCACCAGACGCGCTCTTCGGCACTCCTCATTAATCCACTTCCGGCTATCTTTTTAGGTCGCCTGTCCAACTGCTGGCTAGCTGACTTTGGTTATGTATGACTACCGAACTGCTTAGGTACTTACTTACGTTGTAAGTGAACATTTGCGCGTGAACCCCTCTTATACAGACTCGTCTGTGGTATGCACGTGGGCCACCCAACTGTTTTTCCTCCCCTCGCGAAACCACGCTCGGCGACCTATCGTACCAGCACATTTGCGAAGTGTTGTAGGGCTGACCGGCCTGTTGATAAAGACGCTGAAGGACCCCACGATGAAGAATCAATCGGGAAGCACGCTGGACGGCAGACAGACAGACTGTTGTCTTCATTTGTTAACTTATGATGACAATAAACACATACTAACCTTCTAAGTCGCCTTCATTAAAGCTTTGTAGAGAGCGTCACCACAAACTGTAAACGCTATTTGAAAGTTGGTCACACTTGCCCAGTGCCAGTGGTCATTGAACACCGACCCACTGAGCGCAGCGGCGCGGAGCAACAAAGCATCTTTGGAATATAGAAACCGACCGACAACTGCGGCAAAAGTCGATATGGTGTGCAGAATGAAGCGGGGAGAGTCGAGGAGCGAGCGACCCCAGGGACGGCCAATCGAACGCGGCGCGGCGCGTTTCCCATGGTTACGTTTACGTTGCGATGATGCGCTTTCAGGGGATACAAGTACTGAGGGTATGCAAGTATTCAGACAGAGGACACGCTTATGTGTGGTCCCCCCCTTGGTTCAGTGGTCCGATGTCATTGAAGTTTAATTAATTAATTACATATATCTAGCAGCTTTCTGACTCGGTATGCCGGTAATCTTTACAAGATACATATTATTATGGAGTGACTAAAGCTTGCCAACATTTTATAGCCATTATCGAAATAATGAGTGCAAGCTCTGTTTTATAATTCAATCGATAACAATCTTCACTGAAACTTGTTGGCTACAACAATTGGTGTAAGGCCACGTCCACACACGCGGCGAAAACTGGCGGTATTCTCTTTTTCAGCGCGGCGTCGACTAGAGAACGTACGCACCTCCATAATTTCCTGCACTCTTCCCGGTTTTCAGCTGTACGCAACCACGGTCTGCCGCCCGCGATGTCCACGATGATGTCTTCTCATACTCTGTTTCCCTATCCACGGTCGCCGCCGCCGCCGCCGTACCGTCTCCGCCGGTGTAGGAGGTCCCTTCCCTTAACCCCTTACTAGGTGGTAGGCTCGAATTGTAGCCGACTGGGTTGGTACCACCGTACTGGATGTAAGATGGCCGCATATAGCAGCCTCGGTTGTGTTCTCCTCTAGTCCAGTATAGCCAGCAATCCAGTGAAGTCTCCGGTATGGCACCTACCTTCTCGGAGGTGATATTGGCTGGCTGGTCGGAGCATGTGCTTTGGCCCCTCCGACACAGCCACTCATACCGGATTACATAAAAAAAGGAGCCTAGCGGGAGAGGCATGTAAAGATTTTATTTTAAACCCTAAATTTATTTATAACTTAAAACAAAATCGAACGATCGCGTGTGGACAAAGAGCTCATCAGTTTTAAAACGAAGCTCGCTTCAATCAGGAAGTTGTCAATTCGCAAGGTATGTGTTCGTTTTGTTAGAGTCTTGTATACATTCGCCTTTACCTTACAGGCCTCCCCAGCCTCCTTGAGAATCGTCGGAACTCGGAACAGTACTCCCGCCCCGCCCCGCCTCCCTCCGCCGCCCTATACCCCGCTCCCCGGGATCGACGCACTCTCCCGGAATTAATTTAAATGATTCGCTTTAATATGTTTTGTTTTTCGCTTATTTTGACGCCATTTCGGTATGCGTGCTGTAGGTCTACCGGCGTTCACTCACTCGCCCGTGTGAGTGCGAGAAATGTGGCGAGAACGCTATAATGGCACCGGTGAAACAGGCGAGTGACGTCATTCTCGCACTCCCACATTTTACTCGCTAGAGCTGTCGATCTAGTCGATTATAGCCTTCTCTATATGTCCTTTCAAGACGACAAGGACGGAATACAGAATGCTATGAGTCGACACGGAGTCGATCTATCAAACAATTGGCACCGGGGTTTTTGACGTTTCTTTGACAGATAAACTCCCCGATATTTGCCGCTAAACTCGCAAGCTAAGGATCAACTTCTTGGCGTTCACTTCATGAGAAAACTGACGAAAACATCGAAATAAATTTATTAACTGAACAAAAATATTATAAAAGTATTTACAAATACATAATAAATACTGTAGAAAATATAGAAATGATAGGAAATAAAATTAAAGAAAATGCAGGACCCGGCATCCAAGCCAATAATTATTTTAAAAAAAAATTACAGCGGTTCGTAAACAAACAAGCAAACACGACATTCGCTTCGCGATGTTTTCTTTTGTGGTTTCTTTCTTTCTACGAAACATTTACGTAAGCGGCGGGCGGTCGGCGCGGTCTTGGCTTGGACTCTTTTGCTGGAATCCGGCCGACGTGCGTCGATGAGCTTACAGCAAGAACATCGGCGCGAACAAGCGAGGCTATCACTCAGCAGAATCCACTCGAGGAAACCGGCCGACACCAACAAAAGAAAGCCGACGCTATATCACCCAATTCCAAGGTATGTACTTACCTATTTCTTTTTATGTACCATGTGTTTATCTCTGAATTCTTTCTAGTACCTACCTACCTATGCACTCACCAATATTTATAAAGTACATAGGTACCTATGATAAATAGGTACTATAAACGATTATGGTAATAGATGTCACTTATCAACTTGAAATTTGTAAAATTGTAACCTCTTCTTTTTTGTCATCTGTGCGACAGAAGGTTGAAAAACTACAATAGCTTTGCATCAACCTCTACTTTCTATGCTGAATCAAATGTTGCTCTTAATTATTATTAACCAATTCTAGTGTACAGTACGCGGCGGTAAATAATGTGCATCATGCTTTGATGACTTTCTGGTTGTAGAGCATTGTCTCGGTCATACAGATACCTGCGAGTTATTGCGACAGAGACGACACTCTACAGCCGCACTGTCTAGTTTATCTCCAAAGAACATTGCGCATTATTTTAAATTGTATTTGCTAGATAATGACTGCCCTTCCATTTTATGCAAGTGATACTTACCAACGCACGGAGGGTCATAGGTATATACGCTTCCCATAAACGCTTCTCTCAACAATGAAGGTATTCTTATCTCTGGTAAAAAAAGTAAACAAAACAATAATAAGAATAAAATATTTTTATTTACACATACAATTTACACAAAAACCTAATTAGGTAAACTAAAGAACTAATTGAGCATCTTAATAATAAACGCTGAGCACATGCTGGCATTGATGTTGTGGAAGGACTTGGTGCTTGCAACCAGCAGATGGTAGTGTGCTGCACCAAACCCGAGGATGTGCTCCGTTTATGTAGGGAGGGTGTTCATTGTCCCAAGTGAGCCACTGCTGGGGTTTGTTGAAAACGCCCTCGGTTGTCCTGCAAATTAAAACAAAAAATATCTTTAAATTATATTGTTTTGATTAGCGTAGGTACTTAGATGTATTTGGATCACATTAGACCATTACATTGCTTGGACATTTAAGAACAGGTGCCAAGTGCGAGTTTAACTCGCGCACTGAGGGTTCCGTACTACCACACAACATATATTTTGTTATACACGGTGTTAACTTTTTTCGCGACATTTCAATTTTAATACCGAATATTAAACCATTTCGTATACTGATTATTTTGTGGTACTAAAAAATAAAATCTAAAATAGTTTTAAAAAATTTGCATATTTTCTTCAAAATTTTACCTCAGCGACAATTTCTCTTTGGAATGGCGGAGCCGCGCGCCTGCGACCGTGCGTACCCAGCTGACTGACAACGTGTCGCGCGCGCGCTAGCTGTTGTATCGTGTCGATATGAATGTGATTTTTTTGATTTATTTGAAAAATTACTCAGCTTTCGATTTTTTTGGTAATGCAGTGGGATTCCTATTATGAAATACCATGTTTTTATACCAAATATAGAAATTGAAAATTTTAAAACCAAAGCTAAAAAAAAATTACCCCCTTTTTCGGGCATCAGTATGTGACCCAAAACAACCCCCTTTCGGGAATGTTGCCTATTTAAGTTAACACCGTGTATATTTACCAAAATAATTGTGGTTTTGAAAATCAAGAAACGCGTAATTACAAAACTGAAAAAATATATAAAAATAATTTTTTTATGTGATATGTCCTATAAGGGTTCCGTTTTTTCCTCCAAAAAACTTTTGTTTAGTATTGAAATGGGAATTAGTTTATATGGTTACTGAATGTTTTTATTTAGTCTGAATTCATCGTACACCTTTATTATTTCTGTTAATCCCATGAATCTGCTCCCGGACTTAATGTAGTGACTGCTGCAACAGCCTGTATATATTATATAGCAATACTTACATTAAAACATTTTTTTTACCTGCAGAAACTGCCGCAGAAGCTCCAACTGTTGCCGCCGAAACTCCTCCTGAGACACCAGGCACCACTCTCTGAGGGCCATGTCCTGCCGCCTGTCTTCAGCGTGTACCCGCTCGTACTCCTCAATAACCTCGCGCATAGGCGGGTTGATTTGCACGAAGCTCACGAGGGGGGCGGCCAGCAGGCGTACCTTAATGGAAAAAAATAATTTAATTAGGCATCTATCTTTTTTAACTTTAAGACATAATGATGCAGATGATATATCTTTATGATTTATATTTATGATTTAACGTAAAACCATCCTAAGAAATGACAGATTGTAACAGTGAAAACAGTATGTAAATTAATAAAGTGGTTCTCAAGTTATAAGGATATTCATATATTATATAGACGTGCGTCGGCCCGTCGCAATTATAGCTCGGTACTTTATTGTGAAAAATTTTGCTTCTATGTTACCTACTTTACTTTTATTCAAGAGAGAGTAGTGTTGTTGAAAATAAAATTGATTAAAAAGAAATGTTTTCCTTGTTTTCTTCCCTAAAACTGCTGCTTGCATACTAGACGATAGCGTCGCGGCAGCGTTGAAAATAAAATTTATTAAAAAGAAATGTTTTCCTTGTTTTCTTCCCTAAAACTGCTGCTTGCATACTAGACGATAGCGTCGCGGCAGCGTTGAAAATAAAATTGATTAAAAAGAAATGTTTTCCTTGTTTTCTTCCCTAAAACTGCTGCTTGCATACTAGACGATAGCGTCGCGGCAGCGGTGTTTCGAGCATACCGTCACGGCATTGCATACATTTTTCCTGCCCTGCTGCACGTCACCGTCTAGATAGTGCATAAACAGTCGTTGGCTACATACATACAATGAAGTATGTAAACAACACTACAGTAAATAAATACCAATGTGATTTAAAATATGCTTACCGGTAGAGTGTTCACTATGACCTCGGAGTCCCCGAGTCCGAAGCCCCGTCCCAACACCGCCAGCATCCGCTCGTTCTATTGCTCCAGCAGAGCTACCGGTGCCGCCGGCCCACACCCGTTCCGTGGGCCTGCCGCCTGGCTCTACCGGCCAAGTTTTTTAAGTGAACTACTGTCTATTGTCCGTCCAATACTGAAAAAAAAGATGAACATATTTGTAAAATATTATATTAGTACGACCATTGTAATACGACTTATTAAGTTTGATGTTTGAAAGGAATTTGTGAATACATAAATATAACACACCTTGTGCTACTGTTGCCATGTTATGGCGCAGCCCCCCGATGCTTTGAGGCGCTCCGTTAGGCCCATCCAGAGGCGCGAGCATCGCATTCTCTCCCGACAGCCGGCCCCGCGCCAACTGCGGATTTTGTTCCATGAACTCCGCCATCACATCATATCTCTTTGCACCGCAGTTGGCCGGGAGCGGAGTGTGGATGAGGTGCCTGCACTTGGCTCATGTTGCGTTACACTCAAGTACGGTATTTATTGAAGAAAAATTGGTAAATTCTTCTGTTTTTTTTTTTTTTATTAAACATGACAGTTGATTGACTGACACTGGCACATGGTCTAGGTCGACATAGTCTATGCTAAGCACTCATTTGTATCAGTAAAAATGGTTAAAAGGTAGTAATTAATAATTTTTTTGGCATAAATGTTCACGAATTTCCATAAATTATAAATGCAACTTATAAATAATTAGATAACATAAGTTATTAATAAGTAATCGCAAGTAATCTAGGCCGTCTTATCTATGGTAGGTCGACACTCACTTGAACGCCGGTACCGATACAAATGACGCTAAAAGTGAGAAGGAGTACGAGTAAACTCCCTCGCATATTTCAAGCGAGAAATGCCGGTAGGGCCCCTGGTTGCTTTGCTGTCACACCGCGCCGCGCCGCGCCGCGCCGCCACCGTCGTATGAGAGTCGCTGTCGAACAATCTGCGCGCGGGGTTATTCTACATTAGCAAATCATCGCTACTAGCAATCTCTCATGATCCGCCTCGCTCGCTCCAACCGACTTCTCAATGCGTCTGGTGAGACAAGGCTGTGGCTACCGCTGTATTTTTTTTATTGCGATAATCGTTATGAAAATAGACAGGCTCGTCCCGCCCGCCAAACCTTGGCCAAGCAACCAACCGAGTTGGTCGAATTCTACGAGCTTGGACGGAACGAATTTGGCAGAAATTTAAAACACAACTTCACCGATAGTTTTTATGGCACTAGCAGCAATGTGTTGTGTTGTGTGATTGTGTGTGAGACCCAACTGCTTTCAACTGGTGGCGAACCGCTCGAAAGCTTTTGACCAAGTTTAGGTTATATCATTTGAGCCGCCCGGCCGCCCACTGTATGGGCACATACAAGTATGTAGGTGCATTTGCAATATCTTTGCCTTTACATATTAGATATATATAACCTATGCACGGTTTCGGTTTTAAATTAACGCATAATTCATATCCAAATTAACTTGCCGCACCAACATGCTGTACCTACTGTTGTAAGAACAGGAAACACTGAATTTTTACTAGCCGCGCGCCGCCGAGATAAGAGTAAGTTTAGTGATGAATGTGTTAATAGGTATTTATTATTTAGAACCATTTGAAGTTTCCATCGCTCTGTTCGCCATAGGAACCGGAGGCGCAGGTCGGCCGGGTCACTAATGTACAACAATGTGGCGCAACGTACATTGTACGAGTCGGTAAATAAACAAGTAAATAGTTACTGTTAAATATCCTACCCAATGGGCGAACGGTACGTGCTATTGTCCATCGGCGCGTGGCGCCGCGCGTCGTCGTCGTCGTCGTCGCGTCGTCTCACCGCGCGGCGCGCGCGCGTCTGTCTGTCTGTTTGTATGTCTGTCTGTGCACGCAGCTCTATTAGCGCATGTGTGCGGGGGACGCCGCGCGCCGCGTCTTTATGTCCGCTAAGTACAATAAGCAGTCAAATATTGGAACTCCAGTTCACACCGGTCGCCAAATATGACACGCACACAGCGCCGGCCGCCGCAGCGGAGCGGGGCGCCGCGATGTTTGAATTTGGAATCTACGTTCGAAAATGCAGCCATTGCTTTTCTCGCCAATCGGATTCTTGTGAAAATTAATGCTGAATGAGTCCTGTATTTTACGATCTGCTAAATTGGAGTACCTAATCGTATAATATAGCGCTGCTCCTAATCTCGATTTTATATTATAATTATAGCTTTGGCCTGCGGCTTCGCTCGCGTGAAATTCGTATTTAAAAATAAGAAAGTACTACCTTTATTTCGGCGCGCGGAACAATTCGATTTGTAGGAGAGCAACACAGAGGTGTCTGTCGTGTCGGTTTGCGGCACGAAATCGCGCACGACAGTTTCGGGTACAGCCCGAACACGGTGCGTGCAAGCCGAAATGTTCCGAGCACGATCGTGTTTCCGTGCTAGCTATGCCAGCCCGACGCCCGGTCGACACGATAAGCACGAACCGTGTTGACGGCATGCTGATGTGATTATGCGCGCGCGCACCTACAAGAATTTAGGATTTCTTTATTTATTTCTTACTTATACAATGTCAGCCCAACGCAAAATTTTTCCTATAATTAGGAATAAGATGTCAAAGAAACAAAAGAAACTCTTTTGTTTTCTTGTTTCCTTATCCCTTAGTCGCCTTTTACGACATGCACGGGTAGAGATGCAGTGGGGTTATTATTTTTAAGTACCGGCCCCACACGGTAATACAATATCATTGCTAAATCATGGCCCAGGCCCACTTGTGGCATAATAACTTCCGTCTCGTGTACAGCGGGCTGGCTCGTGTCGTGCGTGACACGAACACGAAACGGGCCAGCTAGGCTGAGCCGAGTTTAACCGAGCACGCGCGGCGTCGTACACGGGGCGCGCACGCTCGCTTGATTCCTGTGCACCGGGCTGCGTTCGTGTCCAACTCGACACGATACGACAGGTCTGGAGCAACATCTTAGCGTAATTTTATTAGCCTATCCTGTGTCCCGAAATGTGCTTTTACTAAGTTTCATCGAATTCGGATGATCGGTTCAAGAGTTATGGATGAACATACATACATACATACATACGGAAGAGATTTTAAAAAATCGTCAATTTAGTATTAGTATCATACAGACGCAGTATCTCATAAAATAAAGTAACTTAGTACCTATTGATTTTGTGTGTGTGTGTTTTTTTTTTTACTTCAGCCGATTCCGTTGGTTCTCAGTCTATTGGTCACTTCACTCCTAAGAGCAACTGAGAGCCTGAAAAATCAAACTTCTCCAAATTGTTCAGAGTTTGGTTGGGTTAAACACGCGTGAATTAAAAAAACTGATTAGGTACCTACTTACTGTTTAGAGAGAGTTCTGCGATTTTATATTTTCAAGTTGGGAATTGGGACGAAACATTTAATATCACATCTATCTACTAAAGTATGCGTGGTCCTAATTACATATTCAGACAATTATTTTCCGTTCAAATACGAATACCGTGAATGTGAGGAAAACCTATGAATTTTATTGTAGAATACCTACTCTGTGATAATTATATGAATTCGGCCGCGCGTGTCAGTATCGATCGATCCTCTCGGAATAGCCTGGCCGGCCTATAAGCCAGTGAGTCGGAAGAAATTCTGCGGCACGACAACAAACAAACGGAACGCCGCCGCCCCGCCGCGCCGACCCACCCTCTGCGGATATACACACACACCCCTCTCCGTCGCGTCGTCGCGTACGAAAAGCCGGGTCCAGACATGACGTGTCATTTGCCCGATCCGATCACCGTATCCGTACCGCCAACGCGTATCATGTTCGCATATGTGGACGGGTGGTGTGGTGATACGCGTATCCATGATACGCCGCTATGATACGGCCTGATCCATCGCGAGTCGGTTTTTGTCCGATCATCAAAGGTGATACGGATACGGTCATGACAATTCTTAAGCCGGGTCCAGACATGTGTCATTTGCCCGATCCGATCACCGTATCCGTATCGCCGACGCGTATCATGCATAATCGCATATGTGGACGGGTGGTGATACGCGTACCATGATACACGGTCTCGATACGCCGCTATGATCCATCGTGAGTCGGTTTTTGCCCGATCATCAAAGGTGATGCGGATACGGTCATGACAATTCTGAAGATACGGATGCGGAGCAAATCGAGGCGTCCACAACTACATAGATACGGGGCTTCTTGATACGTGATACGCTGATGCGGATACGATGATCGGAACGGGCAAATTATACATATCTGGACCCGGCTTATTGTGGTGTCATTTGCCCGATCCGATCACCGTATCCGTATCGCCGACGCGTATTATGATCGCATATGTGGACGGCTGGTGATACGCGTATCCATGATACACCGCTATGATACGGCCCGATCCATCGCGAGTCGGTTTTTGTCCGATCATCAAAGGTGATACGTCATGACAATTCTTAAGCCGGGTCCAGACATGTATCATTTGCCCGATCCGATCACCGTATCCGTATCGCCGACGCGTATCATGATCGCATATGTGGACGGGTGGTGATACGCGTATCCATGATACGCCGCTATGATACGGCCCGATCCATCGCGAGTCGGTTTTTGTCCGATCATCAAAGGTGATACGGATGTGGTCAAGAGTCATGCATGACAATTCTGAAGATACGGATACGGAGCAAATCGAGGCGTCCACAACTACATTTAGCTATAGGGCTTGATACGTGATACGGATACGATGATCGGATCGGGCATGTCTGGACCCGGCTTTAACGTCTGCACACCGCCGCGCCGCGCCGACCGCCCGCTCTCCATTACTTGGCTCTGTACATCTGCCTACGTGTATGATTTCTATTCAAACTCCATTCGAATTGAATGGCGACAGTGTAATACCTATTTGAAAGTTTTGGCTATTGTCGGAAGCCTTGATTAATGTTCGGTCCTAGGTGTATTGATTTGTGTATCCAAGGGACGTTCTGTACAGCGAGCTCGAGATTTATTAGTACGGCCATCAGTTGGTGAACTCGCTTCCCTCATCCCTCCTCCTCCAGTACGCGTTCGCCAAACTCGCCATATTCTTGAGGAACACCCCTGTCTGTGTATTCGACATACGAGTTCTTCGAACGGCGGCACGATTCTATTCTCTAAATCGTTCTTGTGTCGTGCTGCAAAGGTGTGGAATGGGACTCCTAAAATCTACGGATCAAATTGCGGGTTAATGGCCTTTCCCCAACATCCCTCGAACGGGCCAAAGTTTTTCCAACTTTTGACAAATTTCCAAAGTTCATCCTATTACAATCAACACTATTTTGTTTGTTATTGTTGTTATTCGGCGTGTACCAATGAGTTTTTTCTGACGAAAAAAAAATTCGTGCATACCTACACCTGCTGCTTCACCGTTCGGAACCGGTGTAAAACTGTAGGTCCCCCCTTCCCTTGCCTCTTACCAGGTGGTAGGCTCAAATTGTCGCCGACTGGGTTGGTACCACCGTACTGGATGTAAGACGGACAAATAGCAGCCTCGGTTGCGTGTTCTTCTAGTCCAGTATAGCCAGTGATCCAGGGAAGTCTCCGGTATGGCACCTATACCTTCTCGGAGGTGATATTGGCTGGTCGGAACAGGTGCTTTGGCCCCTCCGACTCAGCCACCAATACCGGATTACACAAAAAAAGTCTACTGGTCGCTTCGTACCTACTCCGGGCCCGGAGTCAGGCGTGATTGTGTGTTTCACACCGGGCGGCGCGGCGCCGCCGCGGCGGCGGCAGCGATGGCGGTTTTTTTGAATACTGAAATTGAATCGCGGCTTCCTGACGCCAAATGTATTTAACCGATCAAAGATGGCGCGTGCTCTCGGAAATCGGAACAAAGAATGCGAGAAAGCCCGGGGGTGGAGGGCGCGGGGTTTGGATATGCGGCGCGGGGGAGGGGGGGGGGTGGGAGCGGTGCGGGGCGGCAGCGACGCCGCGAGGGGCGAGGGGGGCGGCGTCGCACTCGCTCCACGCGGCAGGCTAGCTAGCAGGCAGGCAGGCAGGACACATCTCCTGCATCAATTTGTAGAAACCGCCACTTTAATTATGGGAAGCGAATAGGTGCTGTGTACGCCACGCAGCTAACGCGTGTCTGGACGCCGCCCCACCCCACCTCGCACCACCACCGCTCTCCAGACATAACCTACAATTACCGCATCCACTCGCCTATGCCATCATTACCTAAGCCGCGTGCACGCCACGCCGCGCGTTTAGCAGTTTTACCTACCTTCCCAACAACTAACCGCGCTCCATAGTTATCTCGGTGAAGCCGCTCTTCCTTATACTTAGTTTAAGTACGCGGGCACGATTTAGGATATTGCACTTGTATTGCACCAAAGAAAAGTCCCATTATGGCTCATACGGTATCAGTCTATAATCTTGGAGATGACAGCCAAAAAGGTGGTGCCACCTAGCAGTGAAGAGCATATGACTGTTCACCGAACATGTGTCGGTCGATGCAACACACTTGTCGAAGCGTGTCTTGCATTTGAAGTCTTTCAATACCACCACGCTACAGGCATTGGCGCGGCGGATTGCAGTTAGCGGTAGAGTGGACTACCTACTATTTTGCCCTACTAGCTATACTGTTTTCAGTAGAGTAGCCGTCCACACGCAAAAGTAGGTTGCTAGAGTAGAGTAGAAAGCACTACAATGAGCATCGCCCGCCGTTGTTCTGCAGTTAGAAACTCTTTAATAAATATTTCTGGTGTTTTGCTGGGGGAAATTGCTTTAGCTCTCGAAGAAGAACAGAACAAAAGGAAACGAATATGGACTCGAGGTTTTATCAAAAGAAGATAAACTTACGGAGCGTCTGCACTCCTTTTGAGAGAACTCGCTGAAGAAGATGCACAAGAGTTTAAATTGTGTTTGAGGATGACTCCTGATAAATTACCGAAACAAATTGAGCTGTGTTGTCGGCTGGACACGGCGAGCTACTATTTATTTTAGTCAAAACGTGTCCACAGTGGCCGGTAGAGTAGAGTAGGCGGGTGGTGGGGGAAAAAAGTAGTAGAGCTACTCTACCCTACCACCGTGCTATCCACTCTACTCTACCAAATTCTAGTACTCAACTCTACCGATTGCGTCTAAATTGGTAGAGTGTGGGTGCTATTTAGCACTACTACCTCTACCTCTACCCTACTAACTCTACCGCTAACTCTACTAATGTGAACTAGGCTTTACGCGCGACCGCGGCACGGGCGGCGGCGCCGACGCGTCACGCGAGCAGACAGCATCATACAAAACCTACATCACAATATGTAGGTAATTGCGGCTGGTTTAAGTGTGCCCCCTTACACTGCAAACAAACACTTTTAATCAAATAAAATAACGAAAAACAATAAACTAAATATAATGACAAAGCCAAACATTTACTTTATATTTATATAAAAACGAAGTTATGATAACCACAAAAATTAAATAAACAATACTAAATAAAAACCTTCTTAGAAACAAGCTTTCATTCAAGCTGTGTTCTCCTCTAGTCCAGTATAGCCAGCAATACAGGGAAGTCTCCGGTATGGCACCTACCTTCTCGGAGGTGATATTGGCTGCCGGCTGGTCGGAGCATTCGCTTTGGCCCCTCCGACTCAGCCACGCATACCGGATTAGATAAAAATAAATATAAAATACTTTGGGAAAGGCTGATGTAATGTGTTGTTTTATCTAGGTATGTTTGTTATATTGTATTTATTACCTAGCCATACTCTCGCGGAACACCCCTTTGTAATCGACAGAATAGTTCTTCGAACTGCACGATTCTCTAAATCGTTTTTGTGCCGCACTGCAAAGGTATGGAACGGGCTCCCAGGGAATATCTTCCCCCACTCCTACAATCCACGGATCTTCAAATCGCGATCTTCAATAGCCTTTCCCCAGCAACATTAGTCCACCTCCAAGCCGGACTGGCACCTCCTCGGGGGTGAAATTGGCTGAGCCTGAGGATGCGACCTCGGACAGAGCCACCAAGTTCGGTAGCAATAAAAAAAAAAGTCAGTTTATTCTTCAGTTTAGTATTAATTCAATTTTGTTGATCGTGATAATAGGTATACTTACTAAGTATTACTTAATTGTTTTATTGATGGAATAAATAAATATCTCAACCTCATAGAGTCTAAAAAAAATGTGTTGTCTGCATTGTCAACAGTCGCGATGGAGGAGGAGCCGCCTGAGCTGATGCGGAGCGCGAACTCGGCCGGCGCCGGCGTCGCGGGCGTCGTCGGCGTCGGCGTCGGCGCCGCGGCGGACAACAGCGACGGTCTCGCGCCCAAGCAGCGCCACCAGGCGAAGCACCGCGAGCTGTTCCTCTCGCGGCACGTGGAGACGCTGCCCGCGACGCACATCCGCGGCAAGTGCAGCGTCACGCTGCTCAACGAGACGGAGAGCCTACTAAGTTATCTCAATAAGGATGTGAGTATGTACCCGCTCCGCGCGCGCCGCCCCGCCAGTTTTTTTTGTTTTTTTTTATTGACAGCTCAACATTTTGTCAGCCACGATAGCTCTGTTGTGCAGAGAGTCAACTGTCGCTATTGAATGTTAAGCAACGCTGGGTGCGGTCAGTAATTGGATGGGTGACCGCTGACCGTTGGAGGCTGACCGAGGTTCGGATTCCTCGTAAAACTGTAGGTCCCTTCCCTCCCCTCCTTCCCTGTAGGTGGTAGGGTTTAACCCGCCCGGGTTGGTACCACCGCACTGAATGAAACGTCGGTCTAAACGGCTATGTAAATAGTTTGTGTTTTCCGACCAGTTCAGTGTAGCCGGCACGATCAAAGGGGGAAGCACTGACATGGCACCTAGTTCACCCGGTGTTATGGGCTGACATCACGGACGTTGTAGGTGATGTAGCCAACCGTGTCAGTTTCCATAAAAAAAAAACATGTGACGCCGAGCCACCCATAAGGTGTCTACCGACGCCCATGGACATTCGGTCGTACGCGGGGGTTGCGAATGCCATGCCGACCTGAAAGGTGCCCATTCACGCCCCTCTTGAAGGACCCGAGACTGTACTTGGGGGGAAATATATGGGCAGGGAGAGCGTTCCAGAGTTTACCGGCTCTGTAGAGGAAAGATCTGCAGAATCGATTGGTACGCATCGGCGGTAAACCCAGCGTGTAGGGATGCAATCCATGCCCAGTGCGCGTGGTGCGGAGGTGGAAAGGGGACGGCGGGATCGCATTAAACAGCTCCTCCGAGCACTCACCATGGAATAAGCGATAGAACACACTTAGGGAGCCGACATCCCTACGGTGTTGCAGTAGTTCTAAATCGCAGGACACTTCGCGGTCACCCACTAGTCGCACTCTACTCATGTTGTTGTTGTTGATGTGGTTTGGACTAATCCCGCTTGGTTGGGGAACTTCGTGCAAAACCCCGCGATCTCCAGCTACCCCAGCCAGCCTATGTCTTCCATGAAAGCCACAAGTCGACCGGGGTGTCTGCAGACCGCTGCAACGGAAGATGGAGAACGGAGAATGTCCTCCCTTCGTTGGTTGTCAAGCACACTGCACTCTGACAAAACATGCTCAAACAATTCGTCCAAACGCCCGCCTAAAGAATTTTCGGGTGCACTTTAAGTTGAACTTGCCCTGCTTTCTTCGTTTTTCATAGTCGGGTTTTATACAATGTTTATTTTTATTTAATTCATTTTAGTTTTAAATGATAAAGTGTAGTATATTTTTTGATGCCCCACTCGATGGGCTTTGGAGAAACTTTATTTTTACAGTTAATTTTTTTAATTTCAGTTAAAGACGTGGTACCCAGTATCACCCATGTAATTGGACAAACCGAATGATAGAATTATCATCAAAATCTGACAAGCCGTTAAGGAGTTTCAGTGATCCCAACAAACAAACATACATTTAGGCTAAATAACCCCCTAGCAGTCCATTTGTTTAATCGCTCTGAGGGGATCACACTGAATTAATGTGTATTTTCTTTTCTTTTGCAGGATGCATTTTTTTACTGTTTAGTATTTGATCCTACACAAAAGACTTTATTAGCAGATAAGGGTGAAATTCGCGTCGGGACTAGATATCAGACTGAAATGACTAATTTATTAAAAGAAGGTAACTATTCACACTTTTAATTACTTATGCATGCATAATAGATACATCTAAATGTAGTTTATTTAGTGTTAATTAAGACTAATGGCTGAATTTGCCACCTTTGGATAAAATGTAGCTGCCGGTGTCAGCTCCTGTCAAATGTATGAGAAATGTTACTTTAAGTCTGCGTAGGACGCTAGAAGACGCTAGGTTGTGTTTCATTTCTCAGAAAGTATTAACCTGAGCAAGGATATTACATTTCAGGTATATTCGCACCAAATTCATGATTATTTTTTTACTGTGGGGCCTGTACTTAAAAAGAATAGCCCCATTGCATCTCACCCCATGCATGTCGTAAAAGGCGACTAAGGGATAAGGACACTGTGCCGTGTTAAAGGGCGACAGGTTAGCCTCCTCTCACCTTGGCACGATCCTTCCATCGAGTCATGCCGCAGGTGGGTCTTCGTGACTTACTTGCTGCTTGATAGATATCTTGTCCTAATACATTGCTAAACGTGGTGGTCGGGGTTGTGCTGTAATTTATAAGAGTACTTGCTACACAACACCGATTACTCTGTTAAAATTAAGTTTGCTCAATAGAAAAAATCACAAAAATCTGTCTTATTTGCTCATCATCATCATCATCTGTCTGTATCGGTCCACTGCTGGACATAGGCCTCTCCCAAGGCACGCCACCACACGCGGTCTTCCGCACTTCTTTGTTTGCTCATATTTTTAATTATTTCTACTAATTGGTCTGCATTACAAAATCAAGAAATACATATTTACATTCACATAATGCTTATAAATTTATTCCAATATTTACAATTTACATTTTAAACATTATTTTAAATGTATTCCACCATTTCACTTGGCGTTAGCTGGGTCACTTTGTATGCCTCCAGTTGGTGATTTTTATGACTGATGATTAGGAACCAATAACGATAAATGTTTTGTTGCGTGTTATTACAGTTTGGATTGTGATTTCAGGTGAAGAGGACCCACGAAACTTAGAAGATGTAGAAACGTTAGTATGGACGCCGGAGCACGGGCTAACGGATAGGCAAATAGATCAGTTTCTGGTGGTGTCGCGGTCGGTCGGCACGTTCGCGCGCGCCCTCGACTGCTCCAGCAGCGTCAAGCAGCCCTCTCTCCACATGTCGGCAGCCGCCGCGAGCAGGGACATCACCCTCGTGAGTTGCACTTTATTTTTTTTATGTAAACCTACATGGGTGCCTGTGTCGAGGGACCAATGGCACAGTCGACAGAGCCAAAAACCCCTCTCCTCGCGAAACCACGCTCAGTGAGTGGCCATGCCAGCAGATATGCGGACTGTTGCTAGGCTGTCTATCCCGGTGATACGACGTTTGAAGACACTCCCGACAAGAAGAGGTTCTCTGAACGGGAAAATGTTGTCAACTAGGTCCGTCTTTTGCAAAGCCAACAACTACTCCTTGCACGACGAGCGCTTAAAAACCAATTTTGTGGGTGATTGTTCCTACATTTAGTTGCGCTATATTAAATATCGTCCGTTAAACCATAGATATATTCGAAAAATTCAAACCCATAACAACGCCATCTATCATTCATTATTTGACTTATTAAATATATGAACAATTTTATCTGAAGATGACAAAGGTCAATGGGCACCATCCGACCCAATTTGTGAAGGTTTGCCTACAGAAACCAAATTACTTTTAAATTAATAAGGTATATCCCACTTTTCATTTTAAGTCAAAATTATTTGAAAAAACCATGGGAATAAAATATAACAAGTGATTTAAAAGTTGAAACTCCACTACTTTATTGTATATGTCTTATTATCATAACTGTTTATATTTGTTACGAAACTAACTTATTAAAAATACCTACTTATAGTTTATACTTAATACCAACGCACAGTTGGTGCTATTTAGCTAAATTGTGTTATGACGTCGGTGAATTAAATATTACATACACATACAAATACCATACATTATGCGTTCTGATTAGATCATTACAACATCAAACTCCTTATTCTTACACTCATACCAATACTACTGTCATAAATAACGTACACTTACTCATTCTACTCCTTGCACTCTTTATCATTCTAACTATCGCTACACAGCACACTTACTTATTCTCAGGAAAGGCGATTTCAATAGTGAAATAGAAAAAGATATTGAAAACATCTCATCCATAAATTCGGTCATAGTAACACAACCCGAATGGTGTAACGAACACATATCAAATAAATCCAAGTTCAAAATGCTCTGCCAAAACATCAGAAGCATAAACAAAAATTTTGAAAACCTAACCGTACTCTTAAACCGAATGACCATTGATTTAGATGTTATCATACTAACAGAATGTTGGATTAACAACATTCATACATTTCAGCCAAAGCAGATAAGCGGATACAACGCATACTGTACAACCAGACACTTCAACAAAAGCGATGGGATAGTGGTGTATGTAAAAAACTCTCTTTCCGTACTTGTATCTGAGCCGAAAATTATGGATTCAAATTGTCTTAAATTGGAAGTAGGTAATAACACCTCAATTATAGCCATTTATAGACCACCCAGCTTTGCAAACACAGATAACTTCCTCGAATCTCTCAGTAATTTACTTCGTGCAAATAACTCCAAATCTGAAGTTATATTAGCAGGTGATATAAATATAGATATCTGCGAAGAAACTACAGATAACAGTGCTGAGTCATACCTATGTCTTCTTGCGGAACACGGACTCGTCGCGGCTATTACCAAACCTACAAGGGCAAATGCATGTCTTGACCACATAATGGTACGTAGTAAAGCCGAAGCTACCGCAATCATATGTCAAACGGCTATTACTGACCATTTTCCCGTATTAATATCAGTCGGCTCCAGTAATGAACATAAAGTAAATCAAAATAACAAACGTCTCGTAAAAATTATTAATTATGAATCTATACAAAAAACATTAGAAAACTACAGCTGGAATGATATTTTAGGGTGTCAAGATGTTGATGAAGCCGTCGAAAAGTTCACAGATATCTTACAGAAACTACAAAATCAACACACTGTCAACAAGATAGTACCCAGAAATAAAATAAACCTGAAAAGCTGGATCACACCTGGAGTTATTAAATGCATTGCTAAACGCGATCGCTTACACCTGCGTGCCAGGAAAAATAAGCATGACGTGGAACTACAAATTTACTATAAAAAGTACAGAAACATCTGTAACAGAGGCACTAGAGCGGCCAGAGAATTGTACTTGAAAGGGGATCTAGAAAAAAACGCAAATGACCCTAAAAGAACATGGCAAATCATAAAAGAAGCGGCATACCTTCCAGTGAAATCCAATACTGTACCGACTGACCTACTTAGTATATGTAGCGATCACCTCAGTTCAGTAAACTCAGTTAATGAATACTTCTGCTCAGTTGGCAGTAACTTAGCTACAAAAACACTAGATACCCTGAAAACATCAGAACATGATTTAGCCAAAAAAATCAAATGTTCTGCCAAGAACTCAAACTCTTTTTACTTGAAACCCACTGATTATAGTGAAATTTTCACTATCGTACGAAAACTTAGGGGTGGCAGCGCAGCAGGATGCGACCAGTTGACATCTCAATTTATAAAACAAACCATCACCTTTATCTCGGAACCCCTCACACATATTATAAATTTGAGTTTTTCGACCGGAACGTTTCCTGCGAATTTTAAAAAAGCCTTGGTATGCCCCATATTTAAGAATGGAGACAAAAAACTAAGTTCAAACTACAGGCCAATATCTCTTCTACCCATCTTGGCTAAAATATTAGAAAAGGTAGTAAAAAATCGCCTGAGCAAGTTCCTGGAGTCCAACAACCTAATATCAGGAAATCAGTTCGGCTTTCAAAAAAATAAGTCGACAGAGAATGCAGTCCGTGATCTCACTAACCATATCTCCAAAAGTCTCGACAACAGACAACGCAGCATCGGAGTCTTTGTGGACCTTGCGAAGGCTTTCGATACCGTGTCTGTCCACATATTATTGAGTAAAATGGAAAGGCACTATGGAATCAGAGGTCTGCCATTAAATTGGTTTACTTCATATCTTACAAAGAGAAGCCAAAAAGTTAAAATCGGTGATACTCATAGTAAGGAAAGTAATATCTTATTTGGCGTTCCACAAGGAAGTGTTTTGGGACCGCTGCTTTTCATCATGTATATAAACGATTTGTGCACACAACAGATCCCTGGGTGTAAGATCGTCACCTTTGCTGATGACACAGCCCTAGTGTTTACTGCCTCCTCGTGGAACGAGGCTTCTATACTTGCAGAAAGAGGAATTGTTCAACTAAAAAAATGGCTCGATCGAAACCTCTTAACACTTAATGCAGACAAAACTAAATTTATCTGTTTTTGTATAAACAAATCCTCACTTCCAGTCGAGAATGTTTTCTTAAAAATACATACATGCACAAACTATAATTTTGGAAGTAACAGCCAGTGTGACTGTTACAGTTTAGAACAAGTAAAAATTATAAAATATCTGGGTCTACAATTAGATTATAGATTGTGCTGGGACACACATTTACTCTCACTAGCCAGAAAAACAAGGAAATTAATCTACGTTTTTAAGGGTCTTAGAAACATAGCGGATACTCAGCTCCTAAAAACTATTTACCTAGCCTTGTGCCAATCGCGATTGACATATTGCATCACATGTTGGGGAGGAGCCGCCAAATCGCATCTAATTTTACTAGAGAGAGCCCAACGGGTTATTCTAAGAGTAATGTTAAAAAAACCTTTCAGGTACCCCACTCATGACCTGCTAAAAGAGTGCCGCTTTTTAAGTATACGTAAACTATTCATTGCCGCAGCCATTAAACAAGCTCACCTACATCAGAACATTGAGAAGGTACAATCCCACCGGCATAACACACGGCACGCTCTGCAAATTTCTGTGCCTGCTGCATCTACCACTTTCGGTCAACGCTTCATTTGGTTTTTGGCACCATTCTTATATAAAAAAATTGATAAAATTTGTTCAATTGGTTTACTAAGCAGTCATAAATTTAAAAAAGTAGTATATGATTGGTTATTGAATATAAAATTTATAGAGGCAGAGGACCTACTATCTATAATGAGATGATATAGACAAATTAAAAATATAATGTAACTAAATATTTCCTCAAGTGTATCAAATACAACACTATATTTTATATAAGTACAAGCTGTGCCCGCGGCTCCGCCCGCTCTCATATTTCACTTCACTGCTAACCTCATAAGCTATTTAGCGTGATAGTAAGTAGCCTATAGTTGATGGGAAGAATCAAGCTATCCGTAGAATTTTGTTTTATTAAAATCGGTTCAGTGGTTCTCGAGTTATAAGCGGACAGACAGACACTCAGACACTCAGACAGAAAGCAGACGTTGGATTTTATTATAGGTAAGGAGGAAAACACACTTCTTATAGTATTAATTATAGTATATTTATGTGAGTGAAAAAAAAAAAAAAAATTATTATAAATAAATAAATACCATTAAAATCTTATAAAGAACAAAGTCAAATATTCTAATATATACCTAATATTCTAAATGTTTTTCTTTTTCTTTTTAAATATTCATATATTCTGAGGAGAAAAAGAAAAAGATAAATTCCAATATTCTAATATAAATAGATATGTACTTCTTTTTCATGGGAAACTAGACTGATAGTGCTATCTGTTCAGACATTATGTATTCTCTGACTGAATGTGAACTCTTTTTTGTCCCATCCCATCACTTCTTACTATCTACACACACACACACACACACACACACACACACACGCGCACACACCCTCACACACACACACACCCTCACACACACACACACACACCTTACACGCGCGCGCGCGCTCACCCGCACACACACACACACCCTCACACAAACACACACACATGTAAGTTTGATTGAAAGAAGAAGGTAGATATTAGATTAGATCCTAGATTTTAAAATGGTAAAATAACGAATGCCTATAAGACGGCCAATTGGGCCAGTTTAGGCACAAGTGTACAATATTAAGTGAACACAACAAGGTATGCTCTCGTTCGCCCTACTGTATTTTCATGTATCTAACTTCAAGTACTTACTGTTTCTTCTGTAAATTGAGGAGATAAGTAGCGTTTAAGTAATGAATGAATGACAAGTTAGATTTAAGAAAATTGTATAAGTACATATGTAAATCTTGTTTTTGGTACAATAAATAAGTTTTTGTTGTTTGTTTTGTTTGTTGTTTGAACATATTTATTGCAAAAAACAAATTCATAGAATGTAAATGAAGGAATTGTATTAAAAAACACCATGCGTACAAAGAGGTATCATGTACTAGCGTACTAGAGTCGATATTGATGGAATAGAATAAATCTTATAAATAAATAAATAACTGTTTTTTTTTACAAATACAGAATTTTATTTTATCCATCATGAACAATTTATCGAAATTCTCTACACTATTGTATTTCTGTAGTTTCTGGGTATATTTTTCGTACTAAGTGAGATAGTACGATTGCACCTGTAGATATTAATCAAGTTGAAATAAACCTCAGTAATATATATTTTTCTAAGATACAGAATTTAATTTTCTGTCTAATTCCCATTATTTATGGTAATGCGACCCATATATTCGTAAACCAGAAATATATGTCGAAACATCCCACATAAATTAATTTCTGTAGGTTGTGGGTAAATTTTTCATACTTAAGTGCCCAATGACCTTTGTCGAAATATCATAAAAAATATGTTTTTTTAGGGTTCCGTATCCGGTACGGGACCCTATTATGGCCGATATAACAACAAATAATAAAAATAAGAAAAAGTAAAAAAATCATGGGGTCCCCATACAAGAAACTATAAAGTGCCATCTACCGAAAACAGTATGAAGCATTTTGACTAGTCCGTAGATGACGTGAGTGGTGCTGACCATGACATGGCGATACGGAACCCTCGCCTCGGTACGCGAGTTCGACTCACACTGGTCTGGTTTTTTTTTTCTTTTGTCATCTACAATCGGAATGAAATAAATTTACTGCTTATGAATTATTTTTTACTATATCTGGCCTATCCTCCAGAGCAAGGTTTTGATAACACTCTTTGAGATTATACATATAAACGGAAATGAATGTGGTGTTGTGTGTGTGTAGTTCCACGCGATGGACACGCTGCACCGGTCCGGCTACAGCATAGAGCGGGCGCTGGCGTCGCTGGTGCCCGCCTCGGGGCCCGTGCTCTGCCGCGACGAGATGGAGGAGTGGAGCGCCTCCGAGGCGAACCTCTTCGAGGAGGCCCTCGATAAGTACGGCAAGGACTTCGCAGACATACGTCAGGATTTCGTAAGTTTAATACTTGATTTCATTTTTATTTGCATATAATTTGTCGCACTGTTCACAAGTATTTTTGGTGTGAACATTCTTAGCTCTCAGTAGATATATAGGAGACTGGCCTGCTTCAAGTAGGCCAAGCAGGGCGGACGCAACGTGGCGGGCATATAATTTTATAATACGAACTAGCTTTTTCCATACATTTCGAGGTTGGAAATTATATTTTTTTTTTATGGAAGCTAACACTTTAACTCCTTCACCTACTACATCCGTGATGTCAGCCCATAACACCTTGGTGAACTAGGTGCCATGTCAGTGCTTCCCTTCGGTCGTGCCGGCTATACTGAACTGGACGGAAAACAGGAACTATTTACATGGCCATTTTGACCGACGTTTCATTCATTGCGGTGGTACCAGCCCGGGCGGGTTAAACCCTACCACCTAGTAAGGTAAGAAGGATAAGGGCCTACAGTTTTAGGTGGCGGTTTACAGCCTCCAACTTTGGAGCGGTGTCACCCATCCGAGTATTGACCGCGCCCAGGTGTGCTTATGATCACGACCTACAGTCAAACGACTGCACCACTGAGCTACCGAGGCCGATCATTGGCAATTTCGCCACAGCCGCTAAAATAAAAAAACAAATAAATAAATTTAAAAATATCAACAACTGTAACATGAATTTCGATGCATGTAGTCTGTTGCCTGTCTTATTTATTTATTATACACGGTGTTGCAGTTGCCCCCGTAATATATTTAACTGACATAAGGGGGTTATTCTATATGTGAAGCTAAACAACTTCTGTGGCGAAAATTTTTTTTTTCCAAAAAAAAAAAATTTTTTTCCATACAAATGTTTTATTCAAGCCTGGCCAAACCTTATAAATGAAATAATAACATTTATTTTCTTTTTCTATTTTTGTAAAATTATGTAAATAAATTTCATTCTCACTTTATTCAGAACTTAATAATTAATGACCATTTGTTTTCATCAATATAAAAAATAAATACTAATAACTAAATAATTAAAACCTAACTAACAAATGTATATCATTGATAAAATTAACCTAATAAATAAATAAAAAAAAACTAAATACTAACATTTAAGATTACTGTAAGTAAAAAACTTCGTCCAATTCCTCCGACTCCGACACAGTACCCAAAACCCAGTACCCAGTACGTAATTTTAAATACCTATTCTCAAAATGTATGGAGAAAAAACATTTTTTTCTTCAATTTAATTAAAAAGTCGTAGAACAAAAGTTGTTCTATTCCACGTACAGAATCACCCCCTTTCGGGTTTTACGGTTGGGGTTGCAACACCGTGTATAAATATGCAAATGAATGTGAATGTATGTGATAGTGTGTGTGTGTATGTTTGTCGCAGCTGCCGTGGAAGACGCTGAAGAACCTAGTAGAATATTATTACATGTGGAAGACGACCGACCGCTACGTGCAGCAGAAGAGGGTGAAGGCAGTCGAGGCCGAGTCCAAACTGAAGCAAGTGTACATTCCCAACTAGTGAGTGTTTGTACCAAGCCACATTATATTACAAGATTTTATTTAATTTCACTTGTTGGTATGTCGTCAAATCTTGCAACTGAATTTTAAACCAGTTCCAACCAAACTATTTGAGCTGTAATTTTGTGCACAGACATTTGGTGCTAGTATAATGTAATATAGTATCTCAGAATTGTAAAAAAAAGCACAAAAACACAAAATAAAATAATAAATAAAAAAACCTTTTTAAAAAGAAGCTTTTGTAGACAGATCGACATTGCAACTTTTATAATTGAATCACTTATTTACCAAAGAACACATGTCCAAAAATCTATATATTTTTTTTATTATGGCAATATATTTCTTGAGCCGAGACGCATCGTTTTGTTGAACCAAAGCGCACAAGTCTCTTATAGAAGTATTAAATTAAATTGCCACAAAGTTTTAGTTCACAAACAACAGAGCACATATCCGGGACATGTGCACTTTAGATAGTTATATGGTACGCAAATGGTAGCTGTCAATGTGACAGCTAACCTAACTGCATTGAAAAATGGACTAGGAACATGCTGCTCGTGCTGTAGAACAAGACCGGCCTAATGTAATGTGAGCATTTTTATTATCCATACAACATTTGTCTGATATAACTTTCCAAACAACACTTGTCCAAAAATTAAAAAAATTATATTAAAAAATCTGCAAATAATTAAATTTTCAACAATATTGTATTTTATGGCAATCGACATTTACTTTGTCAAGAAAAAAAAATTATTTTCATTTATACCTTTAGATAAACTTGAAAACAGTTTTTTGTGTCTCCTGTAAATTTGCATTTTTGGAAATGTGTTCTTTAGTAAATAAGCGATTCAGTTATAGTTCTCAGTTTTCTCTACATTTTCTTGTGGCGCATTTATTTACATTGTTCCATTTTAGTGTTGCTTAATAAAGGATAATTTTTTTAAATTAAATTTCAGAATGTTTTTTTTTTTTTTTTAATATTATATACATATATTTCTGAATTGCCCGAGTGAAGTTACCCAAAAATTGAGTAAATCCAGTGGAATTTAAATATTGAACATGTGCCATGTGTGGTAAGATTTGAACCAATAATTGTTTTATAATCCCAGCATTATTTTTAAACAATTAACTCATTTGATTCTACTGCAGAAAAATCATTTCAAGCACACGCAACTCAAATGTAGTAGATGTGCATAATTTGACGCTATCAGTTGTGTAAATCATATATTGACCCTCGACCCATATGTGACCCAGTGCACTGCTGTGGATACACTGATAATAATTTAGTGGCATAACAGTGCAGAGAAATTCACCTCAAAAAGATTGAATTTATCTACTCGCAGCGAGTGTTTGAACAAACACATCTAATACAATTTATTAATACATTAGTTAATATCTTGACTTGACACTATGGTGTACTTACACTATTATTTTTCTGCTATGCACAGAGCGGACATAATTATTCCTTAATTAATTTTATTCCAGTAAATCTTGTATAGATCGTTCACAGTTATTTTACCTCTGACATGTGTCACTTTATTTTCCCGCTATGTTGGCATTGTGTGCTAAATCGTGAAAAATGTTACCTGCTATTTATATATTCCTGTAGTAGTAGTTTGTACCGTGTGCGGCCGGTACTTTAAAAGAATAGCCCCACTGCATCTCTCCCCGTGTATGTCGTAAAAGGCGACTAAGGGATATGACTCCCTTCTTATATTACTAGGTGGTAGGGTTCAACCCGCCCGGGTTGGTACCACCGCACTGAATGAAAGGTCGGTCGAAACGGCTATGCAAATAGTTTGTGTTTTCCGTCCAGTTCAGTGTAGCCGGCACGACCGAAGGGAATCACTGACGTGGCACCAAGTTCATCCGGTGTTATGGGCTGACATCACGGATGTTGTAGGTGATGAAGCCAACCGTGTCAGCATCAATAAAAAAAAAAAAAAGTGGAAAATAAAATTATATATATTGTGCCTCTTTATTAGGTAGTAGGACAAAGATAGAAGATAGATAGCAATGCGAACATGTGCGCCACATTGAAGGTAGGTTTTGTGAAACAGATCGATGTATGGACGCGGCACTTGACAAGTTTATTATAGAATTGAACGACGAGTCTGATACAGAATCTGACAGCAATTTTGATGATTCGTGTTCATCAGATAGTGATTTTTCACAATTAGATATCCGCCTGGATCACTCGTATTCTAAATAAATAAAATTATATGTAAAATAATCTGTATTTTTTTTTTTTAATATAGAGTAGACTTTTTTAGAATAGAGTAAACTTTAACAATAAAGTTGACAGAACTTAGGGCATTACAAAATATGCATAGAATCACGTTTACTTTTAGCATACTTAATGCACCCAGGTGAATAATATTTGCGAAAAGTATTGTAAATGCACCTAGGTAAATTAAGTATACTCCAGGAATATTTACAGGGAAATCGTATATTGTTTATTGTTTATTGTATAATTTCATCCATAGGTAGGTAACCTACGCTTGGACATGTCGAAAATTCCGCCAGTTCTAAATTCAATGCGAAGAAGAACTGACAAACAAACTTCGCAAGTCACAATGTTTTGTTAGTACCTTATATATAAGTATTATAATTCAAGTAATTTACAATAATTAACGCATACTACCGCTCACAAGAGCATTAATATTTACAGCATAAGCATGAACACTCAAGAATCTGACCACTCTGCCTATTTACATTACCTATATCTGGTGTATAGTGCCATCGTCAATTTTGATACTTCATATATCAAGTCAAATAAAAAATCGAATATGACGACACAGAGCTCAGGTTAGCCAACTTTATAGCCAGAGGTAAAATAACTGTGAACGGTCTGTAGTACAAGATTTGAGCTTATATTATTGCCTGGTTGAAATTACGTTCTATCTTAACCACCTATACTCTGTTTCAAGACCAAGCGGAAAAAAGGACATTGATCTTAGAGATTTGGGCTCTCTTGCACAAACATGGCGCGTATAGCGCCATCTTTCTTGCGCCGTACCTACTGCAAGAGAGTGATGCCGCTCTACGAGCTAGCGTTTGTGTAAGAGAGCTAACGCTCAAAGGTTGATGCCCTTTTTTCCGCGTGATGTGGAAGCAGAGTATAACGCTGCTCTGCTCCGTAGTAAAGTGTCCCTTGAGTGGACGTAATACAATTCAATCTTTTTATTGATCCATTTGGTACTATTTCGATCCAAGCAAAAATAAAAACTGAACTCTAAAAACTCTGGAACGCTCTCCCTGCCCATTTATTTCCCCCCCCCCGAGTACAGTCTCGGGTCCTTCAAGAGGGACGTGAATAGGCGCCTGTCAGGCCGGCATGTCATTTGCAACCACCGTATACGGCCGAATGTCCATGGGCGTCGTTAGACACCTCATGGGGGGCTCGGCGCCAGATGTCGCGCACTCTATAAAAAAAAATATGCCATCATCAAAACAACAATTTAAAATAAAAATGAAAGACTTAAATACTACAATTACTAAAAATTATTAATTAAAGAAGAAAAAAAAATATAAAGTTAATTTAATTTAGGTAGCATAACGTAGGTAGCGTAACCTGTTTGTGATGTGTGCAGTAGCAAGCCGAACCCGGCGCTGATCAGCAACAGCAAGAGCGGCGCGGTGGCCGTGATGAACGGCGGCACCAACGGCGCAGCGGTGGCGGCCGCCTCGCCGCACCACCACGCCGCCGCCGCCGCCGCAGCGCAGCCGGACCTCTGCGCCTCCTGCCAAGGTCTGTCCTACCACCACTACCACCTCTACTCACCCAGTAGTGACTATAGCGAGTACCCACCTAAAGCCCGCGCGCGACCTCCGAGGAATCGGTGCCTGTGGAAATATTATTAATTTATTATAGAATTTGTATAGAATTTTTGTGTAGATTCACATTTTGTGATGATTATACTATACTAGGCGAGTAATATTATACTAATTTATAATATAAAAAAAAAATTATGAAGGGCTGTAGGGCTGGACTTAAATATGTACAGCGCTGAATCTAATGAAATATTCACTAGGTTCAGCACAGGCTGTGTCCAGTCCTTTTTTTTCTCTTCTATTCATAGCTATGGTTATCTAGTCTTGGTTTTGTACTTATTTGAAGTGAAAAATAAATATTTCTTATTCTTATTGTCTTATTCTTATTTATTTTAGACAGGCAGCCTTGGTTGATACGTCTAAATCCAGTTATAATTTATGATTTTTGTCATTTATTGAATTATCATTCTTGAGCACTCTTTTAGAGAATCATGTTTTATTTGTTAGATATTTGTTATTGTTTGTACCGTGTGGGGCCGGTACTTTAAAAGAATAGCCCCACTGCATCTCTCCCCGTGTATGTCGTAAAAGGCGACTAAGGGATATGACTCCCTTCTTATATTACTAGGTGGTAGGGTTTAACCCGCCCGGGTTGGTACCACCGCACTGAATGATAGGTCGGTCGAAACGGCTATGTAAATAGTTTGTGTTTTCCGTCCAGTTCAGTGTAGCCGGCACGACCGAGGGGAGGCACTGACGTGGCATCAAGTTCACCCGGTGTTATGGGCTGACATCATGGATGTTGTAGGTGATGTAAGCCAACCGTGTCAGATTCCATAAAAAAAAAAAAAAAATTTCTATATTAAATTAATTTCCACAGCCACTGATTCCTCGGAGCTCGCGCGCGGACTATAATCTATCTAGTACTAAACTTGGTCCAGCATCGAGCCACTGCAGGGATGTCAACTTCTTATGTGTGTACTAGTAGGAACATTTCTCACTGAATCCCTTTTGAATGAAAACATCAGAGTGATCATCGACATGCCCGCTACGTACTCATCGCACGCGTCCGATCAAACGGATTTTTTGTAGTACTGTATCCGCAGCAATCGTAAAGCCGATGCGACAGCCATTTGCATTCGGATGTTCATGACGTCGTCGACATTTCGTCATTCATCACATTGAGCGGCGGGTGGCCTAGTGGTCTGGGCTTCAGCTTCTCTTTTTTTTATATATTTTTTTTATGTAATCCGGTATGGGTGGCTGGGTCGGAGGGGCCAAAGCACATGCTCCGACCAGCCAACATCACCTCCGAGAAGGTAGGTGCCATACCGGAGACTTCCCTGGATTGCTGGCTATACTGGACTAGAGGAGAACACAACCGAGGCTGCTATGCGGCCATCTTACATCCAGTACGTTGGACCAACCCAGTCGGCTACAATTTGAGCTTCCACCTAGTAAGGGAAAAGGGTGAACGCACTTCTATGTCAAACCAGACAAAGAATACTATAATCCGTCCGTTGCGTGTGATGGCAACATGTGGACTCTTTACCTTTAAGGGTAAATTGCACAACATCACCCTCTGTAAACTTATTATGGAGACACCAAAAAAACCTGTCCCAATTGTGTTGTCTTTTTATTTCTTTTTATTGAGGACAATCTCTTGAGGTTTGACCTGTGTACGTGTGTGCGTTGCAGTGACCAGCTCAACGCAGTGGTACGCGTGGGGGCCGCCGCACCTCCAGTACAGGCTCTGCGTCATGTGCTGGCAGTACTGGAAGAAGTACGGAGGCCTCAAGGTGACAACCGTTACTACCGTCACTCGCGACTCTACACTGTTGTGGGTTAATATTGTTCATGCTGCAGTCGGCTGAGCCGTGCTGTGAACATTTCATTTTCTCGCGAGAAATTCATATTAAAAAAAAAAGAAAGTAAGTAAGCCCGCTACCGTACCTTTATTTCGACGCGCGGAACAATTCGGTTTGTATGAGAGCAACATCTTAGCACAACCGGAACTGAATTTTATGTAGCCTATCCTGTGTCTCGTATAGGTAAATGTGCTTGTACTAAGTTTCATCAAATTCGGTTGATCGGTTTAAGAGTTATGGAGGAACGTACATACATACATACAGAAAAGATTTCTAAAAATCATCAATTTAGTTTTATTATCTTACTCAGTGTTCATAAAACAAAGTAACTTACTCCATGACCATCCCTTACAGATTATTTATTAGTATTGATTGATGATACTAAAGTGTATTGTTGTTTTTTGTTTATTGTATAATTTAATCCATGATTGTGATTATGATTTGAAGTGTTGAGATTTAGGGCCCCCGAGCTCTGTTGTCACTGCGACCTAGGAAGAACTATTGTGATCTCTTATAGCTCACCCCCAAGTCCGATTTCCGCTATGGACTGAGTTATATTCTTGCGGCTGAGTGACTGTATTTGGCATGTCTTCTACAGTGAATGAGCACTTCACATTCACAAAGGATGTGTATGGGCGTTTTATACATAACCTGCACACCGGTGTGTCGCTAAGGCCCAATTTAATCCATAGATACAATGTAAAAAAAAACCACCAGTTCTATTTCAATGGGAAGAAGACTTCGCAAGTCAAATTTTTATCTTAAAAGATTATATTTACCTATTTATAAATAATGAACCAGTACTACAGCACAGCGACGTTATTATATACAGGTGAATACTTAAGAATATGACCACTCTGCCTATTTACATTAACTACATCCGGTGTATAGTGCCATTGTCAATTGTTATACTGTTTATTATAAACTGTAGGTCCCTTCCCTCCTAATCTTACTTGGTGGTAGGGTTTACCCGCCCGGGTTGGTACCACCGCACTGAATGAAACGTCGGTCAAAACGGCTATGTAAATAGTTTCTGTTTTCTGACCAGTTCAGTGTAGCCGGCACGATCAAAGGGTGAAGCACTGACATGGCACCTAGTTCACCCGGTGTTATGGGCTGACATCACGGACGTTGTAGGTAATGTAGATAACCGTGTCAGTTTCCATAAAAAAAAAAAAAAGAAACAAAAATCTAATAAGTCGTGTTAAAAATCTAAAGATACTTAGGTACTTAAAATGTTAGCCTGAATCCACTTCGCCCACATCCCAAAGGATGACTTATGACATTAATTAAGCTCGCCTATTGTACCTACTTTGTATGAAGTTGTGGCTTTTCAATATCGACCATCTTGCCTTATTTCTGTGACGTGTTATCTCATCACTATAACCAAAGTTAGTCTTATCTCCCTGCAGTAGGTACCACAATAATTGCATATCCAACACTGCTAACTGTAATGGATGAAGCCAATGTTAATTCTATTCACCATTAAAGACTGACAGCTGGTGCGTGTATTCTATTTTTGAATTTATGAGTGCACTTGTGTTGTTTTTAAGTTGTTTTGTTTTTTTTTTTTGTCTAATTGGTTTTTTAAAGAATTAATTGAGCTGGCGCTGATGGTGTTATACTTCAGTTATTAACAATTGGAGAGGCATGTGCCTAGCGGTGAACGCATAAACGCCGACTGACAGTCAATGCTAATACTAGGTACGGCATTCAACGCCGAGACAGAGCAGGTAGGCTAATGTTGGATTGTGCGTTGGCAGACGGCGAGCGCGTTCGTGGAGGGCGAGGCGGAGGTGGGGGCGCGCGCGCGCGGCGAGGGCGAGGCGGAGGCGCTGTCCACATCGCACCGCCCACACCGCTGCACGGTGCTCAACTGCGCCAAGGTACCCGCATTATTTGAATCATTATCTCACTGACTACATTATGAGTTGCCGGAATTTTAAAATACTTACCCTTGAAGAGAGCAGATACTACCTTGCTATTTGATGTGGTGCGCGGACGCTTGGATAGCACTGAACTAGTGGGGATTGTGGGACTAAATGTTCCACAGCGTCGTACACGTCACACAGCTCTCCTCCACGAGCCCGCGCACCACACCAACTATGCTCAGGACTCAGTTTTCACTACAATTGTACGTAACTTCAATGATCTATTTACTGATACTGTGACATCTTTCACCTATCTAGATCAAAATTCAGAATTAAGATTATAAAGACTTTGATGAGCGAATAAGTATCACCCACACATGCATTCATAACCACTGTTTATTGTTATTTTATTTTATTTTTTCTTATATTTCCATGTGTTATACCCTGTAATTAATACCTTGTGAAAACCTTTAATATGCCATCCTAAGTGTTCATTCTAAGAGTATAATTTGTATTACTTGAGCTGATGAATTCCTGAAAAAAAAAACAATTACAGATACGCTCGTGCCATAATTAATTTCATTATAATTATAATTAATTAATAACACAGAGCCCTCTGCACTAGAAAAAAAATACTACTCGCAGAGGCATAATAAATATATAAAGACATGATGAAAAAATGTATGAACAGCTTCTGGCCAGCGAATAACATCATAATGTCACGGTACCTATTACATGCATTTTTGGTCTCCACGGGTGCCACTGTGTGGTCGCTACCGTGCCGTTAGTCTAGTCTGGCTGAAGCAGCCAATAAGTGTTTGACCTTCATGTAGCAATGTATATTGTTTATTGTATAATTTAATCCATAGGTAGGTAACCTACGCTTGGACATGTCGAAAATTCCGCCAGTTCTAAATTCAATGCGAAGAAGAACTGACCAACAAACTTCGCAAGTCAATGTTTTGTTCATCATCATCATCATCATCAGCCTGTATCGGTCCACTGCTGAACATAGGCCTCTCCCAAGGCACGCCACCACACGTGGTCTTCCGCGTTTCACAATGTTTTGTTAGTACCTAGTAAATGTTGAACGATGCGGTTGTGTCGGCGCAGGAGTTCAAGCTGCGCGCGCACCTGGCGCGGCACTGCGCGACGGCGCACGGCGCGGGCGGCGGCGAGGGAGGCGCGCGGCCGGTGATGAAGACGCGCGCCGCGTTCTACCTGCGCGCGTCGCCGCTCACGCGCCTCGCGCGCCGCCTGTGCCGCGCGCTGCGCCGCCCGCGCCGCCACGCGCGCTCCCCCTTCACGCCCATCAACCTGCACCAGGTCAAGCACGAGTGTGAGTACCGCTACATGTCCCTCCCTACATGCTCCTTCACTATGTCGACCGGCCCCAAAAACAGCTTACAACCTTTGAATGAAGATGGAATAATCGAAAAATATCGCAGATTGCGACTTCAATGAATTTTTCTTATTAGAAGACTTTAGAATTACGATGAAATAATTGAAAAATATCGCAGATTGCGACTTCAATTAATTTTTCTTATTAGAAGACTTTAGAATTAAGATGAAATAATTGAAAAATATCGCAGATTGCGACTTCAATGAATTTTTCTTATTAGAAGACTTTAGAATTACGATGAAATAATTGAAAAATATCGCAGATTGCGACTTCAATGAATTTTTCTTATTAGAAGACTTTAGAATTACGATGAAATAATTGAAAAATATCGCAGATTGTGACTTCAATGAATTTTTCTTATTAGAAGACCTTTGAATTAAGATGGAATAATTGAAAAATATCGCAGATTACGACTTCAATGAATTTTTCTTATTAAAAGACTTTAGAATTACGATGAAATAATTGAAAAATATCGCAGATTGCGACTTCAATTAATTTTTCTTATTAGAAGACTTTAGAATTAAGATGCAATAATTGAAAAATATCGCAGATTGCGACTTCAATGAATTTTTCTTATTAGAAGACTTTAGAATTAAGATGAAATAATTGAAAAATATCGCAGATTGCGACATCAATGAATTTTTATTATTAGAAGACCTTTGAATTAAAATGGAATAATTGAAAAATATCGCAGATTGCGACTTCAATGAATTTTGTCAGCCTCGATAGCTCAGTGGTGCAGACAGTCAACTGTCGCTATTGAATGTTAAGCAACGCTGGGCGCGGTCAGTACTTGGATGGGTGACCGCTGACCGTTGGAGGCTGACCGAGGTTCGGATTCCTCGTAAAACTGTAGGTCCCTTCCCTCCTAATCTTACTTGGTGGTAGGGTTTAACCCGCCCGGGTTGGTACCACCGCACTGAATGAAACGTCGGTCTAAACGGCTATGTAAATAGTTTGTGTTTTCCGACCAGTTCAGTGTAGCCGGCACGATCAAAGGGGGAAGCACTGACATGGCACCTAGTTCACCCGGTGTTATGGGCTGACATCACGGACGTTGTAGGTGATGTAGCCAACCGTGTCAGTTCCCATAAAAAAAAAAAAAAAATTTTCCTATTAGAAGGCGTGAGAATGCTGGGCTATACGAATAAAAACCTTTGCCTTTCCTATAGAGTAAACATTAAAAATATTCCTGGGTCTTGAGAAAAACATTTTTTGACGGCTGTCAATTTATACCTACAGTGCGACAAGGCTTGAAATGAACGTGGATGACGTTTGTGGGAGGGCGCTGATAAAATTTCCTTACACTAGGGGAAAATATCGTTGCAAAAGAAAATTTACCTTATAGTATCTATAAGGTAAGTAGGTACTTACCTACTTATTTTTTATTTTATGTATTGAATTTTAGGCAGACTTGCTCTCTAATAAAATAACAGATAGACTTCGATTTCTGCTAACAACACCACAGACTAAGAAGTGATACTAACGTACGCGTGAGTACTCCTGGGAAATATATTATATAGCAGGCAATATATTCTATTATTTTACAGCAGTTATAACGTTATAAATATTCCACCTTTCCTGCTGTTTGCTATAATGCTGTTTTGCTATTTATACTCGTACGTACCGCCATCTAGTTTATATGATAAAAATTATTTGTAGTGTATCCTGTAGGTATGTGAAGCTCCCGCTCGATAGAGGGCAGTGTTAGTAGTATTTTGTAACTTAACCCTTAATACAATGACTTGAGGTTAATTTTTTAATAATTAAATAAAGAAGCAGACTAGCACATTAGAAATATTCGCCGCCGCGCGCACGACTTCATACAAAATAATTTATTGTAACGTGCAACATCCTTCTTAACTCTTCTAACGAATGTCTAGTAATTTATGAAAGAGTAGGCTACCTAAAAATACACACTTCTATGTGCTTGTCACGTCAAAATAATATTGCCAAGCGATCTTTCAGTCGGTCTCTTTGTGTTCGCGGACGGTGCCGTGTGCGCCTCGTGTTTTTAGTGGTTTTATTGTGGAATTTTTGTCAAAAACGATGGAAGAGTAAGTAATCTTCATTTAAAATAGTTTCTCGGCGCTGAGGAATGATTTATTCGTAAAGTATCGTCATTTTTGTAACCCTCTAGGAAAAAACCGTTCCGAATTTTTTTTAATTTTCTAACCCAGTTTATTAATAATAATATTAAACACATTACCAATGAAATTATAGAAAATTTAATGTACATTTGGAAAATAAAACATTTTCATATACAGTGGTGGCCATATAATTAAGAACAATATTTAGTTAGAGGAAATTTTTAATAAAGCATGTCGTAATTTTTTGTGTTTCTTCTCAGAAGTAATTTGTTGTTCTATGAAATGGGTATGTGGATAAAGCAAACTGAATTATGAATGCAGAATGAGAAAATCAAACGTGGGATTTTTTAATAAAGCACATTTATTTTGAACACTAACAAATTTACGTATAAATGAGTTGGACAAATAATTAAGAACGATAAGTAAACTGTTCAAAAATTTTATCAGGTTGAACTTGAAGTCAATAAATTTATATTAAAGTAAGATCATTTACATTGTAGAAGAGAAGATACTACTTCCTTGATCTAACTTAATACTTAGTGGCATGTCCACGGCTCTTAATTACAGCCTTACACCGGCGAGGCATTGAGTCTATCAATTTTTGACATTTTTCAAGAGAAAGAGCGTTCCATTCTTCCAAAAAAACGTCGTACAGTTCTCTTAAATTGCCACATTGTCTATTTGATACCTTTTTCTTGACTTCGTATCAAAGATGATCTATAGGATTTAAATCCGGGCTGTTAGCTGGCCAATCTAAGACAGAAAGAGTTTGTGAGTCGAGGAATTCCTTCACCGACCATGCAGTATGCTTTGGGTCGTTGTCGTGCTGGAATGTCCAAATGACCGGAAGTACATCTTCAGCATAGGGTAACATTGTTTCCTCCAGTATATCTTTGTATTGATACTGATCCATGTTGCCTTCTATGAGCCTAGCAGGCCCGACTCCATGACCAGAAAAGTACCCCCAAATTTTCACGTTTCCACCGCCATGCTTTAATGTAACTCTTGTGAACTTGGGGTCGAATGCTTTATTCGCAGGGCGTCGTACGTATTGTCTTCCATCAGAGCACACCCTGTTTATTTTAGTTTCATCAGAAAAAAGAACATTTTTCCACTGTCTAACTGTCCAGTTTTCATATCTTCTTGCAAATGCGATACGGACTTGCCTATGGCGCAATGTCAACATGGGTACTTTCCGTGCTATCCTTCGGAATAACTTCTCTTCTACTAAATGCCTTCGGATAGTGCGTGCCGAGATTGCTGAGGGGTTGTTTTCGCCAAAAACATCTTTTTTTATTTCATTGGACCCTTTCAACGGAATTTTTTTAGCCAAGCGAACGATGTTTCTTTCTTCTCGACGAGATGTTTCCTCTGTTTAGGCGCGCGCCGTATATTTGAAGTAGTTTGATACATATTGAAATGCTTCACAGCGTGGAAAACCATGGTTTTTGAACATTGCAGATGGTCTGCTATCTTTTTATACGACCAGTTGTTCTCGCGAAGTCTTATTATAACTTCTCTTAAAGGTTGATCACAACTTTTATTTTTTCCCATCGTTTTAAATGAAATAAACACGTTTTAGTGTTCTTACAGCAACAAATGGCGCCAACATTATACAAAAAGTGACATAGCACAAAGTGTTCTAAATTTAAATTATGATTAAAAATTAATTAATCTGCGTTCTTAATTATGTGACCAGCCTGTATGTATAGTACTATGGGTTCAGATGTTAGGTTCATGTATTGTATATACAATTTCATAGTTTTTTTTTAATTGCTTGTGTATAATGAATGCACAAATAGTATGTAAGTATTTTGCCATACCACAAAAAATTAAAGAAAATTTATCCAATATGTTATGCAACTTTGTTTAAAAAAAATTTGTTCTTAAAATAATCGTTCTTAATTATATGGCCACCACTGTACGTTTAATAGAAAAAAGTCTAGAAATATCGCCTACAACGCAGAGCGCACCCGATTTTGGCCAAAATGGCGTCGCAGTCAAGGGCTGACAGCTAAATTTTAGAATTAGACTGCTGTTTGTTAGAAACAGCAACAGCAACAATAAAACAGCAGTATAGCAGTGCGCGCTTGTTGCTTGCTATGAGCAGACTTATATAGCAGCAGCAGACAGCAGTTTATATAGCAACTTAACGTGTCTAGCAATTATTGTGTCTAGCTAGTGTCTACTAGATATATTTTAATAGGAATAAAAACATCGCTTATATAATATAGTGAGTGAACCATAGCATTAGCAATATTAGTGGAAATGCCGCCGAGCTGAAGATTACAATGACAAGTTGTGCAATCTTAAAATTACTGATTTATTAACTGAATAAAAATATTATAAAAGCCTTTACAAATACATAATAAATACCGTCGAAAAAAAGAAATGGCAGAAGAACCCGGCATCCAAGCCAATAATTAAAAAAAAATTGACCACAGACAGATTACTGATCTGTCTGCCTGCTGTATTCCCGTGATTGATATAACACTAATATTTATCTCTTATTTCAATTATGCAAATTATTCCAACAGCGTTAGGTTCAAATTCCAACAACAACACCAAAAACAGCAATATAGCAATGTAGCACTTTAAAACAGCAGCTCTATATAAAAACAGCAGATCATTCTAACGTGCTGTTGAAAAACCGCCGTTATTCCCACGACTACGCGTGAACGGGTGAAACGCGAGACGGTCATCTGGCAGCACTGTGGCAGCGTTAGTTCAGCTGTCACCCACGTTCATTTGAAGCCTTGTCGCACTGTACATCATTTCTAGCAGGATGGTAAACTGGTTTGAAGTCTAACTTATTTAGAATGCATAACTGACACGCCGATATAGGATTCGCACAGGGTAATTTGGCAGGTTAGAAAAAATCGGAAAAATGTGTCAGGCATGTTTAGTTTTTCCTCGAATGAAAAAAATCCGTCGGTTAAGTTGATAGAATGTTTTAGTTAGTTATAATCTATTTATTGTGAGAGGGTTATCTGTTTTTGTCTTTATTCTGTTTAGATTTTACTTTAATTTCATTTAGCTTTTTTCTTGTGGAATTTTGTGTTTGCCTGTAATTTTATTTCACTCTCAAACTATGTGCACTAAATTATTATTGTAGTACAATGCCATCTTGGCAGGCGACGAGGTTAATGTCTAAGCGGCGGGTGGCCGCGTGGTGTGGGCATCGGCTTCTCATGCGAGAGGTCCTCGGTTCGAATCCGGTCGGCGTGTACCAATGAGTTTTTTCTGACGAAAAAATTTACGTGCATACCTACACCTGCTGCTTCACCATTCGGAACCGGTGTAAAACTGTAGGTCCCTTCCCTTGCCCCTTACTAGGTGGTAGGCTCAAATTGTAGCCGACTGAGTCGGTACCACCGTACTGGATGTAAGATGGCCGCATAGCGCCCTCGGCTGTGTTCTCCTCTAGTCCAGTATAGCCAGCAGTCCAGGGAAGTCTCCGGTATGGCACCTACCCTCTCGGAGGTGATATTGGCTGGTCGGAGCATGCGCTTTGGCCCCTCCGACTCAGCCACCCATACCGGATTACATTTAAAAAATGTTTAATTATTTGTGTGCGTGTGTGTGTGACGCGGCAGGTTCGGTAGCGATGGCGGGTCTGGGGAGCGCGGAGCTGCGCGCGCTGGGCGCGCCGGGCGGCGGCACGCCGCGCGCGCGCGGCGCGGTCGGCGCGGTGGCGGTGCGGCTGGCGGGCGCGCACTACGCGGCGCACGCGCGCCACGACTGGCTCGCGCTCACGCCGCGCGACCGCATGCCCGTGCCGCACCGCGTCTCCTTCCCCAAGCCGCCCAAGGCGCCAGGTACTCGTCCTCCCACCCCCCATGCACCACCACCAGGGATATGACTCCCTTCTTATATTACTAGGTGGTAGCATTTGACCCGCCCGGGTCGGTACCACCGCACTGAATGAAAGGATTACATAAAAAAAAAAAAATTTGGTCGAAACGGCTATGTAAATAGCTTGTGTTTTCCGTCCAGTTCAGTGTAGCCGGCACGACTGAAGGGAAGCACTGACTTGGCACCAAGTTCATCCGGTTATGGGCTGACATCACGGATGTTGTAGGTGATGTAGCCAACCGTGTCAGTTTCCATAAAAATAAAAATAAACCTATACACTATCTTTCGCTTGTATCAAACATTTGACAAAGTATCTTATGGATACACTTAATTACTAAGTATTTTGTGGTCATACATAACACACAGTAAAATTATTAATCTTGCTCTCAAGCTGTATTTTCGATACACTGTAAGCTGTGTATATTATGTGGATTGTGACGCTAAATCCTTGTAAAAAAATCCCTACGATGTTTCTTGTCGGCTCTCTTTGTGGATTTAATCCAACCGGATAAAACAAATTGTGACAAGTTCAAGAGCTGTTTCACTACCATAATGAATGCTCAATAGAGAATATATACAAAATACTATATTTCTACAGATTTCTGACCATTAAATCTACCGAATAAAATAAAAACGTAACATGGAGTATGTATTTTTAGCATTTCTAACCTCAAAATAAAGAAATAGCAATGTTCCTGTTGTTACAGTAAGTTATGTTAGGTTAGGTTAGGTTAGGTTAGGAACTTTAGTTAAGTTAGGTTAGGTGTAAACTTTTGAGAGATCACAATAGATCTTTCGAGGTCGCAGTGACAAGAGGGCTCAGGGGCCCTAACTCTCAACACTTCGTTAGGTTACCGAACACACCCTTGGCCCAGCACAGGAATTTTTCAATCGAGCACGAGACCGACGAATCTCCATTGAGCCCTCGGCCAGGGTTGCCAAGTGTCCGCTTTTACCGTGGACAGTCCTCTTTTTTGAAGTCTTATCCGTGGAAAAGTTTTAAACTTCCGCGGACAAAACAAAGGGGGGATAGATTTTTCTAAAAGTTTTACCCGAAAAATCTTTGGTGAAAAATGTCCTCCTTTTTTATCTGGACCATCTGGCAGCCCTGCCCTCGCCGCCTAGTCAGCGTCTGTGCGGGTGGAGCAGAACTACTCCCGAGCTCGACATCCCTCTACCGATTTTTCATCTCCACCGATTATAGAGTTTTTTGTCGGACGGCAGACGGCAGCCTGATGTACGAGCGGGTGCCGAACAAGCAAGATCTGGAGGCGGCGGCGGTGGCGGCGGCGGCGGCGGCGGCGGTGTCGGCGGCGGCGGCGGCGGGCGCCGCGGCGCTGGGCCGCCCGCGCGCCGCGCACTCGCCCTCGCTCAAGCGGCGCGCGTACGACGACCTCAACGGCCTCGACAGTCAGTTCACTTTGCATTTTATTATTCCAATTTGTTTGATCAATTTCGATTAATGAAATATCGGCTGGATCTGCGACCGCAAGAACACTCGCGCGGTAACGAGGTGTCGCCAAAGTAAACCGATTGGCACGGTGCTTTGCAACCAATCTGCGGTCGCATGTCTGTATATCTACAGCCGATTAAAGGAGGAAAAAACATTTATTTAGTTCTATGAACAAACAGCGCTGGCTGATGTGTTCCTATTAGGGTTTTTTTTGGTAGAGATATTGATTATATATTTTTTATTTTAGTTTTTGTTTTGTTTGTTTTTTTTTCTTCATTTAAATTCTTGGGCACTGTTACAATTGTTTTTTTTTTTACTTTTTTTTTCGTAAGTGTATTTGCGGAGTCAATCAGATCTTCTGGAAGTTTATTCCAGGCGTCCACCACTCGATTTTCTTAAGAAGTGCTTTCGGATGTTCGTGTTAGTAAATGTGAAATCCTCTGCGTTATGGCCGGTTTTGGCCATGAAGGCACTACTGTTGATCCCACATCTATCCTATAGTTCTGAAGTCCGTGGGCTGAGGCTCTGACTCGGATTCCCTTTTGATTGCTGGCTATACTGGATTAGAGGAGAACACAGCCGCGGCTGCTTTGCGGCCATCTTACATTATGTACGGTGGTACCATGACAGTCGGCTGCAATTTGAGCCAACCACCTAGTAAGGGGCAAGGGAAGGCACCTACAGTTTTACACCGGTTCCGAACGGTGAAGCAGCAGGTGTAGGTATGCATGTAAATTTTTTCGTCAGAAAAAACTCATTGGTACACGCCAACCGGATTCGAACCTCAGACCTCTCGCATGAGAAGCCGATGCCCAAACAAATCGGCCAACCGCCGCTCAATATCCCAATAATGACACACCCACTTGCGTGCAAGATAGGAGTACTGATTACTGTGTGTTTTATTACACATATCATAAAAAAAAAATTATGACGAACCATACTGAATACGCATATGTCTCAATGAAATATTGTTAATGTGTTCTTTATGGCGAAATAATATCTGAATCTGAATCATGCTAATCATTCTTTAGTAGGTATAATATATATCCGCAATTCGTGAATGCATTTCATGGCTCGGAGAACTTAGAATTGGGTGTTCTATTCACACGAAAATTAATGTATTTGTTTTCCTATTACGGGCGGCTTTTATTCAGAAACGGAACCTCCTACAGGTAAGTAAGTTGAATTGTCCCTGTATCTATTTTGTTAGGTGGAAATAATATTGTAGCATTATTTTTGATTTTTGTTTTTATTATTGCCTAGCACGCTCTGCGTACATTATCTTGAATACTGTAGCATATGTATATATGTATTAGAGTGTTGGTAGGAACCTCTTATCATCATCAGCCTGTATCGGTCCACTGCTGGACATAGGCCTCTCCCAAGGCATGCCACCACACGCGGTCTTCCGCTCTTCTCATCCATCCACTCCCGGCTACCTTATTTAGGTCATCTGTCCACCTAGCCGTCTCACGCTACGTTTGCTTGTACGTGGTCTCCATTCGAGCACCCGTCTACCCCATCGGTTGTCGGGTCTACGACAGATGTGCCCAGCCCACTGCCACTTCAGCTTGCCTATTTTCTTAGCAAGGTCGACTACCTTAGTTTTTTGACGTAACACGTCGTTACGGAATTTTATCGGTCAAAGAAATGCCGAGTATTGCTCTTTCCATAGCTCGCTGAGCGACTTTAAATTTGTGGACCAGGCCCATCGTTAGGGTCCACGTTTCCGCTCCGTACGTCATTACTGGCAGAACGCACTGATTGAAAACCTTCGTCTTTAATGACTGTGGGATAGAGGATGAAAAGATGTGACGGAGCTTCCCAAATGCCGCCCAGCCTAGCTGAATCCTTCTGTTGGCCTCCTTGTCAAAGTTGTGCTTCCCTCTACCTCTATGTCCATGTATTTACATTATATTGAAAGTATTGCATATGATTAAGGAGCAGGCTGTTCTCATGTGGGTGGAGTAACCGGTTGTGTTGCGTGGGCGCAGGAACGGGTAGCGGCGGCGGCGGTGCGGGGAGCGCGGCGGCGGTGATCGCGCCGCCGCCGGCCAAGCGGCCCAACAAGCACCCGCAGCCGATGCAGCGGCCGTCGCCCGAGCAGTACGCGGCCATGTGTGCGCGCGCGCAGGCCACCGGACAACCCCTGCCGCCGCACATCTTCACTCACGTACGCACGCAATCACAACATTCTCTATTTTGTTAGGTGGAAATAATATCTTAGAACTATTTCCATATTTTTTTACGCTCTGCGAAAATTATTCGCTTGAATACAGAATTCTATTCTATAATACAGAACATGGAAAATTATATGAATGTACACGCACTCGCGATTAAATTTCAGCAGCAACTGTGAAGCGGTTTCAGAGCGTGTATTTAATTTCAGGCGAATGAAATTCGGCCAGAAACTTGTGATTTTACTGGCCCCTATGACGCCACGTACGGGCCAGACCTCTAGGAGAACCAATACCGTGTTTACGTACTGACGCCACGTAGGGTCCTGACCTCTAGGAGAACCAAGACCGTGTTTACGTACTGACGCCACGTAGGGGCCTGACCTCTAGGAGAACCAAGACCGTGTTTACGTACTGACGCCACGTAGGTGCCTGACCTCTAGGAGAACCAAGACCGTGTTTACGTACTGACGCCACGTAGGGGCCTGACCTCTAGGAGAACCAAGACCATGTTTACGTACTGACGCCACGTAGGTGCCTGACCTCCAGGAGAGCCAAGACCGTGTTTACGTACTGACGCCACGTAGGGGCCTGACCTCTAGGAGACCCAAGACCATGTTTACGTACTGATGCGACGTAGGTGCCTGACCTCTAGGAGAACCAAGACCGTGTTTACGTACTGACGCCACGTAGGGGTCTGACCTCTAGGATAACCAAGACCGTTTTTATGACAGACATTTTATTTTTCGTTACGCTGGAATAAAAAATCTGTTGACGTGCAATGGTGTGCAATGTGTATGGTGTGCAGATGAACGGAAAGCCGACGAACCTGACTGGTCGCGGCGGGCGGCGCCACGTCATCTCGTGGATGGACGCGCCAGACGACCTCTACTTCCGCGCCACCGACCTCGCCAAGTGAGTTCTCACTCATTGTACCGATATCTTAACCCTCTCTACTCTACCCCCACCACCGCCAGATCTTGAGCTTTTTTTACACTGTTGGCTACATCACCTACAACATCCGTGATATCAGCCCATAACACCGGGTGAACTAGGTGCCATGTCAGTGTTTCCCTTCATTAATGTACTGCTGGACTTAAAACATTCGCCGATGGAGTTTGCGACGTGGAAAAAGGTGCACACAAAATGGTCCCACCTAAAGCGGAGCACACTTATTCACAACATACCATGACGCCCGTACGTTCGCATAATGCCATAACGCCTCGAGCGTTCCCCTTTATGAGTTTTGTGAGTGCTACGGGCGTCCCTCTCTCATGTTGACAGCATGCAATCAACATAGAGATTATGTGCTCGCGCTCGTCACCATCGCACGACAGTCCACAGTGCGCACTGAGAGCCTTTTGTGTTTCCAAAAAAAACCGACAATCTGAAAATGTACTCGATGTGTGTGTAGGTACATCAGCTAAGAAACAAATAATAATAATGGAAGGATCTCTCTGCGCACGACGTGAACGGTCGTAGCTCGCTCCATTTTGTGCTTCAAGTGTGCTTCAATTTCATTCCTACTGCAACTAAAATCACGCTGGCACAATCTCTTCTCATTCCTATAATTGACTATGCAGATGTCTGTTATCTCGACCTCAACGAGGATTTGCTTAACAAACTCGACCGTCTTCTCAACTTGTGCATCCGATACATTTACGGACTGCGCAAGTACGATCATATTTCTGAATACCGCGTTCGTCTACAATGGCTCGTCATTCGACGCCGTAGAAATTCTCATGTTCTCTCTCTTCTTTTCCGCACGCTGAACGACATTGGGGCTCCAGAGTACTTGCGGGATCGATTCCAATTTCTCTGTGCACACGGTCTTTCTTTGAGATCAACTGATTCCCGAGTACTCGCCATCCCTTCTCACTCATCCACTTCTTACTCTGACTCCTTCACCGTGAATGCGGCACGTATGTGGAACTCGCTTCCCCTCGAAATTCGTTTATCGCAGTCGCTGTTTATGTTTAAAAAGCGTATACTGTCTCACTTTCTGGAACGATAAATTACTCGCTATTTATGGATTAGAGTCTAATGTTAGTTTTCTCTGTATATTTTATTCGTGTATATTTGTATGTATTTATAGATATTTATCTATTTATTTATATTTAAGTTGTATAATTTGTTGAAATTATCATTCTTATTTGTTCTCTGCCACTCCACACTAGAGTTGTAAAGATGCCGTTTTTTGCACTTTGATACGGATTTATTTGACTTAGGTACCGTAAAACACGGAAAGATTCGATAAGTATTTTCATATGAGATACCTACCTCTTTTCGCGTTTTATTCCTGTTCTTTGCTTGAAACCAAAAAGTGAGTGACCAAAGTTCGTATTGAACAGGAACACCGTAAAAAACACGGAAAGATTCAACAGGAAAAGAAATAAGAGTCGCAAATAGCTCTATCGCAGAGAAGCTTATCATTTCCAAATTATGTAGGTACTCATAATAACTCTTTTTTTATGTAATCCGGTATGGCTGGCTGAGTCAGAGGGGTCAGAGCGCATGATCAAACCAGCCAATATCACCTCCGAGAAGGTAGGTGCCATATCGAGACTTCCCTGGATTGCTCGCTATACTGAACTAGAGGAGAACACAACCGAGCCTACTATGCGGCCATCTTACATCCAGTACAGTGGTACCAACCCAGTCGGCTACAATTTTAGCCTACCACCTAGTAAGGGGTAAGGGAATCTTTGTTTTAATTTGTATTTTATAGGGTTCCGTATCCGTCGGAGATATAATTTTTTTCATAAATTTTTATTTCTACTCAATTTACAGGAAAACCGGAGAAGATGTGATAAAATAATCTAAGAGTGTATCGAACTGCTAACAAAACAAGACTTAATTTGTTGTCGTACCATCATTGGTTCTCGATTTATTGCTCGCCGCGATTCTGAATTATCCAGGACGGCATTTGTATGGAAAGCTCCGCCCCCTTTCCTGATTTAATTTCTCGAATGTTGATATTTTTTCGCCTGAATCTTATTTCTAGACGAAATATAAGACACTTTTATTCTTACACGTTTTTGAAAAAAATCTATATTTCCGGAGAAAAAAAAAATCTAAAATATTTTTTTTTCCAAAATGTTCTCGATTACTAATGTTTTTTTGGCGGATTCTTATTTCTAACCGAAATATGAGACACTTTTATTCTTACACGTTTTTCCGTTAAGTCGATATTTCCGGAGAGAAAAATAAAACAACCTATTTTTTCATATTTTCTCGAATGTTTGTTTTTTCGCCTGAATCTTATTTCTAGATGAAGTACGAATCTGTAGTTTCAATCATTTAAATTATTTTCAGAATCATTTAAAAAAAGTGGCCGCCATTTTGAACTTTTTAGTTACTGGACCAATTGCTTTCAAAATCGCCATCTGGGTGTCTGTGTGGGCTCTGAATACGAATCTGTATTTTTATTTATTTATTTATTTCTTCATCATCTGTAGGTACACAAGATACACTTAGATTCGTCATTTAAGTTTTAAGCAAAAAATAGGCCATCGTCAACAATTTAATACACAACACAGAATTAATTAATTAATATAACGCACCTATAACTCTATAAATATCAAAATGTCAAGAAAATAAAAATTAAAAAATAATAATAAAAAATAAAAAATAAATCGTCAAAAGAATGTACGAACTAAATAACAATTGTCAAAAAATGTCAGAGAATTAAAACTACAGTTAAAAACTAAATTATTTCAGTCACATTAAAAATATAAATTAGAATTAGGTCAAAAATCACAACAATATATAAAATAAAAATAGAGGGAATTGTAAATGACTAGAAAAGACTAGAGAAATTTATCACAGTTGGTGTCCGTCAGTTTATAGTAACTTTTTACTATTAGCAAATTTTTCACTTTGACCTCGAATTCGTGATCATTGAGATCACGAATTGCCAGTGGTAGTTTATTATAAAATGTTATACTATTGCAGACAAAACTTTTAGAAACCTTCGTTAGTCTATGCTGAATGTTTTGGATGTTCTCACGATGTCTGGTATTATAATTGTGTACTTGGGAATGTTGCGGAGTGAGATGTATATTTTTTCTTGCATATAGTAAATTCTGATAAATATATGCACTATATAATGTCATTACCTTTAGGTCCTTGAAGACTTCACGACATGAATCCCTGGGCTTCAGGCTACGTATGTGTCGGATAGCACGTTTTTGAAGTACAAAAATTCTATTTACCTTAGCAGCCGTACCCCAAAACATAAGTCCGTACGTCATAATGCTGTGAAAATAAGCATAGTATACCAGTCTAGCAGCTTTTTCACCTCCTATCTCTCTAATTTTTTTTATAGCGTAGCAAGCAGAGCTCAACTTTTTGGCCACTTTGTCTATGTGACCCTCCCAATTCAATTTTTCGTCCATCTTTATTCCTAGGAAATCAATTTCTTTGACAGTATTCAATGACATGTCTTTGAGAACCTTCAAAACTTCAGTTCCTTCATTATTTGTTCCAAGTCTCAGGGCAAATCGAATCACGTTGGTTTTTTTCACATTTAATAATAAGTTGTTACAGTTGTTGTAGTCAAAATTTAAAACAAGTGGCCGCCATTTTTAACTTTTAAGTTACTGGACCGATTGCTTTCAAAATCTATGTTTAGGTGTTTCTGTGGGCTCTGAATACGAATCCGTTGTCAAAATTTAAAAAAGTGGCCGCCATTTTTAACCTTTTAGTTTTGACTACAAATTCATATTCAGAGCCCACACAGACACCCAGATATAGATTTTGAAAGCAATCGGTCCAGTAACTAAAAAGTTCAAAATGGCGGCCACTTTTTTAAATTTTGACTACAGATTCGTATTCAGAGCCCACACAGACACCCAGATATCGATTTTGAAAGCAATCGGTCCAGTAACTAAAAAGTTCAAAATGGCGGCCACTTTTTGAAATGTTCACTACAGATTCGTATTTCGTCTAGAAATAAAATTCAGGCGAAAAAACGTCAACATTCGAGAAAATATGAAAAAATAAGTTGTTTTATTTTTCTCTCCGGAAATATCGACTTAAGTGAAAAACGTGTAAGAATAAAAGTGTCTTATATTTCGTTTAGAAATAAGAATCCGCCAAAAAAACATCAGCAATCGAGAACATTTTGGTAAAAATAATTTTAGATTTTTTTTTCTCCGGAAATATCGATTTTATTGAAAAATGTGTAAGAATAAAAGTGTCTTATATTTCGTCTAATAATAAGATTCAGACGAAAAAATATCAACATTCGAGAAATTAAATCAGGAAAGGGGGCGGAGCTTTCATCGCGGCGAAAATTTCATCCAGTATTGGTATCATACATGAAAGAAACGGAAAAACCCCGTGTTTTTAGTTTTATTCAAAATGTATTTTTCAGTATTTTTCTGCCTTTACAACACTACTCCACACTCATTCATGATAACCCAAAGGTTGGCTGGAGGAGAATGTACCTTTTGCAAAAAATGTTAAAGGCAATAAACATATTTTGATTTGTGATTTGAAGTGACATCCATACTTTTGGAATTTGTTACAACCTTTGTTGCATTGCATGTTCTGTTCTGCAAATATGTGTACGCGGTCTTACACGTCTCGACCCATGCTTCAAATTTTTTTTTTAACTGACACGGTTGGCTACATTACCTACAGCATCCGTAATGTCAGCCCATCGCCGGCCGCCGGTCGTCATCAGCCCACCTCGGTGAACTAGGCGCCATGTCATTGCTTCCTTCTAGTCGTGCCGGCCAGGAAGGAAGGTGTGGATCTAAGCTTACGATGGCTTCACCGAACATATCCGGGCCCATCGGCAGTAGAGGAGGGTATTAATCGAGGCCGGGACTAGCGAGTGGCCACTCTAAGTTTCCCGCGCATGCTTCACGTTTCGGCTCGCGTCAAGCCCTCGTCAGCTAGTCTGCGTTGACTAGGACGCGGGGAAACCACCAGTCCCGCTCTCGACCTCCCTCTCTCTACCTATCCATATTCTGTAGGATGCTTCCAGTGACGTTTTCGAAGCTCTCTCCATATATGAGCTTAGCGTCGATCTTGGGAGCCCTAGATTCTTGAAGAGACTGTAGAGCGACTTCGCTGGTAGTCCTCTTGCTCCGACTTCCACAGCGAAGAGATCAGTCTTGAATCCGTTTCTCACAATCCGGTCTACTAAGTTGCAGTACTTGTTAAGCTTGATGTTGTGGTCCTTCGGTATGTTACTTTCCCATGGAACTGTAAGTTCAACAAGTACTACATGCTTTGTCGCTTTTGAGAATATGAGTATATCCGGCCTTAATGCTGTGGTACAGATTTCCGAAGGCATTTGGTAATGCTTCTCATGTGTGTCCATCAACAATTCCCAATCCTTTGCTGCTCCCAAAATTGAAGAAGGTTTAGTCCTATCTTTGGGCAGCTTATTGGCTCCAGGTTTCACAAAGTTGACCTTCTGGAAGCCGCTACTGGTTTGCCCTTTCCTGGTCCGTGCAATTGACAGGTTGATGGCCTCTCTGATGATTTGGAGGACTTTATCATGACGGTAGGAATACTGGCCTCGCTCAAGTAGTATTTTGCATCCGCATAACAAATGTTTGGCCGTGCCTACGAACTCCTTACATGACGGGCATAGTCTATTTGTAGATTTCCCCCATCTAACTAGGTTACTCGGGTCGGGGAGAGTAAGCTGGAATGCATTTAAGTAGAACTTAAGCAGCTCAGGGGACCAGTTGTATATTATGGATTTCCACTTCAATGCAGGAGGGATGCAGAAGTCACCCACTGTTAGCCAATCATTCTGCATTTCTAGGTTTAAGGCGTGAAGTTTGAAGCCTTGTTCCATGTCCTCCTGAGCAAAACCTTTCAGTATTTCTTTATCAGACTTTGCTGTTTCTATGCCCAATCCAGATCTATTGGTGCGTGTACCAACTTGGAATGATTTGTAGAAGTCGAGTCTCGATTCCAGTTCATCTGATAGTGATGTGTTGGGTAAGGCTTGAATAGCGCTATCATTGGAGTCTTTGAGTATACATCGTTTGGCTATTCTCGCCTTTTGATAAAATATCGACGGTTTCTTAATGTTCAGTCCAAAGTTATTGTGAGATCTGTATAGCGTTGACGAGTCAGCCGGGTGAGCCAGTCCAAACCATGATTTCAGGAATCTGGTCACATACGAGTCTAATTTAGTCAGGTTTTGCTTTGTGAAGTCGTAGACGAGAAATGGCCATGAAAGTTTTGATGTCAGGTAGTTATCGTAAATCCATGCCTTTTGTGTACCCAGGAGGGGAAGATTGTCAGTTTGGCGGAGGCTCTCTTCGAAAAGTTGGACAATATCATCAGTAGGATGCTCCTTTCCTCTGCTGGTGATCCTTTTTCCCAAGAATTTAAAAGGAGCTTCATCAGCCACGGTTGCGATTGGTTTTCCGGCTACTGTCAGACCTGGATTGCTCGAGGTAAACTTTGAACCTTTCCTGGTTAAGCTCAAACAGTAGCACTTCGCTGGTTTTATCTTCATCCCTTTAGTCCATTCACAATAGTCATCTACCACCTTAAGAAGCGCCTGATTTTGTTTTGGATTGCGGGTTAACAGCGTAATATCATCCGCAAATGCCAGGATGGCCGCCATATATGTGTCTCCATATTTGAACCTGTATCCCCATTTGTTTTCTTTTACGACAAGCGTATCAATTAGAATGTTGATAACAATGTTAAATGTAACAGGAGAGAGGCAGCAACCCTGGAAAAGTCCTATGCCGTAACGAATTTCCGGTATCTTCTCCGTTTCGCCTTTTACTTGTATTACAAAGGAAAGTTTTTTGTAGTAGGAGGCTATTATATTACAGATCAGAGGTGGCACATTATACCACTCTAGCGCCTTTAATAGTAACTCATGGCGCACCGAACCGAAGGCGTTTTCAAAGTCTAACCACGTGGCAGTTAATTGTCTCTCATTCTTCCTTGCATCTCTAAGACATTCAGTCAGCAAAGAATTATGTTCGAGACATCCTGCAACTCTTGGGAGAAAACCTTTCTGGTACTTCTTCGGTAAGTAGTCGTTGGTACACATGTGTTTGAGTAGTCTGGCCTGTATAATGGAGAAGAATATTTTCGAAATTGTGTTCGTAAGAGCTATAGGTCTAATATCCTTGGGATCAGTAACTTCTTTCTTTTTTGGTAGAAGAACAAACACGGCTTTACCAAGACAGTCTGGCACTTCTCTGTTCGTCCAAATTCTTTTGTAGATGTTCAACATGTGTTTCCGCACTGATGGACATTTTTTGTATATGATGTATGGTATGCCATCGGGTCCCGGGGCGGAACTATTTGGTTTCCTTTTTATGTGGTATTCCAGCTCTTCCATCGTCGGTGAATCAGCATCAAATGCTAGAGCAGGTTCTTTGGGTTTTGAACTGGACAGATAAAGTCGCTTCGACCGAACTTTCTTTCAGTGCGGTGGTACAAACCTGGCCAGGTTAAACCCTACCACTTGAGTAAGTACGTTAAGAGTAAGAACAAAAGGGACCTACAGTTTTACGTGGAACCTGAACCATGGTCAACCTCCAACAGTCGAACGGTCCATCCAACCCATCCACGTTCTGACTGCACCCAGATATCTGAGATGTTTTTATTTGGTGCGATCTACTATCAACCAGATTTGTGTACATAGCGGTACAGAAGTAATGATTCCATTTCGGCATAGAGATTGCTCACGAGAATGTGTTATAAAGATGTGTTGAACGCAGGACGGCGCGGCGGAGCCTCAGCACGGGCGAGCTGCGCCGCGGCGCGCGCGCGCCGTGGCGGGCGCTGCGCGGCGCGGCGCCCGCGCCGGCGGCGGTGAGCCGCGGCGCGGCGGACGCGCCGCCGCCGGGCCTGCAGCTGGTGATCCTGGACTGACCCCCGCCACCCCCCTCGCACCACCCTCACCCCTACACGATGGAGGCGCTGCTCGGCTAGCGGGCGGCCGGCGGCGCGCGGGGGGCCGCACGGGGGGGTGCAGTGCCGCTACTGAACTTTCCCTTGTACATTGCTGATGTAAATAATGTCTAATTATTACATTAACTCTAACATGAAATCATTAGTTAGTAACGACTCTTCATTTTTGTAACGTAAGAATCGACCGATCGCGAGAGTGACTATTTTTTATTGTGGATCAAAATGCTTTTAAATGAGTGCGCGGGAGGGTCGAGTCGGTAAGTTTAACTCTAGGCTAGGTTACTGTCACCGGTTTTATTGCTCCGTTTTGAGTTGTTATCGAATAGAGTAGTAGCTGTTTTGTTGAAGTTTCACAAGATGGTGTACATACAGTGCGGGCGGCGAGTGCGCGCCCGGCCGGCGCGAGTGAGCTCAGTGGGAACTGCGGTTAATTAAAATTGGAGATTGTATTTTTGGTAATTGAATCGCTGAGGAGGAACGCTGTAGATAATATTATATGAATTATATTGTTCTTATGTGGTTTGAATCTGACTTCGAGCAAAAATAATGTATTTAATACATAAATAAGTATGTAAGTAAGTCTATTTCATTCGGAAATTCATTGTAGGATAATTTACAATTTTTTTCATAAATAAAGCACAAATTGAAATAAATCTTGTTTCATTTATAGTTTTTATTCATTTTAGTATGACCTCAGGATTTTAAATCAGACAAGAAGAGGGTAATGGGGTCAATGGACGTTACCCCAGTAAGAGCCAGATCGCAGCGAGAGAAGCAACCGCCATCGCTGCTTATTGCGGGTGCGGTAGCAGAGTGCAGTGGAATCGTGAAAAAAAAACATAGTTTATAGGTAGGCTCAAATTGTAACAGACTGGGTTGTTGGTACCACCGCACTGGATGTAAGATGGCCGCATAGCGGCGTCGACTATTGTTCTCTAGTCCAGTATAGCCAGCAAGTCTTGTTGGTGACGTGACGGAAACTTACAGATGGTCTGGAGTCTGAGTCATTGACGATTTGTAGGTTCGCCTGTTTTACTGGGACTATCACGGGCGCTGCTCGGAGTAACTAGCATCCCTTATTCCCTGCCACCCGTCCTATTCCGCAGAGAGACTCGGCGCCCTTTTATTGTTGAGAGGGCTTTTGAGAACCCATTGGTTCTGAAGATCATTTCTTTGTCTCGCCGCTAGGGTGTGGAACTGTCTTCCGGCGAGTGTTTCCCGAATCCTATAACCTGGGTGTCTTCAAACGTCGTGTTAACAGACTAGACAGCCTAGCAACAGTCCGCAAACCTGATGGCATGGTGCCTAACTGAGTGCGGTTTCGCGAGGAGAGGTTATTTTGACTTGTCGACTGCACCATTGCATTGGTCATCTGCACAGACATCCATGTTGGTTTACATAAAAAAAATTCAAAGGACAGCCACCCGTTTTCCCGTTTAGTCCCTTCTCAGAGGTGATATTGGCTGGCCCGAGCGTGTGTTCTGGCCCGTCTAACCCCATACCAGATTAAATAAAAAAAAGTTTGATCTTACATCCATTGTATGCAACGAACTTAGCAGAAAAAGGAATTGAACCTAAAACTCGTGAGTTATCTCAGTTTCAAACCTGAAGAAAAGAGATGGCCAATACACGAGTTATTTTACGGAATTACCTCCACAAATAAGAGTGATTTAATTTTGTATGGCCCGTGCAGTATAGCAAACCGAGTCCTTCCTTTTGGCTTTTAAGTTATCCCTGGTGTTTGTAGAAAACAACAAGATGAAGCATTTTATAAGCAAAATAATATTGACAGCCTGAATTAGATTTATAACGTTCAGGGTTTCTGCACTCCACCACACATCCAAGTGTGTGAATCAGCCGCGCTGAAGTATCGATGTTTAGAGGATTGTACTGTCATTGCAGCATAGACTGCAGTGTCTTCACTCCCGCATTACATAAGTATAAGCAAAATACATTAGAGGATAAGAACAAAATACCGTGCTACAGGCGGACAGGCTCACTTCCACTCACCTTGGCAATCATTTTACCAAATCACGCAGTAGGTAGGTAACCGCTGTCTTCGAGTCTTGCTCGCTGCTTGATAGTTACTTCTTAATAACATGCTAAACCTGGTTGGTGTTGTGCTGTAGTTTACTCGAGTTCTTGAAGCAAGGTTAAATATACATGAGCGGTCCATGTACACCACAGAAAAGCGATCAGCGACCATCTTCTCCCAGCCGGCTGCCTCCAGAGGGTGTGATGCGGTTTCTTGCTTTGGTACATTTAAATTCTGAAAATCTTCTTAAAAGCTTTCTAACCACATCTACTGGCCACGATTCTTCTTATCTCTCTTAAGACGATTAATGAGGGATAATTCTCAATAGATGAAGGAAAATTTGATGATGGACTCGTACAAAACTAGTGAGTGATGGGTGGGTTATAGAAATAAAAGCCCAGACGTGAAAAATTATATTTATTCGAGTACATAGCTACATCTTAATACAAATGGATATTTTATATTTTTTTCTGTCAGCATGATAAATATTTTTGTGGTCTATTATAGGCGTTAGCTTTTTTTATGCAAAAATATATAATTTTCCCAATCAATTCATTACATGTACATACTGAGGTTTATTTGTGTGGGATAATACCCTAATGTGTTCATTTCGCCCGCACAGGCGACAATCAAGCGTAAACACTAAACAAATTATACTTTAGTTAGAATATCAGTGAAAGCCTAATAATTTAAAAGGTGGGACAATTAATGCCGACCCCACTAGTAGGACTTTACATGAAATGTCAAATCATTTTGTAACGTCGAAAGCAAAATTGTGTTGAGCAACGGACGAAGTTCATCTGTAATATTAATGTATTAAAAATATGAATCACGTCGTATCTCCGAACCGTAAATCTTCAGATTGGGTTTTTATAAATATTCTCAAAATGCATTCAATATATTAATTGAGCAGGCACTAGTACGCCTATATGATATTTTAATCTAAGTGAACTGTCGGCGGGCGGATGCCTATCGACCCAATACTAAACTCAGTCCCTTCCCCCCACGCGTTCTCGTAGTACAAATATACATTGTTCCGTAGCGTGCAGCGACAGCTGTAACCTACGTACGTTCTACACGTCAGTGGACGTGTCCGCACGCGCCTGTACGGCGCACAAACACCTCTCCCGCTCCGTCCATTCCCGCCCACGCACACATTGTAAAATACTCATAAAAATACTGTACAAGTCTAATTATATAAAAGTTAATAAAACTATTACAAAATAATCAAAATTGCTGCGACATGGATAGAATCGCGTCTCGATAATCATTTCTTTTCAATAATACACCATTCATAAAACTATTTACAGAGGCCCTTATGCAATATACACGTCACCAACACATACACACACATCCAAATTTGATCCCAAAGCCTGTAGTCTTTACCTCATTTTTATTTTCTAAATTAAATAATGAGATCGAATGTAATCTTCGTGGAATTTGTTCTTGGAAAGTCATAAGTGGTTCGTGTTCATTCTATATCACCTTACATTCAATCATAAAAGCGGCGACAGTAATTGACGCTGTGTTATATTGTTGCTATTTATTCAGAAGGAACGCTTTGAACATCACAACAACAGGTTCAAGAGGACGTATAATAAAGATTTCCATTTGTTCAATAGTTTATTGAATACTCATTCACTCTAACCGAAAACTATTAATTTTTATAAAATGTACAAAAACAATATGCTCACATTTTGCATTACAAATTATTATCAACATGTGCGTTTATGCACCAGACATGTCATTCCTTTATTGGTACTCACATCTATGTGGCTTTATTGCATTGAGTTAACTCTGACCCTAATTCATATATTGACAAATTTATGCATTCATCAGTGTGAAATAAGATCAAAGTATTTAATGAAAATACTACATTCTTAGCTTCGTGCAAATATTAAGTCAAGAAATTGGTATAAACGTCTCAAGTCTGCAACTGTCATAAGGCTGCAGTATGATTTGCTTGATTGTAGCCTTTCTTAACTTGACATGATACTTCATTTGCCAGTGGGGTTTTTTTTTTCAAAGCACACGAGTAGTTCTTTTTTATTTAATAGTTTGTTTACTGTGTGGACAATTCCAATGTTGGCTTCGTAGGAACAGAATTTAAGACTTTATAAACAAAAATGAAGGTGCCTTGATATGTCTCACTTGTTTGTAGAAATTGTATCCAAAAACTGCGCAAAGTTATCCTGATAAGGCAGGCGGCCTATTTGGGTGTGAATCTTTTGACAGATGTGTCTCCTAAGTGTTTTGGATGTGTTCCCGGCTATCATTATTTCAGCTCAATGTTGTATATTTTATGTTTTTTTATAGAAAGCGCGACATATGGCGCCGATCCACCCATAAGTTGTCTAACGACGCCCATGTTCACGCGCCCACGGTTCATGCTACTATCGAGGGAGACGAGCGCTGGTCCATTCGGAAAATACACTCAATTTCTGTTTTGCCTGCCGAGTACGCCCAAATAACATCTGCCAAAGGAGTCCAAAACACAAAAGGAGAAACATAAATCAAATAAAATTTGTAGTAAAATTTTTATATTATACATCATTCATTACACTGTGAAGGCACTGTGACTGTTCTGAAATGTCCGTTTGTTACGCCTAATTAGTATAATAGCCGATACAAAATATTAAAATTGTTCAATATGTTTATACGAAAATACACGCGTGACTCTGATACATTCTACCGCTCTACTATAAAATACTCATTTAGAACTACGTAAATATAGCGATCCATCGCTCCTCGCCTCGCGCTTTACAACAATATAATGTCCTCCGCGTCCGCGTCCGCTGGCGCCCGGCTAATTTATACAGTACGTTCCGAGTGCGCGGCGTACCTGCCCCTTTACACTTCGCCACTCAATCATTTTTTTATTGCCATTAATAGTAAACAATAAGGTTAATTTCATATTAAAATTTTTTATTTTGTGATTTTTGGAAGCAGTTTATATTGTCACACCACACCTGCGACCAAAGAGGAATCTGGCGGTGAGGCGCAGACAAGCCGCACCAATATTTCCCAAAAAAATTCCTTAATTCGGAAGTAATGAAATGACGTCCGGTTTTGTCTGTAAAACGAGACAGAACCCCACGTACGTCGAGTCCATTGTTGACATAGGCATACAAAATATGATAGACTTTTGTGATGAATTTATCAGTACCACTACTAAGACCAGAATATACAAGAAGTGATCGCATGAAAGCTAACCTCATTGTTGTTTCACATAAAAGCACTTTGTACTTGTAATCAGCTGATTTCTAAATATACATACAACAAGATCTGCTAATTTGTTTAGTTCTGAGAGCTAAAAGAATGCTTCCAGTATACCAAATTGTGATAAAGATTTCAATAGATTTTATTACATTAAGTTTGAAGTGTGTTTTTGAAACTAAGTAAATCAACGCGTCAGGTAACCTAACCTGAAGGTCCTAAATAGGCATTTATTAATTGAAAAAAAAACTCGTCAATTAGACAACCTTTTTGTTTTAGTTTTGTGAGGGGTGATGTTTTGGCTGTCTGATTGTCCGATGTACTCTGCGCCCAACACAGACATCGAGCCAATTCTTAACAAATACAAAACAAGCAGTTGCGATATATAGGTGCTTCTTTATTCATGTCAAATGATTCGGGAGGGTTACATAGATACTCAAATAAACATGTTACACAAAAAAATTATATGTTTTTAGCATTACTTATTAAATTGAAATTTAACAAAACATGCTTGCTACCTAAACATTAACCTGTGTGTAACAGTAGGTAACTTGCATTGTACGGGGTCAATGACTGTACTATGTTCAAACGCAGAACAGCTGTTTGTTGTAAGTAACTCACAAGGTCACTATGATTGGTTTTTACAGCTACTTATTTGATTTTATTTTTTTGTTAGGAGAAAGAATGCTCCTATAAACATATGCTTTTTACGTAAAGTGTTTGTTCGAGTGCGTATGTAATCCTTCCGAAGTTATTGAAATGAATAACGAAGCACCTTATATATCGCAAGTTGTACGGTCAGACGAGCGAGGTACGGCTCGCGCCCGGAACGAAGAGCGCACATCGGACGCACGGCATCGGTGCGATCACATTCTTAACAACAACTAAGCTAGCAACGTCCCTGCGTCGTTCAGTCTCCGCTCTCCACGCACACACTCACACGCACGCACCGCCACCCCCGCCGCGCCCCGCGACGCCGCGCCCACCACCCACCGCATTTAATGCTTCGATAGGTTGAGCGGCATATCTGCAAACAAAACAATACTTCATTGGTGGTTGCTATTGTTTGTAGGGTGTGAGCTCTCTGTGGCTCTAAGCCTGTAAACTAATCCTTCTGGGTCGGGGACCTTCGTGCAAAATAATAACACGGTTCACATCAGGTCCGGAATGTGCCGTGTCGGTGAATTATGCACAGCTACCGGTTGTAGCAGAGTATGTCGACATCTTAGCGCGTTCTTATTGGCTGTGGATGTCTACATGCGATCGCTAAGTGCCTGCGAAGCACTGTATATAGCATTGCTGTAGCTTGATTGGTAAAAATGTTGATCCATTGTTTCTCTGGGTCAAGGTTATGATTTTTTTAAGAAGCATGTCATTTCTAGATTCAGGTAGATATATTTGTTGAGAATAAATATGTGTGAGTGAACATTAGGAAGAACTTACAGTTATTAAATTATTAAAACATTTAATAAAAGTAAACTAATATAAAAAAATAATTTATATTTTTTTTATTTCTTAGTTGTTATTAAGTTCAGGATGAAATGGGTGAAGTAATTTGTTTACCTGAACTAGGTTCTTCTTTAGGAATATGATGAGTGAGGAGGGGGTGCGCGAGGGGCGCCCACGGCCCCGGCGGGATGCCCGGCGACACCGCGTAGTGCATCCAGAGGGGCGGCGGCGGCGGCGGCGGGGGCGTGCGGTACACGTGCGGCGGCAGGAACGGCGGCGCGTACCCTCCGTACAGGTACACGCCGTCCCGCCACTCGGGCGGCACGTCGCGCGCCGGCGAGCCCCGGTACTGCGGCCCCCCGTAGTACTGCGGCGAGGTGCGGCTCCGCGGGTACGGCGCCGAGAGGTAGGAGGCGCGCGGCGGCGTCGGCGAGTCCCTCGGCGCTGGCCCCGCACCCGCGCCCGCGCCCCCCGGCGAGCCCAGCGCCAGCGAGTGCCGGTAGCGGTAGTTGTCGGGGCTCGGGCTCAAGTCGGGCGAGTTGACGCTGGAGGGCGACTCGGTCTTGATGGAGGGCGTGTAGCGCTTCGAGTCGGGCGGGCTGTCGTCCGGCATGCTCAGCAGGGAGTGGATGCTGTAGCTGCCGACGTGCTTGGGCGGGTCGCGGCGCGCGCTCGCCGCCGAGCCGTTGGCGCGCGCCGGCGGAGTCTCGGGCGGCTTGTGCGCCGCGTGGCTGGGCCCCGGCGACGGCGGGTAGGAGGCGGTGCTGAGGGCGGGCACGGTCTTGGCGCGCCGCTTGCCGCCCTGGTCCTCGAGGCTCACGCGCTCGAGCTCGCGCAGGATGCGCTTGCGCGGCGACACCATCGCGTGCTCCTGCCGGCAACTGGCGATCTTGGCGTTGACGGGTGCGGGCGGCGCGGGCGTCCTCTCGCGCAGCTTGTCCACGATGGTGAGCAGCGGCTTGCGGCGCGCGGGCGGCCGGCACTTCTTGTACACCCTTAACTTACGATACTGATATGGTTTCTTAAGTTTCATGTGGTAGTACCTCTCGCGGTCCAACCAGCGGTCGACGTCGTCAGCGCCCGACTTGGAACAGTTGGGGAGGGAGGGCTCGGTGTGGGTTCCATCGACGGTGTCGTCTGTGGGCTCCGCTGTGCCATTGCGAGCCTTGTCGCCGCAGAGACCGTTGCTGAGGGTCTTCCTGGAGCCGTTGGAGAGCGAGTCGGCGTGGTAGGGCCGTCTCCGCTTGGTGCGCGACGCGGCGTGGATGGTGGCGCTGAGCAGGTTGCTCGGGCGGCAGTAGTAAAGTGTTAGCTCTTTGGAAATGTTTTTTCGCGGCGTGCTCTGCTTCCAGCAGTGGTCGCGTTGCCACGGCGATGACTGCACAGAGCTGTTGTCGTCAGACACTGCAACATTACACAACAGACTGTTTATACAAATCTAACACTCCACATCTCCGTCTAGGCTACTACGTGGGGATAATTATGTATGACACACATACGAGTATTATGTATGACACACATGAGAGGCATTAAAACTTTAACAGCGGCGACGCAGGCGATATTCAGCATTATTGGTCAGCTTATAGAAAAATAACTAATGAAGATATTGGTATATATTTTTTTTAAACGATAGGCACATCTTTGTGTTTTAGGATAATGAATAAAACAATTATATTTTATATTCTTATTGATTTACCACAAGCGATACAAAAATGTAGTTTACAAAAAAAAATGTACACGCCCCGCTCTATCGTAGCTCGCGGCGCACTGAGTAGCGGCGCTCGAAAGTCGTCCCCCTGTCTCTCCCGTGCACCCCTTATAGATGAATTATATGTGTGTGTAGCTAAAACACTCGACTACAGTATACACGAAACACAAATCAAAAACAGTGCTCAGGATTTTAAAAAGAAGAGTTCAAAATCTGATGAGTCACATTCGTGATCCGCGAGCTAGAGAAAACATACCATCACGAACGCTGTTCGTGATCCGCTGTTAACGTGTTAACAAATGCCTTCAGAAATCTGTATCACAGAATAGAATAGACCGGAATACTTATATTCTCAGAAGCGACAAAGCATGGAGTACTTGTTGAACTTACAGTATTCCACCATGGGAAAGTAACATAGGTACCGAACATACCATAACAAAACATACCGAAGGACCACAACTTCAAAGTAAACAAGTACTGCAACTTAGTACACCGGATAGTGAGAAACGGATTTGCTGTGGAAGTCGGAGCAAGAGGACTACCAGCAAACCTGGGTTGGTACCGCCGCACTGAATGAAACGTCGGTCCAAACTGCTATGTAAATAGTTTGAGTTTTCTGTCCAGTTCAGTGTAGCCGGCACGACCGAAGGGAAGCACTGACATGGCACCTAGTTCACCCAGTGTTATGGGCTGACATCACGGATGTTGTAGGTGATGTAGCCAAGCGTGTCAGTTTCCATAATAAAAAAAAAAAACAAGCTGCCCCAGTCTCTTTTAGCCTTCATGCAGGACATAGGCTGGCTAGGTTGGCTGGAGGTCAAGGGCATAAACGTCCCCGACCAAGAGGGACTAGTTTGCAGGCCTAGAGCCAACCACAACAAGTATTATGTATTTTTATTGTACGTGGGTGTTTGCACAATGCACACGGCGTGCGTAAATTCCAACTCGTGAGTCAACTCAATCTGTTACTAACTGAACAAAAGTTATTGGTGTCGCACGAAAAGCAAACTGTGACACAAAGCAAGGGAGGGGTGTAGTCATATAGATTGTCATGTAGGGCAAACATTTCTTAGGAAGACTTCGCCATATTAGGTAACTGTAACATAACCACAGAGCAGCGGCGGCGTGCGACATTCCTCTCCATCGAGTGTAGTCTCACCACACACAATGTCAAAATTATAATATCGAGGGCTTACTTCAAGAATGCACTATGTCAAAAAAAATCGATTTTGACTTAAATATACAGTTTTGTTCATTATTTCTTGCGCTACATTCTTCAAAAACACACTAAGTCGTACACTGACGAGATCCAAAGATAGCTATAGCATTAAGTCATAATATAACTACTTTGTACAAGCAAAAAGCACTAAATGACATGATTCGAATAGAATGGCACTAAGTTCTGATTATTGTTGAAATTATAGTCAACGTAAATACACTAAGTACGATTTAGTGCCTTACTGTAAATGTTTTTTAGGTTAATCGCAAAATGTAATTCTTCTGAAATGCATTAAGTCTACTTAGTGTTATTTCACAAATACAACTTCGATAATTCGTGGTAGAATACTATTCCACAAGAAAGCATTAAGTGACTTAATGCATTTCATGTTGCGGTTTTGGCTTACTCAGACTTAATGAAATCATTTTCAAAAAGACATTATGTCACTTAGTGCATTTACGAAGACGCGATTTTTAGAAAAGTCGTCAAAAACTTAGTGCGAAAAGCACTAAGTCGGACTTAATGTATTCTTGGCGATATTACTTGAAGTGGTGGTTGTTAAGAACTACACTGGCCGATGCATTAAGTCGACATAAATTAGAATTATGTGCTTGCAATACTGAACCGTGGATGGCACCTCAAGCATTCGCTGAGTGAATTTGTTAGTGAGCTGTTGTAATTTGAGGTAATCTAGTTAAAAAAGATTTTTTTTAGCAAGATGAAGCGTTTTCTCTCTGGTAATCGTAATAGATAAATGAAGATCAACACAACTAGTTTAGTAGCAGCCACCATTTTAATTCACTGAAAATTTATAATCTCGTAAAACTGTCTTTTTAATCAACGATTCAATTAGAGAAGCTTTAGAGGTTCGCCTGCATAGATATTACCTCCAAGGATATTACGGATTGTATGCGGTACACCCACGACCACCATTGAAGCCATACTCTGTCTGTCAACGTTGGACCTGCACACGGTGTGCAGTGAACTACCCATAATAATGACCAACCCCCGGCCCATCTAGTGAGACGGAACTAAGAATCTTCACAGACGGGTCAAGGACAAGCAGCTGGACCGGTGCGGGCATTTTATCATGTCATGAGCTGAACATTAATAGATCAGTACGACTTGGTGCACACTCAACAGTTTTCCAAATGTAAGTAATCGGGGTGCTACAAGCGGCAACCGCTGGGACTGATATGGGCGTATGTCATGTACACTGCACTACAACGAAGAGGCTCTAGAACTATACCCATAGGAGCGGAACCCGTGATAATGTCGTCAGCAAGCATACAGAAAACTTGGTTAAACTTGGACTTGGTTGCACGCGTCGACATCACGGAAACACAGGGACAGATGGAAGGGCCTCTCAGAGTGCAGACAGTCGAGAGCTGCTCTTCCTAAACCAGACCGAAGGCTGGCTCTGAAGCTTATCAATCTGGCCCGGGCTAAGCTGAGAATAGCCGTTGATCTTATGAGCGGCCACTGCTCACTAAATAAATATCCACACACCGTGGTTATTACGAATAGCCCACTGTGCAGGGAATGTTTGGCGACGAATGAAATGACCGAGCATGTTTTGTTGGAGTGCATTGTGCTTGACAACCAACGATTCTCCATCTTCCGTTGCAGAGGTCTGCAAACGCCCCAGTCGACTTGTGGCTTTCTTCAATGAAAGCCTTTCTTCCATGACATAGGCTGGCTGGGGTAGCTGGAGATCGCAGGGTTTTGCACGAAGGTCCTCAACCAAGCGGGACTAGTTTGCAGGCCTAGAGCCAATCCCAAACCAAAGCACCAACCACAACTGTCTTTTTCATTAAATTACTATAAGACTTAACGCAGTATTTTTATTTTACTGCAAAATTAACCGTCAAACAAAATACACTAAGTCAGTACCTTCTCCTACACTTTTGAATAAAAAGTGCTATTGTGTGAACATATATTTTTTTCATTAATAACATTTTTAACCTCGATAGATAATAAATCTCGGTACATAATACTGATATTGTAAATATAAGTAGAATTTTTTATAAATTTTTTGTAAACTTTAAATCTTGATTATCTCAAAACTACTTTTTCTGACTTAATGCATTCTTGAAGTAAGCCCTCGATATGTACCTAATGAATAGGTACTAGTACTAACTATATTAGGGTAATTGCATGAAGGTATTTATTAGTGAATATTAGAAACTGTATGCCGACAGTTGCATGAAGCATTGGATACACATATTTGTATAGCAGTTATCCATGAATTCGAGGTTTTATGTTAAAGGGGCCAGCCGGAAAAAAAGTTCCTACAGCAAAATTGCTGAGTTGGTTCATTTTTCTCCTTCAGTTTTCTTTTTTGTTATCGTTTTCTTGTTTTTGTTTCATGTCTTTATAGGAGAAACAAATATGTTTTAATTAAATTCTTTGTTTTTTCATTTCATTCCATTTAATTATGGATTGCTGTGGGATGGCTCTGCCAAATACCAGCTAGCGCCTCTGGACTCGATCCAGCGTCGAGCCGTGCGACTAGTGGGTGACCCCGAAGTGTTACGCGATCTAGAACCACTGCAACTCGGTAGGAATGTCTGCGCCCTAAGTGTGTTCTATCGCTTATCCCATTGGGAGTGCTCGGCGGAGCAGTTTAACGTGATCGCGCCGTCCACTTTCCATCATCGTACCACACGCACTGGGCAGGGATTGCATCCTTACACGCTGGACTTACTGGGGATGTGTACCAATCGATTCTGCAGATCTTTCCACTACAGAACCGGTAAACTCTGGAACGCTCTTCCTGCCCATATGTTTCACCCCAAGTACAGTCTCGGATCCTTCAAGAGGGGCGTGCGTGTATGGGCACTTGTCAGGCCGGCATGGCATTTGCAACCCGAATGTCCATGGGCGTCATTAGACACCTTATGGGTGGCTCGAAGCCATGTCGCGCTTTCAATGAAAAAAAAGGAAACCAACAGTTAAATTACACACATAAGACACAATAATATAAAGAAAAAGTTAAAGCAATTACAGGTTACAAATTATTATGAGTCACTGGCTTAACCCGTTGACGCTGGAGCGGTCTATATAGACCGCTAAAGCGCTATCCAACCTTATAATAACATACCTATGCACCACTAGCACACTGGGCCACGCACCGTGCAGTGAGCCGCCGGGCCCTCCGGGGTACGGCTCCATGCTTACCACATAGAACACTACAGCAGTGAATCTACATGCAGCACGGACCCCACACCTCACTCAACAAGCCAAATAATAATTGCTCTACATGTGATAATTATTTATTTATTTATTTATTTATTTATTTATTTGATGAACGAACAGCCTAGGCTGATGTGTTCATGTCTAAGTTCACTGGTGCTTTGTTATTTTTATGTTAGTTTAGTTTGGTGTTTTTTTTAGGTGTTTGTCGAGCCTGTTTTTAAAGGAATTGGTGGTGGGTGCTTGTACGACATCTTCGGGCAGTTTGTTCCACATTTCCACTGCTCTATTTGACAGGAAGTTTCGTCTCGGATTTGTTGAGCTGACAGTGACATTCAGCTTCAAGCTATGGCCTCGGAGATGACTATTTGTATTTCTAGTAAAGAGGTTCTCCAGTTCTGGACAATCATAATGCTGATTGAGAATCTTGTATGTTTCTATGAGGTCACCCCTTTCTCTACGTTGCTCCAATGTTGTCAGGTTGAGGATTTTTAGTCTTTCCTCGTATGGTTTCCTCTTCAGTGATTTTGGTATCTTGGTCGCTCTTCTTTGAACTCTTTCTAGGAGAGTAATATCTTTGACGAAGTAAGGATTCCATATTTGAAATCCATATTCCAAGAGTGGTCTAATGTGAGATTTGTAAATTTTGATTAATGTCTCTATAGTCAGGTTTTGAAATGATTTTCGTACAACATAGAGTATGGCGTTTGCTCGTTTGACTATGGTCTCTATATGATTTGCCCATTTTAGATCTTCTGAGATAGTTATTCCCAGATCTTTCTGAGCCTGTGTAGAAAATATTATGTCTGTTCCGATTTTATACTGGAGTCTCGGGTTATTATTCCCTATATGCAAAACTGTGCATTTCGAGGGGTTAGTTCGTATTAGCCAATGGCGGGTCCATTCCAATATTCTGTCCAGGTCATCTCTGGACTTTATGAAAAAAATATGGACAGCACAACTGTTTGTAAGCTCTAAGAATTGATTAATTATTACTGGAACAGTTACTTAGATACTTGGCACATTTTTAATGCAATCATGTATGTTTATGGATTGACGAGTCAGAGGGGCCAGAGCACATGCTCTGACAAGCCAATATCACCTACAGGAAGGTGCCATACCCGAGACTTTCCCTTTCGATCGCCGGTTCCGAACGGTCAAGCAGCAGGTGTAGGTATGCACGTAAAATTGTTCTATCACAAAAATTCATTGGTTCACATCATCGGCCCGTTTTGAACCTCGGATCATAAGATCAAGAGTCCAAGACCGCGCCGACCACCCGTGGCACAGCGGAAAATGTTTTAAAAGCAAACAAGAGGATTACTAAACTACAAGCATTGATGAATTTACCTAAAGCTGCCTGTACAAAATTAAATAAATATTTATATGATGTATATTGCGTGATGGCACAAAACAATTGGATCAGACTGAATAAGTGATGACTGTGAATTCTCGTTATTTATTTTAGTTGGAAAAAGTCATTACTTCTGCTACTTTACAAGCATGCTTGGTGAGACTGTATACATTTTAACAAATATTTGGCCACATTGGTAGGTGATTTGGCAACCGTTCTTGTTAAAGATGGCATCCAAGCAACCATCAGAAACTCTCATATATTTTTTTCTGAAAAAGCATAGTTCGCGTAAACCTTTCGTAACAAATTGCGGTCGCATACGCGCGTTTCACGGAGTCAGTCGCGTGGTGCCCGACACCCTGAGTGGTCGAAGCTGCTAGTTCAACAATAATAAGCAGCCTGTGGACTGTCCGTAATACCTATAGCGTGTAGGTGTATTTTGGTGAACAATGATTGCTCATCAAACCACCGATCACCGTTATTCGCCGTGGTTGTACGTACCTATTCACCCGCCACTGACCCGAGCGCACCAGCCTTGCGGCCATAGCGCCCACACTGTGTCACGACTTCATCATGGGACAATCATTTGAAAGTCGTTGCACGCAGGGAGGCCCGCTGCCAGGATACCACCAATTTGGTCCCGGCGACGCGCATTGACTGCGGTCCAGCCCTCCCTTGGAGGGACTCATAAAGGCGTTCTGAGCCCTTCCCTTGGAGTGCACCGACTTCGAAGGTTGTCCCCATCTACGTCTTGCGTCCATCAGTCTGCGTCCCACATGGGAGACAACGTCACAAACAGCGACTGTTTGCCCCGGTACTCGGGTCCCGAATCGCCTTGGCGTCTGCATGCGTCAGTCTGTCGTCTCGCCTCACCTGGTCATCTAGTTTGGCCTACCATGCCTCGCGGGGGCGCAGGCAGCCACCCCTGTGTAGTTGTACGTACCGCTGAGCGACGCGGCGCGGTCGGTGCGCGGGTTGTGCGCGTGCGCGATGGAGGGCGCGTGCGGCGGCGTGCCGGGCGGCGCGGCCGCCGGCGGCCAGAACGTCTTGCGCGGCACCGACACCCACCCGCCGCCGCCGCCCCCCTCCGCCCCGCACCCGCTCCGCACCAGCTCCAGAATAAACTTGCCATCTGCAACACACACCGCGCGTCACATTATCCACATCACTGTGCTGTATTGTGATCACAGTATTTTGCGAATGTACAACCTATAGGGAAACACTGACATGACACCTAGTTCACAATGGTGTGACGAGCTGACATTACGTGTAGCAGGTTTTTTTTAATGGAAACTGACACGGTTGGCTACATCATCTACAACATCCGTGATGTCAGCCCATAACACCGGGTGAACTAGGTGCTGCGTCAGTACTTCCATTTGGTCGTGCCGGCTAGACTGAACTGGACCAAGTACCAACCCGGGCGGGTTAAACCCTACCACCTGGAAGGTAAGAATGGAAGGGACCTACAGTTTTTCGTAGAATCCGAACCACAATCAGCCTCCAAATTTTTTACTACTCCCAGCAGCGGGAGCACAAATGCGTCGATAAGCCTATATCGATCGATAAACATCTATTTGCTTCGTTCGATGAAGTAGAATAGAAGAAGACGAATAGATGTTTATCGATCGATATAGGGATGCATTTGTGCTCCCGCTGCAGTTGTGCTTAACTTTATGGCTTCCCAATTATTAAATATGCTCACTCCCTTGGCTTGCATGCCATTTTCGCAGTGTGAAATTTTTGCAAAATTTGCGCACGTAAACTCAGCTCTTCGTTAAATAATGAAGTAAGATCAATAACCTCATTGACACTTGAAAGCCAATGAAATTAGGTACCCACGAAACCATGTACAAAAAGTGGGGATTCAATTATTTAGGAAGTACAGATATATTTTTTGAACTCCAGAAAAAACAAAACACGTCCGACATTTTTTTCAGAATTGTTCTAACATAAAATTACCAGATTACCCTATGCCTACACTCCAGGAAAATCAACAGAATCAGTAATCCACTGTGTAGTATCAAAGATAGAAAGTGTCTTGTGTAACAAAAACTTCGGAACTTTCATTGACAAAGAAGGTGCCTTTGACAAAACCGCCTTCATTAGTATCAGAGCAGCCCTACCTAGATTTGAAGTTGATCCTACAATTTAAATATTGGATTAACAATATGCTTGACAGCTCAGGGCCGTCCATTTCAGTATAAGTAACACAACAAATGTACATATAAGTTCACCAAGTGGCTGCTCCGTGTTCACAGACCAAAACTATGTACAATTGTACGGGTGCTTACTAGCATTACTGGGAGAGGGCAGGTCACACGGCCTGCCCTCTCCCTCGCCCCGGGCACAATATTTCCTAGGTTGACGGGCTGAATGTGCAGTTAGGTAGGTAGCTTATTAATTATTATTTATTGTTGTTACTCTAAAATTGGTTCTCTCTCGAAACTCAAATATAGACCCTGATTCCCCTAGCGCAGGGAATCCTAAAATGGGAAACAGGGCTCCACTAGAAACTACGTGCAATGGATAAAAGCAATAGTAACCCTAGTGATTAAGATGTACTTATCTATAAGTATTGTATGTAAAAAATTATACAATAAATGATTTCTTTCTTGCTTATTTATTTCTTTGCTTACTGGACATTGTAGCTTAACAGACTAGGTACACAGACACTTCGAGAGGGGCGCCAAGATCCAGAAAGAGTATGCTGCTTCCTGAAAGAACTCGGGCGGTTGGAGCAAGGTGGTAGGACGCACAAAAGGCCCTCAATAGAGTAAGCTTAAGCGCGGAACACGAGTCTGAAAAACAACAACAACAACCTTCTGTCAAAATATTTGACTTTTCTTCTGTATACTAGCGTGTCCGTTTCCCAAGGCGTGTAGGAGATTAATGGCAAAGTTTGTTACCCATCTATCCACCATTCTCTTTCGTTCTAATGAGAAAAGTTCACTGAAACACCATGGTCGCAAAATATGCGAACATGTACGCGCTACCAGATACCACAGAAGGCGGTTGGAGTAAGAGTATGTTATCCACACGGGTACTAGGGAAGCCTACAGGTTAAATATAAAAAAATATATAACTAAAATAAATATCAGTGTTGAGTTAGTGTAGTACTGTACCTATTACGAAATATCTTTTGAACCGAGCAAAATGAGTGAACTTTGACCACTTTTTTTTTCCATGACTCATTATTTATTCATTTTACCTACTGAAGTATTGACTAATCCTTTACTTATTATAACGGTTACATAACTTTAATAAAAAAAATATTATCTATCTTATTTTATCTCCCAATACTTATTTAGCATGCACGGTGGCGCTGAGCACAGAAGGCAAGCTGTTCACAATCAGATTAGTTTCCGCTACGGCGGTCACAGAACAGCGCTTACAACACAATAGTAGAGCCTCCGACGATCTACTTTGTGCACTTACTAGAGCGTGAAGCACTTTCTAGCTTCTTACCGGCCAACACCAGCTACACAGGGGACGCTCTAAGGCTTTCCACATTCGATGCTGTGTTAACTAACAGTACAGGCTCAACTGGGCATAGGCCCCTTCTAGCACTAACCTGAGCACATATTGCCTCAAATACTGACTGCAATTAGATAAACGTTTCTAAATTTTAAAGACCCAGAAGCACACTTTATGGAAAGGAACGAGGTTGGAACTAATTTATGTTGTTATCAGCAAGGCATTACAAACACATACTGTCCGGTCGAATATAAAATTGTCGCAGCTTAGCAGTAACGATGTGTTCAGCTTATAGTTGATTCCATAAAACAATCTCGCGCCCGAATGTATACAACATTAGGGCCCGCTCTGAATGAATTTTTCGGCTTCAAGTGAGCCTGCCATAGCTGAAGCACGTAGACTACTCGTGTGGGAGCGAGCAGCTGACGTGCAGAGCGGCGGATGCGCTCGCGGCGGTTGGCCGATAAAAAGCACAAGTGGACGGTGGGGATACTGACCCTTGAAGAATTTGAGGCGGCCGCCCGAGCGCGCGGGGTCGCCCGGAGCGCCGCGCGCTAGCTCGCGCGTCTCCTCCGTCATCGTACATGTTGTCGCGAGCGGCGAGTCCGCGCGCGCCTCAACCATGCGCATCTCATCTCCCCTGGCCGCGCCCGTTCTCTCTCACCGCCGGCACATTGCGACACGACCCCCTGCAATACACCGACACCACACTCTTCGACACACGGCCCGACCCAACCACGACACAACTCCAACTTGGTTCGTTTTTTACTAGTTCATTCACACCCAGCTTCCATTTTGATTCGTTACGACGTATAGTACAACAAAACTGGCGTGGCGAGTTCATTCGTTAAGGGTCTATATTGAATTTTCGGGATTACTAGGCATATTATTACACTTTGCATATTATGAATAATATGTTTCTGTTATGAGGTATTTTATTGTAAGATCTCAAAATTCACCCGGGATTTGCGAAAGTAAATAAAATGGTAGACGTAGACATTTGAAATATCAATTTACGTTCGTCATCGAGTAATTCACTGGGTACAACGGGGCGCCGGTTGAATTACTTTCGTTCTTTCTCCTTCATACTAACCAAATATAGTAAATAAGATCTGGAGGAAAGTTTCTTGATATGATTTGTTAGAAATAGCAACCAACACACATAAAAATAATTGTGAAAATTAGCTAACTATTTCTTTTTGTTAACTGCTTCTCAATAATTATATAAAAATAATTAAATCAACATGGCCACGAAATTACTTAATTTGCTGACATAAAGTAACAAAGTTTACCGGGGAAGGAAGGAGGCAAACAAACTCCCCCATGGCCTCTCGACTCCACACGCTGACCAAAGCTTTCGCCAAAGTATCGAGCATTGGCCAACGTGTAGAAGTGGGTACATTTTATCGATTTGCTTTATGCCTTGCTTAATTAGAAAAAAAAAGAAAAAGGAAGAACAAATTCAAACGAAGAATAACAACATACAAAGACTTGGATGTACGGTCAAACAACCCTCGCCTTTCCGTAAGGGTAAAAAATACAAAAAAAAATTCTTTGGCAAGTGCGGTTAAATCAGTAAAGAAAGAAAGAAAGAAAAACGTTTATTCAGCTAAAACTATAAAATAACAAAACAAGACTATAAAAATAAAAATGTAAAAAACATTTTTTTATCTGAAAGGGAGCAGACACAGCACGATGCAAAGCCTAACAAGTAGGTAGTTGCGGCTGGTTTTAAGTCTGCCTGCCCCCATAATATTCTGATCTGACCTCAGAGAATAAAACCATTCTGACGAGGTGCGAGCGAGGTTGAGTTGAAGTATTTACATATAAGGCTGTATGGATGGTGTTCCACCTTTGCCTATCTCGAAGATAATAAATTAGGTAACTTGCTAATACAGAATGTTTCCCATCAATATACGAATTTATTCCATCAACAATTTGAAGACATCTAGAATTTAAAAATATATATATATATAATAAATAACAGACAAGGCTGCATGGTATAATACCTTTGCATATCCCAAAAAAGGGATAAAACAAACAAAAAAAAAAATATCATATTCTTTGGTTGAATTGAAGTGCGCTCGTTTGGTGTCATCATCGCACGTAAAATTTTATAATATAATAGTACTCAGAAAGCTTACGTTACCTACCAGTGCCTAGGGCCTACCAGTTTGTGAAGCGATTGGGGTTTCTGCCCACAGCCGTAGTGGTTTCTGGTATAACTAGCGACAAAGGTTATCGAAAATGTCGGTTTCGGATATGTCCGTGGGCGCGTCGGCGGCGGCACGCAAGCTGATGTCGGAGGACCTCTCGAACGTTGAGTTCGACACGAGCGAGGATGTGGAAGTCATCCAGAACTTCGACAACATGGACCTCCGCGATGAGCTACTGCGCGGCATCTACGCCTACGGTTTGTCCAATCATAGGAGATTGCTACTTTACTCAACTTTCTCTTACTTTACATGTTTTCAGGTAAGTGTCTATTCGTAGGTATACCTGCATGCAGGTATACCTACTGAGACTGTACTTGGGGGGTACTAAAACGACATGAGCCGCCTCAACATTAGGTTAGGGTTAATTTTTTTTAAACCACCAAAACATTCACCCATAACCTAACCTCATACCTACGAATAGCCCTGTCATGTTTTCAGGCAATATTTTGATTAGACACAGCCAATATCACCACTTCTCGCGAAACCATGCCAGCTACAAGGCTGACAAAAAGGTCGTTGTCTATTTATTAACACACCTTTTGAAGATCCCCAGGTTATAGGTGCTAGCGAACACACTCAGATTCAGGTTCTTTATTTCATCATTGGGCACATATTGGCCGCTCAGACATGTCAATACATTTCAAAATAAAATATTATGTACAAATATCATAATTAAAATTCAAAACAGAATTAAAAACAACCAGCACAAAAAATAAAACCAAAATCTAATTATTAAAACAGGCTAATTCATTAATCACATTGTTGTCTTAATCAACTACTTGTTGGAGATACTCTTCTATTGAATAGTGAGGCTTCTTTACTAACATGCTCTTAAGTTTATTCTTAAAATATTTATCCTCGCATATTTTAAGTTCAGGCGGTAGAAGAAGACTGTTCAGGAACGATATCGTAAATCGATGCATTCTCACAAGTTAGGTGTCAACAATTATGGATTTTCCGAGCGAGGGGCCTGGTGTGACGGATATCGACCGGGGCAGGAGAGATGAAGGAAGCCAGTTCATCGGAGCATCGGCATGGTGGTACCTATAAAACAGGCTAAGGGAACCAATTGTTCGCCTGTGATGCAATGAGTCAAGTCCCTCTTTAGTTTTTGTTTGCATGAAGACTTGACTGGAGGGAAAAAGGTGAAAATGAAAATACCTCAAAAGATATTGTTCTAATACACTTACGCTTACACAAATATTCAACAGGTTTCGAGAAGCCTTCGGCGATCCAGCAGCGCAGTATTAAGCCGATCGTGAAGGGGCGCGACGTGATCGCACAGGCACAGTCCGGCACAGGCAAGACCGCCACCTTCTCCATCTCCATCCTGCAGTCGCTGGACACCACGCTGCGCGAGACCCAGGTCCTCTGTCTCTCGCCCACGCGCGAGCTTGCCACACAGATTCAGAAGGTACAATACTTCTTTTTATTATAAAATAAATAAAACAAAACACAATCAGTCGTCCCATATTGTTTGTTTTGTTTTTATTGGAAGCGCGACATATGGCGCCGAACCACCCATAAGGTGTCTAACGAAGCCCATGGACATTCGGTCGTATGCGGTGGTTGCCATTGCCATGCCGGCCTGACAGGTGCATCATCGACCCTCAGCGTTCTGTTTCCATAAAGTGTCGGCCTTTTAGCGCGCGTGATGTGTTATGGGAAATATGCTTTTTCAGAAAAAAAATGTATCAACACCTATGGCAAATGTATCATGATTGTAATCGTTACAAAATTTACTACAAATTTATCTATACCTTAACGTTCACTCACCTTAGTTTTGTTTGATTCAAATTTGTGAGTTGAGCATTGCATGAACATTTCATTTCACAAATATACGTAGTGAGGTTAAGATGTTTTTCGATTAAACACACTCGCGAATAGTAAAAACCTCAAATAATAACACATTCATTTCAGAAAATGTTGTTGTTCCGAATTTATACACAAACATAACAAGTAATGACTAAAAACACAAAAAAACTTATTTATTTGCGGCTAATGCCACCAAAATTCGAAATCAACTGAAAAAAATCTGTTAATTTTTTTCTCTAGGCTGGCTTTTTCACGGTGCCCTACTGAAATCGGGCCCATTAAGTGGTATTTAAAATGTATACAATAATGTTAGGTCAAAAATTAACGAAAGAAATGTTAGATGGAAGTTCTGTGTCGAAGCGGACCTGTACCGACGCTGTGTCGTAAACCGCGTGTTGTTCAAATTCCAAATAAAGTCCCAAGTGCTCAGGAACGCATGGCGGCGCCCCTGAGGGCTAGCTGCAGCGTCCCTGACGGCTAGTGGCGGGGCTTCTGGATGCCTCGAAATCTTCTCCTGCTTGGAGCCATGTAGTGCTGAGTTGCTTACGTCCTGCTTGCAGGTGATCCTAGCGCTGGGCGATTTCATGAACGTGCAGTGCCACGCGTGTATCGGCGGCACCAACCTGGGAGAAGACATTCGCAAGCTCGACTACGGCCAGCACGTTGTCTCCGGCACACCTGGCCGAGTCTTCGGTGATTATCCTCTTACTCCACTAACACCTGCGTCCTGCTCGGGAACTCATCAGAAGACAATCACATTTTAATCCTTCACCTCTGCGAGCATTATCTAAAAGAATCCCTCCCATATTAAACTGTGATCTTGACATTGACCGCTTCATATTACCAAAGAAAAAAAAAACATCATTTTGGAAATGTTTTCCATGAATTGTTGGCATGTTTTTTAGGATTCCGTATCTGTCGTATGGGACCCTATTACTAAGCCTACGCCGTCTGTCTGTCTGTCTGTCTGTCCGTCTGTCCGAGGGCTGTATCTCTTGAACCGTAATAGGTAGCCCGTTGAAATGTTCACAGAATAGATATTTATTTATTTGGTTTTCTACAAGTAGGACACAACATAACATAAAATAACACAGGTATTCTTAAATTATATTTATGTCTACTCAATAATGGGAAACACTACATTCTTATACCTAGAGTAAGGGATCGTAACGATCATGCGTTCCGTCCATCGTCGTCCGTTTGCAAAACAGTGAAGGAAAGAGTAACTAACACCTGGGGCCTTATTCTGAAACCTAACGCCTAATCAGCGAGAGCGGCTCTCGTCTCGTCGCCGTCTGTGTGTGTGTCTGTATTTTGCACACGCACGCAAACGCGGCTCTCGTCTCGTCGCCGTCTGTCTGGTGTCTGTATTTTGCACACGCACGCAAACTATTACGCAACGACATGAGAGTGTGTGACCACCACGAATGAGTGAATGTTGACAGCTATAAATACAAAATTTACCAACATAATAAATTTAAACAATTCGTAAAAATATTTTTCTTGTATCTTGCATATTATATTAGTGACCGTACCTAATTATAACACCTTTAAAAACATTTCTCTACATGTATTCATTCGCTTTCAGCGGTTTTCATACATTATTAAATACTTGTAGTACAAACCTTTCCTAAGTGTTGGTAACACTGAACTGTCGATATCGTCCGTGACGAGAGACGTCTGGCGAGAGGGTCTTGGCTGCCGCCGAGTCGGTCTCGATTCTCGCTCTCGCGGCGATCGACGATACGTCATAGTGGCGTTCGGAATACCAATTTTCATACAAAAGAGAGCTAAGCGATATTCGCTCTCGCCTAAGCAAGATCGATTAGGCGTTAGGATTCAGAATAAGGCCCCTGGAGTCGAACGACAACGCGATGATAGATAGATAGATAGAAAATGCTTTATTGCTCCAGTAAACATTAAACAGTTACAAGTACATTAGAAAATTGACATAAGGTGCAAAGGCGGACTTATATGCATGGACAAAATATGTGTTATTTATTATGGCCGTTATAACAACAAATAATAATAAAAATACTCTTTTCGGTAGATGGCGCATACACTTTTTAGTTTCTTGTTTGGGGACCCGCGTGAATTTTTTACTTTTTTTTATTTTTATCTATTTATTATCACATTCACATATTCACATTAATTTTAAATATACAGATTTTTATAATCTGTATATTTAAAAATAAAGTAAATATGTGAATGTGATAATAAATAGATAAAAATAAAAAAAAGTAAAAAATTCACGCGGGTCCCCAAACAAGAAACTAAAAAGTGTATGCGCCATCTACCGAAAAGAGTATGAAGCATTTTATAAATGGCGCGAGTGGCGCTGACTGTGACATGGCGATACGGAACCCTCGGTGCGCGAGTTTGAACACTCGCACTTGGCCGGTTTTTTTTAAATATATTATATGTCTGTGTCTCATAAAACTAAAAACTTGAAACACTTTTGCCACATTTTATTCTAATTTCACTTTAGTATACACAGTATAACTGAAAACGTTAACATAAATGTATTTAAATGAAAATGTGCTAAACCTTCAGACATGATCCGTCGGCGCGTGCTGCGCACCCGCGCCATCAAGATGCTGGTTCTGGACGAGGCGGACGAGATGCTGAACAAGGGGTTCAAGGAGCAGATCTACGACGTGTACCGCTACCTGCCGCCCGCCACGCAGGTCGTCCTCATCTCCGCCACGCTGCCTCACGAGATACTAGAGATGACCTCCAAGTTCATGACTGATCCTATTCGCATTCTGGTCAAACGGTGAGTTATGCATGTGCCACACGTCTGACAGGTCACATTAGAGAATGCATTTTTTAAAAAGTAAATATTATTTATCTTTATTTACTAATACTTTAAATATAAAGGCTAGCCAAAACAAAATTACAAAAAAACTGCAAGTTAAATATTACGCATATAAATCTAAAATAATTTTAGATTTATAATGGGCAGTATATACATACTATAATTATTATAGTATGTATAGACGACCCATTGGCCCAGTTTAGGCACAAGTTCTTTTTTTTTTGTATAATTTACAGTTTAGTTGCAATCAGTGGCGGCTGGTGACTTCAGTGACCGGTAGTGCGCTAAGTACCTACCTACTTAAATACCAAATTTCCCAACACATTCCCGTCATGTTATTTTAAGATCGGGACTTCCGAATTTTTTAAACGCCTGCGTTTTATTATGTAAGTACCTAGTATGAATATTCTCAAGACACTCAATGAGTTGCAAAAAACAAGAAAAAAAAAACCAAACAAGTTTTTTAACTTATTTTTAGTACCTTTATGAATACACCGATAGACCACAACACTACTGCAGCTTTCAAAAATAAAACAGTCCAAAAATACTTAAAAAAAAAATTATAAAAATAAAAGCATTTGAAAAGTAGGAATTGAACCCGGGATCACCAGATTGTAAAACCAACGCTTAGGCAAATATCGGCACCACTTAATTCACAGTATTACGTGACAGAAAGCACAAAACCTAACCATAACCCATTTTAAATATTCGCGCGCTAACGGGTATGTGACATCACATGACAGCGCGCTGACTCTAGGTAGACGGCAAAGAGTTTGTAAGACGGACTTGTGCGGACGGTATTCACGATATAGCGTCCTTGTTTGGCGCTCGTGCGCCGCACGCAGAACTCCTTTCGGCCCATACTGTTTCTATGAAGTATCTTCTGTCTCACGCGCCAGCGGTGTTTTGCCGATCCCCATACATTCAGTATGGGAGACCCGCGTGCGATTTATATTCCGCACGGCGCGCGCGTTTACTCGCAAAAACGTGCCTTGTGATCTATAAAACAGGGTCGAATTCACATTCGTATTTTTTTGGAGTACGATCTTTATGGTTTTAATGTAGTATGTTGTAAGGTATTATTTATTTTGAGTGAAGTGAAGACTTCTCGTGGTATGGTAGTGCGGCGCACGAGCGCACTTTAGGACCAGCCACCAGTGGTTGCAATACACATACAAAGTCTGAAGCTCGCCATACGTCGGTGTGAAAGATTTAACAGAATGAACATGATAAAAAATTATTAAGGAACAAAAATTAGAAACCTATTTGGTATAAATCAAAATCAATAACATAATATTTCAATAACAAACGAATACAAAAATTGCATAATTGAATAATTGAATAATTGATTGGTTGCTGTGCTGAGAGTTGAAAAGTGCAGTAGACAGAGCAATATTCACTTCCTCGCGAAACCACGCTCAGTGAGGTACCATGTCGACATATTTCTGTACTATTACTGTATATCCATTCCTTACATACTCACTCAAATGAACTGCAGATCGAAAAAACTTTAAAGACTAGTTTACAGGAGTGAGGGTCTATAAATTCTCCCCTCACACCATACAAATCAAACTCTTAAAGCCCCTAATTTATGTTGAATCTCACCTGTACAATAGCCACCTTTTCACTTATGTACAGACTATCTAAAATCTTCTAATGTCCTTGGTTCTTGACAGGGGTCTTCGGTCCCTGAAAACCACAAGGTTTGCCGTATGCTACGAGTATTATTATGTATGTGGATCTATAAAGTGGGGCTTCCCTTTTAAGCCTGTTTCACCAATGCCATAGAATGTCTAATTTCATGCGCTCAAAATAGAGAAGGCTATGGCTCAGCGGAGTGGGGAGGGTCGCGAGACAAAGCCGGCGCGAGGCAGTTTCCTCTTTACTAGAGCGGGATGGAATTCACCACGAGGCACTTACGATAAAACAAAGCGAAGGCGAATAATGCGCAAATCTTTTTTTATTTTAATAAGTATGAAAAATTTTAGCTTTGTGACTTTTTTAAATTATGGTTCACTCAAGAATATTAAATTGTATTTGGAGAAAAATTATAAAAAATGTACATTAATTCTTTATATTTTTACAGTAGAAATTGCTGTAAAAATAGAGGAATATTCGGATTTTTTTTCTATCGAGTGAAGTTGCTTGCTGTTTCAACCTTTTGGTTCACTAAAGATAATCCTGTAGATCAAAAACCGAAAACATCCCCTATACCTATTTATAACTTTTCACAAGTGTGCATCAATTCGAAAGTACAGACACATACAGATGACCCGGGTTGGTGTTCTGTGTCCCGTGTCTAACAACAAAGCGGAAAATTAAAGAAGCATTTCATGTCGGCAGTGACGAGTTGACGCTGGAAGGCATCAAGCAGTTCTTCGTGGCGGTGGAGCGCGAGGAGTGGAAGTTCGACACTCTGTGCGACCTGTACGACACGCTGACCATCACCCAGGCGGTCATCTTCTGCAACACCAAGCGCAAGGTGGACTGGCTGACGGAGAAGATGCGCGAGGCGAACTTCACCGTGAGCTCCATGCACGGCGACATGCCGCAGAAGGAGAGGGACAACATTATGAAGGAGTTCCGCTCGGGACAGAGGTGAGCCTCATTCTAGTCGAACTTACAGTGTTTTTTTTTTTATTTAATACGGTATGGGTGGCTGGGTCGGAGGGGCCAAAGCGCATGCTCCGACCAGCCAATATCACCTCCGAGAAGGTAGATGCCATACCGGAGACTTCCCTGGATTGCTGGCTATACTGGACTAGAGGAGAACACAACCGAGGTTGCTATGCGGCCATCTCACATCCAGTACGGTGGTACCAACCCAGTCGGCTACAATTTGAGACTACCACCTAGTAAGTGGCAAGGGAAGGGGCCTACAGCTGTCAGTCTAACATAAAAATGTTCAGTTATTTTACTTCTGACATATATGTAATTATATCTACCGCTAGGTTGGCATCGTCACATGCTGTCATATTTTCACATGGGGCATAATATTTTCCCCATAATAGTGGAAAATAAATTACGAATAGGTACGTTTCATACAATTTGAGAAACGCAGCATACATGTACCGTGTGGGGCCGGTACTTTAAAAGAATAGCCCCACTGCATCTCTCCCCGTGTATGTCGTAAAAGGCGACTATGGGATATGACCCCTTCTTATATTACTAGGTGATAGGGTTTAACCCGCCCGCGTTGGTACCACCGCACTGAATGAAAGGTCGGTCGAAACGGCTATGTAAATAGTTTGTGTTTTCCGTCCAGTTCAGTGTAGCCGGCACGACCGAAGGGAAGCACTGACGTGGCACCAAGTTCACCCGGTGTTATGGGCTGACATCACGGATGTTGAAGGTGATGTAGTCAACCGTGTCAGATTCCATAAAAAAAAAAAATAGGTTGGCATCATCACATGCTGTCATATTTTCACATGAGGCATAATATTTTCCCCGTAATAGTGGAAAATAAATTATGAATAGATACGTTTCATACAATTTGAGAAACGCAGCATATCGGGCGCCGGATGCATGTCAGGCGATGCGTGTCAGACTTGATCAGCCTCCGTTCGTGAACTTAAGCCCACCTGGGCGCAGTCAGAACTTGGGTGGGTGATCGTTGAGGCTGACTGTGGTTTTAATTCCACGTAACACTGTAGGTCCCTTTCCTTCTTACCTTTCTATGTGGTACAAACCCCCCGGGTTGATATGCACTGAATGAAAAGTGTATATGTAAATAGTTCGTGTTTTCTGTTCAGTTCAGTGTCGCAGACACGGCCAAGGGGAAGCACTGACGTGGCACCTAGTTCACTAAGGTGTTAGGGGCTGACATCACGGGTGTTGGTTGATCCCACCATGTCATTTGAAGAAAAAAAATCAAACCAATCCCACTTCTATTGTCGTTCAATAATGTATTTTAAAGATGCGGATCTGGATATATAATATCATTACTCTGTAGCTTGTTTCTAAAACAGCGTGAAAAAAGTCTTGGCTACCTGACCGTTTAAGTTTCGTTGCAGCATGTCTACTAGGTCATATTTGTCTGAATTGTAGTTAATTAGTCTAGCTAAATTTAATTTCTTGTTTGTTTTGTTTTTTTTTTCTCTGTATTTTTAGTGTTTATTAGTACCTAGTAGTTGGTAGTTTGGTTTTATTTTATTTTATACTTGGAATATTTATTGTAAATATTATCATTGTTTTTTGTTAGCCATTAAGTTCATTGTGTGCTTTAAATTTTGGAGAGTTGACTGATTTTGAAATGTGGTGAGAAATTTGTGTATTGTGTCAACTACTCTGTTGAAGTAATTTTTTTTTTTTTATGGAATCTGACACGGTTGGCTACTTCACCTACAACATCCGTGATGTCAGCCCATACCCAGAACACTGGGTGAACTTGTTGCCACGTCAGTGCTTCCCTTCGGTCGTGCCGGCTACACTGAACTGGACGGAAAAACATAAACTATAAACATAAAGCTGTTTCGACCGACCTTTCATTCAGTGCGGTGGTATCAACCCGGGCGGGTTAAACGCTAATGTAAGAATTAATATAAGAAGGGAGTCATATCCCTTAGTCGCCTTTTACGACATACACTTCTATTGTCGTTCAATAACGTCAAAATGTTGAATGTGGCAGTCGCGTGCTGATAACGACGGACGTGTGGGCGCGCGGCATCGACGTGCAGCAAGTGTCGCTCGTCATCAACTACGACCTGCCCAACAACCGCGAGCTCTACATCCACCGCATCGGCCGCTCGGGCCGCTTCGGTCGCAAGGGTGTCGCCATCAACTTCGTCAAGTCGGACGATATCAGGATATTGAGAGACATCGAGCAGTACTACTCTACGCAGATTGACGAGATGCCCATGAACGTGGCCGATTTAATATAAGCTTTATAAGTTTACTCTATTGTAGCTATTGTGCGGTGTGAAGTTTTGATGAATAAAGTATTGGAATGAAAATTAAATCCTGACAACAGCATTGGAGACAGAAAAGGTTTCGCACTTACCGGCGACGGCGTCACGGTGACACGGCGAAGGTACTTGATGGTGGCAAGTTTTTGGTCACGCTTCAAAGGACTCAAATAGACCAAATATTCGCGCAGGCTGTCAACACTTGGTTTGTTCAGTTGCGTCCGATTCTTGTGAATTTCAACATCCACCAGCGCCTTCTTTTCCATGGACTTTTAGTAATTTTGTACTTGTGCAGACATAGCATGTAGTATTGCGCATTAAGATAATAATACAGAGCTGCGGCTGTCAACGTGTCCATCTTGGGAGCGCAGCAAGGCAAATAAGGCAAACATGCAAGTTATTCGCTATTTGAGTCCATGTGTAGATGCCCGATTTGTGTATGTTTGTTGGCGCTAAAATGTTGACCAAATAACTGCGATAACATACGAATACGCTAAACCAAGTGAAGTGCCACCATTATACATGTTTGTTGCACTGCTGTCGTGCCGTCTTTCTTCTTCTTTTTTTAATGATGGCAACCAAACGAATAGTGCCTCTGTTTATTACTGCCAGTATCCAGTGAAGCTGTCGCGTCGTCGTTGAATGTGGCGCAGCAGCAAGCGGTGCTGTCACGCGCAGTCTAGGCGCAAGTGACTATATAGTGACAGCAGTGATGCGAGTGTGATTTTAGGTTTTGTTGTCGTTGCTGATACATATTTAATGTGTCCGCAATACTGTTACCGTTTTCAAAATAAACACAGCTGCTATGTGTTTCTGTAAGTTCTTTCAATCTAAGTATGTAAAAAAAAAATATTATTGTAATAAATTTTATGAACAATTACTTTGTTTTATTGTCTTGACGAGAATTGCTTTGATTTAAAAAAAATTGGATACAAGAGTTCATTAAGTATTACTGGCCCAGTGCGAGTTCAATTAGCGCACAGAAGGTTCCTTTCCGTACCACAACGTAATTGGCCAGTTTTTATTATTTGTTGTTTTATCTGAGTTTATAATTGCACCAAGGTTGGCGCTTGCATGTATTACCTTTTTTACAATAGAGCAAAAACAAGAAAACAGAATAAGCATGTTTCTTGTATGGGGATCCCACTTAATTTTTTTTTAATATGATTTGTTGCTATATCCTCCAATGTCCTCCATAATATAACACATATTCTGTGAAAATTTCTACCGGCTAGCTAATACGGTCCAAGAGATTGTAGCCATTTAAAGGTAGGACAGACGGCGGCGTTGGCTTAGTATTAGGCTTCCGTACCAGTACCAGACTAATTGATACATTAAGTATCAAATTTATTTATTTATTTTTATTTATTTTTTGACATTGTACTACAACGTGGTATGAATATTTATAATTTACATGACTTGATACGATATGTATCAACAATTTCTGACAAAGGCTCTATACACCTGACTTTATTTATACTTTTACTTTTGATTTTATGTGGTCAGAATTATCAAGTTTAAATTATAGTTATTCTAGCTCTCAAACTATATCTTAACTCTGTAAGCGGTGTCTATTGTGTAGCTAGTCACAATGTATTGTAATTGAAGACGTTAAAAAAAGAACCCTGCGAAGTTTCTTGCCCGCTCTTCTTTGTGGGTGTAATCGAACCGGATTGTAAAAACTAAACAGGACGAATTCAAGCGCAGTGTACTACCATACGAATGATGAATAAAGAATAAAGTACGATACGGAACCCTAAAAATATGGTTTTACACTATTGTTAAAAACATGCAACAGAGAAACCTGACTTGAAATGTTCCATGCAGATGAACACAACATTAATATCAGTAAAACAATCATTCATTATTATCAATTTAATTGTTGTTTTCAGATTATCATATGTATAATAAGTAGATACTACAGATGTATACATACATACATATAGCTTTTAACCTTGAAATGTCATGCTAAATAATTATATTACTCGTAATTGAAAGAAGGAAAAAAAACTGGCCAAGCGGGAGTCGAACTCGCACACTGAGGGTTCTGTATCGCCATGTCATGGTCAGTGCCACTCACGCCATCTATTTATTAGTTAAAATGCTTCATAATCTTTTCGGTATTTGGTAGATGGCTATACATATAGATGGATACACTTTTTAGTTTTTTATATGGGAACCCCACTGAATTTTTTACTTTTTCTTATTTCTGTTATTTGTTGTTATATCGGCCACAATAACACATATTCTGTGAAAATTTCAGCATTGAAGAGATACAGCCTTCGGACAGACAGACAGACAGACGGCGTAGGCTTAGTAATAGGGATAGTAATAGGTAGGTAGTAATAGTAATAGGTACGACGGATACGGAACCCTAAAAAACAAGGCAGAAAGCTAAATGAAACAGTTTCTCAAGAACAAGAAAACTCCAGGCATTGTTACATTAATAATTTTATTTTAGTAAATAACTACATGGTGCCATAAGTATGATTTCTTTTACCCAAATAATCATCCCACAAGACCAGCTCCACTTATTTTTATGAAATAAATGCAGAGTACACCTGTCGCAGGATAATGACAAAGCGGCGTGCTTGTGCTGTTGCGTCAGTCGGGTGAGATGCACCAACCGGCAGTCGCCCTACCACCCGTAATCTGCATCAAACCTCAGGCGCGCCACCATTTACTCTTTGGCCACCATCTATATGGTGGCGCTAACACACCCGGCTTTCCTTATCCTGCGATATTTAGATCCTTCGATGTATAAAATATTGAGCCGTTCTGAACATTACTCAATCTACTTCTTTGACGTCATGTTCTGTTACTTGTGTACTGAAGTATATTAATTATCTGACATTTTCACGATATAGCGTCCTTGTTTGGCGCTCGTGCGCCGCACGCAGAACTCCTTTCGGCCCATACTGTTTCTATGAAGTATCTTCTGTCTCACGCGCCAGCGGTGTTTTGCCGATCCCCATACATTCAGTATGGGAGACCCGCGTGCGATTTATATTCCGCACGGCGCGCGCGTTTACTCGCAAAAACGTGCCTTGTGATCTATAAAACAGGGTCGAATTCACATTCGTATTTTTTTGGAGTACGATCTTTATGGTTTTAATGTAGTATGTTGTAAGGTATTATTTATTTTGAGTGAAGTGAAGACTTCTCGTGGTATGGTAGTGCGGCGCACGAGCGCACTTTAGGACCAGCCACCAGTGGTTGCAATACACATACAAAGTCTGAAGCTCGCCATACGTCGGTGTGAAAGATTTAACAGAATGAACATGATAAAAAATTATTAAGGAACAAAAATTAGAAACCTATTTGGTATAAATCAAAATCAATAACATAATATTTCAATAACAAACGAATACAAAAATTGCATAATTGAATAATTGAATAATTGATTGGTTGCTGTGCTGAGAGTTGAAAAGTGCAGTAGACAGAGCAATATTCACTTCCTCGCGAAACCACGCTCAGTGAGGTACCATGTCGACATATTTCTGTACTATTACTGTATATCCATTCCTTACATACTCACTCAAATGAACTGCAGATCGAAAAAACTTTAAAGACTAGTTTACAGGAGTGAGGGTCTATAAATTCTCCCCTCACACCATACAAATCAAACTCTTAAAGCCCCTAATTTATGTTGAATCTCACCTGTACAATAGCCACCTTTTCACTTATGTACAGACTATCTAAAATCTTCTAATGTCCTTGGTTCTTGACAGGGGTCTTCGGTCCCTGAAAACCACAAGGTTTGCCGTATGCTACGAGTATTATTATGTATGTGGATCTATAAAGTGGGGCTTCCCTTTTAAGCCTGTTTCACCAATGCCATAGAATGTCTAATTTCATGCGCTCAAAATAGAGAAGGCTATGGCTCAGCGGAGTGGGGAGGGTCGCGAGACAAAGCCGGCGCGAGGCAGTTTCCTCTTTACTAGAGCGGGATGGAATTCACCACGAGGCACTTACGATAAAACAAAGCGAAGGCGAATAATGCGCAAATCTTTTTTTATTTTAATAAGTATGAAAAATTTTAGCTTTGTGACTTTTTTAAATTATGGTTCACTCAAGAATATTAAATTGTATTTGGAGAAAAATTATAAAAAATGTACATTAATTCTTTATATTTTTACAGTAGAAATTGCTGTAAAAATAGAGGAATATTCGGATTTTTTTTCTATCGAGTGAAGTTGCTTGCTGTTTCAACCTTTTGGTTCACTAAAGATAATCCTGTAGATCAAAAACCGAAAACATCCCCTATACCTATTTATAACTTTTCACAAGTGTGCATCAATTCGAAAGTACAGACACATACAGATGACCCGGGTTGGTGTTCTGTGTCCCGTGTCTAACAACAAAGCGGAAAATTAAAGAAGCATTTCATGTCGGCAGTGACGAGTTGACGCTGGAAGGCATCAAGCAGTTCTTCGTGGCGGTGGAGCGCGAGGAGTGGAAGTTCGACACTCTGTGCGACCTGTACGACACGCTGACCATCACCCAGGCGGTCATCTTCTGCAACACCAAGCGCAAGGTGGACTGGCTGACGGAGAAGATGCGCGAGGCGAACTTCACCGTGAGCTCCATGCACGGCGACATGCCGCAGAAGGAGAGGGACAACATTATGAAGGAGTTCCGCTCGGGACAGAGGTGAGCCTCATTCTAGTCGAACTTACAGTGTTTTTTTTTTTATTTAATACGGTATGGGTGGCTGGGTCGGAGGGGCCAAAGCGCATGCTCCGACCAGCCAATATCACCTCCGAGAAGGTAGATGCCATACCGGAGACTTCCCTGGATTGCTGGCTATACTGGACTAGAGGAGAACACAACCGAGGTTGCTATGCGGCCATCTCACATCCAGTACGGTGGTACCAACCCAGTCGGCTACAATTTGAGACTACCACCTAGTAAGTGGCAAGGGAAGGGGCCTACAGCTGTCAGTCTAACATAAAAATGTTCAGTTATTTTACTTCTGACATATATGTAATTATATCTACCGCTAGGTTGGCATCGTCACATGCTGTCATATTTTCACATGGGGCATAATATTTTCCCCATAATAGTGGAAAATAAATTACGAATAGGTACGTTTCATACAATTTGAGAAACGCAGCATACATGTACCGTGTGGGGCCGGTACTTTAAAAGAATAGCCCCACTGCATCTCTCCCCGTGTATGTCGTAAAAGGCGACTATGGGATATGACCCCTTCTTATATTACTAGGTGATAGGGTTTAACCCGCCCGCGTTGGTACCACCGCACTGAATGAAAGGTCGGTCGAAACGGCTATGTAAATAGTTTGTGTTTTCCGTCCAGTTCAGTGTAGCCGGCACGACCGAAGGGAAGCACTGACGTGGCACCAAGTTCACCCGGTGTTATGGGCTGACATCACGGATGTTGAAGGTGATGTAGTCAACCGTGTCAGATTCCATAAAAAAAAAAAATAGGTTGGCATCATCACATGCTGTCATATTTTCACATGAGGCATAATATTTTCCCCGTAATAGTGGAAAATAAATTATGAATAGGTACGTTTCATACAATTTGAGAAACGCAGCATATCGGGCGCCGGATGCATGTCAGGCGATGCGTGTCAGACTTGATCAGCCTCCGTTCGTGAACTTAAGCCCACCTGGGCGCAGTCAGAACTTGGGTGGGTGATCGTTGAGGCTGACTGTGGTTTTAATTCCACGTAACACTGTAGGTCCCTTTCCTTCTTACCTTTCTATGTGGTACAAACCCCCCGGGTTGATATGCACTGAATGAAAAGTGTATATGTAAATAGTTCGTGTTTTCTGTTCAGTTCAGTGTCGCAGACACGGCCAAGGGGAAGCACTGACGTGGCACCTAGTTCACTAAGGTGTTAGGGGCTGACATCACGGGTGTTGGTTGATCCCACCATGTCATTTGAAGAAAAAAAATCAAACCAATCCCACTTCTATTGTCGTTCAATAATGTATTTTAAAGATGCGGATCTGGATATATAATATCATTACTCTGTAGCTTGTTTCTAAAACAGCGTGAAAAAAGTCTTGGCTACCTGACCGTTTAAGTTTCGTTGCAGCATGTCTACTAGGTCATATTTGTCTGAATTGTAGTTAATTAGTCTAGCTAAATTTAATTTCTTGTTTGTTTTGTTTTTTTTTTCTCTGTATTTTTAGTGTTTATTAGTACCTAGTAGTTGGTAGTTTGGTTTTATTTTATTTTATACTTGGAATATTTATTGTAAATATTATCATTGTTTTTTGTTAGCCATTAAGTTCATTGTGTGCTTTAAATTTTGGAGAGTTGACTGATTTTGAAATGTGGTGAGAAATTTGTGTATTGTGTCAACTACTCTGTTGAAGTAATTTTTTTTTTTTTATGGAATCTGACACGGTTGGCTACTTCACCTACAACATCCGTGATGTCAGCCCATACCCAGAACACTGGGTGAACTTGTTGCCACGTCAGTGCTTCCCTTCGGTCGTGCCGGCTACACTGAACTGGACGGAAAAACATAAACTATAAACATAAAGCTGTTTCGACCGACCTTTCATTCAGTGCGGTGGTATCAACCCGGGCGGGTTAAACGCTAATGTAAGAATTAATATAAGAAGGGAGTCATATCCCTTAGTCGCCTTTTACGACATACACTTCTATTGTCGTTCAATAACGTCAAAATGTTGAATGTGGCAGTCGCGTGCTGATAACGACGGACGTGTGGGCGCGCGGCATCGACGTGCAGCAAGTGTCGCTCGTCATCAACTACGACCTGCCCAACAACCGCGAGCTCTACATCCACCGCATCGGCCGCTCGGGCCGCTTCGGTCGCAAGGGTGTCGCCATCAACTTCGTCAAGTCGGACGATATCAGGATATTGAGAGACATCGAGCAGTACTACTCTACGCAGATTGACGAGATGCCCATGAACGTGGCCGATTTAATATAAGCTTTATAAGTTTACTCTATTGTAGCTATTGTGCGGTGTGAAGTTTTGATGAATAAAGTATTGGAATGAAAATTAAATCCTGACAACAGCATTGGAGACAGAAAAGGTTTCGCACTTACCGGCGACGGCGTCACGGTGACACGGCGAAGGTACTTGATGGTGGCAAGTTTTTGGTCACGCTTCAAAGGACTCAAATAGACCAAATATTCGCGCAGGCTGTCAACACTTGGTTTGTTCAGTTGCGTCCGATTCTTGTGAATTTCAACATCCACCAGCGCCTTCTTTTCCATGGACTTTTAGTAATTTTGTACTTGTGCAGACATAGCATGTAGTATTGCGCATTAAGATAATAATACAGAGCTGCGGCTGTCAACGTGTCCATCTTGGGAGCGCAGCAAGGCAAATAAGGCAAACATGCAAGTTATTCGCTATTTGAGTCCATGTGTAGATGCCCGATTTGTGTATGTTTGTTGGCGCTAAAATGTTGACCAAATAACTGCGATAACATACGAATACGCTAAACCAAGTGAAGTGCCACCATTATACATGTTTGTTGCACTGCTGTCGTGCCGTCTTTCTTCTTCTTTTTTTAATGATGGCAACCAAACGAATAGTGCCTCTGTTTATTACTGCCAGTATCCAGTGAAGCTGTCGCGTCGTCGTTGAATGTGGCGCAGCAGCAAGCGGTGCTGTCACGCGCAGTCTAGGCGCAAGTGACTATATAGTGACAGCAGTGATGCGAGTGTGATTTTAGGTTTTGTTGTCGTTGCTGATACATATTTAATGTGTCCGCAATACTGTTACCGTTTTCAAAATAAACACAGCTGCTATGTGTTTCTGTAAGTTCTTTCAATCTAAGTATGTAAAAAAAAAATATTATTGTAATAAATTTTATGAACAATTACTTTGTTTTATTGTCTTGACGAGAATTGCTTTGATTTAAAAAAAATTGGATACAAGAGTTCATTAAGTATTACTGGCCCAGTGCGAGTTCAATTAGCGCACAGAAGGTTCCTTTCCGTACCACAACGTAATTGGCCAGTTTTTATTATTTGTTGTTTTATCTGAGTTTATAATTGCACCAAGGTTGGCGCTTGCATGTATTACCTTTTTTACAATAGAGCAAAAACAAGAAAACAGAATAAGCATGTTTCTTGTATGGGGATCCCACTTAATTTTTTTTTAATATGATTTGTTGCTATATCCTCCAATGTCCTCCATAATATAACACATATTCTGTGAAAATTTCTACCGGCTAGCTAATACGGTCCAAGAGATTGTAGCCATTTAAAGGTAGGACAGACGGCGGCGTTGGCTTAGTATTAGGCTTCCGTACCAGTACCAGACTAATTGATACATTAAGTATCAAATTTATTTATTTATTTTTATTTATTTTTTGACATTGTACTACAACGTGGTATGAATATTTATAATTTACATGACTTGATACGATATGTATCAACAATTTCTGACAAAGGCTCTATACACCTGACTTTATTTATACTTTTACTTTTGATTTTATGTGGTCAGAATTATCAAGTTTAAATTATAGTTATTCTAGCTCTCAAACTATATCTTAACTCTGTAAGCGGTGTCTATTGTGTAGCTAGTCACAATGTATTGTAATTGAAGACGTTAAAAAAAGAACCCTGCGAAGTTTCTTGCCCGCTCTTCTTTGTGGGTGTAATCGAACCGGATTGTAAAAACTAAACAGGACGAATTCAAGCGCAGTGTACTACCATACGAATGATGAATAAAGAATAAAGTACGATACGGAACCCTAAAAATATGGTTTTACACTATTGTTAAAAACATGCAACAGAGAAACCTGACTTGAAATGTTCCATGCAGATGAACACAACATTAATATCAGTAAAACAATCATTCATTATTATCAATTTAATTGTTGTTTTCAGATTATCATATGTATAATAAGTAGATACTACAGATGTATACATACATACATATAGCTTTTAACCTTGAAATGTCATGCTAAATAATTATATTACTCGTAATTGAAAGAAGGAAAAAAAACTGGCCAAGCGGGAGTCGAACTCGCACACTGAGGGTTCTGTATCGCCATGTCATGGTCAGTGCCACTCACGCCATCTATTTATTAGTTAAAATGCTTCATAATCTTTTCGGTATTTGGTAGATGGCTATACATATAGATGGATACACTTTTTAGTTTTTTATATGGGAACCCCACTGAATTTTTTACTTTTTCTTATTTCTGTTATTTGTTGTTATATCGGCCACAATAACACATATTCTGTGAAAATTTCAGCATTGAAGAGATACAGCCTTCGGACAGACAGACAGACAGACGGCGTAGGCTTAGTAATAGGGATAGTAATAGGTAGGTAGTAATAGTAATAGGTACGACGGATACGGAACCCTAAAAAACAAGGCAGAAAGCTAAATGAAACAGTTTCTCAAGAACAAGAAAACTCCAGGCATTGTTACATTAATAATTTTATTTTAGTAAATAACTACATGGTGCCATAAGTATGATTTCTTTTACCCAAATAATCATCCCACAAGACCAGCTCCACTTATTTTTATGAAATAAATGCAGAGTACACCTGTCGCAGGATAATGACAAAGCGGCGTGCTTGTGCTGTTGCGTCAGTCGGGTGAGATGCACCAACCGGCAGTCGCCCTACCACCCGTAATCTGCATCAAACCTCAGGCGCGCCACCATTTACTCTTTGGCCACCATCTATATGGTGGCGCTAACACACCCGGCTTTCCTTATCCTGCGATATTTAGATCCTTCGATGTATAAAATATTGAGCCGTTCTGAACATTACTCAATCTACTTCTTTGACGTCATGTTCTGTTACTTGTGTACTGAAGTATATTAATTATCTGACATTCACGGTCACAAACAACCGTCACGAAGCTTACTGCACCATCTTGCTGCCGGAGTCAGTGTCCAGGTGCCATGACAGGATTTGCCAGGGTTGCAGGGTTGGTTAGTTTATAGTTCAATGATGTCATTGTTACTTGTGTGCTCATTGACTGAGATGGAAAGCTAGTAGAGTGATTGATATGACATAATTGAAAAAATAACTGCTCCACAGTGGCAGCATGTGACTTTTAAAAAGTACGGTGGCAGTCAGAATCCGTGTGCTCAGTTCAACCCAGGCGATGATAAATATTTTATTACATAAAAATTGACTCGACTTCCTAAAGTCTTGCAAGCATCAAATGAATTTATATGTACTATATAATATACATTTATGGTAATTATTTAAATAGCACATTAATGAAGCAATGCAATGCATTTTCATAAAAAAAAATGTGAAGATATTTTCCAGGAGTTAGATAAACCTTTACCAAGAAAATAGTTGTAAGTAAATTAGGTAGGTACTTGTGATTCATTTCATTAATGTAACTCTGACGGTCAGACCACAGCAAATGGGTTATTGCATACCATAAAGCAGTGTTTTTCAATCTTTTTGAATACGCGACCCCTTTACAGGTTGAAAAATTCTCGCGACCCCCTTGGGCCATAGACAGAAAAAAGTTAGTAATTTAAAACACTATGTTTATGATTTTCTCTATTTTCGTACCTATATTCATTATTACTATGTGAACTGACGTTATCTTCAATTCAACATTAAAACTAAATAAGAGAAATAGACTTCTATTAGAAAACGATTTGATTGTTAACATTTCAGGAATAGCACCACGATTTGACAAATTTTTGAAAAATAAACAGGCCCATCCTTCTCACTGAAATTGTGTAATTTTTTTTTTTCCTTTTGCAGGCGACCCTTCGAGTAAGGCTTCGCGACCCACAGATTGAAAAACACTGCCATAAAGGAATATTGCTATATAGCAAAAAACTCAAACATAGAACGTAATTAGAAATAAGGACATGCTTGCAAGAAGCCCATCTAATAATATTGGTCAAATAAATAAAAATTATAAAATTCACAAATAAAATATATAAATTTCTAACAGAAAAAGAACACAATCATCTATTTTTCCTAGTTTTTTTTAATAACAAAATTTTTTATAACTTACACAACAATTTAAAAGTAGGTCTCTTGTGGCAAAATAAATTAGAAATGAAAATAAAAGTACCAATTGCAGTAGAAACAGTGTCCATCAAGCGAGTGCCTGCACTATTTCTTCGTGTTTACCTACTCATTATAAACAGTAAGGATCAGCTCACACCGAGAAAAGACGTTACCCTACGCGGCGCCAAGAGGCGCGTCGCGAAGTGATCGACGCTGCTTGAAGCAACTTGTTTTCCCAACGCGTAGCGAGCCGTGCTTCGAGAAGTACCCTGTTCGCTTTGGTGCACTCACTAAAATTTTAACCTTTTTGTGTAGTAAACAAGTTCTATATTGTATCACTATCTTGAGAAGTGCGCTCATTTTCGAATTGCGTCGCGTTTCGTTGTGAGCTGACCCTAAGCATATTTGAATTCGCGTGTTCGGTGTATGATATCATATTACTACAGATTTAAAATTGTGTCTTAATATTTCTCCAGTATTAATTTCTTTGGTTTACTGAAGTATGAAAAATCACATCATTTAAGCACTCCATCTTCAAAGAAACATTCAGAAAATTTAAGGATAATCTCAGAGCAATTATTATTTTTTTTTATATGTTAGTACTAAGCGTACATTACAATTCTTCATTAGATAGATGCAAAGCTGAAAATAAATCATAAATACGTCCCGATCTGGTTTCGAGCATGGCGACACTGGTAACACGTTGGCGGCTCGTGCAGGTCCAGGTTCGAAACCTGGTTGGGACACAATTTCTTTATTTTCGGTTTTGCATCTATCTAATGAAAAATAATCTCAGTGTTTAATAGCTTTACCAAGCATGAGCGGGGCTCGTCGCATAAAGAGATAGGGTTAAAAATCAATAATACAGGTAAGTATCGTTAACATAAAACATACTGGAATGTATTGTTCTGTCGTTTTGAAGGATGACAGCGGGTTCACATTGTATTTCGCTGACACAAGAATGTGAATTGTTAAGAGAATTGCAAAACAGAAAATACTGTTGTGACATATTGGTTAGAGTGGCCTCCAAGGAGAATATAGGTAGAGGTGTTGTACTAGCTATAATTTCTAGTAAAACATGTTTCGCCAGTAATAGCTGAGGGGTAAAACTTCGTAGTGCAACCAACAATGCCACACCCATTTCGTTGACATATCTCCCCCAGGTGGAGGTGATGTACCCACTTTGATTTGACCCTCTCTACCTATCTTCTTCATGCTGCTGTTCTCTGTTAGAACAATCTCAATAGAAGCATTACTAAACAATGTTTATGAAGCTATTCTCAGCCCAATTCCATTCTATTAGTTAATGTTAAATTATGTTGCACATACTGAAGCAGAGATTAGGCCGACCGCTAATTAATATTACAATCTAAAATATATTACAGAGCCTTTAATAAGGCACCACATCTTTGATATATAATACATTGAAAATGTAAGTGAACTGATCGCTTATATCCATACATCGGAATCCGCGGGGCACGAATGATTCAAGGTTGTTTAGTGATGGGACAATGTATCCACAAATATCGAAAATCGAACGTTATTTTAGAATAATATGAAATAATGTCGATTATTAAAACTAAGAGTATTTCTATAGAAAATAAGATATAATAAACAAATGTTGTATTTACTTTGTAGGTACAATACAAATCTGTTCAAACCACAATATTAGTTTTATTAGTATGGAATAGAAAGAATTTGATTTTTTTTACCAACTTACACGTGTTACATCATAATGATAATGAAGACTTTTTTGTTACTGTTATGAAACTGAATCGATTAGGCTATAAAAATCAACCACCTATTTTTTTATTTAAACACATAAAAAAATATTTTACATAAAAAAAAGGCCAAGGTCCAAAAAAATAGGTCTTACAAAATTAGTTCATAGTAAGCTAGGGGGGGTTCTGTATCGGAAATAGATCACTTTTGAAGAACAAAGAATTTTTTTTTTCACAAAAATTTTTTTTTTTTAATGTTAAATGTAAAAAAAAATTTTTCTTAATCGTTTCGGTTTCGTGCTAGGAACAAAAAAGTCTTCCAACACGTATATCTCTTTCTTTCAGAAATTGTGAAAAACCACAAGTTTAGTTTTATTAGTATGGAATAGAAAGAATTTAATTTTTTTTACCAACTTACACGTGTTACATCATAATGGTCATGAAGACTTTTTTGTTACTGTTATGAAAGTGAATCGATTAGGTTATAAAAATCAACCACCTATTCTTTTATTTAAATACCTACATAAAAAAATTTTTTATTAAAAAAAAGCCCAAGGTCCAAAAATTTTCATATAGGTTTTACTCCCTATATGATACAGGGGGTTCTGTTAGCGTACTATGAACTAATTTTGAAAGACCTTATATAAATATGTATTATATTTACTTAATCGTTAACATAAAGTATACATGTTTATATAAGTACTGTAGGTATATAAGTATTCAGGTCTGAAATATGACATGAATAAAATACAATAAACAAATAAATATGAGTATCGATAACAGTGTCGATTGTTTATTGATCGCAGTAGTCAATCCCTAACAAGGTCGTATTCGTGCCCCGCGGATTCCGATGTATGCTTATATCCTTTAGTCAGTTAGCAGATTTTTTCCCTTTTACATTTCATTTTTTTTGGTGTACATAAAGAAGTAATTGCTAGGTAGTGATTCAGAGTTGCTTCCTCTTGCACTTTTTCTTTGAGACAGCAATAGTAGGGTAGAGTGGGGCTATTTCGCGGAAAATTCATGTTTTTTGGATTCCATTTCTTGCATTGTCAACCTTTACGTAGTTTAATTATTTTATCCTTCCAAATGGCTCTTTGGATATTCAATTGCAGCAAAAAAAAAATTATTAGTGAACTATTTATATTTTTAATAAATTCAAAACAAAAGGGTGTCAATGCCGGCGGAATAGCCCCACGGTGGGGCAATTCCGCCTGTCTCGTTTTTGAGCTGTATTTACCTTTGGAACTTTACTGGTCATATGCATAATTATGTCTAACCTCAGTAGGTAATACTGATTCTGATGATAAAATCCCGAGTTTTCGATATCGGCGAAATAGACCAGGTAAGTGAAGGTAGGAAAAAAAAGAAAAAAAAATTACATGCAACCTTCGATATATTGTATTCTAAAGTACTTATAATAGTTTCACACCATTTACACAAAAAACATATTTTTTTAAATGTCAGAAGTAACCAGTTAAACATGCCTCTGTTTTATTTTTGTTTTTGCGCGTTCAGTTTAAATTATTAAAAAGAAACCAACCTAGGCCAAGTTATAATTACTGCTAATTTGGAATAAATAAGGCATTGTATTCATTGAAAAAAAGTTTCATGTCATTATCTTGAAAAAACAAAAAAGTTACAGCCATTCAAATGACAAAAACGGGTTGCCGGCGGAATTGCCCCACCGGCGAGATAGCCCCACCCCACCCTATTACAATTTTTGTACGCTGTCTTTGTCGGTGCAATCGGAAGTAACTCGGAACCGTCCAGCCGAGTTAACTCAGGATAACAATACTGCTACACCCATAAACTGCAGTGATGGACAGCGAGGTGCGACGGTGTGGACGGAGCGTACGAGTTAGGCCTCCGGCTCGGCGGGCGCGTACAGGCTCCAGCGGCGGTAAACGAAGATGCCGATAGCGCCGACCAGCATCGCCACCAGCACCTCCGTCAGCTGGTCGAGGAAGGACGACGTCGTCGACTCCAGCGCTGGACTGGGAGTCTCCGCCGCCACCTCCTCCACGGGGGGAGGCGGGCGCGCCGACTGCTCCGCCTCGCCCTTTAGAGCTATGTGGCTGATGACGGAGCGCTCCTCCTCCGACGGAGGCGTGGCGGCCGTGTTGGATAGCAGGGTGGAGGCGCGGCCGCACTGCGCGCACGCCCACGCTTGTGACTTCCTCGCGAGCAGCTTGCGCTCCGTCGGCGAGTAATCGAGCGAGCCGATGGTGCCCTCCGCCGGTGTGGGCATGAACGCGATGAGCGCGAGCAGCGCCGTGCGGATGGACCAGGAGGGCTGCCATGTCTCCGGGTGGTGGCCGGAGATGGAGAGGCAGATCTTCTTGTTCACCTCGAAGCGGCCGTTGGGCGTGAGCAGTATGATGTGCGGCGGCTGCATGGGATACTCTTTGGGCAGCAGGATGCGACCGTGGTACACGCCGCCCTCGAAGTCGGTGCCGGGCGGCCCGCGCACGGTGAAGTGCCACTCGAACAGGTTGTCGTCGAGCGGCCGCGCGCAGTACTCTTCTGTCGCGTCCGCCAGCTCCAGAGCCTCGCGCATCAGCCGCTTAACGCCGGGACACTTGGTGTTGTAACGCTCGCTCACGTCGCCCATCGTGACCTACGTCCGATCAGCTCACTCGCATTCAATCAATCTAGGAAAATTATATCAAAACACTGTAATTTCACCACAATTTAGTCACGCACGCTCAGCTTTCGCACATTTACACATCACACACACAAACCGAACCTATACTTCGATTATTTTCTGCATTAATTTGGAACCGCTTACTAGACCTCTCTCTATCATTCAATACGTTTAAAATAAGGACAGGACAAGACGGGACCAATAATCGTGGATCGGAACAGGCCAAATTTGACAACTGACAGCAGCTACAGCTGACATTTGAAATCATGAAGCATGTTTGTCACGTCACGCTCATTTGCCTTCACAGATTGACTTGATTACTGATTGATTTTATAATTAATTATGATTGATTGATTATATAATTAATTATAGGTCCTAAGTCCTACTCCTAATGCTCCGGTTAACGCGACGGCCAATACTTTCGCCAAAGTGTAACTATTGTGTTTTGGTCAATGTGCATTGGCCAATATGAATTATTGACCAATATAATGGCCAACGAGTACACGGACACGGATGTCGATTTGATAGGTAGGTACAATGATAGTCTGGTCAGTGATGGTGGCAGGGACCGCGGGTTCGAGGCTCGCAAAAGACGGAGAAAAATATTATGTATTTCCTCTCTATCGTATATGCCTCTCTATCGCGCTCTCGCTTGCACACACAGGTCTCTATCGCGCTCTCGCTTGCACACACAGGTTTAGATGGAACGTTACACTTCTTCGTGCGTGCAGCCGGTGTTCATCAATTTATAAGACGTGACATAATCACGTCAAAAGGAGGTAGATAGGTTATACGAGCTCCCAAAGCGGCACATTAAATACAAGACCAGTGTTGCCATGTTAGGAGATTTTCTCCTAGATTCAGGAGAATTTCAGCGGTGTTAGGAGAAGTTTTTGCCTGTCAGGAGAGTAGGAGAAAATCTAGGAGAAAGAAAATCATTACAGGAGAAGATTTAGGAGTGAGAAACATATATTTACTAGTAAGTAACAAACAAATATTTCGGTATGTACGGTGACAACACAATGAATGAACTGTTTGTGAATCAACCAACCTCTCAAGTCACACAATATACGATAGGATTTGTCTTTTAATAAGAGCAAGGTTCCCCTTCTTGCTCTTTAGATAGGATAATGTGACACTCTGTGAGTGTGTGCGTACATTGATCGACCGACAAGCGACTACCGGGCGGGCCTAACCGAACGAACACTTTGTTATCAATCAATGTTATTTACATGTATTCTTTGTAATAATGAGTAGTATTACTAAGCCTGCGTCGATAGTCTGTCCGTCAGTCCGCACTACTTTAACGGCTGTATCTTTGTACCGTAATAGGTAGCTGGTTGTGATTTTCACAGATCATGTGTTATTTATTATTGGCGGACATCCTATTCAATAATAAGAAAAAAAATAAAATTAAGGGCTTCCCCATAAAAGAAACGTTTTTTTTTTCTAAAAAAAAAATCTTTTTTGTTTGGTTTTGCTCTAACGTAAAAACGGTAATACGTACAAGTGTCAACTTGGTGTGGTTAAAAACTAAAAAAAAAAACAAATAATTAAAACAGACGAATTACGTGGTGGTTAGAATGGCAATCGTGGTTATGACGGGGGGACAAATCATTATTGGCGGAGAAGTGATAGAACATATTGAAGGAAGAGTATGTACGTATATTTCGGTTAAATACTGCTTGGTAGACAAGGTCTCCCTATGAAGGTCGAGGGAGCAATTCAACTGAGTAGGGCTGCCTCGGAAATTTTAAATTCGCCCCGAGGTCTAACCTGTATATATTATGACCAGCGCGTCCTACCGTTTATGACGTACGGGTGTGAAACGTGAGCTCTGACTAAAGTTGTTTTCAAAAGTTGCCCAGCGAGCGATGGAACTAGCCATGCTGGGCTGGCATGGGAGTATAGCTAGGCGAAATGGTGCGTAATGAATGACTAATGAATGAGGGGACGACGACCGTTGGAGTAACCATGTACTTTGGCGGCCGTGGACAGGAAAATGGAGTGTGGGAGACCACCCGCCAGGTGGGACGCCGACATGAAGTATGTCGGCGGAAAGCAGTGGTCCGTACCGCTGAAGGCCGAGAGACTGGAGGAAAATTGAAGGCGTATGTCCAGCAGTAGACGCTTACACGCTGACCGACTGACTGACTGACAGAGAACCCTCGGTGCGCGAGTTCGACTCGCATTTGACCGGTTTTCAGGGTGCAAAAGATACAGCTCTTTACAGGTAAGACAGACGGACGGACGGACAGACGGCCTAGGCTTAGTAAAATGGTCCCGTACGTATAAGGAACACTAAAAATGTGATGAAATTTTTATAATTTGAAGAACAGGAGAATTTTTTAGGAGGACGAAAATTTTCTAGGAGATTTTTAGGAGATTTTCGAAGTCAATCTAGGAGAATTTCAAAATTTGAGTTGGCAACACTGTACAAGACCACAGTCCTGTTTGAAGTTAGTCGCGCACCAACTACGCACGCGTTCAGACGTGCCGTGCGTCGTCCTTCCTTCCTAAGTAGTTATCAGGTTTACCAACCGCCACATAATAAGACTATTCGAGTCGGCGCATAACTTTATAGTTCTTCCTCTCAACTTTTCAAGGACGTGCCATGTGTTAGCACTGAATGTCAAATAGATAACCTATCTTTCCTAAAAAAAAATTGGTTGTCTGTAAAGTCGGTTTACGGACGATAGTTTTAAAAACTTGCGAATTATTCGGAATAAATAAGGAATACTTCGAAAATCATGGAATCTTTCCAGGATTTATAGAAGTTTATTCAGTATGAAGAGGAATGCGTAATACCTATTTGGTTAATTTTAGACCGAGCCGGATTTAAGAAGTTGTTATTTTATGCATATTCGTAGATACATTATATGGAATGCCCCAAGATAATTATTATTTCAAAATGATAATACCTACTTATTTCAAAATGATCGAAAATCGCGCGAACGAACGAAACGAATCCATGCAAGAGCGGCCTACCTACACTCGCGTCTCGCACGCAGTCGGCTGGCCGGCGGCGGAGCGGCGCGGTGGTGCGCGGCGCGGAGGGGGTGCAGCGAGCGAGACGGGCGGGCGGCGCGCGAGGCGGTAGGTAGGTACCTGCTATGCCCTGTGTGGTTGTTATGCGTATAGTTTCGCGTGACGTAGGCAGGGAATACTTCCCAAAAGATCTGTATACTTCGTAAGTTTTCGCTGAATAGATACGGCGCTGCGCGCGCGATGCGTCATGCGAGTTGACGAATATTTAAGAATTATATTGTGGTTGTTGTTTGTGTGATAATTATATAATATAATGATGGTTGAGGTTTGAATTGTAGATGTTTTTAAACATTGTAATAAATAACAATAAATAATGTTCAGTTACAAAATAATTTTGAGCTAATGTTTTTTCCTGACCATGTAAATGTGTTTAATTTTGTAAAATTACATAGATCCTGTTTATTTTTTAATGTATACCAACTTAAGGCGAGAATAAGGGTCAAAATTGAAAATAGGTGAACTTAAAATTCTGAGCTATTGGTAAACATAAAAAATCTATAAAAAATAATGTGTTCTCAAACTTCAGGTCTCGGAGAGATCTATCCATCTGTCACGTGTCAACTTTTGTTTTGGTCATAACTCGAGAACCACTGGTGCTAGACCCATCGTGTTGGTACTCAAACTTCAGGTCTCGGTGAGATCTATCCATCTGTCACGTGAACTTTTGTTTTGGTCATAACTCGAGAACCACTGGTGCTAGACCCATCGTGTTGGTACTCAAACTTCACTTCTCGGTGAGATCTATCCATCTGTCACGTGAACTTTTGTTTTGGTCATAACTCGAGAACCACTGGTGCTAGACCCATCGTGTTGGTACTTAAACTTCAGTTCTCGGTGAGATCTATCCATCTGTCACGTGAACTTTTGTTTTGGTCACAACTCGAGAACCACTGGTGCTAGACCCATCGTGTTGGTACTCAAACTTCAGGTCTCGAGTTATGACCAAAACAAAATTTCATGTGACATATGGATAGATCTCGCCGAGACCTGAAGTTTGAGTACCAACACGATGGGTCTAGCACCAGTGGTTCTCGTGTTATGACCAAAACAAAAGTTGACGTGGCATATGGATAGATCTCACCGAGGCCTGAAGTTTGAGTGCCCACACGATGGGTATAGCACCAGTGGTTCTCGAGTTATGACCAAAACAAAAGTTGACGTGGCATATGGATAGATCTCACCGAGACCTGAAGTTTGAGTGCCAACACGATGGGTATAGCACCAGTGGTTCTCGAGTTATGACCAAAACAAAAGTTCATGACGAAGTTTCTAGTTCTCAAAGAAAACGGGATGGTACGGAACCCTCTTTACACGAGCTGGACTCGAACTTAACCACTAAAAAAAAATCTCCGGTAGTAAAATCTCCAGGTACGCTACCTACCAATTCACAAAGTTTCGTCAAAAAATCCTAAGTCTTCTAGTTCTCACAGAAAACGGGATGGTACGGAACCCTCTTTACGCGAGGTCGACTCGAACTTGATCACTAAAAAAAAAATTCTACGGGATATACGCTACCTACCAATATACAAAGTTTCGTAAAAAATCCTAATCCTTCTAGTTCTCACAGAAAACCGGATGGTACGGAACGGAACCCTCTTTACGCGAGCTCGACTCGAACTTGACCACTTTCCCTTATACATATTTGGCCATGATATAAAAAAATAAAAAAAATTTGTAAACTTCAAGAATTGAACCGACGACCCATCGGGTCGTAAGCACGCACGTTACCGCTGAGCTACAAACAAGGGTTAATAATCCGCGCAAATTTCCGTATATGTTGCTGAGCCCGACTCACAGCTCCCTATTGTTTCGCGGGGATCTGCGCCCCTTCCCCACCGATGTCTTCGAAATTGAAGGCCACGTTCACTCCTATTTCCGCCTTAAATGGAGATTAAATTAGGGTTAATAAGTAGGTAAATAAGTATTTACCTATCATGTGGTTGTTTCTGTTTTTTTTATTAGGTTCTTAATTCCCAAAAAAACAATGGACAGTAGGTAAAGCCCGTTCTCTTTCATAGAGTCGCTCTTTGTAATGCCGACAAACCACATGCCGACGCCGACAAAAGGGGCCCCCGCGAAAACCTCCAGCGTACTGATGGGCAATTGCGGTGGCGGCGGAGAGCGGAGGGTGCGCGCCGCATTCTTTCGAAGTGAACGGTTGAGAAAACCGCGCTATAGTCATCAAACACCCTATAGACGCTCTCTGACGGACTCGTCAATTCAAAGTGCGCCCATTATCTATGCCTTTCCGTAAGAATAAAAAAAGGCTTTGAAAAAGATGGCGGACGGCGGAAGTACGTCGCGTGGTCGTTGTAATTAAAAATATATATTTTTGTGGTTCTCGCGGGCCGAGAATTTATACAACAGACGTTAAAGCTACAAAAGAAATGGCTGTATGCTCTAATGAGTTTTGCCTGTTTCGGGAGGAGACGAATTAAATAAAGATGGCGGACGGCGGAAGTTTGTCGCGTCGTCGTTGTAATTAAAAAAATATATTTTTGTGGTTCTCGCGGTGCGAGAACTTATACTACAGACGTTAAAAGCTACAACAGAATTGGCTGTATACTCTAATGAGTTTTGCCTGTTTCGGGAGGAGACGAATAAATCTAAAAAAAAAAAAAAATAAAAAAAAACAAAAATGTTTGCTTGCCTGACTGACAGTGTCACATTGACAGTTTGCACACAAGCAAAGCACAATCAATAGGGAAATAGCGTGCGGGGCTGGGTGCTTTGCTTGCTTCTACATACTTTATTTGAGCCATATTGTTCGTTTTGGTGCTTATTTTAGTGTTATTGGCCCTATTGTTTCTTGCCGCTAGCACTTGCACGTCAATATGGACGGTCCGCCGGGTACCGGGCCACCACTGGCTCCCGGAGACCACGGCCTTGTTCCGCCCGGCATCGGGCCACCGCCGGGAGCGTCGGCGCCCTTCCCGCCCGTGCCGCCGCCCGGCATCGGTCCGCCGCCACCCGGAATGCGGCCGCCCGGCGTCGGGCCCCCGGGTTCGTCCTCGGGCGGCCCGCCGGGCGTCGGACCGCCGGGAATGGGCCCAATGGGCATGGGACCGCCGGGAATGGGGCCTCCCGGCATCGGGCCTCCTCCGATGATGCGCGGAGGGCCGCCGCCACTGATGAATGCTCCTCTTGGGCCGCCACCCAATTTCAATCAAGGAAATCAAGGAAACAACGACTCGAACCAGATGATGGGCCCGCCAGGAATGGGACCGCCCGGCATGGGGCCGCCGCCCGGCATGGGCCCGCCGCCCGGCATGGGGCCGCCGCCCGGCATGGGGCCGCCACCCGGAATGGGGCCGCCGCCTGGGATGGGCCCACCGCCGGGAATGGGTCGTCCGCCTATGGGGATGCAGCCTCCTCCCGGATGGGGTGGGCCCGACGGTCCTCCCGGGTGGGGAGGTCCGCCCGACGGTCCCCCCGGGTGGGGCGGTCCACCCGACGGGCCGCCGGGATGGGGCGGGCCGCCCGACCGCTGGGACGAGAGGGAGGAGGGCTCGGAGGGGGAGGAGGAGGAGAGCGGCGGCGGCGGGGGTGGGCGGGGTCCGCCGCAGCACGCCAGCAACCTGCCCTCGCTGCTCACCATGAAGATAGACAAGCCGGAGGAGCTGCGCAGCCGGCCGCAGGGGCTGGTGCTGCCGAAGGCGCTCGAGGAGGCGCTCGCGTACAAGGACCAGCGCGCCGCCGCCCTCGGCGAGCAGGAACGCAACCAGGAAAGGGGTAAAGTCACAAAAAGTACAACACAACAGAAATACTAATTTTGTTTTTTGTTTTGTGGAAACTGACACGTTTGGCTACATCACCTACAACATCCGTGATGTCAGCCCATAACAGGGACGTATTTATAGCTTCCACAAGGGGGGTGTTCTGGCGAAATAGGGATCGGTTCACCTCAATAAGATTCTAGTGTTCCTGTTGAGTCGTTCTGTATTTCGGCCTAGCTATCTCATCTTATTTTTAGGGTTCCGTACCTCAAAGGAGGAAAAAACGAAATCCTCACTCAAAGTCATGACTACCCACATATGTTATATACAAAGAGAAATTATGCATAGAGTTATCGCTCCGAAGAAATATACAGAGAAGCGGTGTCCCAGCGGCTGAGGTATGGGGTAAGGTAGCAGGGATGCGGAGCGCAGAGCCGAGCGGAAGAGGGGAGCCCGCGAGAGGTGGGAAGCGTGCGGGAGACGGTGTGGGGGGCTCGCGCGGGGCAGGAAGCGTGCGGGAGAGTGGCAAGGGGTAAGAAGAAGAGGAGCAGGGAGAACGATCGCACTCGTGCGTCGGTGTGCATATTATCTTTTCATTCTAACACTTCATCTCCAGATTCGCCATCGCTACTTCGACTAGCAGGTAGCTACATATCATTAACGTTTGCGTGAGCGCATGGAGGAAGATATGTAAAAGTATTAGGTAGTTTAAAGTAGGCGACGACTGCGCACTGCAGCCTCTCGCACTCGACTAAGAGACTTGAGGACCGTGAACTGGAACATGCGAGTTGGCCGAGTGTGTTCTCTAGTACGCTAGTACATAATTCCTCTTTGGTTATATACTGTATATGCAGTATTGCAGCTTTGTAGTGTGTTTTATTTATTTATTTATTTATTTATTTTAGACAGGCAGCCTAGGCTGATACGTCTAAATCCAGTTAAACTTTGTTGTTTTTCGTCATTATCTTAGATTTTTTTTGTTTAATTTTTTTTTTTTTCGTTCTTGAGCACTCTTTTTGAGATTATGTTTTATTTGTTAGATATTTATCTAGTCTATTTTTGAATTGGTTGGTAGTAAGTGCGCTTATTACTTCCTCTGGAAGTCGTATTTACACGTCAGAATTTTGTACACCTCTATTAGATCCCCTCTCTGGCGTCGAGCTTCCAGGGAGGGCAGCTTTAGCGCTTTGAGTCTCTCTTCGTAACTAAGATGTCGTAGCTCCCGTGGTATTTTTGTGAATTTTCTTTGGACTCGTTCTAGCTGTTGAATATCCTTCGAGAAGTACGGCTGCCAGATCTGAAACCCATATTCCAGTAGAGGGCGGACAAATGACTTGAACATTTTAAGCATTGTAGGCGGTGTCAAGACATGAAAGGCCTTTTTAATCAGGTATATCAGAGAGTTGGCTCTTTTGACGATTTCTGATATGTGAGGCTCCCATTTCAGATCATAGTGGATGGTTAAACCGAGGTCCCTCTGCGATGTAACAGGCTGTAGCTGTATGTGGTTTAGGTGATATGGTAATTTGGGGTTTTGCTTTCCTAGGTGGAGAACTGTACACTTTTGGGCATTTAGTTTTATCAGCCAATCCGAAGACCACTGGTGTATGTTGTTCAGATCAGCTTGCAGTTTATTGTGGCTGGTAGTTGGATTGGTGAAATACTTTGAATCGTCAGCAAAGAATTTGAAGTGGCATTTAATGATAGCGTGAAGATCAGTTATGTATATATTGTAGAGAGTCGTAGCAATCACTGATCCTTGGGGGACACCACTCCAGACTGGTCTAGGGTCAGATAGAGTTTCTCCTATTCGTACCTGCAGCTGTCTCTTATTCAAGTAGGCTTCTATCCACTTCAGGAGTTTACCTCGAATGCCAAAATGTGTGTGACAAAGCTAACCATATTTGTGTAATTAATTTTATTCCATAAAAAATGTGGGACTGTTATTTCAAACAATAGCCCACTGCATCTCTCCCTGTGCATGTCGTAACAAGCAACTAAGGGATAAGGACAAGATGTCGTGCTAGGGGGCGACAGGTTAGCCACCTCTCACCTTGGAGCGGTTCTTCCACCGAGTCACGCAGCAGGTGGGTCTTTATGCCTTACTTGTTGCTTGATAGTTGTCTTGTCCGCATACTTTGCGAAATGTGGTGGTTCGTGTTGTGCTGTAATTTAAAGTAAAAATATTTATTCAAAAATGTTACATTTACAATGTATGTACAGTCCGTAGACTGTACTGCAGAGGACAGCGGGTAGTACAGTTTTAATATTTAATTTTACGGGCACAGTTTGAGTAGAATATAATGCTTACATCTATTCTAGCTATTACACAATACAGAAAAAGGTAATCCACATTAAATAACAAACAAAACAAATAAACGAAATATAACAACCAAAAAAAAACAAATTAAAAAATTTACCAGAGTACTTGCAGCACAACACCGATTACTCTGCTTACCCCAATAATTGTCGTCATACAGTGTGTGGTATGTATGCATGTAAAATAATGTATCTCTCGCTCATACCACTGGTATTGTGTGTGTGCAGAGTGGGAGGTGGCGGCGCCGGCGGCTCCGGTGATCAGCGCCGAGTACGACGCGGAGGAAGAGGACGCGGAGTCAGACGAGGAGACCGTGCCCGACGCACCGCGCCCGCCCGTCATCTCCCGCCAGGAGGTGTGTTGCTTACTTCACTGCGCTGCCCAAAAGTAGTGTGATGACTTAGGGTTCCGTACGGGACCCTATTACTAATCCTACATACCGAAGGACAACATCAAACTTAACAAGTACTGCAACTTAGTAGACCGGATTTAGAAAAACTGATTCAAGACTGATCTCTTCGCTGTGGAAGTCACTCTAAGTCGCCTTTCAGTCTCTTCAAGAATCTAGGGCTGCCAAGATCGACGCTAAGCTCATACATGGAGAGAGCTTCGAAAACGTCACTGGAAGCATCCTACAGAATATGGATAGGTAGAGAGAGGGAGGTCGAGAGCGGGACTGATGGTTTCCCCGCGTCCTAGTCAACGCAGACTAGCTGACGAGGGCTTGATGTGAGCCGAAACGTGAAGCATGCGCGGGAAATTTAGAGTGGCCACTCGCTAGCCCCGACCTCGATTAACAGCCTCCTCTACTGCCGATGGGCCCGGATATGTTCGGTGAAGCCATCGCAAGCTTAGTTCCATACCTTCTTCCATCCGTCTGTTCATCTGTCCTTCCTTTAAAGAAATCTTTTGAACAGTAATAGGTAGCTGTTTTAAATTTTCACAAAATATGTGTTAGTATGGTGGATAACCTAACAAATAAAAAAAATAAAAAAGTTTTTGAGGGTTCACCATAGAAGAAAGACATGTTTTTTTCAACGTTTTTGTTTTGCTCTATCATAAAAAGGATAGTACGTACAAATGTACCGGTAAACTCTGGAACGCTCTCCCTGCTCATATATTTCCCCCCAAGTACAGTCTCGGGACCTGTCAGGCCGGCATGGCATTCGCAACACCCACATACGACAGAATGTCCATGGGCGCCGTTAGACACCTCATGGGTGGCTCGGCGCCATATGTTGAGCTTACAATAAAAAAAAAGCAAAACAACAAATAACAAAAACTGGCCAATTGTGAGTCAAAGGATCCCGACCTGAATGAAATAAAACACTATTTGGTAAATATTGGTGTTGTGCTGTAAGAACGCCGGTTAAATTACAGCACAACACCGAACACCACGCTTAGCAAAGTATTAGGACAAGATAACGATCAAGTAGCAAGTAAGCACGAAAACCCACCTGCTGCATGCCTCTGTGGATGGACCGTGGTCAAGATGATAGATGAGTAGCCTGTCGCCCTTTAGCACGTCATCTCGTCCTTATCCCTTAGTCGTCTTTTACGTTACGTAACCATACTTAGCCATTACGTTCTAGTAACATCTTGTAAAATTATTTTTATGTGTTTCAAAACATTTGTTTTGTCTTCACACAACAGGGAGCGAGCAAAGCCAACAAGAATCGCCGGAAGAAGAAGCGCAAGAAGGTTGCAAAGGCTAGCAGACAGGAGCAGCAGCAGAAGAAGAAGGAGACAGAGAATGGGGAACTGAAGGAGAAGGAAAAGGACAAAGGGAAGGACAAGGAAAATGAAAAAGTTGACATTGAGTAAGTTTACTTCTGTTTTGTTTAGTTTTTTTTTTATTTCTGGGATCGGGTGTTGCATCAGTAGCAGAGAAAGGATAAAAAAAAATTATTTTTGTTTTTTGTTTTTGGTTAATTTGATGCGTTTTGTTGGGTTTGGTGTTACTGAAGACACCATGGTAAAACGAATACTTCATTTTTATGTTTCCAAAGAATAATATACTGTAAAGCATTCTTACTTTCTCAAACTGTTATTAATAATCATTAGTTTATTTACCTACCTCAATATTCTGTCTAATAATATCCTCATTGGACGAAGGTGTGATACCTTTGTCAACCTCTTACTGAAGGGCAAAATTTTGCGTTCAAATCCAAACATGTTTAATACTTTTTATTGTTGTTTCTTTTTAAAGGTTGTAAGTATGTATCTGTAAGCCCTGATGTCGACAAGATCTCTCAAGAGGTAGGTACTGGGGATGGAGTTTTGGCGGGAAAAGGATATTGCGCTAAGTGCCTCGTTACAATCCCCCCCGCTTAACGCAACCAGTATGGTTTCAGCAGCGCGACATTGGTTACGGTTTCCAATTTATTTGACCCAGGTTTTGCTAAAGCGACTCTACCCTCTTTCATAGATGTTATTTCAAATGGACCGCGCCATCGTGGACAAAAGGACTTAGTCACCCCCTTTGTTCAGTCTAGCGTGGACAGCAGGATACATAATCAAAAAATAATTTTATGAAGTCCAATAAATATTGGTTAATTTTAATATAGGTCGTTCGTTCTAACCTGAGGCGTACAAATACATTCACGCATGACGGTGAGCATAAAATTATGCGAGTGTATTAGTGCTCAGGCCATGTATAGGATCATGTCAAGCATTTGTATAAGAAAAATGCATTTTTGTGCGTACGTGTGTTCGCCTCAGGTTAGGCCGTCCATGCTTTACTGTTTTTTTGTTCTGTTCAATTAAATATTTGTTATGGAATAAACAATTTATTTTATTTTATTTTTTATTGATCGAAAGCGTTGAACTTCACCTCAATGTCTTAAAACTATGTGTCGTAGGTATGTGCAAGAGAACATCCAGTTTCACGAGATGGAGCCGATGTACCGGCAGTTCCACCGCATCCTGGAGTCGTTCAAGATCACGGAGAGCAAGGAGGAGGAGGGCAAGAAGGAGGAGGCTGCTCCCAAACTACCTGCCAAGCCCGTCGAGAAGGTCCAGGACCAGTTCGCTACAGACGATGAAGCTGCGGAGGTCAGTACATATTTCTTACTGGTGTATACTAGGTTCCCTTGATGATGTCTTCACGTAACCTCACTTTCAACTGTTTCACGATCTGACAGTGTTGTCAAGTATTTCAGTTTGAAACACTTGACATAACCTCACTTTCAACTGTTTCACGCTCTGACAGAGTTGTCAAGTATTCCAGTTTGCAACACTTGACATAACCTCACTTTCAACTGTCTCACGTTCTGACAGTGTTTTCAAGTATTTCAGTTTGCAACACTTCACATAACCTCACTTTCAACTGCCTCACGTTCTGACAGTGTTGTTAGGTATTTCAGTTTGCAACACTTGATATAACCTCACTTTCAACTGTCTCACGTTCTGACAGTGTTGTCATTGTCAAGTATTTCAGATTGCAACACTTGATATAACCTCACTTTCAACTGTCTCACGTTCTGACAGTGTTTTCAAGTATTTAAGTTTGCAACACTTGACATAACTTCACTTTCAACTGTCTCACATTCTGACAGTGTTTTCAAGTATTTCAGTTTGCAACGTTTGACATATCCTCACTTTCAACTGTGCTTTCAAATTGCAGAACTGACAGTGTTGTCAAATATTTCAGTTTGCAACACTTGACATTTCAAATTGCAGAAAAACGCTGCAGACGAGAAGGAGCGGCTGTCGAAGCGAAAGCTGAAGAAGCTGTCGCGGCTGTCGGTGGCCGAGCTGAAGCAGCTGGTGACGCGGCCGGACGTGGTGGAGATGTACGACGTGACCGCCCGCGACCCGCGCCTCCTCGTCCAGCTCAAGGCGCATCGCAACACCGTGCAGGTCCCTCGCCACTGGTGCTACAAGAGGAAGGTACAGTACCTTCTAGCGGGCTAGATGTACGATATGACGTAATCTCCGTACGTACTACAGTCCGCGCGCGAGCTCCGAGGAATCGGTATTTGTGGAAATTAATTTATTATAGAATTTGTATAGAATTTTTATGGAGATTCACATTTTGTGATGATTATACTATACTAGGCGAGTAATATTATACAAATGTATAATATTAAAATTCTATACAAATTCTATAATAAATTCATTTCCACAAATACCGATTCCTCGGAGCTCGCGCGCGGACTGTACATTCAGACCAAATTGTGCGTTTTACAACTGAGCGCAGGTCGCTGAAATCTAGGTTTACACAGTTTTCAGACAGACTCCGAGTGTACGGTTTTTAGGTTTATTTATTATCATTCGTAGGCAAATAAATTTTGCACTATCTTTCGAATGGTAGTGTGAAATTCAACAACAATGAAAAACAAACACAATGGAAACAATGACAAGGGCTGTACAGAACCAGATAAAAGACAAAAACAATTAAGCTATCTTATGCTTATAGACTACTACTACACTTACCTAATACTACTATTATCTACTTAATTTACAGTTAATTATTTAATGTAGCGTCAATAAACTTGTCAATGTAATTTTTAAAATATGGTACAAACAATAGCATCAAAAGAATTGTCAATATCCGTATCCTAAATCACAGATCAGCTACTACGGATAGCTATCGCATTCAGCAGCATACAGTCGCCCGTGCGGTTTTCAAGCCGTTCGAAGACATTGCCCCCTCGACCTCCATTTAGAAACTGACAAGACCCGCGGTAGTCGCTGTCTTGCTACACTCTCTGCACAAGCACTGAAGCCCTATTCATCTCTAATGAAACACGGAAATACAAAATAAACTTTCTCACACATCCGTAACATTTGCCGGCAGTACCTGCAAGGCAAGCGAGGCATCGAGAAGCCGGCCTTCGACCTGCCTGACTTCATCAAGAAGACTGGCATCATGGAGATGCGCGCGTCGCTTCAGGACAAGGAGGAGACAAAGACCCTCAAGGCCAAGATGCGGGAGCGCGCGCGGCCCAAGCTGGGCAAGATCGACATCGACTATCAGAAGTTGCACGACGCTTTCTTCAAGTGAGTATTGTCCTTGTCACCGTTCTAATTGGTTAGAAAAATGCCCACGACATAACTCAAAAACATAAAAATTTATTTCATTCTTCTTTTCTTTTTATTCTTTATTCATCATCAATAGACAGTACACTGCGCTCGGATTCGTCATATCATTTAACATTTAGCCAGTTCGATTATCACAGTGAAGGAGAACTGGCGAGAAACTTCGCTGGATACTTTTTTTTATGTCCACTTAGTCTACAGTTACGAAAGTGTTTGCCACAGCCGTACGTACGAGTCATAATTATTTCTGTTTCTAAATTATTACAAAAAATGTCTATGGTTAAAATTGGTGTACCAATCTTTTTTTTTTTTTGTTATCTTGTCAGTGGGAGTTACCAATTTTTATAAGCTCAATATCTGCATTCTCAGTTGGGTACTTTACCGCGTTACTTATTTCAGGGTTAAAATATATTTTTATTAACACATTCCGCTGGTGTACCTCGATAGACGTCCATAACGTGACACTGCTTCTTCTGTCACACACGACTAAGAGCAAATTATAAATAAAAATGTGTCTATACATGAAGCAATCTATTTGCTACCACCATATGATTTCTCATTTAATAAACTTCAACCACCACATGATTTCTCATTTAATAAACTTCAACCACCACATGATTTCTCATTTAATAAACTTCAAAAAAAGCTAAGTAGAATTTTTTCCTAGTACTCGTATTTTTCGAGATAAGCGAGGTTTTATGAGTTAGGAAAGGGTCGCCAACCCATCACCAACATTGGAAACTGGCATTTTAATGGCGATTATCTAGAGAAATACGCATCATAGAAACAAATTTTAGTGAGTCTTATTAAGCTTATTCAACGAGGAATTTGTGTGTCAGAAGGAGCGAACACACTATGAAGGCTGAGCGCCGGATAGCCTCGGTATGGCTACCAATCTCCTTTTCAAGTGAAAACGTGATTGTATCCTGCATTTAATCTTTCAATTATATATTTTGATGTGATTTCGAAATGATGACCGACATTGTTGTGTTGTTAATTCCTGATCATGTTGCTCTGGCTGAAACCCACAATGTTGTCGTGTTTTTCTCCTAGAGGTTTTATTCCAGTAAATAATCAGCTTTCTTCAACTGTCACAGACTTAACTGGTGAGTACTTGATTTTGTTTATGGTATTTTTTTTTTATGTAATCCGGTATGGGTGGCTGAATCAGTGGGGCCAAAGCACATGCTCTGACTAGCCAATATTACCTCCGAGAAGGTAGGTGCCATACCATTATATAGATATATAATGATCAGTGATCGGAATAGGTAGAGTATAAATACCTAATGTTGTCAAGAAGACATAACACGGAGTGGTTAAAACCACCTCTTTCGGGAATTGTGAAAAATTCTAGGGAATTCCGGGATTTGAAAAATATATCCCGGTAGATACTGTAATGTACTGTAATACACTATTTAAAAACCCAAAAAAAAAAATGTTTTTTTTTATATGGAAGTGATTTTGAAATCAATTGAGTTGAAAATAATTTTTGGGATTTTTAATAAGGTATACATTACAGCATGTTACAAGTGTGAAAGTTACTAACTATATCACTACCAGTAAACATTTTTCAAGTCCCGGAATTTCCGGGAACTTTTCAGAATTCCCGAAATAGGCGGTTTTAACCACTCCATGTTATGTCTTCTCGCCAACATTAGGTATTATGCTCTACCTATTCCGATTCCTGATAATGATATAAGTATATTTTTTATTTTAATATTTTATTTTGTGGAAACAAACTGATGCGTTCATTTCTGTGTTTGCTGGAATGTTTTTTTTACTATTATATTGTGTTGTGCTTTTAATTTTTGGAGGCATTTGTGGTGGCAGTGCAGGGATGAATATGTTTATGTATTTTATTTATAAAAAAGTGAAATTAGAAAATAATATATTATAAATGATGAATTAATGAAAATTGTAAAAATCAAATCAAATCAATCAAATCATTTATTCATAATAATGTTTCATATTACAAGTCATGGAAGAAAAACATATATATAATTCAGTTTAATTATTATTATTTAATCTCTATATTTAGCTATATTTTGGTGGCTAAGTATAGCTAATTTAAAATATAAAAATTTCAATTAGTAGGGTTAGCGACGACATCCGTCAAGTAAACTAGAGAGAGGTCACGATTTATGTATACATAAAACAGCTTTATGAAATAATTTTTTTAGCTAAAATATGTTAATTATAAAAAAAAAATCACATTTACAGCAGAGCTGCGCTTCGTGCGCACGAAGCGCAGCTCTGATTTACAGCTATAATATTTATGTGTAACTAACGAATGGATTGATCCATTCGTTAGTTCATAAAGTTTCATGGAAATAATTTCCAAAATTATTTTTTCTCTATAGTAATATGAAGCGGTCAATGTCAAGGCCACGGTGGAATAGGGGAGGGATTCTTTGAAATAATGCTTGTGGAGGTGAAGTTCTCTTAATGCTTCACAAAATAATTTTATCATGACATTAACTAAATAGCCGGCGTTAGAACTTTGTGAATGCATTGTGCAGATGGCAGACGAAGCCGCGCATGACTATCCACGGGGACCTGTACTACGAGGGCAAGGAGTTCGAGACCCGGCTGCGAGAGAAGAAGCCCGGCGACATCTCCGAGGAGCTGCGGACCGCCCTCGGCATGCCCGTCGGTCCCGGCTCTCACAAGGTCATTTATTATTATCATTCTATTATCATTTATTAGCTTTTACCAGAAGGGTCGCATGCGTGCAAATCAATAAATGTTTTCCCATTCACTAAGTCAGTATGGGACCTACAAATGCTCTTTACACCTGATACACTTAATTAATAAGTCTTTGTAGTCAGAACTCTCAGCAGAATTGTTAATCTTGCTCTCAAGCTGTGTTTTCGATAGACTGTAAGCGATGTTATTATGTGGCTAGTCACTAGAATACTTGCAATAATATGTATACAGGGTGTCCCAGAAACCGACGATAATCCTTTGACAGCTGATAGGGCTGCTAATTACCTCTCAGAATATCTAGCTTTAGGTTTAGTAAAAATGGCTTAGTTTTTGAGATATTGTCATTTTTGTAAAAATCCAAAATTTTCTCCCTCAGCTCATTTTTTTAAATGCCACAAGTACAAATGCAAGATTTTCTTAAATCTAGTTTTTGTCAAATATTCCTGAAAGGTAAGGCTTTCACACGATATAATTTATTTTTTCATGTTTAATCCTGCTTAGCTGAAAAACGACTTAAGAGCCACATGTTAAATTTTTTTCAGCTTAATCCCTTGATTTTGGCCCTTCGCGGTGAAAAAAAAAATTACTACACTAAAGTGGCATTATGCAACAGAAATACGCCCATCTAATGTAGTTTTTAAAATGGCACATCATTTACCGATTTGCCCAATAATTTATGAGATATTGTTATTTAACTTCAAAAGGACCTCGGAATTTGATAACTGTTCTACCAACTACGAATTGGAATAAAAAAAAACCCTTGAAGTAATTGGTCCTTATTAACCTTTTAAAGTAGATGTTCAAATTGTTTACCACCTGCACGAATGCTAGCTCGACATCTTCTCACAAATACCCGTTTGATGCGTCGAGCAAGTACTCGATGCAAGTGCAGATACGTCCACCTGAGCTACTGCCGTAATTCTTTCTTTGAGCTCTATCAAGTTTTCCATCGGTTTCCCGTAAACTTTTTCTTTTAAATAGCCCCAATGATAAAAATCTAACGGATTTAAATCCTTAAAGCCTTTTAGAAGATGTACCATTGGCCATACGGAGGGTGATGTGGTTGCAAAATGATGGCTGCCCAGACCATTCCGCTAGAGAAGTGCGTAATTTTTTAGTCCAAGCATATCCCCACAGATGGATCGGACGTCTAGATCAGCCAGTCAGTCAGTCAGCGTGTAAGCGTCCACTGCTGGACATACGGCTCTCCAATTTTCTTCCAGTCCTCCCGGTCTTCAGCGGTACGGAACCATTGCTTTCCGCCGACGTACTTGATGTCGTCGTCCCACCGGCCGGGTGGTCTTCCCACACTCCGTTTTCCTGTCCACGGCCGCCATTGTAGGACACGGTTACTCCAACGGTCATCGTCTATTCGGCTAATGTGCCCTGCCCACTGCCACTTGAGCTACGTCTAGATCACCAGATTTAAATCCGTTAGATTTATTTATCTATTTAAAAGAAAAAGTTTACGGGGAACCGGTGGAAAACTTGATAGAGCTCAAAGAAAGAATTACGGCCGTAGCTCAGGTGCAAAGAGTTTGTATGACGTCGCCGTAATACAAACTCTTTGCTCAGGTGGACGTATCTGCACTTGCATCGAGTACTTGCTCGACGCATCAACAGGGTATTTGTGAGAAGATGTTGAGCTAGCATTCGTGCAGGTGGTAAACAATTTGAACATCTACTTTAACAGGTTAATAAGGACCAATTACTTCAAGTGTTTATTTTATTACAATTCGTAGTTGGTAGAACAGTTATCAAATTCCGAGGTCCTTTTGAAGTTAAATAACAATATCTCATAAATTATTGGGCAAATCGGTAAGTGATGTACCATTTTAAAAACTACATTAGATGGGCGTATTTTTGTTGCATAATGCCACTTTAGTGTAGTAATTTTTTTTTTCACCGCGAAGGGCCAAAATCAAGGGATGAGGCTGAAAAAAATTTTACATGTGGCTGTTAAGTCGTTTTTCAGCTAAGCAGAATTAAACATGAAAAAATAAATTATACCGTGTGAAAGCCTTACCTTTCAGGAATATTTGACCAAAACTAGATTTAAGAAAATCTTGCATTTGTACTTGTGGCATTTAAAAAAATGAGCTGAGGGAGAAAATTTTGGATTTTTACAAAAATGACAATATCTCAAAAACTAAGCCATTTTTACTAAACCTAAAATTAGATATTCTGAGAGGTAATTAGCAGCCCTATCACCTGTCAACGGATTATCGTCGGTTTCTGGGACACCCTTGCGAAGTTTCTTGACAGTTCTTCTTCGTGGGTGTAATCAAACCGGATAGAATAAATTGTGACGAGTTCTAGTGCAGTCTAACTGCCATATGAATGAACAATACAATACAACAGCCTGACAACTTGTCAGTGACAAGGTTGGTTACATCACCTACTACATCCGTGATGTCAACCCATAACACCTTTGTGAACTAGGTGCCATGTCGTTACTTCCCTTCGGTCATCCCGGGTACTCTGAACTGGACGGAAAACATGGACCGACTTTGATTCAGTGCGACGGTATCAATCCGGTTGGGTTAAAGCTTATCATCTAGTAATGTAAGGGTCCCTTACGTTCAGATTTTACGTTTAATCCAAACCACGACTAGCCTCAACGGTCGGGCGGTCACCCATCCAAAGTCCCACCGCACCCGGTGTGCTTAACTGCGAAGATCGATTGTTGATGTATAGCATCAGCGAGATAACGATGTCGAAATTTATACATAAATACTTAACTTTCGCCGCTAGTGTGTACAAATGAAATATGAATAATAATGCAGGTGCCGCCGCCGTGGCTGATAGCGCAGCAGCGCTACGGGCCTCCGCCCTCGTACCCCAACCTGAAGATCCCCGGGCTCAACGCGCCCATCCCGGAGGGCTGCGCGTTCGGCTACCACGCGGGCGGCTGGGGCAAGCCGCCCGTCGACGAGCACGGCAAGCCGCTCTACGGCGACGTGTTCGGGCACAACGCTAGCGGGCAGGACGTGAGTTTACACACGTATTTTTTTTTTATGTCATCTGCTATGTGTGGCTTAGTCGGAGGGGCCAAAGCGCATGCTCCGACCAGCCAATATCACCTCCGAGAAGGTGGTGCCATACCGGAGACTTCCCTGGATTGCTGGCTATACTGGACTAGAGGAGAACACAGCCGAGGCTGCTATGCGGCCATCTTACATCCAGTGCGGTGGTACCAACCCAGTCGGTTACAATTTGAGCCTACCACCTAGTAAGGGGCAAGGGAAAGGACCTACAGTTTTACACCGGTTCCGAACGGTGCAGCAGCAGGTGTAGGTATGCACGTAAATTTTTTCGTCAGAAAAAACTCATTGGTACACGCCGACCGGATTCGAACCTCGGACCTCTCGCATGAGAAGCCGATGCCCAAACCACTCGGTCACCCGCCGCGTATACTGCGTATACGCGCATATACGCGTATACGCTTTTGCCCGCGACTTCGTCCGCGTGGATTTAAAAAAAAGAACAGAATTCGAAATTGAAGTATTTATGTGACGTTGATAGGCTTTTGTTTTTCTTGTCTTTTATATTCTCTCTCTCCCGTCCATACTATAGTTTATTTGATACTGCTGAGCCCTAAGGCTATTTAGCGTGATGGTATGTTATTCTGATGTGTAAGGTATAGTACTGTAAAGTCTCATCAAAATCCGTTCAGTAGTTTTTGCGTGAAAGAGGAACAAAGATCCATACATCCATCCATCCTCACAAACTTTCGCGTTTATAATATTAGTAGGATAATTCTAGTATGACTATTTTGCTCTGCAGTACAGGGGCTTAGCAGGCAGACGATAACGCCATCATGTTGTGTTACTTTTTCTTATTTTTATTATTTATTGTTATATCGGCCACAATAACACATATTCTATGAAAATTTAAACGGGCTATCTATTACGGTTCAAGAGATACAGCCCTCGGACTGACAGACAGACAGACAGCGTAGGCTTAGTAATAGGGTCCCGTACGACGGATACGGAACCCTAAAAACTACAAATGAACATAATATATTACAAATCTTACATTTATATATCTATCAAATAAGTGCTTCAAGTCCGATGTATTGCTAGTGTGCTTGTCAATTCTCTTTTTGTTGTACTTCTTTCTCTGTATTTTATTCCTCATCAACCAATGGTTGACTGGAATAAATCACTTGCAGTGATACGTTCGCCTTTGCGCACTCCTGTATTTCTTGCTTCTTGTTGTGTACTGTTCTTCTTTCAGTTGTGTGCAATAAAGAGATTCTATTCTATTCTATTCTCCAACTATGTTTTGATATCCTCTTTAACCGTGGACAAGATTTTTTTAATTTTTATGGAAACTGACACGGTTGGCTACGTCACCTGCAACATCCGTGATGTTAACACCTTAGTGAACTTGGTGCCACGTCAGTGCTTCCCTTCGGTCGTGCCGGCTACACTAAACTGGAAGGAAAACACAAAATATTTACATAGCTGTTTCGACCGACCTTTCATTCTGATAAGATCAGATTGTGTAAGAAGTGATTTGTTGTGTGGCAGGAGTCGGAGGAGCTGGATGTGGACCGCACCGCGTGGGGCGAGCTCGAGTCCGAGTCCGATGAGGAATCTGAAGAAGGTGAGCGAGCGCGTCATTCCACTTGTTGCTCCGTTCACATACACCAACAGTACCGACGTGTGGGCCCGGTCGCTACTTACAAAGAGTAGCACTGCATTTCTCCCCTTGGTACATGCACGTGGAGTAATGCTGACTAAGGGATAAAGACGAGATGCCGTACTAAAGGGCGAAAGGCAAGCCACCTTTCCACCTTGGCAATGTCATTCCATCGAGTCATGCAGCAGGAGGGCTTTCGTAATAGCTATCTTGTCATAATGTGACCTGAAGTGACAAAGCCGAACAAACAAAGACCAAAGTAATACACCTGAGTTTCTGGCGGGCGGGCGAGCGGGAGCGGTATATTAAAGCACGCAGCGCTCTCGGCGGTGCGGGAATTTTTTGGTCACGTGACTCGGCCCGACGACCCAAAACCGTCACGTGGTTTATGAACACTCCCTAAGGTACTAACAAAACATTCTTACTTGCGGAGTTTGTTTGTCAGTGCTTCTTCACATTGAATTTAGAACTGGCGAAATTGTCGATATGTCCAAGCGTAGGTTATGCATCGTTAAAATTATACAATAAACAATACAAGGCAAAATTCCGCTCTTTCTGATAAATGTACCTCACTGTAAAAACTAAACAGGACAAATTCAAGTGTAGTGTACTACTATACGTATGATGAATAAAGAATATTACTCACCTGACGCATTTAGTTTTAATTTTTGTAAAATTCAACTATGAGGTGACGGGTGACACCCTGAAAGGTGCACAGTGCTGCAGCTCCACTATTCTTGAACTAATATAAGGTGTCGTTATGACAACAGAGGAGTCTGGCGAGGAGGCGGAGAAGGGGCCCGGCGAGGGTGAGGTGGCGGCGGGCGTGGCGACGCCCGGCGAGGGGCTGGTGACGCCGCTGGGCATCACGTCCGTGCCGCCCGGCATGGAGACACCGGACACCATCGAGCTGCGCAAGAAGAAGATCGAGAGCGACATGGAGGGGTGAGCTCCGCCACCTTGCGCAATTTTTTTTTTATGTAAACCAGCATGGGTGACTGTGCCGAGAGACCAATGGTGCAGTCGACAGAGCCAAAAACACCTCTCCTTGCGAAACCACACTGAGTTAGGTGCCATGCCAGCAGATTTGCGGACTGTTGCTAGGCTGTCTAGCCCGTTAATACGACGCTTGAAGACACCCAGGTTAAAGGATTCAGGAAATACACTCGCCGGAAGACAGTTCCACACTCTAGCGGTGCGACAAAGAAACGATTTAGAGAACCGATGGGTTCTCATAAGCCCAATGTCAACAACAGAAGGGTGCTGAGTCTCTCTGCGACGAGTCATGCGGAGATAGGACGGGTGGCAGGGAATAAGGGATGCTAGTTCCACAGAGCAGCGTCCGTGATAGTATCTGTAAAACAGACAAACCGAACCCACGAATCACCGAGGTCTGATGGGCTGACCTCCTGATCGTGTGGTGATTTAGCCAAACATGTCAGGTTCTATAAGAATATTGAGAGTGAACTGTGAGGAAGGAAGATCATAGTAGATCTGGATAGTTTAAAAAATATATATGTCACCGGTATGGGTGGCAGAGGTACTGTGTGGGGTCGGTACTTAATAAGAATAGTCCCATTGCATCTCTTCCCGTGCATGTCGTAAAAGGCGACTAAGGGATAAGCGGCCTGCAGACACCGCCGGTCGACTTGTGGCTTTCATGGAAGACAGGCTGACTGGGGTAGCTGGAGACTGCAGGGTTTTGCACGAAGGTCCCCAACCAAGCGGGATTAGTTTGCAGGCCTAGAGCCAACCCCAAACCAAAACAACAACAACAACAACAACAACAACATGGGTGGCAGAGTCGGGAGGGGCCAAAGCACATGCTCCGACCAGCCAACATCACCTCCGAGAAGGTAGGTGCCATACCGGAGACTTCCCTTGGAATTGTCGGCTATACTGGACTAGAGGAGAACACAACCGAGGCTGCTATGCGGCCATCTTACATCCAGTACGGTGGTACCAACCCAGTCGGCTACAATTTGAGCCTACCACCTAGTAAGGGACAAGGGAAGGTACCTACAGTTTTACACCGGTTCCGAACGTATTGTTAGGTATACACGTAATTTCGTCAGAAAATACTTATTACTACACACACCGCCGGTTACAGTGACAGCAGGGTGTAAGGGTCTAACCACACTCAGCGCACAACTGTTGATAGTCTGGAAGGCCTTGTACCCGACACGCTAATTATCATGAAGGTGTGGAACTAAGCTTGCGATGGCTTCACCGAACATATCCGGGCCCATCGGCAGTAGAGGAGGCTGTTAATCGAGGTCGGGAATAGCGAGTGGCCACTCTAAATTTCCCGCGCATGCTTCAGGACGCGGGGAAACCACCAGTCCCGCTCTCGACCTCCCTCTCTCTACCTATCCATATTCTGTAGGATGCTTCCAGTGACGTTTTCGAAGCTCTCTCCATATATGAGCTTAGCGTCGATCTTGGCAGCCCTAGATTCTTGAAGAGACTGTATAGCGACTTCGCTGGTAGTCCTCTTGCTCCGACTTCCACATTACTTATCATTTGTGACTGTAAAATTTTTTGGAGCAATAAAGTATTTCTATCTAAAGCATCTTATTCACCATCCAGCCTGCCGTACTTCCTGCGAAGCAAATTTCCATTTTTTGACGTTTCATAGACAACAAAACAACAGACGTGCTCTCTCTCTCACTCGTTAGACTGAAACTAGCACGTTGGATGCGTGCACGATGGTGTGTATGCTACAACCAGCACGGCGACCTTGGCGGGACGCACAGCAAGATGGATGGTGAATAAGATGCTTAACGCTAAGGAGGGGGAAGGTGTGTTTCTAATGGGATTGTTGTTTGTTGTTGTTGCGCAGCGGGGACACGCCGGCTCTGTACCAGGTGCTGCCGGAGCGCAGGGTGGGCGTCTCCGCCGGCATGATGGCCTCCACGCACGTCTACGACATAGCCGGCGCCAACCCCGGTACATTATTCTTATTATTATTATACCAGCTTGTTCCCGCGGCTACGCTCGCGTGAAATTCGTATTTAAAAAGAAGAGAGTAAGCAAGCCCGCAACCGTACCTTTATTTCGGCGCGCGGAACAATTCGGTTTGTATGAGAGCCACGTCTTAGCGTAAGCAGAACTGAATTTTATTTAGCCTATCCTGTGTCTCGGTTAGGTAAATATGCTTGTACTATGTTTCATCAAATTCGGATGATTAGTTTGACGATTAACTAAGCGGAAATTAGTATTAACTTTTTGAAGGTTTTTGATGTGTCGGGGGGTTTTTTAATTTGTAAATACACTTTTATTTCAAGCTTTTCAAGTGACATAATTTGAACTTGTAATAAATTTTGTTAGGTTAGGTTAGGAAGAGTTATGGAGGAATATACAGCAGGCGCTCGGTAATCCGGCACGCCCAGAGTATCTTGATAATGTACCCTGATACGCCCATCTCAGTCACAGCGGGTACGGCACGCCCAGTAGTCGGGCATTTTTAGCCTCAGCTGACCCGCTCTATAATCCGGCACTACTGCCGTATTATAAAGCGGGGGATTCGGGTGAGCATAGCAAAATTTGCTCTCGCACTCAGTCCGGCCCCGACCTTGACAGCGAAACTATGCGTCTGTTTTTTTTGTTGAATTACATACTGTGTGCGCGCAATGTGCCACATATGTACATACATAAATGCTTTATATCCCATACAAATCCAATAATCCGGCAGTTCCAGCAGTCCGGCATAGCGGAAAAAATTTGGGTGCCGGATTACCGAGCGCCTACTGTACATACAGAAAAGATTTCTAAAAATCGTCAATTTAGTTTTAGTTTGATACATAGAGTCTACAAGCGCAGTATCTCATAAAACAAAGTTACTTACTCCTTGACCATCCCTTACAGATTTATTATTAGTAATGATCAGTGGCGGCTGGTGACTTCAGTGACCGGTAGTGCGCTAAGTACCTACCTACTTAAATACCAAATTACCCAACACATTCCCCTCATGTAATATTAAGATCGGGACATCCGATTTTTTTAAATGCCTGCGTTTAATAATTATGTACGTACCTAGTATGAATATTCTCAAGACACTCAATGAGTTGCAAAAAACAAGAAAAGAAATCCTAACAACTTTTTTAACTAATTTTAGTACCTTTATGAACACATCCATAGACCACAACACTAATGCAGCTTTAAAAAAGTATACAGTAGTAATGCCCCAAAAATACTTAAAAAAAATATATAAAAAAAAATTTAAGCATTTGAAAAGTAGGAATTGAACCCAGGATCACCTGATTGTAAAGCCTTACCTTTAACCAACGCTTAGGCAAATATCGGCACCACTTAATTCACAGTATCACACAGAAAACACAAAACCTAAACATATCCCATTTTAAATATTCGCGCGCTAACGGGTATGTGACATCACATGACAGCGCGCTGACTCTAGCTAGACAGGCGGACTCGTGCAAAACGAATCGCTCGCGACGCGACGCGTCGCACGCGCGGCTATTCACGATATAGCGTCCTTGTTTGGCGCTCGTGCGCCGCACGCAGAACTCCATTTCGGCCCATACTGTTTCTATGAAGTATCTTTTGTCTCACGCGCCAGCGGTGTTTTGCCGATCTCCATACATTCAGCATGGGAGACCCGCGTGCGCTCTCCGATTCCGCACGGGGCGCGCGTTTACTCGCAAAAAAGTGTCTTGTGATCTATAGAATAAGGTCGAATTCACATTCGTATTTATTTGGAGTACGATCTTTATGGTTTTAATGTAGGTATATTGTAAGATATTATTTATTTTGTGTGAAGTGAAGACTTCTCGTGGTATGGTAGTGCGGCGCACGAGCGCACTTTAGGACCAGCCGCCAGTGGTCATGATTGATATTAGCTAAAACTAGCGACTTCCTCTGATGGGTCTACATCACAGCAACATTTGTGTTATCTGTTTTTAAAGTGGACTCACTGAACTTGCGCAGGTAATCAAGGGCTGGCTAATGTTCCCTTAGCCTTCTTTATAGGTACTACCATTGCCGATGTTCCGAAGAACTGGCTTCCCTCATCCCTCCTGCCCGGATACTTATATAAATATGTCCAGCGGTGGACGTGATGTCGATGTTGATGATGAGCAGCAGGTACGTCCGGTTATCGAACTGTGTCTGCGTGTGCGCAGGTCGGCGCGCGGCCGCCGGCGGCACGACGTCGGCGGCGGGGGCGGGTGGGGAGGCGGGCGGCGCGGGCGCGGGCGGCGTGGAGGTGGCGCTCGACCCCTCGGAGCTGGAGCTGGACGCGGAGGCGATGGCGGCGCGCTACGAGCGGCAGGTGCGCGAGCAGCGCTCCCGCCCGCAGAAGGAGGACCTCTCCGACATGCTGGCGGACCACGTCGCCAGGCAGAAGGTACGCAACATTTTAAGCAACACTTTTATTTCTTCTTTTAATTGTTTATATCCAGCCGCCGGCGGTCTAATTCAGTGGAAATTCGTCAGCCGCGCGAAGCATACCTACACGCTCGCCCACGCAACTGCGCTCAGCTGCAAAGCAATAATCACTTTACACTCGATCGTTTAGGTACATTTTCGCACGCAGCGATTGGCGACGTGAAACAGTAGGCTATTAAAGCCGAAGGTATGGAACTTTTTCTATAAGGTGATTTATCTGTTACAAAGTAACTATTAAGTAATCTGTGGCTGAAGGCCGGGAGGACTGGAGGAAAATTGGAGAGGCGTATGTCCAGCAGTGGACGCTTACACACTGACTGACTGACTGACATATTCGGTTTGATTACAGATGCTCAAGTTATGATGTCATTAAAAAGAAAACGGAGCATTAAGTCATGTACTATAGAAGAAGAAGAAGAAGTGATACTTCTTTATTAGTTTTTAGTCCCGCACCGTCACTCATATTAAATAATGAACTCGCCATTATCGCACCGGTAAGCCGAGTTCATTATTTAATATACTTCTTTAGCGCGATAAAAAAAATTAAAGCTCATACAAATAATTTGTATGCAATAATGATGATGTTTTTTGTGAGTTTATTTTCCATTTTCATAATGAGGCTATTTTCATCCTCTAGTTTAGGTAATATATACAGATTATCTACGTACATAAATAGTACATGTTTTTAACTAATTCTGGTCGAATCGTAAATGTTTTGGATGATATAGTACTGAGTCATGCAACACTGGTAGTTGGGTCAAACTGGTTAGGATGCTGTTATAAAAACACACACGAGTGAATGAGATTGTCTTACTTTCTTGAAATCAGTTAAAAAAGAATAAAAAAGTAACTCAGTTTTGAAAGGTCACTCCAATCAAGGTTGAAAAAGCGAGACAAAACATGTCATTTAAATAAAAAGAAAAACACATATTTTTCATGATATTTCGACCTGTTGTCGTCGTCACATAATTTTTTTTTTTAAGTATTTAATTCACATTGTATAAAATGAGACTCGAGGCTGAATTTTAATGCAATTGTTTTTTTTTTCAGAGCAAACGAAAGCGACAACAAAACACAGATTCCAAGCAGGCCAAGAAATACAAGGAGTTCAAATTCTAGTCTACATACCTAACTCGTACTCCATAGATATAACTCTATGTTTATATTCATCTCACGAGCTGATGTTGCATCTCGAGTTTTAGGGAAATAATTATAATATTAATAGTAGATTGAACTGAGTGATAGATAATGTATAGGTGGAGCTGTTTCACTGTATACAGAAAAATGTACGAACCCATCTAAGTAAGTGAAATAAACCAATGAAAGGAATGCACAACATTCAGTGAATCGTAGAAGTCTTAAGATGGAAAATAATTTTAAGTAAAAAAAGTTCATGAGAATAAATCTTATTTGGTTTTATTTCATTCCTGTGACATGACTTTAGAAGCGATTTGTTTTTATCTATGGAAACGGACTTGTACATCACCTACTACATCCGTGCGTGATGTCAGCCCATAACACCTTAGTGAACTAGGTTCCATGTCAGTTTTTTTTTATAAATTTTTTTATTATTTATTATCTTTCAAATATAATCTTACATTAATGTACATTCTTAAATTATTATAATTCAATCTGCAATATCCTTCTACATAACAGACTATAAAAATGCCTTTCTGAATTATTTATTCTAAAACAAACAATAAAATTATTCTGTATGTGTGTATGTGTGTGACGCAATTTTTTATCTCAGCAGAGGTCAATCAATCCGCATGAGTGTGAACAGGTCAGTAGAGAACGGCACAGATAAAATTGCTTAGGTCTTACACTCAGGGCTGTCAACTTTTTTTGAATTAATTTTATTAAAATTACTTTGCTATGTACGAATTAAAAGATACTTTAGAAAACATTTAAAAAGAAAACGATAATAACATAATATTAGGTAAGTAATCCCAATAAATGAATAGATTGCTATTGTAATTTTAGCAGGCTGTAGGTGTACTTATAGCGGTTTTCGAAAATTCTGACAAGAAGAACTGACAAACAAAATCAAACACTTCGCAAGTCACAATGTTTGTTAGTGTCACAGAATATTAATATTTACAGTTTATGAGGAAACACTACTGTGTGGCGGCGGTACCTACTTAAAAAGAATAGCCCCTCTGAATCTCGCCCCGTGCATGTCGACAAGATGCCGTGCTAAAGGGCGACAGGATAGCCACCTCTCACCTTGGAACGGTCCTTCCACCGAGTCATGCAGCGGGTGGGTCTATCTTGTCTTGTCCGAATACTTTGCTAAACGTGGTGGCCGGTGGTCAGAGGCGGACTAGCAGCCTTAGCCGCCCTAGGCCGTTTAGTACCAGCCGCCCCAATTCAATGCAGCCGCCCCTTTCAAGTTTACAGCATAGATACAAATGTGAAGTTGTATGAAAATCAGTATTGCGTTCGGTTCAACCTGCCAAAAATATATTAGGTATTTCTCGGCTTATTTTACATATATAGTAAAAGTATTTTTTACAAGTTTTACGGCAATATTGACCTTATAGTCATAGCAAAATTATTTTTTCCGCGTAAATAGTGCGTCATCACCTCCGCCGCGCTCACCACTCCCGCACGTCGCACGCACTTGCTCCGGCCGGCACCCTTTCTATTCTGTACCTGCGCTCACTGCTTCCAGCAGCAGGTACAGATTGGCCGCCCCTAATATCTGGCCGCCCTAGGCCCGGGCCTAGTCGGCCTATATGGAAAGTGCGCCTCTGCCGGTGGTGCTGTAATTTACAAGAGTATCTGCAGCACATTTCCGATTACTATGCTTAACCCGATTGCCGGGATACAGCGTGTGGTTTGTATGTATGTATGTATGTATGTCACATTTTTTTTTGTAAGGAAAATGACACGGTTAGCTACTTCACCTACAGCATTCGTGATGTCAGCCTATAACACCGGGTGAACTAGGTACCATGCCAGTGATTCCCTTCGGTCGTGCCGGCTACGCTGAACTGGACTAAAAACACAAACTATTTACATAGCCGTTTCGACCGACGTTTCATTCAGTGCGGTGGTACCAATCCGGGCGGGTTGAACTCTACCACCTAGTAAGGTAAGAAGGGAAGGGACCTACAGTTTTACGTGGAATCCGAACCACGGTCAGCCTCCAACGGTCGAGCGGTACTTGGATGGGTATCCAAGTACTGACCGCGCCCAGCGTTGCTTAACAATCAATAGCAACAGTCGACTGTCTGCACCACTGAGCTATCGAGGCTGACAAAGTTCTTCACTTGACCTTGACTTCCCACTTTGTCGCCATGAAAAATGGCGACCCTCCGATTGTATTGGTGATACTTACCCACTTATCAAATTGAAATAGTAGGTACCTAAGAATAACAGATTGGAGGTCGCAGTCTATCTCAATCGTTACTTCCACTCTAGGCTTCTATTCCAAATAGATCACTTCTAAGCGTACCTACCTATATTAAAATGATTGTATTATTTATAATACTGTTGTTCGTATTACTTGTATATTTGTATATAACATTTAATCAAAATTACTGGAAAAAAAGAAATGTGCCATTTATTGAACCGAAGTGGTTTTTTGGAAACTACAAGGAGATATTGCTCGCGAGTCGCCACTTGGGTGTTGTTTTCCAAGATATGTACAAGTAAGTAGTGGTTCATCATCACTATACCAATAATACATCTGTATGGGATGGTCATGAATGGAATAAGTTACTTTGTTTTATGTATGAGACTAGCTGTGCCCGCGGCTCCGCCCGCTCTCATATTTCACTTCACTGCTAACCTCATAAGCCATTTAGCGTGATAGTAAGTAGCCTATAGTTGATGGGAAGAATCAAGCTATTCGTAGATTTTTTTTTATTAAAATCGGTTCAGTGGTTCTCGAGTTATAAGCGGACAGACAGACAGAAAGCAGACGTTGGATTTTATTATAGGTAAGGATATTGCGTTTGACGATTTTTAGAAATCTTTTCTGTATGTAACTATGTATGTATGTATGTTCCACTATAACTCTTAAACCGGTCATCCGAATTCGATGAAACGTAATACAAGCACATTTTACGATACGGGACACAGGATAGGCTAAATAAAATTCAGTTCCATTTACGCTAAGATGTGGCTCTCATACAAACCGAGTTCCGCGCGCCTAAATAAAGGTACGGTAGCGGGCCACTCCCTTACTTCTTTTCAAATACGATTTAACGCGTGCAAAGCTGCGGGCAAAAACTAGTTATATAAATATAACCAGCCAAGTGCGAGTCGAACTCGCGCACCGAGGGTTCCGTATCGCCATGTCACGGTCAGCGCCACTCACGCCATCTGTGGCGTATTTATGATATGCTTCATATTATTTAAAATTCATGATTAGTTAAAATGTTTCACACTCTTTTCGGTAGATGGCGCGCACGCATACACTTTTTAGTTTCTTCTATGGGAACCCCCATGATTTTTTTACTTTTTCTTATTTTTATTATATTTGTTGTTAAGTAACTACATATATTGTTAACTATATCGGCCATAATAACATATATATTCTGTGAAAATTTTAACGGGCTACCGAAGAGTTTGTAATAACTACTTACGTTGCTGCGCTCCTTCAGCGACGTAATACAAACTCTTTGCGGGCTACTTATTACGGTTCAAGAGATACCCAGCCCTCGGACAGACGGACAGATGGACGGACAGACAGACAGACGGCGTTGGTTTAGTAATAGGGTCCCGTACCGGAAACGGAACTCTAATAAAAACATACTGTGAAATTTTTTTTTGTTTATTTTCTAGTTCTAGAGTGACCGGATTATTTTCTTTTAGCTTATCGTGTCTATCAGCCAGCCGTTTTATACACACTGCTAATCATAACTCAGTGGTGGTAGAGTCGGTTTTGATAATTCTGAATGTATCTATATACCAAGGTACTTCCTTCCTTCCTTTACCTATAATAAAATCCAACGTCTGCTTTCTGTCTGAGTGTATGTATGTATGTCTGTCTGTCCGCTTATAACTCGAGAACCACTGAACCAATTTTAATAAAACAAAATTCTACGGATAGCCTGATTCTTCCCATCAACTATAGGCTACTTACTATCACGCTAAATAGCTTATGAGGTTAGCAGTGAAGTGAAATATGAGAGCGGGCGGAGCCGCGGGCACAGCTAGTATTATAATAAAATCGTATTTAAAAAGAAGAAAGTAAGTAATTAATGTAATGTTACACGGTTCAATTTCGGTTCAATATTGCTTTCATTTTCATTGCTCCAATGAAATTGAAACTTTTAAACATCGCATTGAAAGCTTCAACGCATACTGCGCTTTCAATGTTCAACGCCTTTCAATGAAATTGCTTCAATTTCACTGAACCGTGTAACATTACCACCATAAGTAAGCCCGCTACCGTACCCTTATTACGGCGGCGCCCGGAACAATTCGGTTTGTATGAGAGCCACATCTTATCGTTACCGCAACTGAATTTTATTTAGTCTATCCTGTGTCATGTATAGAATAAATGTGCTTTTACTAAGTTTCATCGAATTGGGATGATTGGTTATGGACAATAGCGTCTTTACCACAGAGCAAAAAAGGTGGCCCGATCGTTGTTCTGTGGTCTTTACCATAAGGGCACACGGGGCACGGGCCCAGGGCCCCCGACATCAAGGGGGCCCCCGGGGCCCCCTTGATGTCGTAGAATAGTCGTAGAGTAGTAGAATGAGAGTACATCGGAAAAAGGCCCCCCCGTAAGCTAAAAAATCTAAATTTTTATGTAAAAACGACATTTAATTATTGTAAAAAAAAAATTCACTCGCTCTAATAATTTTTATACCTAATAACGTGCTTTTATCATGATTTAAATTTCTATTAATACTTTAAATAAAGATTTAAAGTGAAAAAATGGGGTGAGCGATTTTTACGCCCTAATAGATTTATGCCTTCGCGCCGAAGGCATGCAAAATTGCAGCACAAGAGGGCCCCAAATTGTTTTGTGCCCAGGGCCCCTGCATGGCCTAACACGGCCCTGGTTATGGAGGAACTGCAAATTGCTGAAAAAGACCACATCACAAGTTTTGCTGAAGGTAACCACACACCATAGTATTTTGTTGATTTTTCAAAAACCGCTGAATCAATTTCTCTGGGACCACCTCTGAAGTATGACCTACCAAACAAAAAAAGGATTTTCAAAATCAGCCCACAATTGACGGAGTAATCGCGTAACAAACATAAAAAAAAATGCAGTCGAATTGAGAACCTCCTCCTTTTGGGAAGTCTGTTAAAAATAGTCAATTTAGTTTTAGTGTCATACCTACAGAGAGTCTACAAACGCAATATCCCATAAAACAAAGTAACTTACTCCATGACCATCCCTTACAGATTTATTATTAGTATTGATTGATATATAATATTTAAAGAGGTGAAGTTTGTAAGTTTGGATGTATGAGGTAATTCCCGAAAATATGAGTAGGTTTTTTTTTCTCGCCACCTCTCACCTTGGCACGGTACTTCCACCGACTCATGCAGCAGGTGGGTCTTCGTGCCTTACTTGCTGCTTGATTGATTTAATCTTGTTCGAATACTTTGCGAAACGTGGTGGTTGGTGTTGTGCTGTAATTTACCAGAGTTCTTGCAGCACAGCACCGATTACTCTGCTTACCCCGATTGTCGGGATTCAGCGTGTGTGATATGTATGAAATGAAATGAAATAAAATATTTATTTACACAAACATCATTACACTGCAATAAACTAGTCTCCTGCACTAGAAAATTTCTGTCTCGCAGAAAGACTTTTATAATTTACAAAGTGACATATTCATTTTGCGCTCACTAGTAACATCGAATAAATGTTTGCAAAATTTTAGTGAATGAAATTGGTAATTTAAACACATGCAAATTAGTTAGAACAATAAATAAATAAATTTAAAAAAAACATTATGTAGGTATGTATGTATGTTTTTTTTTTCTTTGACCAATAATTTAGAATGGACCTTCAGGATGGACATAGACTATGCTTGCGAAGCCGCGGGAAAAAGCTAGGCATTTATAAAGTTGCGTCGAGGTTTGTTCTTTCAAGCCTCTTTTGTTTGCAACTGCAGCCAGCAGCCAGACGCTCTGTATTCTGGATACCTGAAGATAAGACAGCCGAGCGTGTTGCTGCGACACCCCGACCTCATCAAGACTGTTCTCACCAAGGACTTCTCCAGTTTCGCCGATAACGACTTCCACGTACGTACCTAATTCTATATAAGGTCTTTTTATTTAATTGACGAGTCGTAAAGGGGATGTTCTGTATCGGAAATAGATCATATCAAAATTACAAATTTGTCAGCCTCGATAGCTCAGTGGTGCAGACAGTCAACTGTCGCTATTGAATGTTAAGCAACGCTGGATGCGGTCAGTACTTGGATGGGTGACCGCTGACCGTTGGAGGCTGACCGAGGTTCGGATTCCTCGTAAAACTGTAGGTCCCTTCCCTCCTAATCTTACTTGGTGGTAGGGTTTAACCCGCCCGGCTTGGTACCACCGCACTGAATGAAACGTCGGTCTAAACGGCTATGTAAATAGTTTATGTTTTCCGACCAGTTCAGTGTAGCCGGCACGAGCAAAGGGGGAAGCACTGACATGGCACCTAGTTCACCCGGTGTTATGGGCTGACATCACGGACGTTGTAGGTGATGTAGCCAACCGTGTCAGTTACCATAAAAAAAAAATAAAAAAAGGGGGTAACATTTTTAAATTTTATTAAATAAAAAAATATACTAACAGACTCTCCTGAACATATTAAACACCTTTTGGTAAGAAACTATGTTTCTATTTGAATCGATGTGCGCTACGCGCGCACATCGAAGTCTTATTATTAGTATAATCTTATGAATATTGTATTTAACATATAATTAAAACTTAGTATGTAAGTTATGTTAAAAAAAAGGTTCCGTAAGGCTTCCTGCCTGGTACTTCCCTATATTAAATTGCTGAACGGGACATGACAAAAAAAAATTATGACGAACCATACTGAATATGCATATTATATGAAATATTGTTAATGTTGTGTGTTCTTCATGGCGAAATATCTCTTGCCTTCCCCCGCTACTCCCCGCAATGGCAACACAATGTTTTACTAGACACTAGAGAGAGCGACTCCTCTTCACCATCTCATCCCTAGAAGAATGCATTGCATTGCAGATTTAATTGTTAATTGCAATTTATTGCACAAACATGTGGAATAATGCACACACATGAGATTATATCAATTAGATTAGAAAATACTTTCAGATCGACAAGGAGGTAGATTTCCTATTCGGCAATAACCCATTTGTCCTGAATGGCGAGGAGTGGAAACAAGCGAGGAACCACTTCATACCCAACACCACGAGCGCTCGGCTCAAGACTTACTTCCCGGGCATGTTGGCCGTCTGCGATACCATGACCAAGTATGTGGAGGGACAAATTGGTGAGAATGGCGTGGCGCATTTGGAGGCGAAACTTGTAAGTGTATACATACGCTCTGTCAGCTAGATTCCTACCTAAATAATTTTAATGTTTGGTAATTGTATTATTTCATAAAGCTCATAGAACTTTGTCACTATCTGAAGGCACGAGGGTTGGTGAAGTTTATAAGTTTTAATTAAAACATTTTAAAATTTCACTTGTTCCAGCATTGCTCAGTTCACATGAATGACGGCGTGATGAGGGAGGTCTATTTCTAACAGTTGGATATTAAAAGGGCTAGGTTATGATTTCAATTAATTTTCCACATGTTCTGAATTTTTCAAATAGATCACATACACGCAAATTGAGTTATTACGATTTTCTCAGAGTACGTTCAGTTCCGTCCGACCCTACTGTTAAGCTCATATGAATAATGGTGTGATGCTATATAGCCTATCAGTTACAGCTAGTTAGACCTTATTTTTTTTCTGAAAACTCTATTCGAACTGGTTCAGTAGTTTTTACCTCATGCGTGTACAAACAGACGCACTTAAAACACACAATCAGACAAAACATTCAAAAATTATCTGCATCCTACTACTCATTCTTCATCCTCCCAATTATTATACAATTTTTAACCCCCGACGAAAAAAAAACGGAGGGGTGTTATAAGTTTGACGTGTGTGTGTGTGTGTGTGTGTGTGTGTGTGTGTGTCTGTCTGTGGCATCGTAGCTCCCAAACGGATGGACCGATTTGGATGCGGTTTTTTTTATTAGAAAGCTTGTTTAATCGGGATGGTTCTTAGCTATGTTGGTAATCAAGTAATCAAGTAATTAAGTAATAAAACAATTAATTATCTTAAAAAGTGGACGGATTTTCATGCGGTTTTTTTAAAAAAGCTTGAAATAAAAGTTAAATTACAAATTTAAAAAACCCCCGACCCTTAAAAAGTCAAAAATAATTTCCGTTTACTTACTTAAAGGAGTCGGGGGACCGCTAAGTAAATAAAATATAAAAACTCAGAGCTGCGCGGGAATTTACTTAGCGGTCTCCCGACTCCTTTAAGTAAGTAAACGGAAATTATTTTTGACTTTTTAAGGGTCGGGGGTTTTTTATAGAGATTTATGTCCTACATTGAAAGCGCCTACCGTAGCGTGTCATACTGCTGCAAATTAGAACAATAGCGGAGATGAAAGCAAGGAGGGGGACAAAACTGGCACTGTTAGAGCGCGACAGGGCCTGTAAGTGTGTAGGCAAGTTGACGTCGCCAAATTATTGCCAATTAAACCCCCTCCATGCATACCTATACCCCACCACCTCAAATTTTCCCGAGGGAAAACAGTCAGTGTGTAAGGGGTTTAAAACTTTTACTGTCACTTGCCACTATTACTGTTACCTTCTGCTACCACTGCATACCTACGTTAGGTAGGTAACCTAACACGGTTACGTCTGCGGGACGTGTTTTGTTAGGATGAACAAGGTGTAACAATATTTTCGCATAATTTTAATTTTTCACATGCTCTCGACAGCTGGGCGGGAGTTATACAACAGACGTGATCGCCAACGCAGTGTTCGGAGTGGAGACCAACTCGTTTGAGAATCCGGACAACCCGTTCTCTAGAGTCACTCAGTCAATCTTCGAAAACACATTCATCCACAATTTCAAAGTGATGACGAGCTTCATATTTCCTCAACTAATGAGGATCTTGAGGATTCGGTGAGTCGCCTGCACTGAGTACATAACAGTACGCTACGCTACGCCGTGTTCTCCGCATCATTTTGTATGGAGAAACGGAGCAGCGCCTCTAGTGAGAGATTTGCGAACTTCGTTCCTCCGTACAAAATGATGCGGAGAACACGGCGTAGCGTAGTAGGTTAAATCCCGTGATTAGGGTACAGATGTTCTATTTCACGAAGTCCGTTTGGCTCTGGTTGTAGTAGTGGCGTGTACTGATAAGCGCACTTGTGTGTGGTGTGCGTGGGTAGACCGCGTCGCGATCGCGATCGTGCGTGACTGAGCGCTCTCGAGTATTAAGCCAATGTGGGAAATTACTTCTTTTGGGGGCCTTATTATGGTTAAAATGAAAAAAAAATTATAATTTTAGGTCTCGAGGTAATTTTAATAAATAAAACCAAAATCATTCTCGAAATCGTTTTAGGGTTTCGTATAGGTAGTACGTATTACTAAGTCTGTGCCGTCTGTCTGTCTGTCTGTCCGAGGATTGTATCTTGGCAGTATGTTTTCATTTACCTTTTTACAGAATATATGTCGTCCTATGGCGTCCTACTAGAACGATAAAAAAGGTATGGACCTGAACCCTATCCTCGCCAGCGTAACACGATATCAGTAAAAGCATACTTGTTTAATTGGGCGGTCGCGCGCTGGCCCGTCAATCTGTCATCGGCTGCGTTCGCAAAAACCTGTTTAAAATTCCCGCACGCTCTGTGTTTACGTGTAAAAACACTATAGCCAAGTGTATTGTTCATAAATAGTGGAATATATTATCATCGGTAAGTACACTCCGCTCCCCGCAACTCGGCGACGCGCGACGCTAGTTCTCATACAAGCATTTGACAGTCCGGCGTCCATACATTTTTGATCGTTCTAGGCGTCCTAATTATGTTATCCTAACAAATAAAAAAACAAAACAAAAGTAAAAAATAAGGGCGGTCCCCATACAAGAAAGAGTTTTTTGTTTTTGCTCTATCGTAAAAACGGTAATACCTACATACAAGCGTGTGATTCTAATGCAAACTCTAAAGTAAAATAAAAATAATAATAAAAATCGGCCAATTACCTACGCTACGTGGCGTTACGGTGACCTCGGTGCGCGTCCGACTGTTTTATGTACTCAAACCAAATCCAACATACGAGTAACATTTTCAAAATCTAACCCTTGCCTGTGTGCCCTTTTTTTGCCCTTAGGTTTGCTTCAAAAGAATGCGAGGATTTGCTGATGAGCTTAACGAAGAAGGTGTTGAAGCACCGGCTGCAGACCGGCGAGACCAGGAACGACTTCTTCCAGCAGATGATCCAGTACAGGCAGAACGATACACTTGGGGGTACTAATTTTTAGGGTTCCGTATCCATACGGGACAAGTATACAATTATTTACAAGTATATAATCTTAAGGGATCCTCATACAAGAAACGTGTTTTCTCACAGTTTTTTTGTTGTTTGTTTTGCTCTATCGTAAAAACGGTTATAGGTACTTTACTCACCGTGTTTTTAAAATACATATAGTGATAGCAACTATCTGTTATTTATATTTTAACAAAATTATTTTTAACGAAAAATAACATGACAAATATTTACAGATCCTGGAAGTTCAACTTGGAAATAATTTACAAATAATAATAATTTGAACGAATTTCCAGTATTCACGGATAAATACATAGCAGCACATTGCTTCGGCTTCGTTGGAGACGGGTACGAGACCTCCAGCGACGTCATATGCTTCACTCTGTTCGAGGCAAGGGCGCATTATTTATTCTGACCATAAATACAACACCTAAGGTCTCAGTATATCGAACAAAATTGACACGAGTTTGCTGCGCAATTTATCTTTTCCCACACAATTGTTTTTCGCCTGCGTCAGTATTCTGTGCCTGCGTGTACTTCTCCCACATCCCAAAGGTTGCCTGTTAGAATAGAATACCTCACGGCATTAAGCTCGCGTATTGTGTTGTGCCTAATTTGTATACATTTGTGTCCAATAGAGACTAATACATACATACAGTTATTGCGTTGAGGTTGGAAATTCCTTAGCGATTTGACTATGGAGAAAAATAATTATAAATATACCTATTGATAATATAAATATCTGTAAGTATTCAAATATCCCTAGCAAAAATAGACTCTTATCGCGTAAGATTAAAGATTGGAGAATTAATACAAGTACAGTACAGTATGTTCTACAAAATTATAATTGTGAGCAGCTGGCGTGGCACCAGGACATGCAGGACAGAGTGCGGCAGGAGATCCAGGAGCAACTGCAGCAGAATGGTGGCCAGCTCACCCAGAACTCCGTCTCCGCCCTCCAGTACCTGGACATGGTCGTCTCTGGTGAGCGAGTGACTTGCAATATTATAATTTCTTCTCGAGATTCGTTCCAAAAACTTGCTACAGCTATTCACACAGTCGGGTCCGTATTTCGAGCTCTTCCGCACCACCGCATCGGTTGGAATTATAAATAATCAAAACGTGAATGCGGGACGCAGAAAATGTCAACGTATCCCGTATTTGGTTCGGGGTGCCATGATCGTTGGCGGTCTTGGAGTTGGCGGTATGCCTAAGTGTCAAGGCCGAAGGCCATCATCCGCCGGCCGACCGGCCATCCTTGTGCGCGTCTCGATCTCTACGTTGTGGCACAAAGAAAATAGTTTGTGGGTTAATAGATAAAAGATATCCTTTCTCGAAGAAGCTATTCAAAAAATTCAAACAGGTAGTATTTGTGAGGCCGTACCTAATTTTTTTTCAGAATCGCTTCGCATGCACCCCCCTGCGCTGGTGATAACGCGAGTGTGCACCAAGCCGTACACGTTCCCGCCGGCGACGGCGCACAGCAAGGCGGTGGAGGTGCCGGTGGGGACTCCGGTGTCCATAGCGGTGTACGGCCTGCACATGGACCCGCAGCACTTCCCCAGCCCGCACAAGTTCGACCCGGAGCGGTTCAGTCCGGACGCGGTCGCCGCCAGGAACAAGTATACCTACCTGCCGTTTGGTGAAGGACCGCGGATGTGCATCGGTATTGAATTTTTGCAGACACCTTTTCTAGTAGTTTTCTATTTGTAGGACATTTATCTATAGGTATAATTAGGTACCTAGTAGTAAAACAAATTCGTTGATTATCCTGAAATTCACTAGATTGGCCTAATTTTTTTTGCTGGCACCTTCCAAAATTATATGGCAGAGCAAATCGCTCGCTCGGTATCTTCACATAACATTTTTGATCCAGAATAGTTCGAAATAGATGTACGAGTTGGCTATTATATTCGTGTTATTTCTTTTAGGAATAAAATTTGGCCAACTTCAGGTAAAGGCAGCGCTGATTTCTCTACTGGCCAAGTTCCGAGTGAAGCCGTCCCCTAAGTCCTCCTACCCCGTGGGCATCGACCCCAAGGTCTGGATTAAGAGACCGCTCAATGGCGCGTGGCTCTACTTCGAGAAGATCTAATATTTTGTACTTTGATGATGATAAACTTAAAGTTTAATGTCTATTTTGGATGTGTACACATTTATGCAGTGAATTGTGATTTCGCGTACTTACCTAACGCGTCACAGGCGTCACGCTCGCATCGCATCATATGTTTTTCATAACATGAAATGGAACAGAATGAAACGACCAAAACAAGAATAACTCAATAACAACACAAGCAAAACACCAACAACAGAATCAAAACAACAGCAACACAACAACGACGACGACAACACAACCAAAACAACAACAACGATGACGACGACGACATCGACACAACTAAAACAACTACAATAGATAAAATTGTCAAATTAGTTCAAATAAAAGACAGGTATTTCTTGTCTTCAAACTATGTACGTCTTCACAGGACTTATTGGTTCCGTGTTTAGCCAAATTGATGGTTTGGGATAATTTATTTTACTTTTACTACGAACAAAAGTCTCGCCATAAGTAGCAGCTTTGGGACAGCATGGGTAGAAGGCTGATAGGTCGATACAATTTCGGACCATGCATAGGTTTTCCTGGCTTCAGGATCATTATGATTTCGGAGATCTTCCACTGAGGTAATAAGAAATTCTATCTAAGCACTGCGTTGAAGGTTGCTTATAAAGCGACCAATTGAGGATCACACAGAAATGTGAAGATGGGAATTCATTTTAAGTAAGTAGGTAATAAAATTTATTAGAGTGACCTTATTTTGTTTTATTTCATTCCTGGGAACTCACATTAAGAGGCGATGCAATAGTAGAATAGTGGTGGAACTTAATAGAAAACAACAATTTGAAACTTAATAGTTTCAAATTGTTGTTTTCTGCTCCTTTCCCAAAAATAGTTAATTTCGATGTTCTCTACTAAATGCTTCTAACTCGCACCAATATAACTTTTACACAATAAAATTACACGTTAGATTAGATATAGGGAAGTTTGTTTATATTCTTGGATCTAGACTAGAGTTTATTTAGTGTATATTATGTGATACTTATGTATAACATTAAAACATGAACACATTATGTAACATATTATTTAACTTACAAAATGTCGAGCAAAATGTACATTCTTTCATTGTATCCTTCCACATTAGTAGCATCGAGAAATAAACATTGAAAATCTGGTTTTTCTAGAGTACCTACCTACCTAGGTAAACAAGTAGGCTCCTAACCTATCTATTCTAATGCTAATAATAAATTATGCTATAATTATTTGTAAATATAGGTAGTATGACTGTATGTATATTTCAGTACCTTCCTATATAATCCCAATTGTGGCCCCTCTGACCCAGTCTACCATAACGAATGGCATAAAGTAGGTAAGTACGCACTTGTCTATCTCAGCAGAGTTCAATTCACTTGAATGCGAGGTCATTCATTAGATAGCGACACAGGTTGTTAGTTTTACGTTCAAGTTCTGCACTCTACACTAAGAACTTAGCTTTCTGAAACTGAATTATTTTCTACACAATGAAATGAATCTAATTTACAAAAGACAAAAAAAAATTTCATCTAGGCATCAATTACAAAACCTAACACGATAATAATAAACAGACCGCTATTGTTGTTTTAGCAGGCCAGACTGTACGTAATTTTAGGGTGTTCTAACACCTCTGGTTTCAGGGGATAGACAGGCATATGATGGGGATTTTTGTTTGACCCACTTTAGTTGTCAATGTTTCTTTTTCACCATAAAAAATTGTGACACATCCTTTGTTTGTGTTGGTTGATGATGCCGTCATTATCAATTGAAACACAAAAATGAGCGAGGCCGCAGTCAACATTTGTGTTACTTCCACTGCAGGCTTATTTTCAACTTTATTCCAAAAAATTATCTACTTTTAAACGTACCTACTTATTTAAAAATGATACTATTGTTTGTAATACTTTTGTTCGTATGTGCACTTGTGTATTTGTATATAACATTAAATCAAAATTATTGGAAAAAAAGGAATGTGCCATTTATTGAATCGAAATGGTTTTTTGGAAACTACAAGGAAATTTTGCTCGCGAAGCGCCACTTGGGTGTTGTTTTCCAAGATATGTACAAGTAAGTAGTTGTTCATTATATAAATAAAAAGATACTGTAAAATTTGTCTATTTTCTAGTTCTAGAATGACTAGAGATTTTTTTTAGCTTATCGTGATAACAGTTTTATGCACACTGGTAATCATAACTCAGTAGTGGTATGGGTTTGGTGGATGGTTGATTTTGATAATTCTGAATGCATTTATAAAGTTGCGTCGAGGTTTATTCTTTGAAGCATCTTCCTCCAGCTTTAAGTTTTGTTTGCAACTGCAGCCAGCAGCCAGACGCTCTGTATTCTGGATACCTGAAGATAAGACAGCCGAGCGTGTTGCTGCGACACCCAGACCTCATCAAGACTATTCTCACCAAGGACTTCTCCAGTTTCGCCAATAACGACATTCAAGTTCGTTCTTTTGTCATGATATGACAAATTTATATTCAGATTAGGTATATAAACAAATTTATGCGAGGATTTTTTTTTTTATGGAAACTGACACTTTTGGCTACATCACCTACAACATCCGTGATGCGAGCCCATAACACCGGGTGAACTAGGTGCCATGTCAGTGCTTCCCTTCGATCGTGCCGGCTACACTGAATGGAAAACACAAACAAACTATTTACATAGCCGTTTCGTTCGACGTTTCATTCTGTGCGGTGGTACCAACCCGGGTGGGTTGAACCCTACCACCGAGTAAGGTAGGAAGGGAAGGAACCTACAGTTCTACGTGGATCCGAACCACGGTCAGCCTCCAACGGTCGAGCGGTCACCCATCCAAGTACTGACCGCGCCCACCTTTGCTTAACAATTAATAGCAACAGTCCACTGTCTGCACCACTGAGCTATGGAGGCTGGCAGAAATTGAAAACATTTGCGTATTCAGTTCAAAATACAACTGATTTACATGCTTCTAAAGTTCCATCTACTAAAGTACCTAGGGAGATCTTCACTTAGAAACTTCAGTCAGCCCAAAAAAAGAGAGCGCGTTCTCAGTAATTGCAGATTCAATGGATGGACTTGTGGACTGAATGTAATTATTTACAGACACAAAAAATAAAAAATTAAACATGCTTTCAGATCGACAAGGAGGTAGATTTCCTATTCGGCAATAACCCATTTGTCCTGAACGGTGATGAGTGGAAACAAGCGAGGAACCACTTCATACCCACCATCATGAGCGCTCGGCTCAAGACTTACTTCCCGGGCATGTTGGCCGTCTGCGAGACCATGACCAAGTATGTGGAGGGACAAATTGGTGAGAATGGCTTGGCGCATTTGGAGACTAAACTTGTAAGTGTATACCCAATTTTGCTTTATTAGAATTAGAATTAGGTATTCTATTATAATTTCTCCTATCTACTAATTTATATATTCTGCTATAATTTCGGAAGATTTCTGTAAAAACTGTTACCTTATGTCGCGCGTACCGTGTTAGGATGTTACCGTACAAGATGTTAGCAGTGTCGTTGTCGACAGCTGGGCGGAACTAATACTACAGACGTGATCGCCAACTCAGTGTTCGGAGTGGAAACCAACTCGTTTGAGAATCCGGACAACCCGTTCGCTAAAGTCTCCCGGACAATCTTTGAAAACACTTTCTTCCACAATTTCAAGGTGTTGACGGGATTTATGTTTCCTCAACTGATGAAGATCTTGAGGATTCGGTGAGTCGCCTGTACTGTTTGTGCGTCCGTTTACTACCAGCAAATCGTCATTCACAATCATACAAACTTAATTTGAAGGTTTATTTAATAATTAACAAAAAAGTAATACTAATAACTAAAGAAATAAACCTACCTAACAAACATTAAAATAACTATCAAAAGGGGCATTTTCAAATGTTCCTAGAACACTTGCTGCATTACCCCGCTGGATGGCAAGGCTTACCCTTTGAATGAAGTAGGCCCTTGATTGCGGGACGCCAGTTGCGTCCACCAGCAGAGGCCCAAGCCTCTTCAAGAAGCTTTTGGCTTCACTGCTCCACGGACCGAGGGTTTCAACCGCAAACGCAACAAATTCGAAATCTTGAATAATATTTGAATATTTGTTGCGTTTGAGGCTCTCCGCTCCGGCCGCGGCCGCGCCAGCCGCTCTTGAAGAGGCCCGAACGTGACTTGGAGCCAATGTGTCGACACAAGTGGCGTCCCACATCAATGACCTACCCTTAGCCCATGGCACCAGGGTGATACCATCGGGCCTCTTGCCATCCAGCCAAAAATAACCGCAAGTTTCTAGGATGCACGGTATGTTTGCTGTCAGAAGCGTGGACTTTATAAAACTAGACTGCATATTTGAAGTAAAATCATTACATCGCGACTCAGTAGTGAAGTGAGTCGCATAAGAAAAAAACTTTATTTCTGGACCAATGACCAGGCCAATAAAGCCGCCCTAGCGTTATATCGAGATGTTTATGTGTTAGTATATCATATTAATTTTACTCGAAAAAAAAACCTGATCGGTTCTCGATCTTTTCTACTTTATATGAAAGAAGACAGAGGGGTACCTACTTGATGTTTTAAAAGTATCTACGGTTAAGTATAATCGCCAACGTGGGAAGTTTCTTCTGTTAAATCTTTCTTGAGTAAATTTTAATAAAGTATTTGTTACTTTATTAAAATTTACTCATATCAAATCTAACCATTGAATCTAACATAATATAAACAAACACAGGTACGTCCGAAATGGTTGGTTTGCCTGTTTTTCTGCTTAGGCTTACTTCAAAAGAGTGCGAGGATTTGCTGATGCGGTTAACGAAGAAGGTGCTAAAGCACCGCCTGCAGACCGGCGAGACCAGGAACGACTTCTTCCAGCAGATGATTCAGTACAGGGAGAACGACACACTTGGGGGTACTAATTTTTTTCCTTCTTTAGGTTTTAGCCGCGATAATAGTATACCAGTCCATTGTGTATAATAAATACGTACAGGGACTTCAACCTAATCAACTCGGGACCATAAACGAGTTTTTTTAATTTGCACTCCGAAATCAACTTATCAGAGAAGAATATAATAATTTAATACCAAGGTATCTAACTAGGTATGAGCTTGGTAAACTGCTCACGGAGCTCTCTCTGGGGACATTCGCGCGGCCTTAGGAGGTACCTTAGGCAGAAGATCAGCCTAGTCATTCAGAGGGGGAACGCTGCCTCCGTCATCGGCACAATGCCAATTACGCCGACAACGGAGGAATACTTTTATAGTTATTTCATTTTATATTCTACCTATTAGTTTAAATATATCTGTTTCAATAAATTTTCATACTCGTAAATAGAAGATGAATATAAATAAGGTATCTAACTAGGTAATTTTAGTTTTCATTTCATTCTCAGAGTGAATATAGTGTCGTTGGTTTATAGGGTCCGGGGTGTATAGGGTCCGTTGGAAAATAACATGGCAAATATTTGTGTTGAAGATCAGCCCATGGAGATTCCACATTTGTAATTTACCAACTAATAAGAATTTGAACTTTGTATGAATTTCAGTATTCACAGATAAGTACATAGCAGCAAATTGCTTCGGCTTCGTGGCAAACGGATATGAGACCTCTAGCGATGTCATATGCTTCACTCTGTTTGAGGTAAGAGTGCCTACATACATTTGTTTGCATGACAAATACAATATAAATCTTCAATTTAAATCTATCTAGCTAGGGTTTCTCTCTGAAGTTTGCTCAATATTGGTCAAAATGATCAACAGCTTGCGGGGTACCTAGTGGTTTTTAGATTTCCGTAGCCCGTACGGAAGCCCACGCGCTCCTGTCTGTCCTACTGCTTCGTCATCTTACATTCCGAATAGCAACTATATAGTATAGCAACAACAATGAAAAGGGCTGCGTACAGTGTAACTAAGTATATTGTATATTACAATAATTATTGTGCCGATGGTCGAAATTAAATTAGCGATTTGGCTATCGAAAAAAGATGTTTGATGTTTGTAGACTACACAAACTAGCTAGACTAAAGCCAAGCCATTTTAATTTAACAATATTTACACCATAGGTACTTTACATTTGATTGTGAGCAGCTGGCGTGGCACCAGGACGTGCAGGACAAACTGCGGCAGGAGATACGGGAGCAGCTGCAGCAGGATGGTGGCCAGCTCACTTATAACACAGTCTCCGCCCTCCAGTACTTGGACATGGTCGTTTCTGGTGAGCTGCTTTTATAAATCGGTCATCGCGAGCATTTCTTCAAAAAACTTGATGCAACGATCGATACTCTCAATAAGCACCATTAAATCCTGCACTAAATGCGTTACGGACAAATGACAACTGTCCTCAAAGAACTATAGAGAGAGGGTCTTCTACGGTAACGTCATACACGGTGGCATTAAGCCAGAGTCGTGGAACATAAGAGTATGGTCGGTCTTCAAGAGAGGAGACAAAACATTGTCGAAGAACTATTATACCCATCTCGCTCCTGATACGTATATAAGCTGTTCTCGAGAGTCCTCGCTCGCCTCGTCTCGCCCCAAGGTTTGACGACCACCAGCCGCCAGAGCAGGTCGAGTTTTTTTTTTTTTTTTTAAGTCCGAACTGTGTCTCGCTTTTGTGGACTTCGACAAAGCCTTTGACCGATTTTCACCTCACTCACCACGAGTGAGGTGAAAATCGATAAAATCCGTAATAACGAAATGCGACAAAGAACTAAGGTACCTAGTCGATATTGTTAAGAACATTTGCAAGCTGATGTGGCAATGGGCTGGGTGGGCACATCTATCGCAGATCCGACAACCGCTGGGGTAGACGGAAGCTTGAATGGTTCGTTTTATTTTCAGAAACACTTCGCATGCATCCACCGGCAATGTTGTTAAATCGTGTATGCACCAAGCCGTACACGTTCCCGCCGGCGACGGCGCACAGCGAGGCGGTGGAGGTGCCGGTGGGGACTCCGGTGTCCATAGCGGTGTACGGCCTGCACATGGACCCGCAGCACTTCCCCAGCCCGCACAAGTTCGACCCGCAGCGGTTCAGTCCGGACGCGGTCGCCGCCAGGAACAAGTTTACCTACCTGCCGTTTGGTGAAGGACCGCGGATGTGCCTCGGTAAGTGAATTGTTGGTTCATGGTCATTGAGTAGACAATTCTTGCGCGGCAACGTTCGGAGTTGCTTAGCTATCGAAAATAACTTGTATTATTATTATAATTATTTTTTTTTTTTTATGGAAACTGACACGGTTGGCCACATCACCTACAACATCCGTGATGTCAGCCCATAACACCGGGTGAACTGGTGCCACGTCAGTGCTTGCTTCCCTTCGGTCGTGCCGGCTACACTGAACTGGACGGAAAACACAAACTATTTACATAGCCGTTTCGACCGACCTTTCATTCAGTGCGGTGGTACCAACCCGGGCGGGTTTAACCCTACCACCTAGTAATATAAGAAGGGTGTCATATCCCTTAGTCGCCTTTTACGACATACACGGGGAGAGATGCAGTGGAGCTATTCTTTTAAAGTACCGGCCCCACACGGTACTTAGGTAGATGTAGGTATGGTTTTCTAAATTGTTTCCACTTCATCCGTGTTATTTGTTCTAGGAATTAAATTTGGTCAACTTCAGTTGAAGACAGCGCTGATTTCTCTGCTGAGCAAGTTCCGAGTGAAGCCGTCCCCCAAGTCCTCCTACCCCATCGGCATCGACCCCAAGGTCTGGATCAAGAGGCCGCTCAACGGTGCGTGGCTCTACTTCGAGAAAATATAACATTATATGTATATTTCTAATGATAAACTGAAGTTTAACGCTATTTCCATCTGCAATGAGCATACGCTTTAAGCATAATTATTGTATTTGGCGTAGCATTAAAAAAACATTGTACACGATTATTGTTGACTGATTATTACAGTTTGACCTGATGACTTTTATCAACTCGTTTTGCCCGTTTGAAAGATAATAATAAATTCAATAACCCTGCGGGCCTGCGACAACCGTCTTCTGTGATCGCATTGTCGCAAATAGACACGGAACGGCCCCCTTCGTGTACCTCTGTACCTACCTCCATTATCAATTGAAGCACTAACAATAACAAGTCACACGGGCGAGTCCCAAGTCCCAACTCCCACCCAGTCAACTCTCGATCGTTTTCTGCTCGCGCGTAGTTGGGCCTGTGCAATAGATTTTGCTACAAATTGTATCTATATTTAAATATGATTCTGTTGTTAATAATTTTGTTTCTCTGTGCACTTGTATATTTTTATATAACATTAAATCAAAATTACTGGCAAAAGAGAAATGTGCCGACTGTTGAACCGAAGTGGTTTTTTGGACACTACATGGATGTCTTGTTCTCACGTCAACACTTGGGTGTTGTTTTCCAGAATATGTACAAGTAAGTATTCATTACCTAGACCAGTGGTTCCCAATTATATTTTAAAACGTTACCCTTTAGCGTATTTTCTGAAACCCAGGTCAGGTACCCCTGAGTTAAATATTTGAATAAAACAATTTTAATACGTTTGTTATTTTTAAAAAGGTAATAAAGGTAAAAATCCATTTGTAGTAATTTGTTTGATTCTAATATATCTACTTAGTAATCACAATATAATACGAAATAGGTCCTCCAGGTCAGCCTCCAACGGTCGAGCGGTCACCCATCCAAGTACTGACCGCGCTCAGCGTTGCTTAACAACAGTCGACCGACCGCAACACTGAGCTACCAAGGCTGAAAAATAGCTTAGTAATAGGCTTCCGTACATCTACGGTACGGAAACTTAAAACTGTGTACGTAGTGGAAATAAATCTCTGGACGAAGAGAAAATATGTTTTTACTGCAGTCAGTACCCGGAGGCTTTGTACATGGGATACCTGAAGATAAGACAGCCGAGCGTGTTGCTGCGAGACCCTGACCTCATCAAGACTATTCTCACCAAGGACTTCTCCAGTTTCGCCGATAACGACATCCACGTATCTACTTATACAATTATTTATTTTTATTTTTGAGTGCTTCAATTTATTCAATGTCAAATAAATTTATTTTCATCTTTATTACTTGTCTTTTTCTGGTTTGCACTTACCTCGGCCCGCGCTTCCTCACTTCGCGCCTCCCGCTACACCCGCTGACGCCCAGCCTTGGAGTAAATGCTAGGCGTCAGCGTGTGTAGTGTGAGGCGCGAAGTGAGGAAGCGCGGGTCGAGGTAAGTGCAAACCAGAAACAGACGACTATAGGTATCACTGAGAAGAATAATAAGAGTAGGATAGGAGGAAAATGTTGTTTGAAAAGGAAATGGTAGTTTAGTTTGAAATGTCATCTTGGTTACCGTTGTGGTTGATACCGAGCCCCACTGCATCTCTCCCCGTCCATGTCGAAAAAGCCGACTAAGAGATAATGACAAGATGCCGAGCATAAGGGCGACAGGCTAGCCACCTCTCACCTTGGAACGGTCTTTCCACCGAGTCATGCAGCAGGTGGGCCTTCGATCGTGCTTACTTCCTGCCGTACTTCGCTAAACGTGGTGGTCGGTGTTGTGCTGTAATTTACCTGAGTACTTGCAGCACAACACCGATGACTCTGCTTACCCAGCTTGTTGGGATACGGCGTGTGGTTGGTTTGTGTGTGTGTCATATTGGTTCTAACCTAACTGACGGTATAGTTCCTATCCGTATTTGTGATGTCTAGTTTAATAAATTCTTTCTAACCCTGCAATCGACCAAAACGTAATTTTTCAGATCGATAAGGATGTAGATTTTTTGTTCGGCAACCACCCATTTGTCTTGAAAGGCGAGCAGTGGAAGCAAGCGAGGAACCATTTCATACCCACGGTCTCGGGTACACGGCTCAAGACTTACTTTCCGGGCATGTTGGCCGTCTGCGAGACCATGACCAAGTATGTGGAGGGAGAAATTGGTGAGAATGGCGTGGCGCATTTGGAGACTAAACTTGTAAGTGTGAACAAAGATTTAAATCTTTGAATGTTAGGTACCTACTTGTCAGTATTTTATAAGTTTGAGTACCTACTTACCGGGGGTCATTAATCATTATAGTGTTACGTTATTCGATCGATTCTTTGTAGGTCTACCACGTGCTATCACAATCGATATATACATTTTGTGATGTAGGCAGTGGCAAACACTTTTGTAAATGTAGACTAGGTGGACGTAAAAAAAAGTATCCAGCGAAGTTTCTTGCCAGTTCTTCTTCGCTGTTATAATCGAATGGCAAAATGTTAAATGTTAATGTTTTAAATGTTGAAATATGACGAATCCCAGTGCATTGTAGTGTCTATGGATGATGAATGATGATGAATAAAGAATAATTAAGGATGTATAACTGTAGTGAGTGTTTTAGGTATTTTACGAGCGCCAAATCAGAATTAGTTAGTAGGTATAATACATAGCTTAGCCTTAGATCTTCGGTACCTGTCTACATTTGGTCGAACGTCACTTATGGTCACGTGTTGTATGTAGGTGTCCTTGGAAAATGTTAGCACTTCTATTAGTAGTACTCTCCCTGCCCTTTCTGACACGGATGAGATAACACAGCACCACCACGATATGTGGACAAGAACATTAAATGTTCTTGTCCACATCTCGTATTATACTGATGTGGGAATAGGTGTTTATACTAAGTTGCAAATTATTTATCATGTCGACAGCTAAGCGGCACCTACACAACAGACGTGGTCGCGAGCTCAGTGTTCGGACTGGAGAACAACACGTTTGTGAACCCCGACAACGTATTCTCCAGGATCAATCGCTCCATTTTCGAAAGCTCTTTTGTTGACAACTTGAAGGTGCTGTCGGTGTTCCTATTTCCGCAACTTGAGGGAAAATTGAAGGTTAGGTAAGATTTGATATTTTAGCTTAAAGTTTTTAGAATTTTATTTATACCTAAGAAATACACATATACCTACATATAGGTGCATCTTATATTTCGGCTTTTATAAGTCGTGGTCACAAATGATGATGACAAATGATAGATGGCGTTGTCATATCATATGTCATGGGTTTCAATTTTTCGATTGATATGGTTCGAGATTCGAGATATAAGATGTATAATATGTGTATTTTTTAATTTATTGTGTAAAAATATATAAAATCTAAAACGTTACGGTTACGGGGGGACAAGTGACAACTGTCCTCAATGAATATAGTAGAGGGTCTTCAACTCTGTCATTACAAGGTGGTACCTACGCCAAAGTCGTGGTACAGGAGTGTGGTTGGTCTTCAAGAGAAGAACTATTAGACCCATCTCGCTCCTGAGACGTATATCAGCTGTTCTCGAAAGTCCTCACCAATCGTCTCGCCCCAAGGACCACCAGCCGCCAGTGCAGGTCGAGTTTCGGAGGGAGGGGTTACAGTACCTTAGGCCACATTAACACCTTGCGGCAATTCTGCGTTCTGCGCGCATCGCGCAAGCGTCCAACAAGTTTGGTTTATCTAGGAGGCCTCCACCGCGGTGTCGACGCAGGTTACGTCCCACAAGAGCGCACGCCCGCTGACCCGAGGAATCATGGTCCCCCGTCCGGGCGCTTATCGTCGTCGTCGTCTCTAAATAGACCAACTGGTTCTAGACCACAAGGGACGTCAATGGAACTGCGTGCTCTTTTCAGGATTTCGTTGAGCGTCGAGTGTCTCAAAATTCTCTCTGCACTGCTAATGCAGCCCCAGCTCGGTCGATGACGCCCCTTGGATGGATTCGACGGCAGCATTACTTTTTTTTTTCTTATGGAAACTGACACGGTTGGCTACATCACCTACAACATCCGTGATGTCAGCCCATAACACGCCGGGTGAACTAGGTGCCGTGTCAGTGTTTCCCTTCATTTCATGTCGGCTACACTGAACTGGACGGAAAACACGAACTATTTTTATATAACATAGTTTCCACCGACGACGTTTCGTCCAGTGCGGTGGTACCAACCCGGCCGGGATAAACCCTACCACCTAAATAAGGCATATCATCATCAATATCACTACATAGTATAATTTTACATTACAATATATACTTTCGTTTTCTTAGGTTTGTTTCACAGGAATGTGAAGAGGTGCTGATGAGTCTAATTCAGAAGGTGCTGAAGCACCGGCTGCAGACCGGCGAGACCAGGAACGACTTCTTCCAGCAGATGATCCAGTACAGGGAGAACGACAAGCTAGGAGGTAGGCGCATTGATTAGTTAGCCCATTCGCACATTAGATATTGATTCACTAAGTAGCTGCATCTAACCCTGTACACTTCAGATGTGTACTAAAACTCTTCATCAATGCCTACGGTCAAAACGTATTTTTATGCGTACTCTGGTGCCCGGTGCGACGGTTGGCAGAGAACTTGTTCTAGAAGCAATTCTTCTTCTTCTTCGATGCACTATTAAGTTTTATTTATTCAAGACTAAATAATTGTGTTTGATTAATCCAATAATATTATGATTTTTTTTTAAGTGAAAACTTCTTTAGCGGCGCTTGGCACTTTTTTAGTTGGGTAAAAAATGTTAAACTCGCGTCAGATCTCGAAAAGCGTCAGATTTATTTTTATTATTTAAATTGCTTAAGTCCTGTTACGAGTGGCTCGGGATCAATTCTGTTCGTCTCTCAGTGACAGTAAAGCCGAAAGCGAATCAAGGGAATCCGATATTCGTTTGGCCGTTTATGTGATTTCGGCTCAATGGTAAGAGTGTAGGATTTGTATTTTTTGACCATGGGTTCCTCAAAACTTATTTTGTTTTTTTTTCTATTGTTTTCTTTTTTAGGCAATGTTACGGTGTTTCAATTTTTTTAGCGTGTTTAGTGTTTCTTATAACCACCTAAGAATTTATTTTCGGAAATACAAAAGTTTTCACTTCTGCCGGCACTCCCGGAGTGCAACTGGGGCTTTTTTTTTATTAGGACATATTATCACATGTGAAGTTCATCCGCAATTCTTGTGGATACATTATCTATCATTTTACGTATAATTTAAAAAAAGTTAATTTAAAAAATAAAAAAACCCGACTGCGTAAAAAATTTACTTTAAATAAAAACTGAAAAGAAAAAAAACAAGTCCAGTAGTCTAGAACTCTGTTAAGTAATATTGAATAACTACACCATTGAAATAGTTTCATGATCGATACACACATATAATAAAACAAATAATAAACTCTAATGCGGAACATAGCGACTTTAACAGTCGGGACCCATTGACATTTTCCCAATAATGGGTCCCGACTGTTAAAGTCGCTATGTTCCGCATTAGAGTTTATTATTTGTTTTATTATATGTGTGTATCGATCATGAAACTATTTCAATGGTGTAGTTATTCAATATTACTTAACAGAGTTCTAGACTACTGGACTTGTTTTTTTTCTTTTCAGTTTTTATTTAAAGTAAATTTTTTACGCAGTCGGGTTTTTTTATTTTTTAAATTAACTTTTTTTATTTTACACTTTTTAGTTAGGATTATAAATTATAAGACCGTAAATATCGTAATCATGTCATTTAATTGAGAAAGTTAATATCGTGGTGATTATTAAGTAGCTTTCGGTGGTCTAAACTACTGATAATTTTATTGATTATTATTAATGATTGTCACGTGGTATCGAGATACGATTTGTTTTCTTTATTTTTGAAAATTACTAAAATCCCAGCCTTGAACCCTTGTAACTTTTTCGTTTATGATTGTATCAGCACGAAATAAAATTTATTGGATTTTATAATGTATCCTTATTCTAGAAAAAATATCATTTGATGAAGTTAATACAATGAATAGAAATGAAATGAAATGAAGTGAAGTGAAATGAAATGAAATGAAATGAAATGAGTTTATTTATCTCATCCAATACCTACACACACAGTAGATACAATAAAAACACAATACGGACAAGACAAATTTGGACCTGACACAGCCTTTGTCCCTCACCACCGAGTCCAGAGGCCAGTGAGAGGGACGCTGATTTTAAGTCAGGCCCAAGTACACAACACAAATAATATTCTAATATACCCTAACACAAACATAACAACCAGAGAAAAAGGAGAAGAAGAAGTCTTAAAGTTACAGTACACAAAACACAATAACAAACACAACAATCCATCCGTCCGTCTGTCGGTCCGCACGTCATAATAATACATTTTGGAGGCATAGGGCCTTGATTTTATAGCAATAACATTTTTAACTGTTGGTCAAATATAAATTTCCTCAATTTACATTTGAATGTATTACAATTAGTAATCTCTCTGAGAGGAGGCCTCAGCCTCAGGAGGTTCCAACACCGAGTTGCCGCATATTTTGAAGGAACCTTCAAATGCGGCGCCTCTGTGCCTAGGAGCTTCCAGCAGTTTACCCACAGATCTCGTGCCAGAGCAGTGCGAATCTCCCAACCAGGTGAGTTTATCGTACAGTGTTTTGGGCTGTTTTTTTTAATCACAGCTTGAACTAGGCACGAGAAGTGTAGGCGCCTGCGGTTGCGCATATTCAGCGTCCTCAGTTTATTTAAAATGGGTGTAATGCGAGCACGTCTCTTAGGCCGCTCGCAATACCTTACACACGAGTTCTGGACACGCTGAATATGCTTGGCCGTCCTCTCGAGGATGCAAGGACCGAAAACCACGTCGCAGTAATTAAAGTTGGACAGAACGAGTGATTCAGCCAACTGTCTCCGAACCTCCACACTGACACAGTTCCGAAATTTGTACAGACTTTTAAGTTTGCCATATGACCTGCGAATTAGTTGCTCCACGTGGGCTTAAAATTTCAGCCCGCCGTCAATCAACACGCCGAGATCCCTGGCCGATGTCGCGATGCGTATGGGAACGTTGTTTAACTTGAAACATGGACTGAATTGCATCATTTTACTGATCGCGTGCTTGGTCCCCAGCACAACTATTACGGTTTTATTCGGGTTCAGGCCCAAGCCGCACTGCTCTGCTCTGAATAGGACTTATGACCTCCGAAAGTCCCGAGAACGAGTAATAAAATGACAGAATCTTAGTTTCTTAATTCATTTAAAAAAAGACTGACAGCATTTTCTTTTAAAAAGTTTGCTAGTTTACGCCCTTTCCAACGGTATACCAAATGTCATACAAATAAATAATTCACTATGTGGTCAAAATTAGGGACATAGACCAGAATAGAACGACAACACAGGCACTTTGTAACAGGACCACTTACTTATCGGTGGTCGCTTCCCGTACTGAGTGCGTTTTCCGGAGCATTTTCAAATTTAGAACATGTACCGGTCGCGCGGGCACTTTGTTCAATTCTCCAATATTAATGTTTAGACTCTTGCAAATTATCTCTAATTTTGATCACATAGTGAACGATTTGTATAAAATGTGGTATACCTTTGGAAAGGGCGTAAACTAACAAACTTTTTAAAGAAAACGACGCTCTGAATTGGTGTTGTTTTTTTAATGAATTAAGAAATTAAGATTCTGTCATCTTTTTACTCGTTCTCGGAACTTTGGGAGGTCATAAGTCCTTTTCATGGTATTAACTTCATCAAATAATTTTTTTACTAAAACAAGGATACATAGTAAAATTCAATAAAATTTATTTCGTGCTGATACAAACATGAACAAAAAAGTTACAAGGGTTTAAAGCTGGGATTTTGGTAATTTTCAAAAATAAAGAAAAAAAAATCGTATCTCGATACCACGTGACACCTGACAAAAGGTATGTTAGGTCAAAACGTTGCAAATGACCCCACTTACCTACAAAAAAAAATTGTCGTCCGATATGCCGAGCATCCTGTATAATAAGAACTTTATCACAGCTCTATTATTATAAGAGTGAGAATGGCTGCTAACAAACTTTAAATCGTTATAGATCCTAAATGGTCATTCGAAATGAAAAATGATAAGAGAAACCTAGAGATAATTTTCAAATACCTATTCAACTATACCCCACTTAACATAGATAGTCAACTTTAATTTTTTTCTTTTTCACAATATGGCACCTAGTTGTCGCCATATTGAATTTTGATTACTGTCATGTCTTCAGTGACACTCGCAAGATTAAGACAAATCGATTGACGTAAGAATCATCAAAATCGGCCCACGCGTTTGGTCTCTAGTGTGCCACAAAGGAACAAACATACATACATACATACATAGGCTGATAAACACATTACCCTCCTTTGCGTCGCGCAGTCGGGTAAAAAGGTTGATGATTTACAGTGTTCACGGATAAATATATCGCATCCCATTGCTTCGGTGTTGTTTCGGATGGATACGAGACCTCCAGTGATGTCATGTGTTTCACCCTGTTCGAGGTAATTAATAACATACTTTTATATGGTAGTTAATACCACAGTTAATACCTTGTAAGTACCCACTCGATAAGTAGGTACACGCTAAAATAAAGGGAAGGGACAGACGTGTGAAATGTACCGTGTGGGGCCGGTACTTAAAAAGAATATCCCCACTGCTATTCTCCCCGTGCATGTCATAAAAGGCGACTAAGGGATAAGGACAAGATGTCGTGCTAAAGGGAGATAGGCTCGCCACCTCTCACCTTGGCACGGTATTTTCACCGAGTCATGCAGCATCGTGCAGTCTTCGTGCCTTACTTGCTGCTTGATCGATTGAATCTTGTTCGAATACTTTGCGAAACGTGGTGGTCGGTGTTGTGCTGTAATTTACCAGAGTCCTTGCAGCACAACACCGATTACTCTGCTTACCCCGATTGTCGACATTCAGCGTGTGTGATAGATAGGACAGACGTGTGAAATGTATGTGATCCGGCTCGAAGGACCAATGTCGAAATGTTGTGGAACAGATAGACTTTTTCTGTTTGAATTAACATAGAGCTTCTGAAAAATAGTTTAAATAACATACTGAACGTTTAATACCAAGGAGGATACAGACATACATACAGACATACAGTAGGTATGCTCGGTGTTTGATACATAGCAAATGAGCGCTTTGCGGTTGACCTGCAGCAGTCACGACGGCCAACTGGGACGACTTCGATTAATCGGAGGTTGACAGCCGAATCCCTTCTGAAGAGAAATAGTTTACCATATTGCTACCTACATGTATGCGAATATATGCATAAATGCAGCAGATAACGGACTGTTGCGCATTTTGGCCCTCATCCACCGCCGAGCGCCTTTCAATATGGCACCCCATTATGAGTTTAAAGTTTTTAAAAAAGTTTACGTAAATATTATACCGCAAGTTTTACAAAGTGTGATATGATTGTGGGCAGCTGGCGTGGCACCAAGACGTGCAGGACAGAGTGCGGCAGGAGATCCAGGAGCAACTGCAACAGAGCGGCGGCCAGCTCACCTTCGACGCCATCGCTTCCCTCCAGTACCTGGACATGGTCTTCTCCGGTGAGCGGAATTTTTTATTGGAATCGATTGTGGGCTTGGTAGTGAGTATAAAAAGTTTCCGGACTCGCAAACTATTTCGCAAAAGTACCTACGAGGCAGTTGGAGTTTCTTTTCGAGTTTAAATTTGTTTTCAGAATCGCTTCGTATGCACCCTCCGGCGCTGGTGTTAACGCGATTGTGCACAAAGCCGTACACGTTCCCGCCGGCGACGGCGCACAGCAAGGCGGTGGAGGTGCCGGTGGGGACTCCGGTGTCCATAGCGGTGTACGGCCTGCACATGGACCCGCAGCACTTCCCCAGCCCGCACCAGTTCGACCCGCAGCGGTTCAGTCCGGACGCCGCCAGGAACAAGTATACCTACCTGCCGTTTGGTGAAGGACCGCGGATATGCGTTGGTAATTGGTATACTTACTTGTTTTTAGGGTTCCATACGGGTCTGGGTCCGTGCTCCACCTAGGTTCTCCACCTGGGTGGAGCACGTGATACTTACAATTTATATGCTATGCCCATGCTCCAACTGATAATATTATTGTACAGTCCATATACCTACCCTAAAACACGGGACCTTGTCAGATCACTCTCGTGTCTTGTCTGTCCGTCTGTTACACCTTATTTTATTCGAATCTACTGGACTCCGGACTCCGGCATGTTCTTGCTAGCATACAACACATTCTGGAAAATATATAAGCTAGGCATTATTAAGATTTTATTCTCTTTAAATTTATTGTGTGATCTTCTTGATGAGCAGTTTCCGCTTAGCTTGGACCCGTTAAGTGTATCACTCCGGCTGCTAGCTACCTCATCCAGTCCAGCTCCTTCCAGAAGTCCTGCAGGCAGCCGATGTCCTTGCAGGCCTCTTGGAGGTGTCCTCGGGTTTTTGAGGATGTTTGCCCGCTCATTTGCCACCCCCTGTACTGTAATAGTACCTACGTGGGATGGCGTTTCTTCAGCCCCCATTCAACCCCTGCACAGAGGGCTATCTGTTTTACCAATAATGAATAAGTGCTTATTAAGTTGGCAGTGTCCAGTCAAAGTTCCTTCCACCACCGATCTGATTTTACCTTTGTTTGGCTGTAGTATACCCTTGGTGAGGTTAACTGTTGATGGCTGGCACCGTCGCTCTGGCTTCCTTGCAGTCTCTTGTTTCTGTCTGCACTGCAGTTGGTGGTGCTCTTTTGCTTGGTGTCCTGATCCATGACCTTAACTGGTTAAATGGATCGAAGAGGTACTATTGGCTCTGGCCCTCTCCTTGCCAGCTCGTCTGCTGCGTCATTGCCTAAACACCCGCTGTGTCCTTTTATCCACTGCAGAGTGATTCTGTTATGTTTAGCTATAACCTCTAGCTAGATCATGAATGGCATTCCATGATGAGGCTTGATTTTATGATGTTGCTGGACAAGGCTTGCAGTATCGTGGCACTGTCGGATAGGTAATATTTGTATGCCATAATCCTTGATATTTTTGTTTGCTATGCTGTACGCTGCTTGTGTGATTGCGACGCACTCTGCTTGGACAGTACCTACTGTTATACTTGCCTATAGCGGCAGGGCTGGCCTTGTTTACAGGTCCATTGAGAATACGCCGGCTCATTCGCTGTTTACAGTCAGTCAGTCAGCGTGTAAGCGTCCACTGCTGGACATACGCCTCTCCAATTTTCCTCTAGTCCTCCCGGCCTTCAGCGATACGGAACCACTGATTTCCGCCGACGTACTTGATGTCGTCGTCCCACCTGGCGGGTGGTCTTCCCACACTCCGTTTTGCTGTCCACGGCCGCCAGTGTAGGACACGGTTACTCCAACGGTCATCGTCTCTTCGGCTAGCGTGCCCAGCCGTCGCTGTTTACACATCCGTGTAAATGTCCAGTGCTCATATAGTTGGATGCTGTATCCCTTGACGAAAGTATGTGTGGCTGGCATTTGATCACATATTGCTGTTAGGATTGGCTCCTGTTTTACTGCATTTGTTAGGATATTTCCGTGCTTGCTTGGGTTATTTATTACCCCAGGTACCTACTTACTACCAGATAGTTTTAGTCTTGAGTGCCGCTGCCACTGCTTGCGGTTGTATAAAGATGTGCAGCGGTAGTACTCCCACTAGCACTTCCAGTGTCGCCGATATTCTCATGCACCCGGTTGTTTATACGCACTGTTTTTGCAATTTCAATTAGGTATTTCATAATTTATCCAGAGTCCAGCCAGACGTATAAATGTACCTACCTAATCAAAGATAATAATTGAATTTTTATACATAGTAAAAGTAATTTTAATACACCTACCTATTCTGATTTTATTCTTTTTCACCTATTTCTCATCAGCCATCCCAAACCTTCCAATGTAAATTGGAAGAAAAAACTAGGTACTTACTAGTGATCATTTGTTTGTCTCATCATATCTCATCAGCTCATCAGCAGCACAACTCTGCACTCGAACTTGTCATAATTTGTTCTATCCGGTTTGGTTACACCTTTTTTTATGTAATCCGGTATGGGTGGCTGAGTCAGAGCGGCCAAAGCACATGCTCTGACTAGCCAATATCACCTCCGAGAAGGTAGGTGCCATACCGGAGACTTCCCTGGATTGCTGGCTATACTGGACTAGAGGAGAACACAACCGAGGCTGCTATGCGGCCATCTTACATCCAGTACGGTGGTACCAACCTAGTCGGCTACAATTTGAGCCTACCACCTAGTAAGGGGCAAGGGAAGAAGCAACTAACTAGAAGCAAGCAACCTACGAAGAAAAAGGAAAATAAGAAGAGCCTTTGCAGATGTCAATAACTATTTATTTATTTATTATTAATATTTGACTAGCACCTTGCAGCTGATGCGTGTACTTCGCATGTTGAGTGCACTATTGTTGGTTTTGTTTCTGTATGTATTCTTGTTATCACTATGGCTGTTCTCTGTTTGTTTCTTCCTGTATGTTTTATTACTGGCGTGCATTTAAATGATTTATATTATTGGTAGGAATGAAGTTCGCCAGCCTGCAGGTGAAGGCGGCTCTGGTGGCTCTACTGAGCAAGTTCCGAGTGAAGCCATCCCCCAAGTCCTCCTACCCCGTCGGCATCGACCCCAAGGTCATCATCAAGAGGCCGCTCAACGGTGCGTGGGTCTACTTCGAGAGGCTCTGATATGTCTGCTCCTTCATTTACATGCATTTATGTTTTCATTTATTCAGGAATCAAAATAATTTACAATAAACTGTATATATTCGGTATATTAAATGATTTGATTTCTCAATTCCATTTGCTCCTTTAAGAAGCATTCGAGCAAAACCTAACCACTGCTGAGTTTAGAACAGGGAGGAGAGTATACACATGAGTTGAGTTGTTTGTAGCTACTAGCTAGCTATATTTTGTAGTAAAACGTTTAGTCTAGTGTGGGCGAGACCATTCCGCAGTCTACCAATCACGCACCATAACTCATTTTCCGCTCGTTCCAACAAGGACATTTAATATAAAGAAAATGTTAGTTGATTAAAATAAAACAGCGAAAGGTATTTCATTTGAATTTATTTAATGTTAATATAATTAATATACAGACAATGTTCAAGGTACCTTTTAATTGTTTGCAGAGCTTTAAAACATGCTAAGACATATTCCTCTTAAACTTACATCCTCGAAAACAGCAACTCAACAATGTGTCGGGACTAAACGAACTGAACTGAAAGTACTCCAACTGAAGCCGTCTCCCATGAGCCACGACCTTCACGCGTGCAGACCCGTTTCGCATTAAACAACAACAATAAAAACAAAAATATATCCGCAAACATATTCCAACAATGCATAACAAACTGTGTAAACATATGTACAGATGTACACTGTCCCTCCTCAACAAATAGGTACATTAAAATCCCAAATCCGCTAGTCAGTATACGCAACAAGATTACATAAAATTACGATAACGTGTCAATCTCAACTTGTGTAAAGGATGCGCTAATGATGTAAACACAGAGGACTGGATGAGGTTCAGTGAGACTAATTACACAAAAATCACAACACAACTACACTTCCGTCTCTACTTGCTGGCCGTAATTTCTAACATTCATGTTCAGTAATCATGTCGCAGAATTTGTCGAACCAAAGTGGAATTTGAAACGAGGTATATTCGTTGCGTGTGATTTTGGTGCGGAAGCAAGCGAACGGCGATGTGGTTAACCATAACTACATATTTAGTTGACTTGAACGCACAGCCATGTCTTTTTAATTTGTATTTACTTTAGCGTACCCTAAGGCTCATCACTTCATTGTGTCTCCTCGCTAGTGTTGCACTGTCGGCTGCCTTTCAATATTTTAACTAATCCCTAAGCTATAGTAATCACTATCAACAAGTAAGTCCAACAACAATTAGCTATGAAATAATAATGAGAGTGAAATGTAGCGGCGACTGATGCCTAAGACAGTAAACGTACCCTCATGTGTGCCCGGTGACCCGTCGGACGGCCGCCATCTTGGATATCGCATCCATAAGAAGTTGAAGAGTGAAAAATGATTAAATACTACCTACCTACACGCTATAACATTGAAACTCTTAACGGTAACAGCACTACATAAATATTACGTAATGTTTCCTTCGATAATTTAGAATGAACGGGCCGGAGAGATATCCGCCGTACCAAACTTCAGGTTCAACACAACACTTAAAATGGACAGCACTAGTCGACATAGCCGCGGCTCACTCGGAGTAACCTACATAACGACAACTAACATACTCCTATGCTCCTAGCCAAGTGGCAGTATTGTTTCAGACGTGTGTCGTAGTCCTCAGCGGGAAGGTTCTACAGAACGTGCGTTGTTGGCCTGCTGTGTGTGCGTCCGTCTCTCTCTACGACACGGGTCTGTATCTGCTCTCACCTGCTTCCCAACATATCCATATCCAATATTTATCACAATTCCCAAAACACGACGTCCTTGGCATACGACGATATTTTCTTACGACCAATCTTACTTTACATCCAAAAATCGATGTTAATATTTATTATCCTATAAAATTGAATAAGCGATAATGTTAAGAAACTACTTTCAAAATGATGTCGTAGCGAGTGAATCGGTGTGAATGCGGATGGAGTGCGGTGGCGCGGTGGAGTGGAGTGGCGAGTGGTGAGTGCGAGTGGGACGGGTGGATGACACGTAACACGTGAGCGAGTGAGAGGGCAGATAGGCCGAGCCGTGGTGGCGATGATGCATATTTGTCAGTATCACAGTATTAAGTATTTTGTCTCCGCTCGTTTTTGGTATCGACTCCTCGCCCGACCGAAAGACAAATATAATATTATCTCGCAATAATTAAATTCAAATATAATAATCCTCCGACTACTTATAACTTCCTCTGTACTATTATTATCATCTTCATTTTCCTCACAATATATTTATACATATATATATTATCATTCTAATGCGGTTTGTATTTCGCGATAATATACTCTCAAATATTTTTAACAACTTCAATATAACAACATTAACATTTTCCCAATATTTTAAAAATTATCTATACATACAATTAATACATTAATTTTATATAGCTAACTAAAGTCCACAGAGGCGGTGCGACGCCGGGGGCTGGGGGCCGGGAGGGCCGGGGGGGCGGAGAAGTGTTAGCGCGGCGGTGTGAGTGGTGACGGTTAGGCAGCCGTGGTATTACCAACGATAGAGTCGGAATGTTTGTCCCGCCCCGCCCCCCGCACCGCACTCTCTAACTTGTACACTAACACGCAGATTTATCACCAGTTGTATAGTACATATTTTCATATTTTTGTTTTGGTATTAATTGTATTTAGCATTTGGCATATCTACTTCTTTTGACATTATCTGAGGTGCAGTTTCAAATTAATTAAACATTCTCGAGACCAGAGTTTGTGTGTTTTGAGTTGAATTAGCGGTGAGACGCGCATCTTCGCAGTTGGGACTCAAGCGAGCCGGTAATTGACAATTAACTTATATTAATTATTTCACTCACGAACCTGTATATTGGATAATTTCAAAATTGAGCCACGTGTAGCACAATGCCCGCTACTTGAATGCACACATTCCCATTTCAACTGTCTAACTAGGGGAGTAAGATAAGTAGGTCTGTTAATCCAGTAAATTCACGATCGAGAGCTATTGACTCCGCAGTCAGTCGACTCGGCAGTCAGTTGACTCGGAAGCCGGTCGACTCGGAAGTTGTCCCAGCAGTCTGTTGACTCGGCAGTCAGTTGACTCGGAATGGATGTACGTACGAGACGAGAGTTGTGGAGGGGGAGGGGGGCCGGGGGGTAGGGTTGACGGAAGGTGTGCACTCGAGTGCAGCTCCAGCCTGTTCATAATTGACATATGATAATGTAAGACTGTGGCGTCGCATCGCCGGCCCATTGCTCTACAGTCCGCTGTTCGCTCGCCTTGAAACGGTCTCGATTTAACCAGAATAGTTCAAGATGCAATTTCAGTAATCCTACCTAGCTGACGTTATTTAGAGTTTCATTTCAAAAAGCTTTACTTTAATGTCTAATGAAAGAACTACGCGAGAACTAGAGATACCGAGAGCTTTCTAACTCACAGGTAACATTGCAACAACTTACTGGCTAGCCTTCCTCTACTCTCGCTCTCTCGTCGGCGTTCACTTTCCACTTCAACGATCAACAGCGACCCGCCGACTTCCAACACCGCTTCTTGCGTCAATTCCCGTAATATAATAGTGAGTAATCTATACATATTATTTTTAAGTTAGGGCATAAATTTAAATAACTTCTCTCGTTTAAATATAACATCTCTGATTGCAGACACTAGTTCTGTCGCCGGCAGGGCACGCAGACGCCTGGCTACACAACGCTCAATCATTCTCTTTGTACTTAACGATCTCCTTACGTATCTAGCGCTTAATATAAATACCCTCGCACGCACGCACTAAGTGGAACTTAACTCGAACACCACCTCTAAACCCATACCTAGTCTACCCGACAATCACTTCTCAAATAAAGAAAAATGGATAATGTGTCTCCCAGATTTAATATCGTAACAGTATTCCCCGAGACAAATTATTTGGTAAATCAATCACATTCCTACATCAATATACATATAGTATTAAAATGGTTAATACATGGCACGCTTGAGGTAAATACCCATCAAATGAAACGGCGCCGGAGCGACGCGCTGTCCGTCCGTGCGGTGTTAGGTTAGGAGGCAGCGCGGCCGCAGGGACGCGCGGTGTCGTGTGCGAGGAGCGGCGGAACACGCTCGACTCGTGCTCGGCACAAAACTAATTTGGCATAACTTTGAATTAATCAATAGGAATGACTATTATGCAGTATCACATTTGAGAAATAATTAAAAATTCACTCTATGAGCTCGTAAAAAAATATGTTAGAGTAACGCATGCATATAATGTAACTGTGGCGCTCGGCACTCTCACACCACTAAACTATTCATTAAATCAAAACTCCCGTATTTACGGTTCACAGCATATACATATAGAATAATATATAATTAATATATAAATCAACAACTACAATATAAATTGTACAATAATGTAGTTTCCGTAAACAAAACACAACAATATTATTTAATTTATGTAATGTGAACTACGTCTACTATATCCATATTGTCATCTTCATTCGTGTAAATAATCTTATTTATATTTTGTAAATAAAAACCCAACCATTTGTGAACTCTCTTATGTATAGGCAGCCGCAGAGCTCAGGAGAGCTGGGCCTAGCGTAGCGCCCGGAGCTCGGGAGAGCCTCGCCTGGACCTAGCGTAGTTTGACCCGAAGCTCCAGAGATCTTCGCCTGGACCTAGCGTAGCGCACCCCGGAGCTCGGGAGCTTGGGAGAGCCTCGCCTGGACCTAGCATAACGTGTCCCGGAGCTCAAGACAGCTTCGCCTGGAGCTAGCGTAGCACGTCCCGGAACACGAGAAAGACTCGCCTGAACCTAGCGTAGCATGCACCGGAGCTCGGAGAGCCTCGCCTGGACCTAGCGTAGCGCGCCCCAGAGCTCGGCATAGCCTCGCATGGACCTAACGAGGCGCGCGAGGCGCAGGGTGCTCTTCCGCTCTTCCTGGACAGATTACACTTTTTCATAGATTCGCCTAAAATTAAAATGAGATAAAAAACATATAAAAAATAAAGATCTTCAATGTTGAGAGAAACAGTGGGAATGGCAAACACGACTGCGGCGTCCACGGCACTCATGCTCCTGTTCTGTAGACGTCCGTTCACAATCAAACTGCCGAGTCTCGCCGGGAACCGGTTCGACGTGTGCATACACTAATATATACCCAGCCCAGCACACTATCCAACACAAATTACAATATGTAGGCCTGGCCCAAAAATATAACATTTCAAAACAATAACACCATGTACTTATTCTTAGAGATACGTTAGAGCTATACGGGCCGGCCGGCCGAGTGCGGGTCTAGCCCGTAGAGCTATACGGGCCGGTCGGCCGAGTGCGGGTCGAGGCCGTAGAGCTATACGGGCCGGCCGGCCGAGTGCGGGTCGAGGCCGTAGAGCTATACGGGCCGGCCAGCCGAGTGCGGGTCGAGGCCGTAGAGCTATACGGGCCGGCAAGCCGAGTGCGGGTCGAGGCCGTAGAGCTATACGGGCCGGCCAGCCGAGTGCGGGTCGAGGCCGTAGAGCTATACGGGCCGGCCAGCCGAGTGCGGGTCGAGGCCGTAGAGCTATACGGGCCGGCCAGCCGAGTGCGGGTCGAGGCCGTAGAGCTATACGGGCCGGCCGGCTGAGTGCAGCTCTAGCCCGCGTACCAGCGTGTGTGTATGTATGTGTGTGTGAGCGAATATCACAATCGTTGTGGAAGTGATATGAAGAGGCCACAACCGCGCCGACAAACAATCATATACATAACTCACTAATGGTAACATTTACAATGAACTCCAACAGAAAATACAATGAAATTGAATAATAAAATTTACAAAACGAAACAGTGAATGGAATAGGAATATTCGTGATAGAAGATATCACAATCGAATTCTTTAACCCTTAAACGACGGTCCGCTAGGCGGACCAAAACAATATTCGCGGCGTCAATACGTTTAAAACATACAATAATGTTTACACCACTCTACTACGAACTACAGTGTTTGATAAAATAAATTCTTATTGTGTAACAATAGATTGCATTTGTAAATAATTAGGTAGGGCGGAGGGTGAGGGCGGGCGATGCGGGTCATGGAGCACGGGCGCATTGCACGAGCCCTCGCGACGGGTGCGCCGCCGCGCCGCCTGTTTCGTTGTACTGTTCGTTCGCGTGCGGCGCGGCCGCAGCGCACCCTGTTCCTATTACCGGTCGCCCGGCGCCGTGCCGCACGGCCCGCGCCCACCCCTCACGCCAGTCACATAGTTAAAATAACACCTCAACAACAAAATATATTATATGTAATATCTGCAGGTTATTTTCAGGTAACTCATCGTTTCTCCATCGCGGCGTTCCCGACCCCCTCCCGCCGGCGCACGGTTCGATCAGAGGTTACTTTGGGTCAGGGAATTGGGGAAGTTTGCCGGGTTCGATAGCGTCTTTGACTAGAACAACTAGGACTACACTACGAGATGCGGACACGAAGAGTGCGGGAGTGGGAGAGTTTCGGACTACGCCGCTCGCCCCACATTAAATTCAGATTCACTACTGCCCGACTACCCACTTATTTAAGGGTGTTCACAGAGGGGCACTCACGGTGAGCTCTGACAATGGTCGCAATGTATAGCTTGTCGACGGCTCGTGGCGCGCACGTCGTTTGCTCGCCGACATGCTATTGGATATTATGAGGCCATCAACGCACAATGGACCGCCTTGAGTCTCAGTGCGGAATGGCCCACCCGCCTTCCCAAGAGGCTGGGCAGCAAACAAACAAACAGTTATGGGGCCATTCATAGCAACACTGACCGAAACGTTGCGCATTAACTGACACGGCTGGCTGTGTCGACGCGACACTGAAATGCAAACTTGTACTGACGCTGACTGTGAGCACTCTCTGTCAGTGCTGACCATGATTGTCGCTCTGCGAAGGCCCTAAAGCGCTCCAGATGCGGAGAGGCGTGAGGAGTGCAGCCGGTTACTGCTGCATGAGGCCGGAGATAGCATTGTGCCGCGTGCGTTTGAGCTCCTCCTCGTTGATCTTCTGCTCGATGAGGTAGTGAGCGGAGTTGATGGCCGACTGAGAGCCGGAGATGGTGACGATGCGGTTGCGCGTCCCCGGAGCGAACGTCCCCTTCTTCGAGATCTGGATGTTGGCGCCCGACATGTGCTGGATCTCGATCAGGCTGCGGCCCCCGGGACCTTTGTGCATTAATCCACTTTTAGTTTAAGCTATTTTTTCCATTTCTAATATAACTTATTTATATCTCCTAATCTGATTTTTCAAGTTTTGGTCCACAAAATATGCATAACCTCTGTTTAAAATCTCAACTATTTTTAAAATCTCTTTTGAAGAGTTCAAAAAACTGTGTGGCTCACTGAGTATGATAGAGTGATGTGAGTGAGCGTGTGTGGTGTGGCTCACTGAGTATGATAGAGTGATGTGAGTGAGCGTGTGTGGTGCTGGTGTGGCTCACTGAGTATGATAGAGTGATGTGAGCATGTGTGGTGAATAGGTATGGCTCCCCGAGTATGACAGATAAGAGTGATGTGAGCGTGTGTAGAGTATTGGTGTGGCTCACTGAGTATGATAGAGTGATGTGAGTGAGCGTGTGTAGAGTATTGGTGTGGCTCACTGAGTATGATAGAGTGATGTGAGCATGTGTGGTGAATAGGTATGGCTCCCCGAGTATGACAGATAAGAGTGATGTGAGCGTGTGTAGAGTATTGGTGTGGCTCACTGAGTATGATAGAGTGATGTGAGTGAGCGTGTGTAGAGTATTGGTGTGGCTCACTGAGTATGATAGAGTGATGTGAGCATGTGTGGTGAATAGGTATGGCTCCCCGAGTATGACAGATAAGAGTGATGTGAGCGTGTGTAGAGTATTGGTGTGGCTCACTGAGTATGATAGAGTGATGTGAGTGAGCGTGTGTAGAGTATTGGTGTGGCTCACTGAGTATGATAGAGTGATGTGAGCATGTGTGGTGAATAGGTATGGCTCCTCGAGTATGACAGATAAGAGTGATGTGAGCGTGTGTAGAGTATTGGTGTGGCTCACTGAGTATGATAGAGTGATGTGAGTGAGCGTGTGTAGAGTATTGGTGTGGCTCACTGAGTATGATAGAGTGATGTGAGCATGTGTGGTGAATAGGTATGGCTCCTCGAGTATGACAGATAAGAGTGATGTGAGCGTGTGTAGAGTATTGGTGTGGCTCACTGAGTATGATAGAGTGATGTGAGTGAGCGTGTGTAGAGTATTGGTGTGGCTCACTGAGTATGATAGAGTGATGTGAGCATGTGTGGTGAATAGGTATGGCTCCTCGAGTATGACAGATAAGAGTGATGTGAGCGTGTGTAGAGTATTGGTGTGGCTCACTGAGTATGATAGAGTGATGTGAATGAGCGTGTGTGGTGTGACTCGCTGAGTATGATAGAGTGATGTGAGCATGTGTGGTGAATAGGTATGGCTCACCGAGTATGGCGCCGACGATGACCTCTGGTATCTCGACGTTCTTCGAGTCCTTGCCGCCGATGTCCGCGGGCGTGGGGCTCTTGCTGATCGGCACGAGGCTCGCGGGAGCACCACTGCCCAGCCCGAAGCCCGAGCCGAGCGAGATCGGCGCCACGGCTGAGGGGCGGAACGCGGCCTCGAATGCTACGTCCGCGAAACGCTCTAATGAACCGCGTGCGCTCGGCGACGCGCCGCCGCCTGCAACACCGCAAGCCGTACAGCCCCCGGCCTCCCCCCCGCCCCAATTTGGAAACACCGAAAGCCGTAACGCCCAATTTTGGAAGAAGCGAGAAGAGGGAGCGATGAGGTGCGGCGGAGTTACATTAGAACGTTTCGCACTGTCGCGTAGACACACAGGTTACTATGCGGCGAGCGGCGGAGCGGCCGCCTCCACACGCCGGTCCATCGGCAGTCTCACTATTATAGTCTCTGCTGGGTTATACTTATATTTATATACCTACAATACTGCTTTTAATTTTTTGTCACTACATATAACCAGTGCTCGCATTGAACCTCAACGCACTTGAACGCCGCACTATGGAAAATGGTAGAAAACACCCAGAATAAAAATGATTTTTACGAAAACCCTAATTGGCTTGATTTTTTTAGTCCATTTTTGTAAAAATAATTTTTAATCTGGGCTTGTTCTACCATTTTCCATAGTGCGGCGTTACGGTGCGTTCCGGTTCAATTCAAACACTGCATACAACAGAATAAAAAGCTCTCTGCTAAAAAAATACTTTAACTTAATTACAATAACTTAATTTACATACAGCTACAGATTATTATTTTTGTTTTAATATCATCTTTAATTGAACAAGATTTATAAAAATGTACTTTAGACAAAATGCTAAAAAATTACTGTTGCAGGTAGGTACTCAAACTGGTTTTTCACACAAACATGTGCAGATTGTCAGTTTCAAGTCAAGAACACATCATCTAGTGCAATTTGTTATATTTTCGAAGCAGAGAAAATAGAGTAGAGCATTGAGAGCTGAGAACTAACAGTACAGAGTGAGCGAAGCGTAGAGGCGGACGGTGAGACTACGGATAGTGGCGAACAGACAACGTACGGAGACAGCGTACGACACTGCTCGACGGACCTTTGTGCTTCGGCGAGATAATTCATACAGCGTGCGGTGTCACACTGTGCCAATGCTAAGTCTACACGAGTCTCATTCAACATTCGACTGCGGCAAATCAAATAATAATTCGTAAAATATAGTTTGATCTCTGTGACAGATGTCATTGAAAACACACGCATAAATTCCATATTTTTACAGTAAAATGCATGCAAAACAATGTCATATTATTGGTGGTAGCACACGAATAGTGATGTTCGATCTTGAAAGTATTATAAATCGATTCTTGTTTGATCGATCTTGATGATGATGATCGATGTTACAAATTATAAACAACTTTAAAATAGAAAAAATTACATATTCTATAGTATGAAGTGCTACATTGTTTGTAAAATTTACAAAAAATCAATAAAAATAAACAAATTGGACCAAAATCAAAATCCATCCTAACTAGGTCCCTACACTAGAATGTCAATCTGAGATCTGTCACAGAGATCAAGCTATATTTTACGAACTATAAACAAAGATTGCTATAGTTTGTAGCCTGTGTTTGTAATGAGGGTAAACTGTAAACTTAGCCTTGCCAAACTCAACTTCTCAAGCGTTTAGTGACTAGTTAACTGTGCAGCACTCACTTCGTCATTAGTTCTATTGTCATCAGTACAATTTGAAAATTCCCCAGAAACCCCCTCCACAACTGAATTGAGATTGAACTATCAAATCCAATCGCCTTAAAATTTATAATTATGAAATCAAATCAAATAATTTTATGTTAGTATGACAGGTGGAACACCTTATATTAATGGTTAATTATTATTTTTTTAATATTGAAAGAAAACAATTTTTGTATTTCAAAAGATCCAATACCAATTAAATAGGTTTAAGTACCTAAATAATGAAGTCCATATTGATAGTGAAAGAAATAAGGTTTCCGTCACTAAACACTTGAAAAGGAAATCAAAATATAATTAAATAAATAACTACGACTTACACATAAGAGCTGATGTTAACATATTATCTAGGTAGAAAGAAGAAAATAGAAAAACGTGAACATTCTCCAAATTATTCATTTCAAGAAAAACTTAAATAAAACTAAAAAATTATGCAATATTTGAAATTGTTTATTGAAAATTTGTCAAAGTATTTTTATAATCTGGCTTAAAGTCATAATGTAATAAAAAGGTGATGAGAGTTAAGGTGCTGTCCATAGACAATCCCAATATACAATTTTTCAACTATTGTGACTACAGAAAAATAGAAGTACACTGTTTTAAAAAGTTGTCAGTAATAAAAAGATATATAAAAATACAGAGACAAAACTACATCTTTACTTTATGGGGGGTAATGCAAAAGACCCCGAGACACGTTGCACGTACGTAATGTACACAGATTCAGATATATATTTCATCATAAATAACACACTTTTAACAATATTTCATTGATACAAACGCATATACCGTATATAATAGTTACTTTTGTCCCTTCAGCAATGCAATCTATACGGAAGAACTGGGCAAGATGCCTTATAGAGCTTTTTTTTCGCACTTACTGATATATCGTGTCGTCGATGAGGCACAAGTGTGCGTCATCAGTGGTCATAGGTGCAGCCGACAGAATCGAACCGACCCGTCCTCGCGAAACCGTGCACATTGAGGTGCCATGTCAGCAGATTTGCATACTGTTGCTGGATTGTCCAGCCCGTCAATACGATGGCTTAAACTGTTGGAATGCCGCCGGGCCACACCAACAAGTGACCGAAACGCTGCGAGCCACGTGTGCCCGGTCGCATTCGGCAACGCTCTTTGATATGGGGATAATGATCAATTATACTTTAAAAAATATAATATAATAATATATATAAACAAAACAAAGGTCAGAGAGGTACATGTTATCAATAACTTTGTAGGAAATGTTATCAATAACAATTATGCCGATGCTAGGCAATGCAAGGTGGGATGACGACATCAAATGCGTTGCCGGAAAGCAGTGGTTCGTACCGCTGAAGGCCGGGAGGACTGGAGGAAAATTGGAGAGATGTATGTCCAACGCATACACGCTGACTGACTCACTGTTAATATATTTTTCTGAAAATATTTTTTTTTCTGAAAACTATTTTTTTTCTCTCCTTAAGTAATGGAATCGCGGCCGCGAATATCTTCGACGTTTTACGGAATCGGAAATCGCGCGGCGCTGACACCTGAGCGGTTATAAAGTCAAAGGATATACTATGACTATAATACGCGTGTACGTGCATCGTGTCCCGGACGGCCGAGTCTGTAAGTGCGGCAGAGAGTGCGAGAGCGGTAGCTGCTGTACTGACCGAGGCTGACTTGTCCGATGGGTCCGAACACGCCGGCCTGGTCGGCGGTGAGGGGGAAGTAGGCGGCGGAGAGGGGCGCGGCGGCGGCGGCGAGCGGCGCGGGCGGCGCGGGCGCGAGCCCCAGGCCCAGCACGCCGTGCTTGCCGAGCAGCGCCAGCGCGGACGCCATCTCCGCCACGCTGCTCTCCGGGTAGCCAGAGTTGCGCAGCGCCACCTGTCGCGCACACACAGCCAACCTTCACACCTCACTGCACTCCGCATACACACAGCGAGTGAAGCCACTCATAAAATTTTTAGGGTTCCGTATTACTATAGCACCCCGGCGGGACGGGACCCAATTTTTTTTTTTTTTATGGGAAGCACGACATATGGCGCGCGCCAGACTAACGCAGAGGTGTAGTCCGACGGCGCCCACGGGCATTTGGATATTTACGGGGGCTGCGAATACCATGTCGGCCGGCTAGGTGCACCTTCACATTATGTTTGTCAGCCTCGATAGCTCAGTGGTGCAGACAGTCAAATGTCGCTATTGAATGTTAAGCAACGCTGGGTGCGGTCAGTACTTGGATGGGTGACCGCTGACCGTTGGAGGCTGACCGAGGTTCGGATTCCTCGTAAAACTGTAGGTCTCCTCCCTCCTAATCTTACTTGGTGGTAGGGTTTAACCCGCTCGGGTTGGTACCACCGCACTGAATGAAACGTCGGTCTAAACGGCTATGTATATAGTTTGTGTTTTCCGACCAGTTCAGTGTAGCCGGCACGATCAAAGGGGGAAGCACTGACATGGCACCTAGTTCACCCGGTGTTATGGGCTGACATCACGGACGTTGTAGGTGATGTAGCCAACCGTGTCAGTTTCCATAAAAAAAAAAAAAAATGTTTGAAGGATCCCAAACTGTACATTAGAGGAAAGGATGCAGGTAGGAGTGTGTTCCACATGTTGGCAACCCTGTAAATAAAGGATTTACAGGATCGATTTGTCCTAAGTGGAGGGATATCGACAGTGTGTGTATGCATTCCCAACCTGTTGCGCGTGGAACGATGGTAGAATGGGGATGGAGGGATCGCATCGTGCAGCTCCTTGGAACACTCTCCGTAGTATAGGCGATAGAACACACACAAAGATCCAACTTCCCTGCGGAGTTGTAAGGTCTCTAAGTTTCGGGATACCTCGGGGTCGTTAACAATTACTACGCCTACGCCGTCTGTCTGTCTGTCTGTCCGTCCGTCCGTCTGTCCGAGGGCTGTATCTCTTGAACCGTAATAGGTAGCCCGTTGAAATTTTCACAGAAAATGTGTTATTATGGCCGATATAACAACAAATAATAAAAATAAGAAAAAGTAAAAAATTCACGGGGTTCAAGAAACCAAATAGATTATGAAGCATTTCATGACATTTAACTAATATGAAGCATTTCACAACACACCATCTAGATGGCGCGAGTGGCGCCCTTCACATGGCGATACGGAACCCTCGGTGCGCGAGTTCGACTCGCACTTGGCCAGTTTTTATTTATACAAATCGTAAAGTGGGGCTCCATTCCACCCATTCATAAGTGCTAACGATGCCCCGTGCATATTCGGGTTGCAGGGGTTGAGAATGTGATGCCGGTCTGATCTTGAAGAATCAGAGACTGTACTTGGGGTGGAGTGTACACGGGCAGATCTGGCCACTCCACCAATGCTGAGATGTAGATAGGCACAGATGTGCTCCCCGTACCTTGATGTGGTCGAGGAGCTGCTGCGTGAGAGGGGTGATGGAGGCGGTGCCCGGCGGCGCCAGGTTGAGGGTCAGGTTGAGGGCCGCCAGCGCCGCGCCGCCCCCGCCGCCATTCACCAGCATCGAACCCACCGCGCCGCCCATCGCGTGCCCCTACGCACACAACACAATCACATATTCATTTATGATCAAATATAAATAAACCGGTATGGGTATAGTACGAGAGCGCACCGTAAAAAACCAACGTCATCGAGTACCAAGATGGGACTAGTTTGTGGTGGTCTAGAATAGGATAGGCATCTAAAATATACAGGGTTGCCTGAGCAAATCCTGGCACGTGTTGTGTAAAAGGTAATTAAACATGTCATTTTTTTGGTGCAATTTACGTCATCGAGTACCAACTGGAGACCTGGCACATTCGATAAAGGTCATCAAGAAGAGCACAAAAATACTAGGTTGCCTCGTCCTACCTTGGCAGTTTTTGGAGTCGGGCAAATTTAAGAGTGGTGAAAAATGGTCAAATTTACGTCATCGAGTACCAAGATGACAGTCACACCATTCGATAGTTCTGATAACCTAATTCATAAAAAACCTTGGTTGCCTGCCCTCACCTTGGAGCATTTCCTAGTCGGCCAAGTTGAATACCGGATAGCCGCCTTGTTACTAAGTTCTAAAATCGTTCATGTGTAATCATAGGACCGTTTAAAGATATAGTCATTATAAAACTGTGAACACTTTATTAATCCAGCTATACCAGTGGTAGTCAAACCGCGGCCCGCGGGCCGCATGCGGTCCGCGGGCGGTATTTGTACGCATTGTCACAAACAGCGCAGATAATAATATATATTTTAGCTTTTACTCAGTATGAAAATATTATCTGCGCTGTGAGTGTGTGTGCGCACTTGACGACAAAAACTGATGCGGAAATATGCAGAGCAAGTGAGCGGGTGACGGGACTGGCGGGAAAAGAGTTTCGGCAAAATTTCCAACTGTTGCTGCCCTGCGATACCTACGACATATCTAATATCTATCAAGATATGGTGTCATATTTGAAGGAATATTTGACATAAATTAAAAAAAGAATTAACGATGTGAAAAGTATTAATAATTGCTTTATTTCTACAAAAAAAGCCCGTAACATTTTGAAAATGATGACATGAAATTATTCAGCCAGTTGATGAACGAAATCATCGAACTTCATCGAACATCGTGAAAAGCAGGAGGACATAAAATTTTTGAGAAAGCCTAGCACCCTTAAATGTTTTCAAGACTCCACACTATTTTAATAAAGTTTCTTTCGACGTACCTCTGAGAAGTTTCATTTTCAAAAATGAACATCTTAAAAAAACAAATATTGCAATAGCCTTTTCAGCCGGAAGACGCATTGAGGATTGCATGTAGTCCCAAAGACGCCAACATAGAAGAAATAAGTAACGTAGTACACCTTTACTTTAAATTACACAGTACACCTCAATACTTTAAATTATGTCACATATAAATTAACTAAAACATGTTTGTCGATGTATTAAACATCTCGAAGACACACATTTTTTGTTTACTGTACAGTACGTGGCAGTAAATCCGGATTTAAAAAGAGACAATCCGGTTGTTGAGCATCTCTCTGTCGTTCTAACTCGCACGTCTCTGTACCCCTATAAGCTTTTCGAGACAATAGTTTCGCCTTCAACTCTATGAACGATCAAAATCCAACGTCTCTGGACACATTCCCCACCCAGGAAGTCCAGACTACCGTCGTTGGGGACTTGGTTGGAGACATCCTGGAAAGTAGCTTGAAGATGAGATGGATCAGCCTTAGTAGAGAAGGCGCAAGCTTTCGTTTTGGCTACCTTGACGTTGACCAAGTTCTCCTTTCCCAAGAGGATACTTTTTCGAAAACGAGTCAACCTGAGCAACAGTTTCGCGCCTCGCATTTGCTGCTGAGGCCCCTCTACCCTTCCAGTCGTTGGTGAACCCTTGTTGATAAATAAAAGAAACAGCATTGGCGACAGCACGGACCCTTGTGAAACACAAGCTGATTGATTAATCGACCAGACAGGCACCATCTAGGGCAACAAAGATCAACCGACCACTCAAACACTGGAAATCCAAGTGCACAGTTTTGTTGGGACACCGTAGGCTGGAAGCTTGCTTAGTATTTCCCGGTGCCCGGCGGCGCGATAATGCTTTGGAAATATCCAGAGCGGCCGCCAGCGATTCCCTAAAACCATCGAGCCTTTCAGCCTACAAATGTGTGACGTACGTAAGATCTCCAGTCGACCTTTACTTGAGTAAGCCGTACTGCTTGTCGTCGAGGAGTTTAAAGTCTTCTAGGTACGTCGGTAGCGCTGAGTTGACCATACGCTCCATAACATTAGTGAAGAGTGAGGTTATCGAAATAGGGCGATGTTTTGATGGGTTCGCTGGGTCCGAAACCGACCGGACCGAAGCTCTCTTCCAGCAAGAAGGCATTGAACCGGAGGAATAGGGGCATTTGAATAGGCTGGTGAGGAATGGCGCAAATTCTAGTGCACAACTTCTCAAGACGATCGCTGGAACGCCTTCAGGCTAGCTCCTAGCTCCTCTTCGAAATATTCAACCCACGTGCGTTTTATAGACGACTCTGCGGTGGAACGTAATATTTGCCATCATACTGCCGCAATGGGGTAATGGCGGTGGTTGGCGCCCAGGTCATCCATGTTGGAGTTGGATGCGAAAAGGCGTGCAAAGACATTTACCTTTTCCTTCGCGAGTATTACGAAGTCGATACCGGTTATTTACTTTTTAAAAAGTATTTAATTAATTAGTAGTAATTTTACAGAGTTCTTTTCAGGTCGGCGATAGCTTGCAGACTAACTAAAATATATCGGAGTCTTCAGTGAAGAGAACAATGCAGGCGGCCGGCCGAGGTGCTGTCCTCAGAAGTCGTCTGCATCGTCAGCGGGAATCGCCTGCTGCTGGGTACATAACTTGAGCAAACCATCCGACCGAACGCTCCAGCGGAGGTAGCAAGACGGCATAAATTCCGATCAAAGGACGAGAGACCAGAAGGCGCGGCTACCCGAAGAGGTAGGTGCGAGTTTCGCGCCAATTCCACGGCCGCGCCTGAACTTGGCCAAGTTTTGCGTTCCTTTGTAGAACCTAGCAGCGACGTTGAGCTCTCGTCTATTCTCGACTTTTTAAAATGGAAACGGACACGTTTGGTTACATCACCTGCAACATCTGTGATGTCAGCCCATAACACCGGGTGAACTAGGTGTCATGTCAATGCTGCCCTTCATTTCATGTCGGCTACACTGAACTGGACGTGAAACACGAACTATTTACATAGCCATTTGGACCGACGTATCGTTCAGTGCGGTGGTACCAACCCGGCCCGTATAAACCCTACCACCTAGTAAGGCAAGAAGGGAAGGGACCTACAGCTTAACTTAGAATCCGAACCTTGGTCAGCATCCAATGGTCGAGCGGTCACCCATCCAAGTAAGCGCCCAGGGTTGCTTAATAACAGTTGACCGACCGCACCACTGAGCTACCGAGGCTGAAAGACCTATTTTGCAGCTATTTCCTATAGGCCTAGTTCTTAGCGTCAATAACCAGCCTGGAATGACGATCGAACCAAGGGTTAAGGCGTCCGCCGATGGGAACGATGGATGGAGAAATTCATACCCTGTGCAATCACATCGACGACCGATTGGGCACACAGGGGTAGGTCTGAAAAAGAGAAGCAAACGTCGCGCCAAGGGTATACACCCAGGAAGGAACGGAAGTCATCCCATTGTGCTAACCGGTAGTACCAAACTGTCCGCGTACTACATTCACGTGCTTCTGCGAAGTGTACAGTTGGCAGAGTTGAGCGTATAAGGCGACATAGGATTTACCGAGGGGAGCCTCAATCCTCACCCTGTAGCCATTTGGCTCAGTAGTCAGGACAAGGTCCAATAAACTAGGTCGATGGGCAGGGTTATCCGATATCCTAGTAGTTCCGGACACCAACTGCGTCAATCCGTGTGCAATGGCTAAGTGACCAGCTAGTTACAGGCTGACCTCCAAGTGCAGGAAAGTGACATCAGGAGTTTTTCGCCTGCGACCTGTGGTACCGAACCGGGCGACATGGTGGAGAACCTGTCTACAACATATTGAAGGTGAAAATATATCCCGTTTAGGCGCAGGATGATTGCCTGTCGCCTGACATTTCTCAGCTGTGCGAGGTTTAGGACGGTGGCAAAGCCTACAGACATCGTCGCAATGAATGTCGGACTTGCTGAGCTCTACTTGAGTGTAAACCGCCACTGGCATAGTAGATTGCTAGATTCCTAATTTGGTGAACTCCATTCAGCTCCAGAGAACACTACCAAGGCTTAACACAGCGACCCTTCGGCCAAAGGACTCATCAACAAGACGAGGGTCAGGCAACATAAATTCTTGTGCATCACCACAGGTGCGCCCTGGTCTACAGAAACGCCAACCTATACAGAGACCGCACCGTACACCGTACGTACAGGGATAGCACCGCTGGAGGAGTATTTCCAGACGCTGTCCACGGGCTTCTTCAAGGGGCGTACTGACACGACAGCCCGCTGATCGCTAGCGCTTGCGACTACCGACTGTGGGATCCATCAACACGGCGCTCTCTGTCGATACTATACTAACATATCCGTTTAACTTCGCAGGTCCGGAACCACCTCGCCGTCCTACCGTCGACGACCAGGGTACGACCCAGCGAAGTTTCTTGCCAGTTCTTCTTCGCTGTGGTAATCGAACTGGCGGAACTTCTTCTAGCACCATCGTCCCGGCGGGCGCCGGGGTCGATTTCGAGCAAGCAGGCGGTTTGACTGACATTCGCTTCTCATTGGCAGTTCTCTTCACCACTCGCAGCTGCAGCGGCTTCGATGCCGCTCGCCCTTAGCCAGTAGTCAGTCACTGCGGCCGCCCTAACTTATGGCGGACAAAGTGACCACTCCTACCCATGGCTCCTACTCACCAACCAGCCGACCACGGCGACTGTGCTATTTTATATAGGGCGGACAAAGTGACGGCAGGCCTCACGGGGTTACCGGGCAAAAAAGACTGGTTACGGTGTGAGAGTTTTACGACTAATACCTTGTTTTCCTTCGCAGATTCCAAATTCCAGCGACCCTTTAATTTTTTTATATTATTCTTTAAATATTTCTTCAAGTATAACCATATTGATAGATACTATCGGCAATAGATACGTCGAATCGCAGAGCAGCAACATTTGGAAAATTTACCGAAACTCTTCTCCCGCCAGTCCCGCCACCCGCTCACTTGCTCTGAATATTCACGCATCAGTTTTTGTCGTCAAGCGCGCACACACACTCACAGCGCAGATAATATTTTCATACTGAGTAAAAGCTAAAATATATATTATTATCTGCGCTGTTTGTGACAATGCGTACAAATACCGCCCGCGGACCGCATGCGGCCCGCGGGCCGCGGTTTGACTACCACTGGTATAGCTGGATTAATAAAGTGTTCACAGTTTTATAATAAATATATCTTTAAACGGTCCTATGATTACACATGAACGATTTTAGAACTTAGTAACAAGGCGGCTATCCGGTATTCAACTTGGCCGACTAGGAAATGCTCCAAGGTGAGGGCAGGCAACCAAGGTTTTTTATGAATTAGGTTATCAGAACTATCGAATGGTGTGACTGTCATCTTGGTACTCGATGACGTAAATTTGACCATTTTTCACCACTCTTAAATTTGCCCGACTCCAAAAACTGCCAAGGTAGGACGAGGCAACCTAGTATTTTTGTGCTCTTCTTGATGACCTTTATCGAATGTGCCAGGTCTCCAGTTGGTACTCGATGACGTAAATTGCACCAAAAAAATGACATGTTTAATTACCTTTTACACAACACGTGCCAGGATTTGCTCAGGCAACCCTGTATATTTTAGATGCCTATCCTATTCTAGACCACCACAAACTAGTCCCATCTTGGTACTCGATGACGTTGGTTTTTTACGGTGCGCTCTCGTACTAGTAGCTGAGGGACTAAAGGTACACAACAGATAATTTTTTTATTTATTTATTTATTTTAGACGGGCAGCCTAGGCTGATACGTCTAAATCCAGTTAAACTTTGTTGTTTTTCATTATCTTAGATTTTTTGATTATTACTTTTTTTTTATTATCGTTCTTGAGCACTCTTTTTGGGATCATGTTTTATTGGTTAGATATTTATCTAGTCTATTTTCGAATTGGTTGGTACTATGTGCGCTTAATACTTCCTCTGGAAGTTGGTTCCAGTCGTAAATAAAAATTCCTTATTCTATATTCATCATCCATAGACAGTACACTGCGCTTGGATTCGCCATATTTTAACATTTAACATTTTGCCAGTTTGATTATCACATTGAAGAAGAACTGGCAAGAAACATTGCTGGATACTTTTTTTTTACGTCCACTTAGTCTACATTTACAAAAGTGTTTGCCACTGCCTACATAGTACGAGTCATCACTATTTCTAAAAATGTATCACAAATACAACATTTTTTTTCTATAAGCGTAAACCATTCATATAACCATATGTTGTATCCGTCATCCATATGTTGGAGCAAATTGGAGCATGCCAGTCTCCACAAACAGCACCTGTTCACGAGCATCACGCCAGGGCCAGCCATCGGCTACCTCAACCATATTTGAAGGTGAGAGGCGACCCGGACCAAGCGTCATCATAAGCTTGCGCAATCATGCTTAACGTGAAATCATACATGTTACTGTTACAGCTACAAGGGAACGCACAATTACATGAGTTCCCGTAATAATACTAAGCTGACTTTCGACTGTCAAAATGTTTGAAATAGCACATTCTTCAATGTCACTGTCGGTCTAGGCCGCGGGCACAGCTCCAAGTAATGTCTCGAGAAGAAATGTAATTTACTATCGACATACTATTTACGATTGAGTGTTAGACGTAGTCCGAGCGTCAAAGATGAAAGTAAGAACAGAACAATAATGTAATGTAATAAATAATATCTAAAAGATCCCTTCGCAATGAACGCAAATAGTCACCTCCGACGCCACAATTTGAAAGTTAATTCAACTTAAAGCTCAACAAATCCACAAAAGCACTTCGTATGCAACACAATCGTTGACAAATGGAATAAACTGCCTGAGGATGTCATTTAAGCACCCGCACCAGATCCTCGTTCAAGAACAGGCTACTAGATAAAAGCACTGCACAAAAACTAAATAAACCACCTGAACATAGATATGAATACACCAGCTTTGGCTGCTTGCTTATCAAAATAAAAAATGAAAAATCTCGAAATAGTTGCTTCAACTTTATTTTAACCTCGTACTACATGTTCTAGGTTATTTCTCATAATGCCTCCCAGCTGTTCATTATGCATCATGCATGCATGCATGAATCCAAATTTATTGCGCTACCCGAAAGATGGTGATTCTACACCTGAGCTGAAGAAGTTTTGCTCTACGGCTTTTCGCTGGGTTTGATGGCGAAGGTTATAACCTTGGCGGCGGAGGGCACAGCGTATGGGAAGTCGGTGGGGTTGTAGTTGTTTATACCTCGGCGGCTTAGGTTGTGGCCCAGGGGGAGCCAGTGGTTTTCTAGTTGTTTATACCTCAGCGGCGGATAGCACTGCGTAGGGGGAGCCGGTGGGGTTGTAGTTGTTTATACTTCGGCGGATTAGGGTGTGGCACAGGAGGAGCAAGTGGGGTTGTAGTTGTTTATACTTCGGCGGCTTAGGGTGTGGCACAAGGGGAGCCGGCGGGGTTGTAGTTGTTTATACTTCGGCGGATTAGGGTGTGGCACAGGAGGAGCAAGTGGGGTTGTAGTTGTTTATACTTCGGCGGCTTAGGGTGTGGCACAGGGGGAGCCGGTGGGGTTTGTAGTTGTTTATACCTCGGCGGCTTAGGCTGTGGCCCAGGGACAGCCATTGGGTTTCTAGTTGGTTATACCTCGGCGGCGGATAGCACTGCGTAGGGGGAGCAAGTGGGGTTGTAGTTGTTTATACTTCGGCGGCTTAGGGTGTGGCACAGGGGGAGCCGGTGGGGTTGTAGTTGTTTATACTTCGGCGGCTTAGGGTGTGGCACAGGGGGAGCCGGTGGGGTTGTAGTTGTGTATACTTCGGCGGCTTAGGGTGTGGCACAGGGGGAGCCGGTGGGGTTGTAGTTGTTTATACCTCGGCGGCGGCTAGCACTGCGTAGGGGGGAGCCGGTGGGGTTGTAGTTGTTTATACTTCGGCGGCTTAGGGTGTGGCACAGGGGGAGCCGGTGGGGTTGTAGTTGTTTATACTTCGGCGGCTTAGGGTGTGGCACAGGGGGAGCCAGTGGGGTTGTAGTTGTTTATACCTCGGCGGCGGATAGCACTGCGTAGGGGGGAGCTGGTGGGGTTGTAGTTGTTTATACCTCGGCGGCTTAGGGTGTGGCCCAGGGGGAGCCAGTGGGTTTCTAGTTGTTTATACCTCGGCGGCAGATAGCACTGCGTAGGGGGAGCAAGTGGGGTTGTAGTTGTTTATACCTCGGCGGCTTAGGGTGTGGCCCAGGGGGAGCCAGTGGGTTTCTAGTTGTTTATACCTCGGCGGCGGATAGCACTGCGTAGGGGGAGCAAGTGGAGTTGTAGTTGTTTATACTTCGGCGGCTTAGGGTGTGGCACAGGGGGAGCAAGTGGGGCTGTAGTTGTTTATACCTCGGCGGCGGAGGGCGCGGCGTAGGGGGAGCCGGTGGGGTTGTAGTTGGCGACGGGACCGGCCACGTCCGCGTACGACACGTTGGGGCAGGAACCCGACTGTGGGTCGTCCACCACCTTCGAAAGGATCATCAGGCATGCCTTCTTGTTGTTCTCCTTCTCGCCTGCAATCAGTCACGACCACCAACATACATCAGTGTGTTTGGACCGGTACCAAAACAGAGTGAACAAAACAGTGGTAACACTTTCTTTTATTTTAGGTTTAGTATAGTTTATTTATGGTTTTGGTTCTAGCGTCAAGAGTTAGTAGTAGAAACCAAATTTATCAAAGTGTTTTTAGCAATTGAATAGAAAAGAATAAAAACACTTCATTGCATAAAGGTAATAAAACAGTACACGAAAGAAACTACATTAGTGGCAAACGCGGACTACTATAATAAAATCTTGCAGTCAACTTTATCTATTAGCTAAGGATAAATTTTTTCTTACTTTGAGTGTTTTTTTTCTTATTCAGGAGACTATACATAAAAACCCAATAGAATGGCATAGGTACTTAGACCATACATACATTATACTCAATAATGGAAGGCCATAATTATGAAAATCCGGCTCCAAGGACCAAAACACAATACACACCTACGACGGTGATGCAGCGCTCCTGCAGCGATATGTCCTTGGCCTTCTGTGAGATCTGCACGTAGCTCCCGCTCGCCTCCTTCACCTGCTTGATGTAGTTGCCTCCCTTGCCGATTATCATGCCCGCCGTCGAGTTCGGCACAAGAATCTTCACCTGCAAACCGGTCGATAATACTTTTAACACTCTGTGTCAAGGCCATTCAATAAAAACTTAATAAGGAAAATCTCCATGACAGTTTTCAAACTTAGAATTAGCTGCCCAGTTTTATCGTTGCAAAATCATGAAAATAAAGAGAACAATAAATGGTCCAAACCGGACTTTACCTGGACCCGCTATAGAGATAAGCAATTTCAACATCTTCAATTCATTCTCTAAATGGAAATGCAGTCATTCCGACTTCATCCACTAATGTTCTGTTTGAGTGCACTGCTGGGTGTTAAGTTTCTTTTATTTGGTAAGTTTTATGTACATGCCTGTTTGTTTTCCAAAATAAATAAAAATTTAATATTAGAGTTATAAGTACGAACTTTGAAATTCTTTATTCAAGAAAATATATAAAAGTAATACGTAAATAACTAAAGAATTAAAACCTACCTAACAAACATTAAAATTTATAAATTAAAATTATTAAATTAACTATAACTACCTATCAAATTTAATTAAAAGACAAATATAATGTATTAAAAAAAAAACTATAACTAAAAAACCCACTAACTAAAAACTAACTTATAAATTATATATTTCCTCAAGGGGCGTCGTCCCCGGGATGGTTCCCAGGATGGCGGCCGCGTTGCCCCTCTGTATCCCCAGACTAAGCCGTCAAAAAAATAAATAAAAAAAGAACAAATGAACATTACATAGCTTTCGAGATTTTTTTTTTGCAGGAATGGAATAGCAGGTTGTATATACCTGCTTGTCCCTATCCTGCGCGAGCTTTGTGTCGACGCCGTCCGGGAAGGGCTTCACCAGCTCCGGCTTCTCCTTTATCTTGTCCATGATGAAGTCCAGCACCACCATGATGGCCTCAACCGAGCCAGTGATCAGGCACGCTCGCTCCGATGTGCCTGCGCGCATTCACACACCGTCACATCAGGCATCCTCTCGCTGTAATCGGCGTTGTGCTGCCATAATATGTGTGAATGCCCGCACAACACCCGAACCTAAGTATTAGGCAAGGTAACTAACAACTAACAAGCAGAGTAATTAACTAGTAAGCAGAGTAATAACTAGTAAGCAGAGTAATAACTAGTAAGCAGAGTAATTTAGTAACTAACAAGCAGAGTGTAAGCACGGTTACAGCTACTTTCCGCATGACTAATGTGGAAGGACCGTGGTCATGGTGACAGATGGCTAGCATGTCGCCCTTTAGCACGGCATCTTGTCCTTATCCCTTAATTGACTTTTATGACATGCACGCGGAGAGATGCAGTGGGACTACCCTGCAGTGGCACATTGACACGCATGCACCTATCTGCAGTCTAGACCACTTATTATGCAAGGTTATTCGAATAAATTATTTAAATTGTTTTTCAAACCTCAATATTATATTGGCTTGAATGTTTGTATTTTTCGTTCTAAACAAGTCACTTACAATTTATTGCGGTTGGTGGGAGGGACCTGTAAATAGGTCGTAGTATGTAGCATGACCTTGAGTTTGTTTAAGCATAGATTGGGCCGAGCCAATTTAGTCCGTTCCCAAACTAATGTGGTATCTCACACTACGTGAATATATTGAGTTCACCAACTCCGGCAATCAAACCAATAAACAGCACACTTCCTACATGCTCTGAATGATATTCTGCAGAACTCTGGAATGTAAGCGCTACTTCATTCTTCTGTGTTCAACATTATTTTGTTTCCATAATGTTATTTTTTAATAGTTTATGAAATATGACAATTTTATTTCAGTTTCATATACTTACACGGTGTTATATTTTAGGTGGAGCTTTTTTATTTCACTAGAAATTCTGCATGTGAAACTGGAAATTTTTAGTTCAGTTATAATTTTTCTTATGTTAAATGTTATTTTTTTCGGTACTGAATGAAGATAAAAAAAAATTCTCAAAATAAAAAATTTTAGAACAAAAATTATTCAGTTTCATGTGTACAATCACCCCTTTCAGATACTACCATCTATTAATATAGGTGGGAGAACTCGTGGGTTTAAAATCCGACGATCAGGTTGACATTGGGACCATGTCGCCTATCTCTAAGGATTGAAACTACATCGTCTACTTCTCAAAGGTGTCCAATTCTTCGCGGTCTTGTTTCACACTTCAATATCTACAAATTCTCAAAGGGAAAGCGAACCTGGATAAAAGTCATGAGACTTGGACATCTTGACCCTCGCGCCCGTGTCCTTCTGCAGCTGGGCGATGGTCTCGCCTCCCTTGCCGATGATGGCGCCCGCCACCATCGACGGCACCAGCACTTTGAAGTGGTACGTCGCCTCCGCCGCTGCACATCACACTACTTGTTACTAATCCGCTAGACGGACCGCCCGCATCTTTCCACGCTTTCCGACATTCGTTGATACGAGTAAACTCACTCGAGAGAAAAGGGAGCCTGATGCAGATACAAACTCTCAAATGTTTGTACTTTAGTTCACATTAACACGTTCAAACCGGGACCGGGGGGTGTACCACCGGTGGCGCACACGCGAGCGGTACACGGAACGGGGTGAATACCGCCGGTGGCACACTCGTGGGTGATACATAAAATAGGGATGCACCATTGCTGACGCACCCACTCACAGACGATTCTAGATTTCTTTACAGCAAGGGATTACATTTTAATGTTATGTGCTCCCGCTCTGAGGATCAGTTTTATCTTCTTAGCCTGGCACAGGATTCCTGGTAAAAGAAATAATGAAACAGTATGAATGTGCGCCCGTCATGAGGGCATACTGAGCAAAATAATTCCCGGTCTGAAGGTGCTAAGGTTCAAGGAAGCTCTTTGATGTTGCTCTTTAGTAAGTGGGCAATTCACACAAGATGTTTATAATATATTATTTTCTACAGAGAAAATAAAATATACCATGTAATACTTCTATGAGAAATTCGTAAAATATTAAGAAGATGGTATCGAGAGATTGGCTGGAAACAGTCTTAAACATAATACAGAAGCGTGGATAGATGTTTGTGCTTGATGTATGTAGAATAAGATTCCCTTTCGACACATGAGATGTTACAAGCTAAAGTAATAAGAAAAGGCAAATGTAAACAAGTTGAATTTGTTTGTTTCTCAATGTGGTGGATCTCGCCTACTGTGAGACTTCACACGGCTTATTAGAGTAGTAGAGATGTGGTGGGTGACAAACGAGCTCGCTCGCACCAAAATGCTGAATGTTAATTCGGTGTACATGTGGAGAAGCGTGTTGACTGGAACGGAGTGTAATAGACTGAGTTCTGAAGAAGATCCGAGCGCATATCGCTCGCATTGTGAATAATCAATAATCATTTGACGTCTACGTTCAACCAGCTGTGAGTTTCACTTCCTTTTATGTAAAATATCTATTTTCTAAGCAGGTCATTGATTTAACTTTCTTTTGCAGTTAGGTAATTTTGAAAAAAAAAAGACTAAATGTTACCTGTTTTACTTTCTGTTGAGAGTGTACATTTTCAAGCGGAAAGGAAAATATAACGCACTGGTAATTTCTATAACACGGAAACAATATTATCTACTACAATAGCGACATATCTACACATCGAAAAATGGTTAATGTATGAAAAAAAAAAAGCTTGACAATAAGCGACCTTTACCGACGACCTCGACATACCTACATGTTTTTTTCCTCATTTTAATAACCATTGTCAATGTCTGCAGAGAAAAAGCTAAAGATCGTGGTATTGTATATTCAGAGATAGAATATTATACAGGGGCAGGCAGAGATCAAATCAGTACAAAGTTAATGATAATAGAATTCAGAGCTTCAGTATGTAAAGGCGAAAACATCTGAAACTCCACAATGATTCTAGGATCAGAACCAGTCAAAAGTGGTTCTTATTTGTACAGGCGTTGAGACCGAATCAACACCACGCTGAAGTAATTAATTCCGCCACCATTTACGTAATGGGATTGCGGCCATTAGCATTTTAAATAAAAACACAACACACTGCAGACTGGCCTGCTGCCGAGTCCTCTTAGTCGATCGCGGTTCGCACGTATAGGGGTTTGAACGCTATGTAACATGTGGATTTCAGTCGAGATCTGTTAACTGTTGGAACGGAGCAGCATAGCTGATATGATGCGGTGCTGTGCTGTTGCCTTATCGGAGCAAATTTCGCGTTTGTTCCAGCGCTTGTGGAATTAAAATGTATTTTTATCACATGAACACATTTAGACATGGAGTTCAATTTGATAACTCTTGCAGCCACATGCAATAATAATATTATGGACTGCTATGGGTAGTTAGGTGTGCCCCGAGCATGTTCACATACAGGCAATTTGAACAGTAATAAATGTCCAAGTAACTTGTAGATAGACTAATGTTGAAAGTTTATTTGTCCTGGATTTGAATTTTATAGACCTGATGAAGAAGCCAGAAGTCTAGTGCGTAGTAAAATTGGGGATGACTCAGACATGATATCTAAACCGGTCCCAAGTACACAATGTTGAGTAGAGGCAACTTTAGTTAGCTGAACTCAATATAAAAATACCGCCGCCAAGCAGTAGCTGCTCGACTGATGCAAAATGCCAAAATAATCCAACATAAATTAAATGTATGTATGGCCTGAATGTGAATCACACACAACCGATACGAAAATGCATTAAATGGAAAACAGCCAACATTTGTATTTTCAGAGATGGTATTAAAAGAATAAAACTACAACGTTTCTACCAAAATACGTACAAAATATAATCAAATTATATGTACATAAAGTTTTATGTCGCAGGTATATTACACCCCGTTATAGTTACCTAGTTACAGAAACTGTAGCTTACTTACTTTAAATTTGTTTTATGGAACCTAACACAGGTGTATATTATTTATTGTTGTTTATTGTTTTGAGTATTGTTATGGCTGTAAGACTGCACTCGAACTTGTCACAATTTCTTCTATCCGGTTCGATTAAACCCACGAAGAAGAACACGTTTTGTTTCTCATAAATATTATTACAAGTAATTTAGTGAACAACTTAAAAACATAAAATTAACATCAAACTCGAAATGTAATAAAAATCTGATGTTTTGAGGCATGCCATCATTCAATGCCTTATGTCTATGTCTATTACCTATAAAAAATAATAGGGTAGGATCAGCTCCATAGATCCATACATGCCACCAGTATGCTTTGTTCTTGTTCTGTGTTCTAGTAACATTGAGTAGGTACATAATAGATTTAATCTACTTAATAATATACCATAGATATGATCACATTTACATGAAATCCGGATATCCGCAGGATATTCAATACTATAATATACAGGTATTCCAGATCAATCGCATAATATTATATTACCACCATGTGATTGCTAACTCATAAATAAGCCACAAAATTAGGGTGGACAGACTCAAATTGTTTTTATCAACTGTTCGCGAGTCTAAGTGAGAGGGATTTAGTAATTGGGTTGGATTTCGTGGAGCGTTCTCTACACCTTAGGGACTCTGGGCCCTATGGGATGGAAAAGATAAGTAGGTACTATGGGGCTGATATTAACAAATTATTGTTAAGCCCAAAAAAGAAATGGTGGGCTCTAGGTGAAAAGAGCGCTCTGTTGTGTATTAATGACATCATTTTTTCTCAAATACTATTCTATGGAACTCAGATGTTTTAGTCTCTTTTGAAATAATTTAGATTATTTTGCAATTTACTGTTTAATTTTGGAACAGTAAATTGCTTTGGGGGGAGATACCATTATTAATGTTCTACGCAAACCGAAAAGACGATAAATGAAGTTAAATTAACAAATGTGTCTGTTGACTTTCAGTGTTGACCGAAGCTGTTATAGCAGACTAGACTCGTTCGCACTTGGTTACATTACAAAATATGTGTTACATACTACATAGAGCGCACGCGGCGGCGGCGGCGGCGGCCGCGTCAAAGTCAATTATTAATAGTATGCCGAATGCCTCATTACGTGTTGTCTGTCAATGAAAATTGAAAGTGGTCCGCTCGCTTGAACATAGGAGACTTATATCCGACACAACTATTTTATTCAAAATTCTAAACAATTTAATAAACTGTCCATTTCTATTAGAAGAGATTTGTTTTAAATTTCTAAGGGCTAGCGCTAGACTGTCCAATTTCATTCCTATTATAGTTGAAACACATAAAACGAAGCTAGAAAATGTTTCGTCCCTCTCTCGAATTTGCCGCAACTACAATGTTACTTACCTACAACACCGTTTTTTTTTTCTGTGGCTTATGTGGTCAATCGGGGATGTGGTCGTTAATGGGATGTGGCAGTTGGAGGAAGCGGCCTAAAAAATGTAATAAAAAAAAATTATAATAAAAAAAGTTTAAATGTTGTTCGAAAGAAAAGCTGAAATGTATCATTTGTATGGTTGCGTAGAATTTTTCTGGCTTTGTAATTTTGAAATAAAGAAAATTTGTATTAGGTATGCAGGTCCAGGTGAAGCTCAATGCCTAAGATACTCGTATTTTCTGCCGGTCTACTTTTCCAATGAAAATATTTGGGTACTTATGGAGAATATTTTGAGTTGCCAAATCAGCATTTCCTTTCCTATGATGTTAGAAAATTATGTCCTCATATCATTCCATATCATTCTCTGATGTTAGGAAACCTGTACACTGACAACTGGCATTATGCAATAAGCTCGCCTTCTGCACAGCACAATAAGAGTAATAAAAATGCAAAACTTGTGCATCTTGCATAGATAGCGGCGCCATAATGCTCTGTCCGTGCCACGCATATTTTAAACGCACACTTAACATGTAATTGATAGCAACAACAGACACGAACGCGAGTGCGCCCTACACCAGACAGAGGTCGGCCAACTTTGCCGCCAGAAGAGCCAAATACTCAATTTTAAAACAATTTCAAAGAGCTGCAGTCAATTTTGTTTGAATTTATTAAAAAGTTTGGACAATTTCGTCAAAGTTCGTCAGCCTCGATAGCTCAGTGGTGCAGACAGTCAACTGTCGCTATTGAATGTTAAATTTTTATATATGAACCCGTCCTCTACGGAAGCATTAACCAAAACAATCCTTCTACTACACCAGGTGGCGGGCGCGATCGGCGCCGGCGCATTACTCTCGAAAAAAAATCATTTTGGAAGATTTTTCCATGAAACTTCATGAACTAACATAGGGATTGTATTTACAGATAAATATTCTAGCTATAAATAGTATTTTTTTATATATATTGCATATTATTATTTTGTAAAGTTGTGTTATATGAAAATCGCGACCTGTCTCAGATTTTTTATTTTTATAAATTTATTAGACCGGAAATCGGTCACATAGTATTTTTATTATAAACACTAATAAATAACGGACCTAATCATACCTTTCTTGTGTATCAGCAGCCCCCGTGTCAACCACAATAAAATTTTGAATTCGCAAAAAATGTTGGCAAAAAAAACACTTTCACCAAGTTTCTAGGCGAAACCTAGGTCACAAAAATGGCTCATTTCTCGTAAATTTACGACATGCAAGCACTAAGCGGCACATATTATTCAACTAGAAGAACTAAGGAACATTTCTGTCACCTCACTTTTTCCAAAAAAACGATTTATTTTGAGAAACAAGCTTCTCAAAACAGGCAAAGTTTGTATGGCGCGAGACCTAGGTCACAAAAATGGCTTGTTTCTCGTAAATGTACGACATGTAAGCACTAAACGGCATATATTATTCAACTAGAAGAACTAATGAACATTTCTGTCACCTCACTTTCTCCAAAAAACCGATTTATTTTGAGAAACAAGCTTTGACAACAACAACAAACAGGAAAAAATTGTCAGTATGGAGTAGGACTTTTCTTCGACTTTTTACGTAAAATGCATCTCAACTCAGTACAAACAAATGTACTCAATAGGTCCGGAATATAATGAAAAAGAGAAAAAACATCACTTACCGGTCCATTCTTCTGTATTTGGTGAACAAACTCAACGAACATTCACTACACCGACCCACAACACAACACCCACAACAATGACGACAGATATGATATTTTTTTCCTACTCTGTCGGCTCGTTATAGTCTTCGGTAATGATAGTGTTGGTAGATCAATTTTGTCAACTTTATAGTATGTCTCTTTGTAGTAATACTCCCAAAGTAGATTGTGTAGGGAAAAATTATTTTTCGGCCCATGCAGCGGTTTGGAGCGGTGGCGGGTTAATATTGACCGCTCCATAGATGACGGTATAAATGCTCGGCGGGCAATATTGCCCGCTCCAGTGATGAAGGGTTTTTCGACTGTGTTGTCGTCATCAGTGAAAAATATAACATATTATGTAGTTGATATTTATGACATATGAGTGGTTGATATGGTTTTTTTTAAAAAAAAAAAAAAAAAAACCGTGAAAAAAGACCGTGTCGGTCGAAACGGCTATGTAAATAGTTTGTGTTTTCCGACCAGTTCAGTGTAGCCGGCACGATCAAAGGGGGAAGACATGGCACTTAGTTCACCCGGTGTTATGGGCTGACATCACGGACGTTGCAGGTGATGTAGCCAACCGTGTTAAATTCCATAAAAAAAAAAAAAAAATATAACCAAAATAATTATGGTTACCTATTTATTCAAATAAAATTATAAACATCCGTGCTATATTGCTATGATCACTTGCTGTTGCTATGAGCACTGCTGTCGCTATGAGTACTTGCTGTTGCTATGAGCACTTGCTGTCGCTATGAGCGCTTGCTGTCGCTATGAGCACTTGCTGTTGCTATTAGCACGCGCGGTGTTGCGGCGGCAGCGGCGGCTACCACTATTAAGTAATCTGTGGCGGCGACAGCAATACCTCGAATAATTATTTAGTCAAGGTTTCCAAAGAGCCCCAGTGTTGTAGACAAAGAGTGCCTCACACGATGATAACATTGCAGCGTACTCGATGATTGTCCTTACAAAATTCACCCCCCCCCCCCCCCCCCCCCCCAGCTTTACGAGCAGCCCACCCAGAGCGCTGGTACGCTCGTAAACTAAATTGTTATCAATATGGACAAGTGGGCGGCGCGACGACAGAGCGTACGACGGACGTGCGCGTGCGATTTGCGTCGAGTCAAATCCGCACTGTCCCGACTATTTTATTTTCTAGCGTGCTATCGCGTATACAATAATTTGTGGAGTTCTGTACACGATGATCAAAGTATTTGTGTATGAATGAACCAAACCAGATAGATTCTGTACATTTTGAAAACATGAACCGTGGTGCTGTTAAATGATTTCTATTGAATTAGATTAGAACATCAACATCTGCATTAAATTGAGAAAAAAAGTGTGCACAACAGTCGAAATTCTATTAATTTTTTTCTCAAAAATAATTTGTTTAATAGCACAAATAAAACAAATCATTACAACCAGTGAAATAGAGGACACAACTGAAAGATACACGGTCACAGACAAACATTTGGATAGCGAAATGGGCTTAATAGGCTCCATGTGTCGATAGTATGTGGGATAGAAGAGGACCTACTCCATATACTGTTGGAATTTGCCCGGAACCTAGAACTGAGGCAGAAGCTATTGAGTGACCTAAGAACTGACAGACTCAACTTGTTTTTTTATTAAAGTACAAGAAGCCTTGGGACGAGCTCAGGGGGAAAGTCTGAATCCATACAAGTTTTCTTTTTGTAAAGTCACAGGCATTGATTCGTGCTGAAGTAGATTAAAATATCAATATATGATGTCAGCACATAACACCGGGTGAACTAGGTGCCATGTCAGTGCTTCCCTTCGGTCGTGCCGGCTACACTGAACTGGACGGAAAACACAAACTACTATGGGGCTGGCATAGCCAAAAATGGCTAAAGCCTTAAACAAAGTAAAGATAAACAAAAAAAAACCTCCAATCCAATCCAATCTTCCAAAAAAAACAGATGTCCATGTCAACTCCCGTTTACGATAATAATATGTACCTATTCATCACAAAAACACATCTGCAGAAATGAGAAGCAATCGTAACAGTGGTGATGTGAGGGTAGCGACTATCATCAAACGTCCATAACGGCGCGTAGGTAATTCACTTCACAAGAGACACGATACTGTCAATAGTTACTGTATGTATACAGTTGATAACCTATCTGCTTAACCTGCTGCTAAAGAGGCTCGCTATCTCGCATCTTATCGCTCAAATTGAGGAGTAATGGCGTGCAATATCTACCCAGCACCCCCGCGCCGCGCCGCCGGTAGCCACTGTGCTGTGCCTGGACTGACTACTGTCCCATCTTAACGAACTGTTTGTACAATACATTTATAGAACCATGTCACAATCACTAGCACTACTACCTACATTACAGTACAGGGCTGTTTTTGTTTGGTTGATAAATTATTTTTTATTTAGAATAGAACATAATACAGATTTTGTTTTATGGTTTCCATAAAAAAAAATCTACATCTGACACGGTTGGCTACATCACCTAACATTCCATAACACCTTGGTGAACTATGTGCCATGTCAGTGTTTCCTTTTGGTCGTGCCGACTACACTGAACTGGACGGAAAACACAAACTATTTACATAGGTAGCCGTTTCAAAAGACCTTTCATTCAGTGCGGTGGTACCAACCCAGGCGGATTAAATCCTACCACCTAGTAGTAGGTCAGAAAGAAGGTACAGTACAGTTTTACGTTTATTTCCTGATTCACAACATTATACGAAACATAGAGGTAGGAGGAACCGGGAGTCAGCTCGGGAGGGGCTCAGTTAATGTGCTACGGCTCCCCAGGGCTGCTCCCAACACACACATTATTTATTTAGCATTCATAATATGGTAGTATTCTAATATTGAAGTTATTAGAATTTTTTATTTTAGAATTAGGTTCTGTTATAGCCCTAAGCTTGCAGCAAAAACCTTACTTACACGTTTTTATAAATCAGATTTTATTGTTTAGTCTTTTTGGTAAGACTTTTGTTTCGGCAAAATAAAATTTTATCACATACGAACGAATGTCCAAGGATGTTGTTAAACACCTTATTGGCGGTAATGCTCCATGTCGCGCTTTAAAAAAAAACAACTTATATAGAATGGTGGTATATAACCTTGTCAGATAGTCAAAGAATAACACATAAAAATCTCCTATGTAAGGCTGTATGCTCTCTTTACTGAAACATGGTAGTTAATTACCCTAGAACTTAAAAATCAAGCAAACAACATTATATCCGGTGCAATTTGAATATCACTGAAGTCCGCTGTCGAGGAAGGCGAGTAACCAACCTCTACTGACTCTGATATCAAATTGGCCTAAATGTAGCATATCTACGTATTCCGTGCCATATTTCTTAAAACATATAGAATTGAAAACATAAATGGTAAATTAGTAATTGTGGTAGTTTTTTTATATTTTGGTCAGTACATTTAGTAAATTGAAACGAGTGAACGTATCTTTGCGAGACTGCGAAGAAATGGAAAGAGCTTGTCAATGATATTGAATGACTGCACTTGGAACGATCGGAAAGAAAGCTACAAGAGAGGAGATAGATGGGTTGTCGGTGTTAATGCTCCCTTAGGTACGACTATATTTACAATGGATTAAATGAATTTGAACGGTGGTCTTGATATCGGCTCGGTGAATAGTCGTGATAAAGAGGATCTGTGCGAGTCATGATGGAAGCATACAAGAGGGCTACGTACCGACGGACACGGATCAGTTTGGGCATTGGTACGAGTCGGGTACAAAAGATCCTGCACAACCGTCTTTCGCTGAGTAAACTTTGTCTTCGGCGGATCCCTCTCAGTTCGAGTGAAGCCGGGAAGGGGGAGGCGCGTCCAGTGTTTCCGTCGAGCGCTGACTCTAAAAGAATGCAAAAGTGCATAGATTGCAACTGTAACCACTTCCAGCAACGATTAAAACATTTACTTAGTTCATTAGACGCTTGCATTATCTATCACTGAATCTTACATCTCGTACGGTTTAATGTGGAATCCGAACAATAGCCACCTTCCAAAGTCCGGCTGCGCCCGGTGTACTCAACTTCGACAATCGAATCCCGATGCATAGCACCACCGAGCTACCGAGGCTGACATCACAACATTCAGGTTTATTCTTGTACATTCAACTAATGATTACGGTTAGAAAAGGCCAACATATGGCAATGGATGACATAAGGCGGTAAAAATGTAGGAGTGGGAAACAAAAGAGAATGGAAGACGCCTTGAATAATGTATGAGTGAGCGAGAGGGCAGGCGAGGTGTGATCGCGACACGAGGGAACCCGGTAGTCGAATGTCATGCTCCTTCACATTTCAATTGTTTGTTTGGCCATGTGTGAGTACACATGCTGGTAATAGCAGAACATCCTTTAATATCTATATTAAGCAATCATCAAGGGGAGTTTCGACGATATAATAGAGAACCTTAAAAATATTAGAAATATTTAGGATAAATGAAGAAAATAAAAAATATATTAAACATTAAATAATATAAAAAAATCAGAACATTTAAATCCAATTAGAGTTGAAACAAAAATGCAATCAGATTTTACTCCACACAAGACCACAAGCTATTGTGGTAATAGCAATATAATGCTTATCATTTTTATTTATACACCTTTTAATGTCGAACGAGGCAATCCGCCGACGCACCAAAGTAGTTGATATTGGATACCGGGTGGCTAAGCTCAAGTGGCAATGGGCTGGGCACGTCAGCCGAAGAGACGACGACCGTTGGAGTAACCGTGTCCTACACTGGCGGCCGTGGACAGGAAAACGCAGTGTGGGAAGACCACCCGCCAGGTGGGACGACGACATCAAGTACGTCGGCGGAAAGCAGTGGTTCCGTACCGCTGAAGGCCGGGAGGACTGGAGGAATATTGGAGAGGCGTATGTCCAGCAGTGGACGCTTACACGCTGACTGACTGACTGACTGACATTTTAATGTTTGTGTTTGAAATCTCAACCCTTGTGGCGATGGTATGTGGTATTGGTTTGTGAATATAAGGGACATTAGATTGAAGGTCTTTCAAAATTAGTTCAGAGTACGCTAAGGGGGGGTTCTGTATCATATAGGGAGTAAAACCTATATAAAATTTTTTGGACCTTGGGCTTTTTTTTTGTGTAAAATATTTTTTTATGTATTTAAATAAAAAAATAGGTGGTTGATCTTTATAACCTAATCGATTCAGTTTCATTCATAACAGTAACAAAAATGTCTTCAGCACCATTATGATCTAACACGTGTAAGTTGGTAAAAAAAATCAAATTCTTTCTATTCCATACTAATAAAACTAAAATTGTGGTTTTTCACAATTTCTGAAAGTGTGTTGGAAGACTTTTTTGTTCCTGGCATGAAACTGAAATGATTACTAAAATTTTTTTTTTACTTTTTACTCTAAAAAAATTTTTTTTGTAAAAAAAAATTCTTTGTTCTTCAAAAGTGATCTATTTCCGATACAGAACCCCCCCCCCCCCCCCCCCCTTAGCGTACTCTGAACTAATTTTGAAAGACCTTATATATTAAACATTTTGAGTGAAGAACATCACAAATTCAAATAAAATGATAAATGTAGTTGTTCAAGAACAAGCTAGATAAACAAAACAACAAATTTAAATGGTGGTTTACCAGTGAATATAGATATGAACAGACCAGCTTCATAAAATAAAATAATAATAAAAAATAACTATAAATATTACAATGACAATTTTCTAAATATGTCAAACTAGGTTGTGTTTGGTTTATGTTCTAAAGTGTTCAAAATTAACTTTGAAATACAAGGACATTCCTTATGAAGGAAGTGTTCTTGTTGTGATTTGTACAAAAATTCACTTAAATGTTTCTCCATCGTTTTTACATTAAACACAGAGTGCATTCCACTAAATTCTACAGAAATATTAGCGCAGCAGTGGCGCTTACTGTGTCAACACAATCTATATATTATTTATCTATGGATGGATTCTGTCAGACGCACACCAGGCCGGCGCCGATGAAGTCATTGGCGTAATTGATTCTGCGCAAAAAGTGCTAGCCTTGAAATCTCTTACTCTGCAAATAAAATTCAAACATCTAAGCCCAACCGGCGACATCAGTTTGTTCCACGTAACCTTTTTGAGCTAGCGTCTAATCTTATAACCTTGAAAATAACAAGAATGTAGCGAGTATACGGTGGCAGGTGCACGCCGCTTTCACCTGTATGCCGTATAGACATAAAGGCTGACTTGGCTCGCTGGTGGCGGTCGGTTAGGCAGTGATGTAGGTACGGATAAGACGGTAGCTCGCGCAGTGTTGCAACAGTAATGATGCGTGTGCAGGCCGCCTTCACTCAGCTCTGAGCTAACTGGTAATGACCTTGGCCACTGCTGACGTAATTATGCTGTTGTTTTAATCAACTCCCACCACACACACTCTGCACGTACATCTATTTAAAATCAACTTAAGGCCGATACACTTATCAAATTCAGTTTTCTATTATATTCATTTAGCTAATGAGCATTAATCACTGTAATATTTCATGTAAAGCACGTATAAACAACGCATTACGATATTTCCTTCATTTTAGTATCAGTAAAACAGTACAATAAAAATAAACAGGTTAGAAAATTTGCGCTGAAGTTACTGAAAGAATCCTTTTCTCTTTTATTCTCATAAACCAGTACCTACATATGAAAACTTATAGAAACTTCAACCCATGGGTGAGCTCATTCACAGAAATTCCAAAAGTTTCTTTCTTTTAAAAATTAATGTGTCATTACATTATTTTCAGGCTGTGTGGGCCTCGCTAGGTGGACAACCTTGTTCTTGCGCAATACATTTATTCACAACTACCTTTTGCCCGCAACTTCGTCCGCGTGGGTAACTGAACATGACAAATTATTCTTTCAGAAGCACATGAAAATTAATCATTTGTGATACTAAATCCTAAAATGTAGGCACACTCTCCCCCGCGACACACCGCGCCGCAACACCGGGCGACGCGGCGGCGCTGCGGAGCGGTGGCGTGGTGCTATGAGGTTTCTAACTAAACTTAAAAATTTAATATCTTTTGATTATGTCGGTTGATTTTGATGAATAAAACACTAAATGTTACTCAGAATAAAGCTTCATATTTCTTAGTAATTAGACTTTGAATCCAGTGAGTACCTTTTGCGTGATGCGCGTACAAACGAACAAACAAACCGACAGACAAAAATTTCAAAAATTGTTTTTTACATTCTATTACTTATTCCTACCATCTCCCAGTTATTTTTTTGCAAAAACCGTTAATGTACAGACACGGTAAGTCTACAATTTTATTATATGTATAGATAAACTAATTTCAAGGCTTTAGAAAATATTTATTAATATTAAAAAGTTACCTGGTTAAAAAAATATATGCTTAAGTGATCTTAACGAAACATGGAAAGCGAATGTAATTTTTGCTTTAGGCTAATCTGCACACCACTGCCTATTTACAAGCCATCTCATACGAAATAATTACAAGTAACACAAGAAAACACAATGATTAAAACCCTACACATGTAGATTATTATCACACAATATTGATATGTTTCAAACGAAAGGGAACCGATATGAGCAACATCAACTACAGCGGTGACCTGAAATTTTGGCTGAATAAAAAATTAAAGAGATGAAAATTATGTGTTTCTAGTGAGCACAGTGGGCTCCGTGAATAAGCAATGAGTGATCTGATGCTACTATACCTAACAGAAATGAAGAAACACTAACGACCGATATGCAAAGCCTAGCACGACCTTTGTTACTGACTGGTTAAGTATGTTCCGATTCCCCCGGTGCCCTTATTGTCATGTTATATATCTTCTAGAAATAATGATTGATTCTGAGCCTGCAGTAAACTTGTGTTAGCAGAAACGAAATGGTAGGTTTGTCAATTAGAAAACAAAGCTAGTGAAAAAACTTTTAATTATTTATTTTTATTATCGACAATATGGTCAGTGACTAATCTAATCTAAACCTGCAGTCTATGCTATAAATTGTGCATGTGTGATTGATTATGGAGTAGAAAATAATTTTAGTCTATTTCCATCAAAATGTTGAATGTTACGATAATATGGGGTTTTAAATTACTACTGTTAATATACCTACATTGTTACAAATGAATTGTTTTACACCCTCGCCCTTATTACACAGTTTGTGTTACTGACGGTTGACAAAGAACTGCCATACGCTTTGAACAGAGTTCTCTGTCAATGTCTTCGCTTGGAACAGAGTTCACCAGTCAAGTGTTAATGCTGAGGGCACATACGTTGATCCCAGAAAAATCTTTCAGAATAGCTCAAAAACTAACGTGAGTAAAGCGTTTCAATTAATTAATAACAATGTAAATATATTCAGATAGTGTTTCCTGTAATGTTGGTTTTGGATAAAACACTATAAATTGTATAGTACGGTTGTCGGTTATGAGTGGACGTGTGTGGGAAGTGGGCACCGGCGGAGGTTGTGTGCGGGGCGAGTGAGCTGTGGAGGTGGGGGGTGCCTCATGATGCATGCGCCACGACACACAGGCAAGCCCGATGATGACAACGCTCTAGACGAGGACTCACCGAAGTGCGGCGCTATAGTGCCGTGACCGTTCGCCAGAGGCAAGGCCGTCACCAGGTCTTGCACTAAAAAATAATCACTACCCTTTAACATTTGCAGGCTCTGTCGGACGCGCGGCGCCCGCTGCGCTGCACTGCACTAGCTGAACACACACACCACTCTCTCTCACTCTCACTCACTCACTCTTCCCAGCTCGATATAGAGGAAAGACAGCTCGGAGCAGGTTGTGAGAAGGGCCGAAGTAAGCGGGCGTGTGTGTGTTGGGATATATTCACTATCGGCCCCGCGCAGAATCGCTCCTGATAAGTTTACAACTCAATTTTATGTTCTCCGTGCGGGTCGACTTATCAACGGAGATTATACAGAAATTTGTGTCGTAAACCAATATCTACTCTGCATTTCGCAATTGAAAGCAAGCGCCCAGACTTCTGTGTATCTCTACTTTATTACTTCTGTTTGTGTTCGAACCTACTCTACCGACTGCTGGCTGGCTATACCTAATCAGTTAGCAGGTAAATACATGTAGATCCTCTTATCTATCACTAGGTATTATTATTTCATTTAGGTGTAATCCTTTGCACAAGGTCAGCCTTTGAAATTACCCCAAATTACACTCACAGAAGGGATCATTAGAGGGTATTTCATTCAATCAATTTAAAAGCATTACATACTTTTTATGAAATAGGTAGGTAGTAAGATTTGGGAAAATTTGTATTCTCGCATGACTTCTATTGGAATTTGACCACGTATGAGTCTATGCAGGAAATGCAATGAGAATATATCTCATTTTCATTGTTCACTGAACCTGTCAATAGGGTGTTTAGGTGTCGGGGTGTGGGGTGGGTGGTGCGGTGAGGTCGAGCGGAACAGAGTTGGTACTGACCGGAGCTGAAGTGCGAACGTTTGACGTCGCCGTTGTCCACATCGGCGTCGAGCGGCCGCTTGCGCGAGTCCGACACCTCCGGGCTCCCGCACGCCTCCATCGCCGCGTCCGCCGCCATCTTGCTTGATCTAACTCACCGCCGCCGCGCCGCCGCCGACACTCCCATTACGTAACCGGCGCTACGAGCTTCCCTCTTCTCCTTCTTGTGATGTACTGGCGCTGTTACGTTACACGAGAAACACGACACTAGGGAAATTACGAAGGCGGCGAGCGGCGGTCGAGGGCGAGCGCGTCGCAGTAGGATCACGTCCTTCGGTTACGAAGTGTGCGAAGTTGTCAATACTTTCGCTCAAAATTGCTCGCGTACTTGCGGCGTGAAGTGCGCTGCGAGTGAGCGCTAGCTATTGCAATGTGTCAGTAAAGTTATGTGCAAATACGGGAAATATAGTTTTTTATGACTAAAACGTACGTTGATGCCACAATGTTTATCGAAAACATTTGTTTTTATACTGTTTATATAATAATTGTATTCGTTTATTAGATACTACATAGTTTAGACAATAATAAACACACGTTATTGATGATCACATAGAAATTGACTGCTAGCATCTGCTAGCAAAGATTTGACAGTCCACCCACGCTGGCCGTGTTGGTCGAACTGCGTGTGTCGCACGCACACACGCGCACTCACAGCTGATAATCAAACTTGACTGACAGTTCTCTAGCTAGAGCTAGTACACAATAATTGGCTTAATTTGTTTGTTCAAATTATTTACTGAAATAATAGGTATTTAGGAGAACTGGTTAACTTTGGTCAAAGGCGCTTCGTAAAGTTTTCTCCACTAAGCTTCTAATTGGAATCTAATCCGAGTTAAACACGTACGCGATCTAGGTCCGACTGCTTTAACGATGTCAGTGTCACTGGTGGAATTCGAACGTCTATTTCAAGGTGAACTGGTGCATCGCGTCATCTCGCCTATCCTCGTCTCCCTCCCGGCCGCCCCGGCTGCTGTGACCTCCGCGCCTCCGCCGTCCTAACGTTGCTATAAATATTAGGCTACGCCTCAAACCAGTCGATACTTCGGGCTAGCCAGCGAGGTTTCAGTAGTAAGTAAGTAGGTCACGGTGCCGCGCACGCACACATGCGAGCAATACGCTTACGCTTATATACTTATGTACACATGTACGTACCTAGATTAGTATGTATAGAAGAGAATGAGGCTATAGCCATAGAATACATCTCTGGCGTCACGTCACGCACGCGAGCGACATAATGCGGCGTGTTGTGTAATACCACTCTCTCGCTCGCTCCTGTGCATGCTTAGGTACATTTCAGCCACATAGTAGCTACAAAATAATATTGCGTTTTTTTTTTGCGGAAATTTAAAGCTTGGACAGCTTACAATACAAATAGACGTTGAGAAACATTTAGTTGTTATTTTTATTTGCCTGAATCACTCCTTCATACTTAGTAAGCCTACATTAAGCCTACATATTTTTTTTCTCGATTTTTTCCGACTTCCGTCCGACATCATTGCTCGGCACATAATGAATAATGGCACGATACAATATGGCCTATAACCTGGCGGAGATATGTAACATTAGATTTAAAACCTACTGCAAGCTTTACGAGACGTTGAATCTTATAAAATTATATAGGGGTAGGAATTTCAAAAGGTTGCATTGCAACCTTTTGAAATTGCCGCCTATATTGAGGTCAGTTTCGATTGTTTGTTGGTACGCCTGCCTGCCCGATTTACATTAGATAAGTGTTTAGGAGAGTGCTTAGTACAAGTAGTGTTAGTGCCTTGCAGGGTCTTTGCAGTCAGTACAAAATTTATTTCTATGAAAATTGTATGTGCGAAAGTACTTTGAGACAGAATCCATAGATGGCAGGTCAATCAAGGACAAAAGGAACTAAGTGTTGCCAGATGTGGAGGTTTTCCTCCAAAACTGGAGGTATTTCGTTTTCGGGTTTCTGGAGGAAGATAAAATCAATGCGAGGCGAGTGTTCACGAAAGGAGCCAGAATGTCTTTCAGGTGTCGTTTCGGTGCATCGGGCATCCAACCAAATGGCCACAGCCAGCCACAGAGCATCAAATGCGCGCGTCCGCCCCTCGCGGCGGTGCGCCACCTGAAAGCCATTGTCGTGCCTGCTGTTCCTGCGATCCTGCGGGACCACTCCTGGAAGTGATAAATAAATGATGTTTTGGTGGTTTAAAAAAAAATAACCAGGGTTAATATATAGAACCTAATTTTGAGGCGGTGCATGTCGTTTTTGTTACGTTTGTATTTCCGAAAATAAAGCTTTTAGGTGGTTATAAAAAAAACTAAACACCCTAAAAAAATTTAAACACCCTAACATTGCTTAAAAAAATAAAAAAAAAACAAAAAGATTTTGTGGGATTCGAACCCATGCTTGGTCCAAAAAATGCTATCCCTACACGCTTGCCACTGAGCTAACAAGTTACGAATAATAAACGAACCGACCAAACGATTATCGGCTTCTATTGGTTCGCTCCGGGCGAAGGAGTAGGAGTAAAGGAAAAGCAGGCACGCACGACAAAGGCTTTGTGTCGTACTCGATAGTTGCAAAACTTACGAATTATTCGGAATAAATAAGGAATACTTCGAAAATCATGGAATCTTTCCAGGATTTATAGAAGTTTATTCAGTATGGAGAGGAATGCGTAATACCTATTTTGTTAATTTTAGACCGAGCCGGATTTAATTAGTTTTTATTTTATGCATATTCGTAGATACATTATATGGAATGCCCCAAGATAATTATTATTTCAAAATGACAATACCTACTTATTTAAAAATGATCGAAAATCGCGCGAACGAACGAACGAATCCATGCAAGCGGCCTACCTACACTCGCACGCAGTCGACTGGTGGCGGAGCGGCGGCGGTGTGCGGCGCGGAGGGGTGCAGCGAGACGGGCGGGCGGGGCGCGCGACGCGGTAGGTAGGTACCTGCTATGCGCTGTGTGGTTGTTATGCGTATAGTTTCGCGTGACGTAGGCAGGGAATACTTCCCAAAAGATCGCAAGCTTTCGTCATCTTTCGTTGAATAGATACGGAACGAACTGATACTGTCTGGCGGCGGTGCTGCGCGCGCGATGCGTCATGCGAGTTGAGGAATATATATGAACTATATTGTGGTTGTTTATTGTTTGTGTGGTAATTATATTATATAATGGTGGTTGAGGTTTGAATTGTAGATGTTTTTAAACATTGTAATAACAATAAAATAATGTTCCAGTTACAAAATAGTTTTGAGCGAATTTTTTTTTCTGACGATGTAAATGTTTTTATTTTGTTTAATTTTGTAAAATTACATAGATACTTTTTATTGTTTATTGTATACCAACTTAAATAGAGATTAAATGAGGGTTAATAAGCAGGGATCGAAAAAGGTTCAAAAGAACCGGTTCGAAAAGGGTTCTAAAGAGGTTACGGTTATTAAAGAACCGGTTCATAAAATAACTGGTTTAACAACCGGTTTTCTGAATCGGTTCAAACACCGATGAACCGGTTCTTCAAACGAACCGGTTCCGCAGCTGGGCTCAAGAACCGGTTCGAAAGAACCCTTTAAGAACCAGTTAACAGAATGGTTCTTAGAACCGGTTAGAAAGAACCCTTTTAAGAACCGGTTTGCATGACGGTTTTGAGAACCGGTTCTCGAACCGAGCTGCATAACCGTACTCGTTTAAGAACCGGGTCATAACTCGAGAACCACTGGTGCTAGACCCATCGTGTTGGTACTCAAACTTCAGATCTCGGTGAGATCTATCCATCTGTCACGTGAACTTTTGTTTTGGTCATAACTCGAGAACCACTGGTGCTAGACCCATCGTGTTGGTACTCAAACTTCAGGTCTCGGTGAGATCTATCCATCTGTCACGTGAACTTTTGTTTTGGTCATAACTCGAGACTTAAAGTTTGAGTACCAACACGATGGGTCTAGCACCAGTGGTTCTCGAGTTATTACCAAAACAAAAGTTCACGTGACACATGGATAGATCTCACCGAGACCTGAAGTTTGAGTACCAACACGATGGGTCTAGCACCAGTGGTTCTCGACTTATGACCAAAACAAAAGTTCATGACGAATTTTCGTCAAAAAATCCTAAGTAAGTAAGTAAGCCTTCTAGTTCTTAAAGAAAACGGGATGGTAAGGAACCCTCTTTACGCGAGCTCGACTCGAACTTGACAACTTTTTTTAAAAATTATGTTACTCCGGGATATACACTACCCCTGTTTCGTCAAAGTCCGAACAGCCGTTCAGGCGTGAAAGAGGAACAAACAAACAAACAAACAAATATACTTTCGCATTTATTATATTATAGTGAGTAACTTTATTACGTAATTTTATTATGAGTGTTGCATGCATTCAGTTTTTGTTGCGTCCGCGGTCCGCGCGACACCTCTGCGCCGCATGCGCCTTTGTCGTATCTGATATCGTACTTTTGACCGTATCTGAGCGAATGGCCTAAACCTACCTACTCGGTGTGGTAGGTGAATTAAAGTACGTAGTGTTAAATTTTGTACGATGATACGGAACCCTTCGTGTGCGAGTTCGATTCGCACTTGGCCGGTTTCTTGTTAAAATTACTTCTCATCAACCTACAAAACGTGAAAACATCACAGTTGGATAAAACTACAGTTAATTCGAAAGATTCCGAAGCTTTCGGAAGTTTTAGAATGATTCCGAATGATTCCCTTTGGAAGTATTCGGAAACATTCCTTCTCGCATCTATTACGGCCCCTCGCGGTAGGGATTGATGCTCTGTGGCCACAGCCTAAGAGCAAGAACACTGTAAAGATGAAATCTGAAGAGAGGAAATGGCGTACCCTTTGTAAAATTTGTGTGCGCTGTTCATATACATGGATAACATATTTTGAGTTTTTGCGAATAAAAATGCACATAGAAAAGTATAATTTATATACAGGGTGTTTGATGACCATAGGTCATACATAAAGCAAACCAGGTACTCCTGAGCCTATTTGGAGCAAAAAAGTTAGATGACATCTTGTTCTACGATGAACTTTTTTTTTTCTTTTTCCATACTAAAGTGTCTATATTTAGTTTAGTATGAAAAAAAAAGTTCACCGTAGAACAAAATGTCATCTAACTTATTTGCTCCAAATAGGCTCAGGACCAGGAGTACCTGGTTTGCTTTATGACCTATGGTCATCAAACATCCTGTTTATGTGTGTTATAAAGAGAATATGCCTTAGATGAATTGCTGGCGAAAACATATACGTGAAAGTTCGCCTTACCACCTTCATATTTATTTTATCTACACTGATCTCCACCGCCGCACGCCGTGGCTGTGCTGTGCCAATATCGCCTAGTATGCAAGCAGTCTATCTTTTGATAAACCGCGTCGTCCAAAGAGGATATAACCACTGCGTTTTGCGTCGTCGTAAATAAAAAGTGCATATTTTTGAGATTCTCGCAATACGAGAAGAAAACAACAGACATTAGAAACATGATACGTCATTGCATTAGAAGTACATCAGAAAAGATACTTTAATTAGTTTTGCTTGTTCCGAAAACGGACGAATTTTAAATGTGAAACTGGAAAGACCTATTAAATTATATATTTATTAGTAAAAACGGTTTTTACTCATAACATACATACATAACACACGCTGTATCCCGTCAATCAGGGTAAGCAGAGTAATCGGTGTTGTGCTATAAGGACTCTGGTTAATTACAGCACAACACCGACCACCACGTTTAGCACAGTATACGGACAAGACAACTATCAAGCAGCAAGTAAGGCACGAAGAACCCACCAGCTGGATGAATAGGTGGAAGGACTGCGCCAAGGTGAGAAGTGGCTAGCCTGTCGCTCTTTAGCGCAGTATCTTGTCCTTATCCCTTAGTCACCTCTTACGACATGCACGGGGAGAGATGCAGTGGGGCTATAAGTACCGGCCACACACGGTTTTTACTCGTATATGGAAAATAATAAAAAAACACAAATGTTTCTTTCAAACAAATTTATCTTATCTTATCTCTATGTTACATACAGAATTAACATAGGTACATACATACATAGTTTACATAGAGAATTAACAAATTAGCAGAGCTGTTAAACCGGTAAACTCTGGAACGCACTCCCTGCCCATGTATGTCCCCCCCAAGTAGTGTCAGGTCCTTCAAGAGGGGCGTGAATAGGCACCTGTCAGGTAGACATTGCATTCACATACGACCTAATGTCCATGGGCGTCGTTAGATACCTTATGGGTGGCTCGGCGCCACATGTCACACTTTCAATAAAAAAGATGTATATAAGTAGGTATGTTTTGAACTTTTCAAATTTAACTTAAAGGTCGTCTTGAACAGAATAGAATAGAAACTCTTTATTGCACACAATTAAAAGAAGAAGAGTACACAAGAAACAAGGAGGGCGCAAAGGCAGACTTATCACTGCAAGTGAAATCTTCCAGTCAACCTTTGGTGTGATGAGGAATAGATTCAGATTAAGATTTTTTATTAGATTTAATTTTTCATATTACAAGTCAACAATGTACATGTCATAAATTAATGATTACACATTTATTTTTTATCCATTTGAGAAATCATTACGGTCTAAGAACTCCTCTGCGGAGTTTATTGTTTATTTTATAATTTCATCCATAGGTAGATAACCTACGCTTGGATATGTCGAAAATTCCACCAGTTCTAAATTCAATGCGAAGAAGAACTAACAAACAAGTAGTATGCTTTGGTGATCAGAAACTCCTTGAGCTTAGATGAGAAGATACCGTCCGAAGGAGAATTTCAAATAGATTCACTCAGCCTATTCCAGATCGTGGGCCCAATCACAGCTACCGACCTTTCGGATTTTGTAAGACGATGCTTTACACTACGTAGTTGGTCGCGAGATCGAGTCAGGTAGCTGTGACTGACTCCGTTGATCTGAAACAGGCTGAGGTTACGTCTCACGTACCTAGCGACCTCCATGATGTACGCGCCTGGCAATGTGATGATACCGAGGTCCCGAAACAATTCACGCGCAGGAGTATCAAACGGTACTCTGGCTAAAATGCGAACTGCACGCTTCTGCATGCGAAAAACTCGGTCACGCTCTGCAGCTCGACCCCACAGCTCGATTCCATAGGTCGCCACAGAATGAAAATAGCCGTAATATGCTTTGAGTAGATCCTCTATATCGAGAGTCGGGGCAAGCCGCGCCAGTGCAAAACAAGCTCGACCGAGTCTGTCACACAGCTGAATAAATACAGAGAAAGAAGTATAGGTAGTGCAAGCGAAAGGGAGTAGGAAATTATTTTGTCGTGTCGGAGCGGATAAATCCATCAAAATAATTTGCACAAGAATTGTGCGACAATGTGCGATTTTGTTGAAAATACCCTACGTATATGTATGTACCTACATCACCAAGCTGTGGGATTTTCATTACCACAACACCGAAGTGGTATGAAATCGTGAATAATAATACCTATGGATGTTTGATGAGGAATCACAACAGATTGCTTCTCTAAGGGAACCTAGTAGGGTAAGGGAAGTTCCTTACACCTTACTAGGTGTAGGGTTAAATCTGTCACGATTCGTACCACTGCACTGAAGAAGGTAGGTCGAAATAAACTATTATGAAAATAGTTTGTGTTGTTCCATCCAGTTCACCGACGTGTTATGGGCTGAACAAGTCCCCAAAAAACAAACAGTTCAGGCTTAAAAAAAAACAAACAGTTCAGCTGGCGAATAACAAGCAATTTAATGAGACAAAGGCATTCAATGTACACCAAGCATTTGCCAAAAATTATACAAATATCAAAAATAAAACTGAAGATGTACAAATGCGCAAGTGGGTGGATCAACTTTTTCTTGTTTTTGGTATCTATCTGAAAACAGGATATCATCTTGATAAATTCAGCTTATTTTAATAGTTACAGCAACTCTCAAATAAGTAATTGATTAATAAGAAAGAAGCTGCACAAAGAATTTTGAGTAATTCATTATAAAAAAAAAAGACTGATATGAACACATCAGCTAGAGCTGCTTGTTCATTAAAAAAAAAAAAATTTTTTTTTTTAAATATTGGTTACCCTGAGGACAACCCATATTTCCCATACAAAACTTGTACCCGTATATTGCACGGTGATATTATCTGGTATTTTTTATATTGCTCTTCTGTATGTTATCTTCTGTCTTGTGTATCTCTGTGTTTTAACTAAGTAATAAATTGTAATAAACTTCTTCTTTTTTTTTTGACTAGCAGCTGGTTCTTACGTTACAAGAAAAAGTTGATCCAACACTTTAATGGAAGGCAAAATCAGCTCGGACATCCAAAAGCGTCAGTGTGTTGTGATTGACTCTTTGCAAATTCCTAAGCCCCCCCCCCCCCCCCCCCCCCCGCATCAACCACTGCCGACTGTGATTGGTTCACGCCGCACTCCTATGCACCCCGCCCGCTCCCGCTGTCCTTACCTCACCCTCCCCACTTGCTGTTACTATATGCACAATATAGTTTTTACATCCAAAATTCACCCTATAACATTGATTGTACATTATAAAATCAAATTTCCCAGGCGTGACCTACTCAAGCGTCATAGCAAGCTGATATCTCTTGTCTATGTACAAAAATATTAGTTTTTCCATCGCCTTTACATGAAAAAGTACCGCCCTCATTACCTCTAGAATTACATTATTTTCACAATTCAATTTGGCCTATCGCACGCTTACCGTGTCCTCCTGCGAGACTGGGCGACATTATGAGAGAGCCGTTGCCCTCTTGAGAGGTCGGGTTATCGCATCGCCAACTGTGACAGATCAACTTGGGAAGGGACAAGGTCGTACGTGAGCCACCAGGACAACAGCGGCTGAGTGACCGCCACGAACAGCAGGAAGTACACTCTTCTCTTGGTTCCGCCGGAGTTTTCGGTCTGAGCGTAGGGATTCTGGGAGTAACCGTAGGCGGAGCTCTCCTTCGCCTGCGAGCCCGCTAGCACTTGAACTCTTAGTGTTTTTACCTGAAAATTTAATAAAAAAAAAAAAAAATAATTAGTCAAACCAAATCTAGTCAGCCTCGGTGGCTTGGTGGTGCCAGTGATTGAAACACTGGCACCACCATCTTTCGTACTGGATGTAAGATGGCCGCATAGCAGCCTCGGATGTGTTCTCCTCTAGTCCAGTAGAGCCAGTAATCCAGGGAAGTCTTCAGTATGGTACCTACCTTATCGGAGGTGATATTGGCTGGTCGGAGCATGTGCATTGCCCCTCCAACTTAGACACGCATATCGGGGGTTTTTTTTTATAGAAACTGACACGGTTGGCTACATCACCTACACCATCCGTGATGTCAGTTCATAACACCGGGTGAACTAGGTGTCATGTCGGCTACACTGAACTGGACGGAAAATACGAACTATTTACATAGCCGTTTCGACCGACGTTGCGCTGTACCGTGCGGTGGTACCAACCCGACCGGGATGAACCCTAGCACCTAGTAAGGTAAGAAGGGAAGGGACCTACAGTTTAGTGTGGAATCCGAACCACGGATAACATAAAAAAAAATTGCAACATCGTACATTATCGATGGGATGTCGATACTGACCAGGAAGTACGAGAGAGTGCAGCTCGTGTAGACGAGCGCGACGTAGTAGCCGGTCCTCTTGAGCAGCAGCCCCGCCAGCATGCTGCCTATCATGATGGTGTACTTGTAGCTGGAGAAGGCGAGCAGGTCCAGCGTCTTCAGGTTGGTCGAAGTGTTGGTGATGTAGAGCGTCGCCAGATACACCGCAATCTCGAAGATAATGTACGCGAGGGCACGGGACGCCTGCGTGCCGATCTGCTCCGGGGAAAATCGGTGCTGTACACCTGGAGGGGCGAATAGAATAGAAACGCTTATTGCACACAATTGAAAGAAGAACATTACACGAAAAGAAAATGAGTATTTCGCAAATTCTCTGAGACAGCTTTTCCCGTGTACCTTGGTCCTAGTTAGAGGGAACCGCGATCTTTGCATTAGGTTGGCATTATATATTGTATAAACCGGTTCCGTTCCAAAACACTTTATTACGCTTTTTACTCCCCTGACTTGCATGTCATTTACGCCTTGCGGAAATTAGCGAAATTTGTGGGCCCGTGTGCACATAAACTCAAATATTTCGTAAGATAATGAAGTCAGAACAATAAACTCTATTGGCACTAATATATGACTAAAGGCCGCTGCATACGTAGCGGGGCTCCGGCGGGAGCGGAGCGGTGCGGGGAAATATTCTCCATAAGAATATATTATATCCCGCTCCGCTCCCGCTTCGCCGCCGCTCCGCCCCCGCCCCGCCGCGTATAAACACATGCTTGCACTAGTTCCTGAGGATCCTGCACAAAAGCTCGCCCCGCCCCCGCCCCGCCGGCGCACCGCTACGTATGCAGCGGCCTTTATATAGCCAATTAAATTACCCACAAAATGATGTAAAACAAGTGAGGATTCACTTAATTAGTAGCACAGACAGATTTTGTGAACTAAAGAAAAAAAAAGAAGCTCCACATTTTTGCCAAATGTTTTCTAAACTAAATTGAAAAATTCGCCTGTAGATATTGTATATAAATCAGGTAATGGAATGAAGTCTTCAATGGCTGCATTCAAAAGTATGGTACATCCCGTGTTCAATCCAGATCTCAATAAACGTCAGTTGGACAGGAAGCGGAGTGTGGGAGACCACCTGCCAGGTGGGACGACGACATCAAGTACATCGGCGGAAAGCAGTGATTCAGTATCGCTGAATGCCGCCAGGAGGACTGGAGGAAAATTGGAGAGGCCTATGTACACCAGTGGACGCATACACACTTTGACTGAGGTTGTACGTATAATTAGTTCTCAGGTAATTTGTTCCAAGAGCATACTAAATAAAACATTTATATTAACCTAGATGATGTGTTTATTGCGTTGAAAACACGGCATGTGGAGGTCGGGGGCGTTCAGGTCGTACTGCGGCTGTACCGGGCTGTCCTGGTCGTACTTAACCCTACACTCACCCATCATGAAGCCGGCGAGCAGGACGTAGGAGATGTAGGCCATGGATGGTATGTATAGGTCGGGGGCGTTCAGGTCGTACCGCGGCTGTACAGGGCTGTCCTGGTCGTACTTCAGCGACCACTCCTGAAAGTTACAACATTTTAGTAAATTTTTACTAAGCATCAAGGTAATAAGTAGAACACCAGAAGCATTATCGGTCGTCGGTCGAAACGGCTATGTAAATAGTTTGTGTTTTCCGACCAGTTCAGTGAAGCCGGCACGATCAAAGGGGGAAGCACTGACATGGCACCTAGTTCACCCGGTGTTATGGGCTGACATCACGGACGTTGTAGGTGATGTAGCCAAAAGTGTTAGTTTCCATAAAAAAAAAAAAATTATGTAATGTGCAATTAACGGCAAATTATTTAGCCATTATTGCTTCTATTGGAATTCTTGGCGCCAAAAGGTATATAACGTGTCCACCACGGACAATGCTTGCATTAGCGCTGTGAGACCGCACAATGTCACAACTTACTTGTGCATGCGAGCATTGTCTATGGTGGAAGCCATTTCCATATAGTTTCCTTAACCCCCCTTAACCCCCTGAGCAATCCCGATACACTCAACTGACCAGCCAAAATTTACCGCTGAGCAACAGCGATCTATTAATCGACTTGACGTCCGGAGTTGGTTTTTTATTTTTTACTCTGTCAGCTTTGAACTTAGGGTTATCTCTGTTCCTCTAATGAATATTCGAGTAATGAAAGAACGCAACAAAAAATGTTCGCAGCGATGGTGTCATATGCGTGGGTCCATGAAACACATATTTGCGTTCTCGCTGGAAGTTCGAACCGTTCTGTGTGCGCGGTAAGTGGGTTCTGGTGAACATTTTTTCAAGAAGATGTTAACAAAATTTGATGCTGTTCTATTAGAAATGTATTATAGTTATATTCTGAAATAAAAAAAAGATATGTTATCGCTTTACTTTTCAAGGTATCTTCGTTCTTTCCTTCGTACACCCATAAATTTGATCTCTATACTTACGTATTTTTTATTAATTCCAATTGAAATCTAATTAACTCAAACCTATATCATATGAACGAAAATGTGATCTAGATTGTAATGAGGTGCAAATTTATATGGGTCCCGAAGTAAATATTAAAGTTATGATTTTATAATTGAGAAGTGCGGAGAAAGTTGCGCGCGCGTACCTTTAGAAGTTTGCTCAGCGGCTTTTCAAAAAAAGTTGGAAATTTGCTCATAGGGTTAAATTTAGGAGCTTCTTACTATAATAAAGAATTTACGTTTTTTATTTGTTTAGGTACATACTCCACCAAACATGATACACACGATATTAAAGAGTTGTGAAATAAATTAGTACAATGATGCGGTAAAAAGGCCACAATTTATTGCCGGCTCTTCTCTACATGTTTAACTGCACAATTTTGCAAAATATTTGAGTTATCACCAAATTTTTGCACAGCGAAAGTGGCCCGGGACTCCAGGGGGTTAATATAATTGGTATAAAAAAGTATTCAATTCATAGTGCTCACCTACATTAGTCGTTCCTTCCCTTGCTCCTTACTAGGTGTTAGACTCAAATAGTAGCCGACTGGGTTGGTAACACCGTACTGGTTGTACGGTGTGGCCAGCATAGCAGCTTCGGTTTTGTTCTCCTCTAGTCCAGTATAGCCAGCAATCCAAAGGAAAGTTTCCGATATGGCACCTACCTTCTCGGAGTTGATATTGGCTGGTCGGAGCATGTGCTTTGGCCTCTCTGACTCAGCCACCCATGTCAGATTACATAAAAAAAAACCTATGCAAAATTTCATGCCTCTAGACCTAGACCCACCAGTTTAGGCTGTGCTTTGTCTGTCAGTCAGTGTTAGATATTTTATTAAGTAGATAACGTATTGTTGAAATAAAAGTATTTCGTTGTTTAAAAACTTAACTTATGTTACTTCCGGTTGTATTGCGCCATCTGGTGTGTAGAGTTTAGAAGAGCTGAGGTTCTGTCGGCGACAATTTTTTCGTTCGTTCTGTTGTACGTTTTACATTAAAAACATAATATGGTTGACTAACTCAAGTCTGTTTTATTCAAACAACATAACTCAACAGGTTATGGGCCCAGGACGCGTGTGATGTGATGTAAAACAGACAGTTTAGTCGTGCGTGAGATGTGAAGTTCTGCGTCGTATTTTTCTTTGTTCACGGGCGTGTTGGTGAGCGCGGAACAAAAGAAAAATGGAGTTCGCGTCGTCGGCTCTGGTGAAGAGATTTGACGGTGGCGTGGGGTATAGACAGTGGAAGTTCCAAGTAAAATGCGCATTAGTTGCGAAAGGGCTTGGTGATCACATTACGACAGAAAAGTCCGCGGGACTCAAAGAAGCGGAGGAAACAAAATGGCTTCAGATGGACGCACAAGCCATGTTCATACTGTCTTCTGGTTTGGAATATAATCAAATCGCATTGATAGAAACGTGTACAACAGCCAAGGAAATAATCGACAAGTTAGACGCGATTTACGAACAGAAAAGCGAAAACAGCAAGTTATTGTTACATGAGAAATTTTACAACATGAAGTTGGTAGATGGTGAACCAATCGCCTCATACATTGCGAAAATTGCAAGTATTGCTCAGCAACTTCACGACGTGGGAGAGAATATGTCTCAAATGAGTGTGATTACAAAGATATTAGGATCTTTGCCAGAAAAATATCGAATGGTGAGGCAAGCGTGGCTGTCAGTCGATCCAGTTAGACAGACAGTTGCGAATTTGACAGCTCGCCTGTTGGATGAGGAAGCGTCATTTAAAAACACCGAGGAGACTGCACTCGCTACCGAAAAGAAGAAGAAAATGTTCGCAAGTAATAATAGCGAATTAAGGTGCTACCAGTGCAATAAGTCACTGGAAAACACGGAGGAGACAGCGCTTGCTACAAAGAAAGTATTTACGAGTAATAATCGCGATATCAGATGCTATAAGTGCAATAAGAAAGGACACATTGCAAGAAACTGTTGGTCAAACATGAACGAGAGAAGTACAGGACTTTCATCGTCAGAACCTTCGTCTTCAAAGAAAGAATCGGCTTATATAACCTCAAATAAGTTGGAGGCAAACTTCATAGAAGAATCAGACTGGATTCTAGATGGTGGAGCATCTGCTCACATGTGCTATCAGCGTCACTATTTTTCTGAATTTCGTGTGACAATGAACATCGTGAAGTTAGGCGATAGTAGCGAACTAGAAGCGAAAGGTGTTGGGAAAATAAAAATTAAAAAGTTCATTGAAGGACAGTGGTACAATTCGACAATAAATAATGTACTTTTTGTACCGGACTTGAAACGAAACTTGATGTCTGAAGGTGTCCTCACTTCGAGAGGATTCAGTGTCGTGAAAAAAGGTTCTATCGCAGAAATTAGAGACTGTGAAAATGATCTTTCTGCGATCGCGTATAAACAAGAAAATAATCTTTATAAGTTGCTATTTAAAATGATAATAAATGATTGTGAAGTAAATGTGGCCACTTTAAAAATGTGGCATGAAAGGCTGGGACATGTAAACATAAAAACATTACGTGAAATGGTGAAAAATAAACTTATAAACGGAGTCAGTGATATGAGTGACTTTTTCTGTGAGCCATGCATGCTCGGCAAGCAGCATAGGTTCCCGTTTAAGGACTCGAAAGCAAGGCATGAAAATAATGGTGACAAAATATACAGTGATTTGTGTGGACCGATGCCCGTGACATCAGTAAATGGAGCTAGATACTTCATCACATTTAAAGACTCGAACTCTGGTTATTTGGCAGTGTATTTTTTAAAACATAAAAATGAGGCATTGGACACATTCAAACAGTTTGTGAATATTGTAGAAAATAAGTGCGGTACCAGAGTAAAGTGTCTGCACAGTGACAACGGAAAAGAGTTTGATAATGTACTGTTCAAGGATTATGCAGCACAAAAAGGTATCGAACTCGAGTACACCGCTCCATACACACCTCAACAAAACGGCAGAAGTGAACGTGTCAATCGTACTATAATGGAATGCGTCAGATCTATGCTCTATGCGAAGAAGATGCCGCTGTACCTGTGGGCTGAGGCAGTGAATACAGCAGTGTATCTGATCAATAGAAGAAGCAATAAGCCCGTGACGCCGTACGAGCTGTGGACGGGACAGAAACCAGATTTGTCACATATTAAAACATTCGGCTGTGATGCTTACATGCATGTACCCAAGGAGAAGCGAAACAAGCTGGATGTAAAGAGTAAGAAGCTGACACTAGTCGGCTATGATAGAAATTCACAGAACTACAGACTATATGATCGTCAGACTAAACAAATACATGTGTCGAGAGATGTCATCTTCAATGAAATGGAAGAGTCGCTCGGCGGAGCAGGGAATCGAAAAGAACCACACTCGTTTTTATCACTTGAAAATGATGGAATAATTGAAAATGATGAACAGTCATATGATTACGACAAATTTGAGCAGTTCTATCAAGAAAATATTATGCAGGAGTTATCGGCTATTGATCGGAGTACTGAAAAGCTTAACCAAGAGGACAATGAAGAAGAAAACAGAAACAAGCAAAATCAACACTCGTATAATCTCAGATCGAGACAAAATTTAGTTCATCATGTAAATTATATGGAAGTGATAGAACCGGTAACATATGAAGAGGCGATGACAAGTGCGGAGAAGGAGCGCTGGGTGGAAGCGATGGAAGACGAGTTAAATTCTCATGAGGTAAACAAAACGTGGGAGCTGACCGAGTTGCCCGAAGGAAAGAAGACTGTTGGCTGCAAGTGGGTGTACAAGCTTAAGGAGAATCAAGATAACACAGTTCGTTTCAAAGCAAGACTCTGCGCTAAGGGATACTCGCAAAAACATGGAATTGACTATGAAGAAACATTCTCTCCGACTATTCGTTTTGATACGGTTCGACTCATGCTCTCTCATGCGGCAAAAGAACAGATGCACTTAATGCAGTTTGATATAAAAACAGCATTTTTATATGGTACTTTAGATGAAGAAATGTACATGGAATCTCCTCCTGGATTAGAAACACATGGACAAGTATGTAAACTTTTAAAATCATTGTATGGCCTTAAGCAATCTCCCAGATGTTGGAATAATAAGTTTGATCAGTTTCTTAAAAGTTTAAGCTTCATCAACTCTAAGGCAGACAAGTGTTTGTATATATCTAATGGCAATAATGAACCTATGTATTTGTTGTTGTATGTAGATGACGGTTTAATATTAAGTAAAAATAAAAGCTTAATTGATAGATTTATTTGTGAGTTAAAACAAAGTTTCGAAGTAACTGTAATGAATCCTAAGAACTTTGTCGGTTTAGAATTACATATAAAAAAGGACGGAATTTTTATTAACCAGCAAAAATATGTTGAAAAAATTGTTAAAAGATTCAATATGGATAGTTCTAAAAATGTAGCGTTCCGTTTGATCCTAACGTGAAGTTATGCGAAACAAAAAACGACGATTGCCGTGTGCCATATAGAGAGGCTGTAGGTTCATTGATGTTTGCAGCTACAGGCACTAGGCCTGATATCTATTTTGCTGTGTGTACTGTCAGTAGATATTTGAACAAACATGATAACACACATTGGGGTGCTGTCAAACTAATTATAAAATACTTGAATGCTACTGCTGATTACGGCATCTGGTATGGAAATTGTGAAATGAAAGTAACGGGTTATGCAGATGCTGATTTTGGAAATTGTGTTGATACAAGAAAGTCAGTGTCTGGCTACATTGTTATGATGAATGGTGGTGTGATTACGTGGAATTCACAAAAGCAAAAATGTATCGCACTATCGACTACCGAAGCAGAGTACATAGCGGCCTGCTCTGCCACTAAAGAGTTAATTTGGGTAATGCAAGTGTTAAAAGATATTGGTATTAATTTGTATAAAGTTCCCTTGTTGGTAGATAATCAGAGGGCTATCAAACTTATTCATAATCCTGAATTCCACAAACGCTCTAAACATATTGACATTCAGTACCATTATGTACGAGAAAAATATACTGAAGGCATTATTGATGTCAACTATGTTAGTACGGAGGAACAAATAGCTGACATAATGACAAAGCCTTTGTACAAAGGTCGTTTTGAATATATAAGAGATTGTCTTAGTGTTATAAAGAATTCATAAGTTAATTTTTACGTGGGAGTGTTGAAATAAAAGTATTTCGTTGTTTAAAAACTTAACTTATGTTACTTCCGGTTGTATTGCGCCATCTGGTGTGTAGAGTTTAGAAGAGCTGAGGTTCTGTCGGCGACAATTTTTTCGTTCGTTCTGTTGTACGCTTTACATTAAAAACATAATATGGTTGACTAACTCAAGTCTGTTTTATTCAAACAACATAACTCAACACGTATAACTAGAATGATAAAAAAGGTATGGACGCCGGACTGTCAAATGCTTGTATGAGAACTAGCGTCGCCGAGTTGCGAGGAGCGGAGTGTACTTACCGATGATATGATATTCCACTATTGTGCACACTAAATTTGGCTGTAGTGTTTTTACATGTAAACACAGAGCATGCGGGCATTTTAAACAGGCATTTTTGCGAACGCAGCCGATGACAGACTGACGGGCCAGAGCGCGACCGTCCAATGAAACAAGTATGCTTTTACTTATATCGTGTTACGCTGGCGAGGATAGGGTTCGGGGTCCACACCTTTTTTATCGTTCTAGACGTATAGATTGCTAAATAAACAGAAAATACTAATGTCACAGTTATATGTACCTTATGAGTGAACGGGAAGAATATGAGTATGAGTTTCTTGATGACGTATCTCGTGTCGACCGCGAAGTAGTACCGTAGCTTGGTGACCGGCACATACTTCTCCAGCTCCCTGTTGACAAGCTGGCGTCCCTGGCTCGCGAGCTGCTGTCCGTACTGGACGGCCATGTCCTGCACCACCGGAGCCTGCATCATGGAGCCCAGGTGCTGTGCGGACGGACCCAGCGGAGACATCGGCGCGAACTCACCCATGTAGCTGTTGAAATCTGTAACCAGTTATCTTTGTACAAAGGGCTTCGAAAGTTTGTGGCTTGGTCATCGGCCGCCATTTTGAAAAAAAATCAAAACAAAGGCCAGCGATGAAACCTGGATAAATCGATAGGGCGTACACAGACAAACATATAATGTTATATAACATTAGTTCCTAAAGTGTCACGTTACTGAGATAATTGGAGGTAAAGATCGCAATATGGCCAGTACATATTTTCTTTACCTCCAATCATCTCAGTAACGTGACACTTTAGGAACTAATGTTATATAACATTATATGTTTGTCTATGTACGCCCTATGGATTTATCCAGGTTTCATTGCTGGCCTTTGTTTTTATTTTTTTTCAAAATGGCCGCCGCCGCCCCAAGCCACCGTCCATAGTAAAATATTCTAACCCCCTTGAAAGTTATGGGGCGGGTTCCATTACGAGCTAGTAAAAAAAAACATGCTTTTAGAAAAGACTTAGCCTGCGGAAATGAAAACAAAATAGGTAGGTACCAGATAAAAAAGGGCAATTAATTCTTGTTATATATGGTAGAAAAACACTATAGCTGAAAATGGTTAAGCTGACGGCTCCCATCATCTGACCATACTCTTAGTTCTGCCGACTCCCAAAGCGGAGACTGCACATTATATGCTGTGAGAGTGCTATTTCAGTGAATTTTTGTTATTAGAACGGGAGAGAAAACAGGTCAGGCATATTCTTTTTTCCAGGAGTTAAAAAAATTTGTCAATGCTTCTAAATAATTGAATTCTCATTACATAATTTAGTTAGTTTTACATAGTTTTGTGAGTAATTTCATCGGCTATAAGCGAGAATAATGTATATAGATCATACTTCATTATTTTACTAAATATTGGAGTTTATGTGCCCGCGTGCATGTACTTTCACCGCAAAAGTGAAAGCGTCATTGGAGTCGGGGGTTGTAACTTGTAAACATTATCATAAACTAAAGGGGCGAACAGTTTAATGTGTTGTGCGTTGTAGATTATTAGATGGTATTGTCAACGATATAGAGAATGGTATGTGCGATCTTACTGTTATTGGGTATGTTGTTAGGCATGGGGGAGGAGAAGCCTTGCGCGCCGTCCAGCGGGATGCCCTCCTGGTACTGCGGCGGCGGCGGAGAGAATCCGGGCGGATTGAACGTCGGCGCCGGCGCGTAGGCGGGCGGCGGTGACGGCGCTCCCAGCGCGTTCACGTCACTCACACGCTTTGCCTTGCGTATCCCGCCTCCCGCGCCCACTACAATGCAAACGGGGTTCATTATTATCGAAAAATAGAAGCCAACACAAAAATAATAGTAGGCTGAGCATATTACCGTTCCGTGAAGCGTTGAAGTTCATTATGCTGCCTGATATTACCTGGAACACTACAATTTACTTCCTAATTAACTCGTTTTCATAATATTCAGCCGAAACTCTGCGCAAATTGCGATCTATTGCAAAAACTACACATCATCAGCAAGCTGCCATATGTCTTGCTTGAGTGTATCTATGAGTTCATCTGTCTGACGCATCTGTCAAACAAATAGGTCAAATCAATCAACACAACGTCTAGCAGTTGATATAGTAGTATCTCTTTCGCATGTACCTAAATAAAGCTATAAAAACTTTGTAAAAATAATGTTGGCGTCGAGAAACAAACAGTTCATAGACAACAAAGCTGTATGTAATCCGAATGAAACGTCAAGTCAAGTGCCAAATGGTTTGGTTTGTTACCTACGCTACACGCCTTCTTATGTCATTGTCATCGGAATTTTGGCATAGTTTTATCTCATGTAATTCTATCAAAGGATAGGTCAACATTTTAAAAGCACTACAACCGAATCCATACTTCATACCTGCGGTGAAATATTGATTGGGATTGAACAAACTAGTGTTTTCGCATCGCAAGTCGCAAGTGGTGGAAAGTTTGTGTTGGTTTCGGAATTATTCTGTGAATTGGATATTATTTGTATTGTGCGCGCGTGCCGGTCGTCGGTCGCGTCCGAGTGGAGTCAGCGATGGCGCTAAGTAACGTGCTGCTGTTGAGCCAGATCGCGGGCTATCTGATAGGGCTCATCCTGTCGCTGTGTATCGTGGTGCCGATGAGTCTTCATCAGGACGAGTTCAGGTGCGCAGTTACTCTCAATACAGTCTACCGCCACACCCTCCGAGAGAACGTACAGTACTGTAATTTGTAGAGACTGACTTTATTCCTCTAAACAGCTAATAAGAAAGAGGATTCATATGGAGGAGTATATGCTTCCATTGTAAAGTCTTTGTGCTCAGTTTTGAGGTCTATAGCAAATAGGTAGGTACAAGTAATCGACTTTTCTTACATCTACTATAAAATAAACCCTGACATCAAAAACACGCAATAATTTAACAGCTTTGCTGGCAGACTGGTACATTTTTTCGTGGAGAAGGTGTTTTATTGGTAGTGTTATCAATAGCAGCCGAGGTGGGGGGATCAATATGTATTGCTTTACCTATGATGCTGGCACCACACTTGGTTGTATGCAAATATTGGGCAACAATTTCCGTTTCGTCTCCCTTTATTGGCTTGTTTAGAGCGAGATAAAACTAAAATGTTTGCAAGAATCACGAATACCCTAAACCAAGTGAAGTGCCGGCAAAGGTACGTAACTGTCTAAGTACTATGCAAACGCCTGGTAACATAAACACAACAGGGGAAATCGAGTCGTGGGTAAACACCATCAACTCGTGTCTAACAAACAATAATTATCATGATTCCTGTCCACTCAGCGATCCCTCAAAGTACAAACAAAACGAAAACAGCTGGTGGTCCCCTAAACTCGAAAGTTTTCGAAAAAGGGTAAGGAAACTTTTTAACAGGGCAAAAAACACTCGAGTAGAGTGTGACTGGGACTCTTATAAAGAGACTCTAACCCAATATAAGCATAGCATTCGGGAGGAAAAAAGAAAATCATGGAGGAACTTCTGCAGTGGCATTGAATCCACAACAGAAGCAGCCAGGCTCAAGAAGGTCCTATCCAGGGAACCGGACAGGGACTTGGGACACCTAAAGAAACCTGACAACACCTTCACCCAGAATGACACAGAGACTAGTGAACTTTTGCTTAATACTCACTTTCCAGGTTCACAAATTATGAACCACGTCAACTGGGATACACAACAACACACTGATCCTACAGACTCGAACTGGACTACAGCTGACAAAGTAGTGGCAAAAAAACAAACTAACATGGGCCATAAACAGCTTCTCCGCATTCAAATCCGCAGGAATAGACAACATCTTCCCGGGACTCCTGCAATGGTCGGATGAAACCCTAACACCCTTCCTCATAGACATATTCAGAGCCAGTCTCGCTCACAAATATGTCCCAATGATTTGGAGGGAGGTTAAAGTAGTCTTCATTCCGAATCCGGGAAGAGAGGACTACACTAGCGCAAAATCATTCAGACCAATTTAGTCTGACATCCTTTTGTTTTAAAAACCCTGGAGACTGCCTAGATAGGGAGATTAGGGGTACAACCATAGTCGAACACCCAATTCACCCACACCAACATGCATACACAACAGGTAAATCCACACACAGACTACACAGTGTAGTCTCCAAGATTGAGTACGCCATGAACTCAAAGGCATCAACCCTAGGTGCCTTCATAGACATAGAAGGGGCCTTTGACAAGACCACCTTTGAGAGCATTAATAGAGCATTGACCAGGCAGGGAGTAGACTCCACCCTATGCAACTGGATAGGCAACATGCTAGAATATAGAGCCATCCAGTTCACTATTAACAGCACAACTAGAGGCATCGTAGCCAAATGATGCCCTCAAGGAGGGGTCCTGTCACCACTCCTGTGGAATCTTGTGGTGGATGACCTCATCAGACGTCTAAACACAGCAGGGCACTACACGGTAGGATATGCAGACAACCTGACTGTGCTGATTGACGGCAAATTCGAAACATCCAATGCAGTCTGATGCAAGATGCCTTCAAAATCATAGAACGATGGTGCAAAGAATTCTCGCTTAACGTCAATCCCAATAAGACTGAGCTAGTTCTCTTTACACACAAACGGAAGCTAGGCGACTTAACACTTCCAGAACTCTTCAGCACCCCAATACCCCTGGCAACAGAAGTCTGGCATCACACTTGACAGTAAGCTAAACTGGGCCAAACATCTTAATCTCAAAATAAATAAAGCTTGTATAGCCTTTTGGCAATGTCGCAGACTCATAGTAAGACATGGGGACTCAACCCTAATATTACACTGTGGCTATACTCAGCTATACTTAGACCTTAGAACGATAAAAAAGGTATGGACGCCGGACTGTCAAATGCTTGTAGAGAGAACTAGCGTCGCCGAGTTGCGGGGAGCGGAGTGTACTTACCGATGATAAGATATTCCACTATTGTGCGCACTAAACTTGGCTATAGTGTTTTTACACGTAAACACATAGTATGCGGGCACTTTAAACAGGTTTTTGCGAACGCGGCCGATGATAGACTGACGGGCCAGCGCGCGACCGTCCATACGAAACAAGCATGCTTTTGCTTATATCGTGTTACGCTGGCGAGGATAGGGTGCGGAGTCCATACCTTTTTTATCGTTCTAGCTTAGATCTATGGTAACCTATGGTAATTGATTTTAACATTATTCAAACATTAGATCTTTTTAACACTTGACACTTATATTTTATTATATTGTATTTTATTACTTGCCTGCACTTTGCTGCCCTTGCATCTATTCTTCTTCACTTAGCTCATCAAGTCATCACCCATAGGTACTATTAGTAGTTCTAGTCGAAACTATCCAATAGAAGAGCTCTCTTCAAACAAGTCACTATGGCACTATGCTTTTTAGGGTTCCGTATCCGGTACGGGACCCTATTACTACGCCGTCTGTCTGCCCGTCGGTCCGCCCATCTGTCCGAGGGCTGTATCTCTTGAACCGTAATAGGTAGCCCGGAAATCTTCACAGAATATGTGTTATTATGGCCGATATAACAACAAATAATAAAAATAAGAAAAAGTAAAAAATTCACGGGGGTTCCCAGAAGAAACCAAAAAGTGTATTGCGCGCCTACCGAATAGAGTGTGAAGCATTTTAACTAATCGTGACATTTAACTAATATCAAGCATTTCATAACACGCCATAGATAGTGGCGCTAACCATGACATGGCGATACGGAACCCTTGGTGCGCGAGTTCGACTCGCACTTGGCCGTTTTTTTTATATTAGATCATAGAGTGGGCATTGGGAACATTTTCATACAAAAACTTTGATCTCGTTTATTGTTTATTTATTGTTTATTGTATAATTTCATCCATAGGTAGGTAACCTACGCTTGGATATGTCGAAAATTCCGCCAGTTCTAAATTCAATGCGAAGAAGAACTGACAAACAAACTTCGCAAGTCACAATGTTTTGTTAGTACCTTATAATATAAGTATTATAATTCAAGTAATTTACAATAATTAACGCATACTACCGCTCACAACTCGAACGTCAGTGCGTCGTGCATCAAACGTCTGGCGGGCGTAACACATAAGCAAATGATTACCTACCTTACGATTTTGTTCTTGTTGTCCGGTCTAGTAGGTAGCTTGAATATCTTTGCATACGGCCAACATGTAGAGTTCATTAAAACTGAATTTAACTCATAATAATATACATAATTATTTAATAATTTATTTATTGAATTGTTTGTATGTTAGTGCTAAGCATGTTTTCGCTTTATATATTTTCTTCATTGTTAGAAAGATGCAGACGAAAATAAAGTATCTTCTAATAAGTAAAAATATCTTCGCCCAATATTCAAACATTACTCATATCACATTACATATATCTTACATTACTTATATCATATTACATTACCTCTGACACTAGCAAATAAAGAATATATGTATACAATTTATTTTTATAGTTAATTTAGTTATTTTTAGGTCTAGATTTAATTATCTTCAAATCATACATAAAGAAAGCTGCGTTGCTTGTTCAAAAGAACCCATCACATTTTTGGGGACAAAAAATCATAAATGTGAAACCATATTTAGATACAAAATTGAACAAATTACACATATATCTATGTATATGTATAGATACATACAATTATTTTTTAATAATCTAATCAAAACTGAAGTTATTGATGACATCAAAATATAATCGCACAAACACTTAATTTGAAATAAATGAAAGAGGGAACCACCCACTTGTGTTGCTTTCCTCATAGCAATATGCCACACTGTTATCTGTACACAATGTTAATGTAAATAATTGACAATGAGTCATTCCTTCGTGTTGTCTGCAAGCAAACCACTCAGTCACTGACACCCGGCCCGGCCGACCGCCACACAATGTCTGTGCTGCATTGTTATATGTTGTACATTTGTATATTTTTTTTGGACATATTTTTGTCTGATTTTATTTTGAAAAAAAATTAAGTGTTTTTTTTTTGTACTGAAATAACTTTTCGACGATAAACTGAAAGTGACCAAGTATTTCTAAATCAATTTTGTAAAACAAGCATGGCATTCAATTTTATTCTTGTGAGTCAGTTAGCGGGTTCTTTCATAAGTTTGATATTGGCTCTGTGTCTAATTGTGCCTATGGCTGTTAACTTACACGAGTTTAGGTAAGTTTTGCACGGTATGGTTTATATTATGGGAGTTCTAACTTCGAATTTCCCCATATCAATAGTGGTAATAAGGAAAGTCGTTTATCATAAACCGGCAATGGGCAGCAGACATATAGGTACGCTCACTTATCTATATTTTATATTATTTTCCTGTCAATTTGTGACTCTGCAGTGGAGCTTTACATTTTGAAATCATACTTGAATATCTATTCTTAGTTTTTTAAAGATTAAAACAGTAAATAAAGAAAAGAACTACAGAGTAATATCAAACAACATAACAAGCAGCGGGAGGCCGAGTGGTCTGGGCGTCTGCTTTTCTTGCGAGAGGTCCGAGGTTCGAATCCGACGCCGACGTGTACCAATGAGTTTTTTCTGATGGAAAAATTTACGTGCATACCTACACCTGCTGCTTCACTGTTCGGAACTGGTGTAAAACTGTAGGTCCCTTCCCTTGCCCCTTACTAGGTGGTAGGCTCAATTGTAGCCGACTGGGTTGTACCACCGTACTGGATGTAACAGTGCCGCATAGCAGCCTCGGTTGTGTTCTCCTCTAGTCTAGTATAGCCAGCAATCCAAAGGGAAGTCTCTGGTATGGCACCTACCTTCTTAGAGGTGATACACCATACCAGATTACATAAAAAAAAACTAAATTTAAATAAATATCTCCTCCATTGCGGCGGTTATCGCTGTCCCAAGGGCCGAAGCCGTGTTACCCCGTTAAATGGCCAAGCTTTTTTTTTTTATGGAAACTGACACGGTTGGCTACGTCACCTACAACATCCGTGATGTTAGCCCATAACACTGGATGAACTTGGTGCCACGTCAGTGTTTCCCTTCGGTCGTGCCGGCTACACTGAACTGGACGGAAAACACAAACAATTTACATAGCCGTTTCGACCGACCTTTCATTCAGTGCGGTGGTACCAACCCGGGCGGGTTAAACCCTACCACCTAATAATATAAGAAGGGAGTCATAACCCTTAGTCGCCTTTTACGACATACACGGGGAGAGATGCAGTGGGGCTATTCTGCAGCTCTAAGTAACAAACTGATAGAAAGAAGATAAATTTGAATTTTGCAGTAATAGAGAAGGGAAGATTGTAAGAATGATGTGAATCTGAAGCTCAAAAAACAACTGTGTTCTTTGTACTTTTTTTTAAATAAAAAAATTCATAATCTTCATACAGTTTTGTGGCGATAAATTCGAAAAATTTATTGGGCAGATATATGATGAGATTTTGAAATAAATTGCAATGGTCAAAGTTGTTAGTTTGAGCTCCATAATCACCCTTAAACTTTCGTTATTCTTTGCTGAATCAACCTGTTTAATAACCTATCGCGCGCCGGAGGGCCTACATTGACCCAAAATGGCGCTTAAGCAATATACACTTTATTGCACACCATTAAAAAGATGTAAAACAATAGGTGAGTTGATGTGATGTGTTTGTTCTGGGTGGATGTGCAGAGGCCACTGCCTGCTGTTCTCGACGGGCTCCTGGCAGGAGTCGGACGGGCAGCTGGTGGTGGAGTGGGCGTCGCAGGCCTACTGCAACTATGTCATCTTCGTCGGCGTCGTCCTGTTCCTCGTCTCCGTCGTTCAGATCTACAGGTCACTACTATCAATATCTTTGTTTGGTTAAGTCGATGCATTGCCATGGAAACAAAGAGTCCATTGAATTTGAGCCTGAACCCATAGTGTTAGTTGTCATTGCAATTCGCATTTCTCCATCAACTAACGATTTATAGCCAGCAATCTAAAGGAAAGTCTCCGATATGACACCTATATGTAGGTGATAATGGCTGGTCGGAGCATGCGCTTTGTTTGGCCCCTCTGACTCAGCGACCCATACCGGATCGGATTACATAAAAAGCCAAGTGCGAGTCGGACTCGCTAAATTTTTTATCATTCACTAATAATTGAAATGAAATCTGACACGGTTGGCTACATCACCTACAACATCCGTGATGTCAGCCCATAACACCGGGTGAACTAGGTGCCATGTCAGTGCTTGCCTTCAATGTTCTTTCGATGTATTTTTCTATTGAAATAAAAGCACACTATACACTACAGTCACTAAAGTATATTATTGTAGATACTATTGGTATATTGTGGTCTCTCCTCACGTTGCAGACTGTCGGTGTTCATGTACAAGGGAACGGACAGCTCGTTCCTGTCGGCGTTCATCGACGTGCTGAGCTCGGTGATCCTGAGCGGACTGATCGTGCTGGCGGCCATCATGGTCACGCTCGGCTTCATGACCTGGTGCCGGGACGTCATGCAGCGCTTCCCCTCGTTAGTACTCCCATTATTACAATCTCTGGATGAAAGATTCCTTTTTGTTATGTAAACCAGCATGGGTGGCTGTGCCGGGAGACCAATGGTGCAGTCGACACAGCCAAAATAACCTGTCCTCGCGAAACCACGCTCAGTTAGGTGCCATGCCAGCAGATTTGCGGACTGTTGCTAGGCTGTCTAGCCCGTTAATACGACGCTTGAAGACACCCAGGTCAAAGTATTCAGGAAATACACTCGCCGGAAGACATTTCCACACCCTAGCGGTGCAACGATTTAGAGAACCGATGGGTTCTCAAAAGCCCAATGTCAACAACAAAAGGGTGCCGAGTCTCTCTGCGATGAGTCATGCGGAGATAGGACGGGTGGCAGGGAATAAGGGATGCTAGTTCCGCAGAGCAGCGTCCGTGATAGTATCTGTAAAAAAGACTAAGCGAAAGATGGCCGCTTAACAGCCTTGGTTGTGTTCTCCTCAGCAATCCAAAGCTAAGTCTCCCCCGTACGTAATGGCAGCGTCTCGGTGGTAATATTGGCTGATTTTGATTTAGATTTTTGACAATAATACTAGATTTTTTTTTTTTTTTTTTATGGAAACTTGACACGGTTGGCTACATCACCTACAACATCCGTGATGTCAGCCCATAACACCGGGTGAACTAGGTGCCATGTCAGTGGTTCCCTTCATTTCGAGCCGGCTACACTGAACTGGACGGAAAACACGAACTATTTACATAGCCGTTTCGACCGACGTTTAGCTCAGTGCGGTGGTACCAACCCGGCCGGGATAAACCCTACCACCTAGTAAGGTAAGAAGGGAAGGGACCTACAGTTTAACGTGGTTGTTGTAGTATGTTTAATATACTAACATAAATTAATACATACATATCACACACGCTGAATCCCGACAATCGGGGTAAGCAGAGTAATCGGTGTTGTGCTGCTGCAAGAACTTTGGCAAATTACAGCCGACCACCACGTTTCGCAAAGTATTTGAACAAGATTCAATCGATCAAGCAGCAAGTAAGGCACGAAGACCCACCTGCTGTATGACTCGGTGGAAGTACCGTGCCAAGGTGACAGGTGGCGAGCCTGTCGCCCTTTAGCACGGCATCTTGTCCTTATCCCTTAGTCACCTTTTACGACATGCATGGGAAGAGAATGTTGATATAAATTACGTATCAAAGTTTGACAGAGGCTCTTTACACCTGATGCACTTAATTAATAAGTCTTTGTAGTTAGAACTGTCAGCAAAATTGTTAATCTTGCTCTCAAGCTGTGTTTTCGATAGACAATGTTATTATGTGGCTAGTCACTAAAGTAATTGTAATAATATGCATAAAAAATACCCTGCGAAGTTTCTTGCCGGTTCTTCTTCGTGGGTGTAATCGAACCGGATAGAACAAATTGTGACAAGTTCGAGCGCAGTCTTACTGCCATATGAATTATCAATAAACAATACAATATGCTCTGGCCCCTCTGACTCAGCCACTAATACGGGATTATGTAAAAAAATCACACCAGAAAGAGAGCAAAATGGAACCACAGCGATTATTAACACTCTCTAATTTTGCTTTTTATTATGTAAAATCTTTTTATTATATTAATCTTGCTATGTGCTTGATGATGAAAATAAAAAAATAATAACTTAAGATGGCAGCGACTATAGTGATAAATGTGGATGTTCAGATGTGAAGCGGCCGCGGGACAGGACATAGACAAGAAGGACAAAATCTCCACCTCTGGCTTCTACATCGAGATGGGGACCGTGCAGGTAATTAAAGATGGCTGTGTTCTTTCGTAGTTATCTGTGTTTAAAACTTTCCAAGAAAATACGCAGTTGTCTCAGTAGGTAACAGGACTGCAAAATTAACATAGAATATGTGGAGCGGAGACGCTCATGTCAGCTGTCAAACCAAAAAAATTTCATCCCGCCTCCACAGCCGCCGGCGTCATGTGTTATGCCGTACTTTCAGTTTTTTTAGTTTTTTCATGCAAGATTTCCGTTTCGCGAATTCTCTAGTATGTCACCCTATAGCCACTTCATACAACCAGAAATACAGGACGAGAGAGGCCAATATTCCTACCGCCATGATAAAGTCCTCCAAATCCATGCCATGTGGCTATCACCTCTCCATCGCACGGACCAAGAAGGAGCAAACCAGCAGTGGCTTCCAGGTCAACTTTGTGAAAGCTGGAGCCAATAAGCTGCCCAAAGATATGACTAACCCTTCCTCGATTTTGAGAACAGCAAAGGACTGGCAAATGTTGATGGACACACATAAGAAGCATTATCAAATGTCTTCAGAAATCTGTACCACAGCATACAGACCAGACATACACATATTCTCAAAAGCGACAAAGCATGTAGTACTTACTTGTTGAACTTACAGTTCCATGGGAAAGTAACATACTGAAGGTGCACAACTTCAAACAAGTACTACAGCTTAGTAGACCGGATAGTGAGAAACGGATTCAAGACTGATCTCTTCGCTGTGGAAGTTGGAGCAAGAGGACTACCAGTGAAGTCGCTCTACAGTTTCTTCAAGAACCTAGGCCAGCCAAGATCGACGCTAATCTCATATATGGAGAGAGCTTCGGAAATGTCACTGGAGCCATTATACAGAATACGGATAGGTAGAGAGAGCTCGAGAGAGGTCGAGAGCGGAGCTGGTGGTTCTTCGCGTCCTAATCATCTCAGACTAGCCGATGAGGGCTTAATGCGAATTACACAGGGTGACCACTCACTAGTCCCGACCTCTATTGACACCCTCCTCTACTGCCAATGGGCCCGGATATGCTCGGTGAAGTGAAGCCTTCGCAAGCTCAGTTCCTTCCTAGAGATGGCAGCCCTAGTTAATAATTATAACAAATTATGTACAAACAAGAGTGTACTGATGCAACAGATAGAGCATTTACTGTTAAACAACAAACAGATATCTATCACTAGAGTGCAGTGTGTATCCACACATCAAATTATCAGAAAATTTAATGAATCATGTCCGCATAGTTCGGGTGGTCTGGTCTTTTTTAGATATGATAGCATTTCGCTCATTCATTATTATTACAGGCTTTTATTTAACTTCACTTGTTAGTATGGGTCAAATCTTGCAACTGAATTTTAAATCAGTTCCACTCAATGGATTGAGCTGAAATTTTGCGGACTAGGCTCTGGCGACAATGCAATCTAGTATACTCAAAATTGCAAAAAAAAAAAAAAATATTACAAACTTTTATTTAAGTTTAACTTGTGAAATCTTGCAACTAAATTTTAAACCAGTTCCACCTAATGGATTGAGTTGAAATTTTTCATACCTCTTTGGTTCTGGTGATAATAGGATCTAGTATACTTTAAACAAAAACAAAAAAACGAAATAAACAACTTACCTGACTGCATAATTAGTTAACGCTTGACTAGGTACGATTTAGTACCTCAATTTTATCAACCCATTAATTGTGAATTATTGTGAATGTATTACTGTCAAATTTATATTAACTGAACATTAAATTATTAAAGCACTTGATACCTCGAGTATCTTAATATCTTTGTTTTTTAATATCTAATTATGGAACCATGAGGCTGGTTGCCTACATCACTCACTTCACCCTGGATGTCAGTACGACTCGTTTTCCTGTCCAGTTCAGTGTAGTCGGCATGACCAAAGGGCGTCGAAAGAGAAGGAAGCACTGACATGGCACCTAGTTCACCAAGGTGTGATGGACTGACATCACAGGTGTAAGTTCAAATTATGTGGAATAATAAATTGTTTTCAGTATGTATTCTTCACAAACATTCAAAACAAAATGTGAAATTAAACAATCATGTTGGTTGCATTGCAGCTGGGGGCGTGGGGTGCGTTCGCGACGTGGGTGGGCCTGTCGGTGTTCGCACTGCTGAAGCTGTGCCGCTACCACCAGCTGGAGAACATACGCGTGTCCATGTACCGCGAGCGGCAGCGTCTCATCAACGAGGGCGGCTCCCCCACCGGCTCCCTCACCCGCGAGGCGGACCCCACGCACGCCATGGAGGCCTGAGGCTGCCAGACTCGAGCCCGCCACTAGCCCGACGGGGAGGAGCTTCGTGGTCACCCTACTTGCCTGTAGGTTGTGTGCGCCCTTTGCACTTGATGCTATTGTCCTTGTTGGAGTCTCAGCCACCGAGGAGAGAGTAGACAGGAGATGTTCTAATCAAACTGGATATGCCGCCACCAACTGGGGGCACACATCATCGAAGTGAGCGCGGAGCGATTGCGATCAAGCACACGTGGAGTTAAATGATGCGTGTATGGTGGACTACGAAGTCGTGCTTCCCACACTGGCGACACATGTTTTACTAGAAATTAAGAGCTAACAACGACTCCTCTGTACTCGCACCTCCATGGACTACGTATGACTGTAGTGTATATGGAGCCAAAAAGCTTGACTACTTCTGTCAACTTGATCTTGATCTGTCAACTAAAAAAATACTCTGAGACGCTGTTGTGTTGTTGTCATTTTGTTGAATTGCTCGGCACTGAAAATGTTATTACAGTGAGTAAAGTCATTCGCTCAATTATGTTTGCGTTGTCGGCAGAAGCTGTGAGGTCAATGAGACGCAGTTTAGGCGTAGAATGAGAAATTATCATAATTTGTCACAAAGATGTCATTGATGCTATAAAATTTGCATAAATACTTGATATTTTTAGAACGAGCGTGGTAGTTAGTCAATGCAAACTAAGATCGAGTGAATGCTATCGGCAGTTTGAATAGAATGTACTCTATGGCTGACATTCATAGTCGTTCCAAAGTTCGAAGCTTAGAACTGTCTAAGCAAAGCACGAGTCCGATTAAACTTCACTAACATTTTGTACAGGACTCTCATAGTCGAGACTAACGCTTAGAACGAACTATGCTAAGCCAAGTAATAGTCCAAGTTAAACGTAATTTTTTTTTCTTTTTCTGGTGGGATTCGCACCATTGCTCATACTGAAATATAGGGTGTTTTTCGTAGAGATCCCCCATTTCATCAAAGTTGACTGTCACACTCACGCACACTGTCAGTCTTAGGAAACGAAACCGTTGTCACTGGAAACTGGCAGTAACAAACGAATTTCTTATTCGTTTGGTTGCCACCAGTTGCCACTATTTAAATAAAAAGAAATAACCTGTCGTGAGGTGAAAGACATCCAGTGTGTCAATGCTCTGTGTATTCTATTCTGCGCTACTCCCTCATTTGCACTAAAATGAAAGACAGAAAACTCGTAAGTTCGCTTTCGAGGCTAAAGTCGTAAGTAAGGCTAGACTTCCCACTGTGCGCTCAATGTGGGGAGGCAGAAACCAGTGCTCACTACGTCGGCCAGTGCACCATGTATGCAGGACCGCGATGGAAGACACTGGGGAAAGACCACTACAGTGAGGAAGAACTTCGAGGAATCGACTGGAAGAAATTATTGGAGTATATAGCGAAGACGGGCAGACTGGACCACCATGAGCAGGGAGTATACGACGGCAGCAGGTAATTCCCCCCAGCCCCTCCGGGATAGGCGATATAGTCCCAACCTAGCGGACCTGATCGCCGGACTGACTCCGCCAGTCCTCCCACCAAGTACTATATATATAAGGCTAGACTTGGACTCGGCTTAGTTTTCAAACTCAAAGGCGGATGCTAAGCGCCGCACGGCTTGTCTATGAGAGTGGTAAATGTCAAAGTTTGAACTCAGAGACGAACTAAGCAATGCGACTATGAATGTCACTCTTAGTGTCCGTCCATTTCTTTTGACACTAAGTTGGAGTTGAAATACCGAGGCTAAGAGATTGTTTGAGACAGAATTCTCATCATCAAATGTCATTTTATTTTAATCATACGATGTTTAGCACAGATGCTGTTGCACTCATTTCTTTCAATGTTAATTCAGGTAGTTAGTTGTTTGTGTACTCTCGAGTATTGGATATAATGTTGAATTGTTCATGTAGATATGTTATATGTTCGCATTTAAATATTAATTCTATATATAACTACTTGGTGAACTAATAGAGAAATGTTATATTTGCTTATAATATGTAGTATAGTATAGAGGTTAAGAGTGGGATCCTTGAAGTTGTAAACGTTCATTCTTTCCCATAGTGATGTGTTTCAATTATTATTATTATTGTTTAGATACACTAGCTTTTGTTTTATTTTACTATTTATTGTTGAATAAATACATTTAATTTGATTGGTCAACAAAGTAAGACCTGTGCTTCGGTTGTGTTGTTGAAAGAAAGGTAAATTTGACAATGAAGGTAGCACAGTTTCAAATAGAAAATTAATCAAATCATTTTAATGAATTTATAGTGTGACTGGTTTTAGTATTTAGTCAGATTGTGCAAAGAAAATTTAGTTAATTAGAATGTCCAGTTGCTGATTCGATGTGATAACGTAATCAATCTAAGTAAGACAAATAACATGTAAGTCTATCTATACAATAAGATATTTGAATTAGTTTGAAAATGTTTATTTACAGTTTTATTTTAATTTTATAAATTGATTCAACTGCTTTCAGCAAAATATTTCTGATTGGGTCATTGACGACATAAGAAGAACTTGTATGTAGGGGGGTTTTTTTTTTACCAAATCATGTAGTAATAAACTTCTTTTAAAATCTGATTTTTTTTTTCATTTATTTGTTCTAGAATTCAGACTTTTTACCACTTCTATAGGAATCCTGAAAGCCCCCTTAATAGTTTACCACTGGACACGGCCTACGGAGGATTCACGGTTCGTTGTTGCGCTGCTGGGGCAGGCAGTGGTGCGTGCGCTTGCAGTGGTTGCGCATGGTGCGTCGCTGGCGGAACGCGAGGCCGCACACGGGGCACGCGTGCGGCCGCTGCTCCGTGTGCGCGAGCAGGTGCACGTTGAGCTGGTGCTTGACGCGGTACGCCTTGCCGCAGTAGCCGCACACGTTGGGCTTCTCGCCCGTGTGCTTGTACGTGTGGTGCGTGAGCGCCGACCGCTGCCGGAACCTCGCGCCGCACGTGGCGCACGCGTGCGGGAAGTGCTGCGTGTGCGTGCGCGCGTGTATGTGCAGTGAGCCGCTCTGCGTGAACCGCTTGCCGCACTCTGTGCACACGTACGGCTTCTCCCCCGTGTGGATGCGCGCGTGCTGCGCCAAGTTCTGCCGGTTGCCGAAACTCTTGCGGCAGACGTCGCACGCATGCAGCTTGAGCTTCTGGTGCGTCTCGCGCAGGTGGCGGTGCAGGCCGGCGCTCACGCGAAACTGCTTGCCGCACAGGTGGCACACGCACGGCTTCTCGCCCGTGTGGATGCGCAGGTGGTGCACGTACGTGTGCGTCGTGCGCAGGTTCTTGCCGCACCGCTCGCACCGGTAGTACACCGCTCCGTCCTGCACGGTGCGCGCTCGGCTCAGCTCCTCGCGCGTCTCCGCGTCGAAGCTGTCCTTCCTCCTGTTGCTCAGCGTGAGGTCGTCTAAATCCTGCGGGTTCCCGGCAGCTTCGTCGGATGCGCCCTCTTCTACGTCAGATTCAGACTCGGCGCTCTCTGATCCACCGTGGTGCGATTCAAAATGTCTCTTGAAATTTACTAGGGCCTTATAAAATGTATTGAACTGCTCCTGTTTTAGTTTATCAGATGCTAGCTCGAGGAGAGGCTTATCATCTTCATCCGACTCGGAGCTGTCTTTGAACTCTATGGGAATGTCGTAATCGTGCAAGGGACTCGAATTTGGCTCATTTTTGAGGTGTTGACTGTCGAGACGACTTTGGTCGAGCGTCAGGTGGTCTGCGGCCTCTAGGTAGCCGTCGGTGAGAGAGATGGGGTCTCTCGTCTCACTCTGTGTGAGGTGTGAGGCGTGAATTACACGGCTACTACACCTGCAACAAATGATCAGCCTCTGTAACATAATGCCCTTTTTGCACGAAGGACCCCGACCAAGAGGAACTAGTTTGTAGGCAAAGAGTTGCCCCTACAAACGACGACCCTCATCATATGCCCTGATAATGCCCTCATCTTTCATCTGTGATCTTCCTAAGAATGCTTCTCAATGCACCGCGGTTCGCCAAAAATATTGAAATACACAAATTATTTACACATGCCAACAATAAAGGAGAAATTATGCCAACCTAACACCAGTTACAGCAAGCGCTTATCACATCACCCTAATCGACACCTTCATTAAACACACCAATTAAGCCGCATATCGACTACACGCTCCAAAACCTCGAACATCAGCGCGCACGTCTGCCGCGCGAAACGGAATACCGTGTTGGCGCGAGCGCCAACTGGAACACTCGAACGTGGAGCGCAGCGTTCCAACGAGCTGTCGGTTTTTGCTGCGGAACAAAGGAAGTTCAGTATGCAGCGCGCGCACAATTGGGACGGACGTGTGTTCGTTGCGTTCTACCAGGATGGATAACGAAAAGTGCCGGGTGCTGATAAGATTGTATGGCTCAAAGAACGGCTGTGAAATAGTAAATGTCCACTGTATCATAATAAGGCACTCAGAGAAGATGCGTGGAGAGAAATTAGTTCCGAAATGCCAGAATTGAAAACAAATATGACTACGCTATTATCGTCATCCACCAAGGAACGCACTTTTCGTTTCTGTTTTTTCTTGTGTACAATACATTGAATAATTATGGAAAGCGGCAGCTGCTCGCAAACGACCAACGTCCATGTTGAATGGCGAAACACTGGAACAGCGCCAGCCGCGCTTATTCGATACTCTTCGCACTCTGGCGCACTCCAACATGGCGCGCGTGGCAGCCGCGCGAAGTCGATACGCGTCTTTCCGACTGATGGTAGATAAAATTGAAGAGTAAAAGAAAAAATTCTGTAATATTTACATGTGGTCGACAATATTGTCATTATTTCGGTATTGTCCGTCTGACTCATTTGTCTAGTAATTTGAAAAGGAGATAGAAAAACGCATGTTTGTAAAAAAGTAGCACTTTATTATCAATTCGGTGTTCCTAAACGGAAATTGAATAATTTGGACTAGATGACTAGTTGACATGACATTGTAAAAAATGACCTTGAGATGGCTTACAAAGCTGCGAGGAAGCTCGCTCCGATATTACCAATAAGAAAATAATTAATACAGTCTTTTGAGTGGATGTTGATTATTTAGGTTGTATATACAAATACTAAAAAAAATATTGTAATGTCTTCGAATGACCACATTCCACATTCACATTCATCATGACGATGACCCACAAAATTAGCAATAGCTCTTGAAGCTATAGTACAACATTATTATGTATAAAAAAAATGTATCTGAACTTTCCCCGCATTTTTTAAAAGTGACTTATAAATGTTTACTAAAAGCGCCGCTAGCTTCACTCTAGGCAGTTTAGCTATCATCTAGACACTATTTAAAATGAATTCGTAAAGTTTATTTATACAAGACAAAATTATTATTTACGAATGACAGTGTAGAATTTATCTATACAATAAAAAAAATTGCAATGGTGAATAAAACTTAAAACTAATGAAAATCCTTCAGTCTTATGCCCGAGACTTAGGGTGATCGCACACTAGGCCAAGACCACTCTAGACTCAACGATGAAACTGAATGTGTAGTCCAACTGTATGTGTAATTGTGTAGTCCAACTCCTCTTTTTGTTTGTATTGGACACCCGTTTGGACTACAAACACAAAATTTGAGACAAAGTGGTCGAGGACGGGTGCAGACTAACCGTCACACCATTTTGTACCAGAGCGTCCTATTTAATGCCGAAGTTGGCCGTGCTGCCGGGTCACACTGTGACTTTGCGCACTTTTTTTCGTCGGGCCACAGTGCGGCCCGCCGGCGCTTGAGTGGTTAATAATCAAGATAATAACTACAACACAGTTTGGATGTGCCCGGATCAAACGTGACTATTCCAAGATGTGAATTGCCTTCAGATAACATGAGCTGTTTTGCAGATTATCTTCTATACAGTAATACATTTCCAACAAGAACTTGGCATCATTCTTGAGCTTTAGTGAACATACAGTCACTGTCATTGTAATATTACATTGTAACATTGTCATTGTATAATTGGTACTATGTGAGCATTTATTCAGTCATTTGCAGATTGCAATCGATTTCTAATTAAGATTGTATTTTTAAATGTGACTAAATCAAATTACAGTAAGCAGGATATGCTTTTACTTAACATACTCATGTATCTTATTCTTATATCTTATCATGTTTAGGAAATTTCCCCTCTGGCATAGTTCGGTCGAAGGTTAATCCTTCCCATGGCTCAAGCCTTCACGTCCGGGGTGTGCTTCTTGGACATGTGGTTCTGTAGGTAGCGGCGCTGGGCGAACTGCGCGCCGCACTTGTCGCAGGAGTAGGGCTTGCCGTGCGCGTGCGTCTTGGCGTGCCGCGTGAGGTCGCAGCGCGCGCTGAACCCGCGCCCGCACTCCGCGCACACGTGGCTCCGCTCGTTGCGGTGCCGCCGGTAGTGCAGAATCAGCTTCTGCTTCCAGCGGAACGACTTGTTGCACTGCGAGCACACAAACTGCTTGTCCTGCGCGGCCGAGTGGATGTCCTTCACGTGTATGTAGAGGCCGGCCTTGCTGCGGAACGGCTTGGAGCAGTGCGGGCAGCGGTGGTTGCGGTCGCCCGTGTGCACGGTGACGTGTTCCGCGAGCGACGCGCGCGAGGCGAACTTGCGCCCGCACGTCTCGCACCCGTGCTCCCGGTTGTCCCCGTGCACGTACTTCACATGGTAGAAGTAGCTCGACGACACCGTGAACTCTTTCGCGCATATACGACACACTCTCTTTCGATTTTTCTTTGCTGTTTTTGCACCTGGTTTTTTAGCCTTGCGGTCCCTAGCCTCCTCGGGCCCCTCCTTGGTGTCTTCGATGGCTTCGAACACCGAGTCGGGAAGTTGGCCGAAACCGTCGCTCGAATCAGAATCTGAAAAGGCAAATCGACTGTCGAACTTCATGTCCGGTGCGGCGTCGGCTCTCGTAGTATCGACCTTTTTAACGGTGGGACTATCGCTCGATGTCTTCATATCGCTGAGGGGTTTGACGTTGCTCAATTTGGCGAGATCTTTCGCCGCACTACCTGCCCTGATTTTTGTGTCGCATTCCTTCAGCGTGCCGATGTCGCCCAACTTGCCGATACCGCTGAGGTTCACTCCCGGTGCACTGATGTTTTTCAGAGTGTTAATATCGTTCACTGTGACTCTAGCACTTTTGATACTCTGAGACTTGTTGGCTTCGGTGGGCGCAGAATTGGCTCTGGTTCCAACGGCCGCTCTCCTGGTAGTGGTCTTTTGCGTTTTCTTGCCCGTCCCCGTTGAGTCTGTTATGGTGTCCTTCGCCGACTTGTGGACGCGTGCGGCGTGCTGCGCTGCGTGCTCAGACATGTGCGGGATGAGGTTGTCTCTGTCCTCGTACTGACCGCACTCGTCGCAGTGGAACAGGCGGTCGATGTGTACGGAGGCGAGGTGGTCGCGGTACAGGTGCAGCAGGCTGAACTTGGCGCGGCAGTACGTGCACCTGTGCCCGGTGTGCGTGTCGGCGTAAACGTCCCGAGCTGCGGCGGTCGGTATGTCCGCGAGCGGCGTCACGGGGACCGCAGACCTGCAATGAAGCAGCGGCGTCATGTTCTGCCTCCTATCATCTCTACAACTACAGTTTAACGGTCCGTCGGTACACATGATTTTGACATTTTCTTAATTACAATCTGTTATTATTTTTTTATATTTGTGGAGCGCTCCAGTAAAAAATTAGCATGTTTCAGGACTACGGGGACTAGCACTTGTGCTTCTTCTTCATGTGGTGCTTGAGGTATCTCTCCTGGCGGAACGGCTTGGCGCAGGTGTGGCACTGGAAGGTGGGGTGGGCAGGCTGGTGCGTGCGTGCGTGTAGGGAGAGCTGACTCTTGAGTCGGAAATTGCGTCCGCACGCGCACTCGTATGCTCTCTCCCCAGAGTGTACTGTCACGTGCGCGTTTAGCTCGTGCCTGCGTTTGAAAGCTTTGTCGCAGTAAAGGCACGTAAATTCTAATGCATTTTCATGTATTTTCTTGTGTATTCTCAGCGCTGATTTCGACTTGGATGTTTTCCCGCAAGTATCGCAGACGAATGCGCGCTCGTTCGTGTGTCTTCTCGAGTGGTCTTCCAGGTGGCTCTTTCTGGAGAAGCTGACGTTGCAAGTGATGCAAGTGAAGGGTTTGATGCGCGCGTGGACGGTGCGGGTGTGGCGAGACAGATTGCCGGCATCGCTGAAACCGAGGCCGCACGTGTGGCAATGGTAGCGCCGGTCGCCGCTGTGTACGCGCATGTGTCGTTTGAACGTGGATAGTGCCATCTTTTTTCCGCACACCGAGCATGCAAACATTTTCTTGCCACTCGCTTCGAAGACTGTATCTGGGACAGATAAGTTAGTTTCCAGTGGTTCGACAAACACTTTGCTTTCGGGCTTTACAGGCGGTGCACCGCTGGAGTCAAACTCCTCCTTGAGAAATATCTCGGGCTGGAATAAGTCCTGGCTCTTATCGTCGATGGCCACTTCGGACTTAACCTCCGGCCTTCTGTAAAATACATTGGATTTGCTTAGGATGCATCGGAGGAAATAATAGGTCAATAAAACGTTTTTAATTGTTTTATGGCGAAATAAATATGTGAATGTGAATCTAAGGTGGACTGAAAGTATGTAATTGCTTTTATACCTTTCCACCTCTTGTGTTTTTTTATCTTGCCGCAATGTGTCCTGGTAGATACGCAATAATGTATAAATGGGTGATTCTACGTTAAGACTTCCTAGCGACGGCCACAACAAAAAACCCAACATTTTTCGAAAAATTTACACCAGGAACATAATATTTATTTAAAATACAGCGTCTACTTCTATGGCGGTTAATTTCATCATTTCAATTTGCTTAGTTTGACTACAATCACAAATTAACCTCGAAAAATATCTCTCCCCTGGTCCTGTCCCTCAACAGTATTTTCAGTAAATCAGTGACTTTTAAGTACTTATCAAATGATAAAATAGGTTAATATTATTAATTTTATAAACTAGAATAACTGATTAATGTTGTATATTAGTAAAACTACAAAATCATTTCCTTTTTCACTAAAAAAATCAAGACTAAACTTGTCCCCTGCATTTTCTGTCTCCTCCCCTGACATTTTTAATACCTTCAACATTGGGTAAAATAATTTCGTAGTTGCGAACCCAAAGCTGTCAACACTCAGTGTTTCACGTGAAGTTCGCAGCAAACATCACGAAAGCCATCCGCACGTTTTCATTGGCGGCCATTCTGGCCACGCCTGTCGTGTTATGAGGATGTGAACAGTGAACACGGTCTCTCCACTGGAGAGCATTAAATTGTAATTATTTATGTAAATAGATGATTTTATACGTTAATTAACTGTAATGTATGCACAGATTATCATGTTTGTTTGTGATTTCTTAGTGATAAATACTTTAAAGGTAATTTTCGTTTTATCGCAAAAATTTCTCTCCCCTGCCATATTTCCCCTGCCTCGAAAGACGCCAGGGTAGAAACAAAGCGTCCAGGGGAGATATTATATATGTGAGCTCAGTAATATGTAGTAGGAATCAACATGTACTAGAACCGTTATGAGACAGTGTATTCATTTTTAAACTTCTGTGTTAGTTATTATTGTTATTATATTCGCCTTTGGTAGGCAGGCAAAGGTCACGGACCATACAGTCTGTTTCTGGCTGTAGATACGAGGGTAGATCCACAAGTTCGTGGCCTAACATAGAAAGAGCCATGACATGTTTTTAAATCTACCCTCATTTTTTAGTACAATTCTTCAGTATTAAATGTGCGAAGTTTGGTTCCGATACTGCAAGCAATATTTTTTTCGTGATTATTTGTTTAACGCTATCTGACAAGATTTTCAATAATGGAGAAAATTGAACACCGAGCAGTGATGAAGTACCTCCATAGAATAGGCATGTCACCAAAAGATATCCATCAAGATATGGTGAACACATTGGGGGAGTCTGCTCCATCGTATTCCAGTGTCAAAAAGTGGGTAGCTGAGTTTAAGCGGGGTCGGGAGAGCATTCAAGATGACCCTAGGAGCGGAAGGCCTTCGACGTCTACCACGAAGGAAAGCATTAATAAAATATGTGATCTGATACGGAGTGACCGAAGATTGACCATAAATAAGATAGCTGAAATCACAGGGATTAGTTATGGACAGGTACAAAATATTATATCAGAAGAATTGGGGTTCCATAAGGTTTCTGCTCGTTGGGTCCCAAGATTGAACAGCTGAACAAAAACGAGTTCGCTTCACAATTTCCCGCGATTGTTTGAAACTTTTTGAGGCAGATCCCGAGGATTTTTTGTGCCGTTTTTTGGATGAAAGCTGGCTTCACCACCATACCCCTGAATCAAAACAACAATCGAAGCAGTGGAAAAGATCTGGCTCACCCACTACGAAGAAGGCTAAGGTCGTTTTGTCGACCAACAAAGTCATAGTTTTCCCGGATGCGACGGGGATTATTTTCGTGGATTATTTACCAAAAGGCCAAATTACAAATTCAAAATATTATTGCAACCTTTTGCGAAGACTTCGGGAAGAAATCAAAGAAAAAAGGCCGGGGTTGCTGCGGAAGAAATGTTGTTTCATCAAGATAACCCGGGCAGGGTTCACACTTCGGCTGAATCCATAATTGTGGCTATGAATTATTGCCCCACGCACCTTATTCGCCGGATTTAGCCCCTCGGATTACCAACTTTTTCCAAATTAAAAAAACACTAGGTGGCTCGGAAATTTATGTTTAAGGCAATATTCTGCCAATTGATTTTAAAAGCCCATAAGTTATGAAAATGTAATTGTGAATTTAATGTTGATTCCTATAAAATTTATCAGTGCTTCATTTACAAATCTACACATGAAGTCCCTCCCCTGTTCATATTGTACCCTACCCTGTCACCATGCCCCTCCCCAGTATAAAATATCTCCCCTGGTCTCTTCTAAAACGAGAAAAAATTTAAAAAATGACTGGCCATCTTACAGACATTCAAAAAGTAGCTGTTTAAATAAAAATATACTATTATAACTTAGAATTTAAAAAAAAATTGTCGTGCCGCCATCCCATACAACCAAGGAAGTCTTAACGTAGAATCACCCAAATACACAATTAATTAAAGGTGTCGGGGGTCGAGCAGAATTTTTTTTACTTAGCGGTCCTCCGACGCATTTAATTAAGCAGAAATTATTTTCTACTTTTTGAGGGTTTTTGATGTATCGGGGGTTTTTTTTATTTGTAATTTTACTTTTATTTCAACCTTTCTAAGAGATGTAATTTGAACTTGTAATAATTTTGTTAGGTTAGGTTAGGTAAGTAAGGTTGCAAGTACATAAATTTGTTTTGTAATCATTTATGTTTATTTACTTAAAGGCGATGAAGTGTAATACCTTTCCATTTTACATGAGATATCCCTTCACAAATTAGGAAAAGTGTCGAATGGCAGTTGATCTTCGAATCAGCTGACCTGATCTTCATCAAACATAGCGAAGAAGTAACACCCCTCCTATTGCGCCGGGCGTTAATTACCCATAAAACGATGTAAAAGAAGTGAGGAAGCACAGAAGTAAGAGATATGGTCTCAGCGGCGCAAGCAGGTCAATTATCGATAAATAAAGTATACATTCATTATGGTAATTATATTATCTTTGCTACACAGAACACTAAGGATTAGTCTTTAACTCAGTGACGTGTTTCTTCTTCAAATCTTTCCTCTCGTGACTCCTCAGATGATAGTTCAAGTGCGTGTTCTTCTGGAACCGCTTAGGGCAGCGAGTGCAGGGGTAGTTCCTTATGCCGAGGTGGGACTTCACGTGCGCCACGAGGGAGTTCTTGGAGCGGAAGGATTTTCCACAGCTCTCACACTGGAACGGGGTCTCGCCCGAGTGAATCCTGCGGTGAACGTCGCGGTACATCTTGCTGGGAAATGCCTCGCCGCACTCCGGGCATATGTAGCGCAGGATGCCCAGGTGCACCGTCTCCTTGTGCCACTTGAGGGAGCCGCGGCTGCGGTACGCACGCCCGCACTCGCTGCACGCGAAGCTGTCCGCCTGCCGCGCGTGCTGCCGCATGTGCGCGTTGAGATTATACTTATTGGACACTATCCGCGCGCACACCGGACACTCCACCGGAATGTACTTGGGATTAGTTCGAGAAACTCTGGGGTCGGTAGACGGCGGAGGTTTGACGGGCTGCGAGGAAGGGGCCGCGTGGAAGGTGCGTACGTGGTGATGGAGATCGGGGGTGGTGCTGCAGACGAAGCCGCAGGAGCGGCACACCTGCTGTGTGCCTTCGATCTCGACGGTGACGTGCGCGCGCTGCAGATGCTCGACGAGGCCGCGCGCGTCTGCGCACACAACTGCGCAGCACCGACACTCGAACCCGCCCTCCACGTTCACCTCCGGGTGGATACTGAGGTGCACTACGAGCCGCTTCGGTGCTGAGAATATTTTCTGACAGAACGGGCAGCAGAGTTTGTCGAGGCTGTCGTCGGTGGCGTCGGCGCGCCGGCGCGCGCGCACCGGCGCCACCTCCACGTCCGCTTTCATCTCGGTCGCGACGATGACGTTTTTGTCGTCGGGACTCTCATCCAAGGTCTCGACGAGGATGAGATTTTCCGTGACAAAGTGTGCGACGCCGGCCTCGTCCGGTATCTCGTGGACGTGTATCTGCTCTAGGTGCTCAGCGAGCGCCTCCACCGTGTGGAAGGGGGAGTACTTCTCGCACTTCTGACACGCGTATATGATGTTGGCTGCGGCGTCGGGTCGCCTCGCATTCTGGCTCGTCACGTCTATGTAGTTTAGCAATATACCCTCGAGGTACCTTCGAAAGTCTATTTCCTTCCCTTCGGACCTGCAACCGCAAATTCCTAATTCACTTGCTGAATAGCGGCTGTTAGTACAGGTGCTCACTCTTGGCTCTTGACACGGACTAGCAGACGTTTGTTGCAGTGTGCAATCAAATGGAGTAGGCACTCGCAGGTGTTAAAATATTTGAGTGCACTCTTACATAATATGCAGGTATGTAGCACAGAATACCTTAACGTGGCCCTGCATCTTCACCGAGGCAGATAGTTGAGGATTTAGTGACATAAAATAAAAATACTCACTTTAAAATTTGCTCCGTCTGCTCTTTAGGAATGTTTAAACTTGTACTGTTCAGTCCACTAGTAGTGGGAATATTTTCCTGAAAAAAAAAAATTACATTTTCATATAATAATTATATTGGACAATTATTGTCCAATGTCTCTTCACAACATGGTAAACATAAGTTATTGTGTTCATAGAAACAAGAGTATTCTCTCAGTCGGACGTCATCTCCAACACTTGCCATAGCACCAGAGGCGGCGCAAGGTGTGGGCGACCGCCCACGGCCTCGCGGCCCGAGGGGCCTCACGTCTAGAAAGTTCATGCAGCTTTGATTCATGAAAAATGTCTAGATCTATTGAAGATTTTTTAAGATTCAAAAGAGACCCTGAATAAACATGTTTAGACTTAATCAAAGGCAAACCAAAGCTTACTATAAAGCCTTTATTAGACACAAGATGGGAAAGCAGGACAAAGGCAGTGAATATTGTAATAATCAGACATCGGAATCCGCGGGGCAGGAATACGACCTTGTTAGGGATTGACTACGGCGATCAATAAACAATCGACACTGTTATCGATACTCATATTTATTTGTTTATTGTATTTTATTCATGTCATATTTCAGATCTGAATACTTATATACCTACAGTACTTATATAAACATGTATACTTTAAGTTTTAGGTATGATCGAAGACTTTATGTTAACGATTAAGTAAATATAATACACATATTTATATAAGGTCTTTCAAAATTAGTTCATAGTACGCTAAAGGGGGGTTCTGTATCTTAAAGGGAGTAAAACCTATATAAATTTTTTTGGACCTTGGGCTTTTTTTTAAGTAAAAAATTTTTTTATGTAGGTATTTAAATAAAAAAATAGGTGGTTGATTTTTATAGCATAATCGATTCAGTTTCATAACAGTAACAAAAAAGTCTTCAATATCATTATGATGTAACACGTGTAAGTTGGTAAAAAAAATCAAATTCTTTCTATTCCATACTAATAAATCTAATATTGTGGTTTGAACATATTTGTATTGTACCTACAAAGTAAATACAACATTTGTTTATTATATTTATTTTCTATAGAAACACTCTTAGTTTTAATAATCGACATTATTCCATATTATTCTAAAATAACGATTTTCGATATTTGTGGATACATTGTCCCATCACTAAACAACCTTGAATCATTCGTGCCCCACGGATTCCGATGTATGGTAATAATACAGTGGCTGTATTATTGCGATTTGATGATGTTGTTGAATGTATTGAGTACAGTAGAGCCTCGATAATCCGTACTCAACCTAATCCGAACGCATCTATAATACGAACAGCGCCAAAAAGCGCCAAGTGACCCTCTCTCGCTGACGAATGAATCTAGGAATGACGAATCTTTATTTATTGACGATGGTCCTACTCCAAATGTCAAGAAAATACCCCACTCGCGAGCCGTATCAGCACTTAACACTTGCTTGCACACTGGGCTGACGAAAATGACCTCTCGTCATCCGAAAAGATGATGCTACGTAATTTGAGGGACAAGGCTTTTTATTTGTAAATAAATAGAACCCGCCAGACTAAAATAGATCAATTTGTAACTAAGTAATAGTTTTTTGTGTATTTTATGATTCAGAAGGTTACTCAATATATTTTTTCTAAGTATACAACTGTTTTATTGAATTTGTCTATCTAACATACCTACTATAACCCGAACGCTTCGTGAGTCCGAACAGGGGTAGTTTTTTGGTAGTTCGGATTATCAAGGCTCTAATGTATTGGCAAAATTGAGAGGGCCTCGCAAAATTTATCTTGCCCACATCAAATTAAGTTCATGCCCCGCCATTGCATAGCACCATAGTACGGTAAGTATAGAATGAATGACTGTGAATGAGTGTGTGTAGTGACCTCGCCGGTGAGCTCCTGTATCCTCTGCAGGCGCGTGCGGAGCGCCACGTCGGCCTGCGAGCAGCACTTGACGAGCTCGTGCCACGCGAGCAGCGTGCTGGCACACTGACTGCACAGCTGCTGCGGCAGTCGGTCCCACTCCGACACCTGCCACCGCACATTCAGAGTTCCATATCCGTACGGGACCCTATTACTAAGACTATGCCGCCTGTTCTACCTTTAACCGCACAAGCTTCGCTCGCCACAGTGTGGAACGGCAACCGCAAGGTTACCGAAACGCCGCGGTTCGGCGCGGCCGACTTTCAGATTTAGAATATACGCTCTTTCCGAACTACTCCAGTCTCACGTGAATAAAATAGATCTGTGGCTCAAGCGTTGGAGAGTGAAGGTCAGTGCAGAGAAGTCATATGGATGAAATTATACAATAAACAATAGTGAGGTTAACTTTGTTTTCGATTTCACATATTCGCTAATGGATAAAAACCTCCAATAGGTAATACATACACTTGAGAAATGTAGATAGATGGATAGATAAAAAAATTATTGCAATATCTCGATGTTTTATGGAGTTGGAAGGCCCCGATGTCTGAGCAGTTAAAGGACTGTATCTTTTTGAACCATAATAGGTAGCCGGTTGAAATTTTCACAGAATGTAATGGTAATGCTAAAAGTAAAAAATTAAGAAACCCATACAAGAAAGTTGGTTATAATTTTTTTTGTTTTTACGCAAAAATGGTAATATGTACATATAAAAGCGTCAAACATGTATGAAGAACATTATGAGAGCGGAAGAGGTGGAATAAATTGTGTCAGGATCGTGGCAAGTGGAGATGCGTTGTCTGTGCCTACCCCACTGGGAACAGGCGTGACTTTATGTTTGTATGTATAAAATAGTGACCTGTATGGGCAGATGTTTCTGTATCTTGTCGGCCAGGTTGTTGAGGAGCCCCTCGCCGCTGAAGATGGGCATGAGGCAGTCCGTGCACGCAGCGCACGTGCGGCAGATCCGAGAGAACCCGCTCGCCATGTCTACACGCGCGCACCGGGACAGGCCAAGGAACGTTTAGCGTTTGTGTCAATGAGTACGACAAAAGTAAGCATTTCCCAATGAATGACTGGTTAGAGCCTCGAGGAAAAAAATAAATAGAGGCACGGTTTCATATAAAATAATTACAAATTTACAAATTCTTCATTAGATAAATTCAAAACTGAAAATGAAAAGAAAATCTATTAATTCCTCTTTTATTATAAAAATATTAATAGGAAATGTAAATTTTAGGTTAGAAAAAATTTCGAGCGTGTTTTGCTTTTCCTGGAGTTAAAAAATCATCCGTCTGTGCTTCTAAATGAATCGTCACTTGTATTACATAGTTTTGTGGATAATTTAATTGGCTATAAGTACAAATCGAGTTTATTGATTTGACTTCATTATTTTACGAAATTGAAAAACGTAAATTGAGAACTCACTGTTGATGCCGGCACTGGAACCGACTTCGGGCCCGGCGACAGCCATCTCTTCAGGAGGAAGGAGTTGCGTAAATCCTCAACCCATGAACCACGGTAACACCACCACCGGGATCAAATTCGAAATGCAAGGTAGAGTTCGGCGTCTTTTCTTTTCGGATTGACAACGGCGAATTGTTAACGGTAGTCTTCGTAGAGTCACATCTACTAATTATATCAGAGCAAAGATTCGATTTAGATCTTTGTATCAGAGTAAATAAACACAAAACACTTGTAACGTACACGAACGAACACAGAGAAAGAGAAGTGGTTATATCCTCTTTGGAAAGAGAAACAAACAATATTACTTTTTTACTAATCTACCAGAGAAATTACTAAACAAAGATTATTGTATAGTAAATGAGTGAGATGCAAATGAATGGAATGGAACCGAAGACAAACCGAACCGAATAGTTATTTTATGCGGTGTGCCTCCTGAAAGACTTCCTGGCTCCTTCTAGCTCCTTTGGGGTCTGGGACATGAGAGAACAAAATTGACTCTTGCGCTATGCATCAGCTGTGCTGTGATGTTTTGGAGGTTAAAAAAAAATAACCAGGGTTAATATAAAGAAGATCGCGACGTATCTTCTATAATATCTAACCTAATGTTGAGGCGGTGCATGTCGTTTTTGTTACGTTTCGTTTCTGCCACTTCGCGTTTACAATCAGCTGATTATAGCGCATGAGTCAATTTTGTTCTTTCATGTGTCGCTTCGGCTCCTTTGGCTCTTTTCGGCAGACTTCGGCTCGAAGGAAAGTGTGGTATGTATAATGCGCGGGACGGATCTCGGCGTGTCATCTCGGCGTGTCGTCTCCGCAGCGGACGACCCGTACGGTGCGGATGCGAGGGAGAACACTGACGAGCCGCTGCGGGGGCGGCGACACGCCGAGATCCGCCGCCCCGCGCATTATATGTATGAGTGATGTTTTGGTGGTTTAAAAAAATATATAATTGTTTTATTTTATATTAACACTAACCTAATGTTGAGGCTAGTAGTATTATATTCTTTGGTTAAGGCGGTGCATGTCGTTTTTGTTACGTTTCGTTTCGAGCCGAGTGTTTACGAAAGGAGCCAAAGGAGTAGGAAGAAGCCAGGAAGTCTTTCAGGTGTCAAACCCCGCAGCGCGCACGCGTTGCCGCGACTTGCGCGCCGCTTCCGTCAGTCTTTTAATCACAGATTACCAAAATGACATGATGACATCATCCGGGTCTGGCATAGGAGAGAGAGAACAAAGGAACGATGGCGCTGTAGATCAGCTGTGATTTCTTGGAGGTTAAAAAAAATTACCAGGAGGGGTAACATAAAGAAGATGCGTCGCTACGCGACGCTTCTTCCCACCAAACAGATATTATTAACTAATAACTGGCAGTTATTAGTTAATAATATCTGTTTGGCGTACCTACGAGTTCTTAGTTAATGATCTCTGTTTGGCGTACCTACTACGAATAGCGCGCTGTCCCAATTTTGTTCTTTCATATGCCGCTTGCGACACGAGTGGCTCGGGATCAGTTCTGATGTCTCTCACTGACAGTTCTCCTCCTAATAAATTTGTATTTTCGGAAATATTCGGAAATATAAAACTGTTTTGGTGGTTTAAAAAAAAAACCAGGGTTAATATAAAGAAGATGCGTCGCGTAGCGACGCATCTTCTTTAAATTAACCGACCGTTATATATATTAACCGGCTTTATATTAACCCTAACCTAATGTTGAGGCGGTGCATGTCGTTTTTGTTACAAGTTTGTATTTCCGAAAATAATTCTTAGGTGGTTATAAAAAAAACTAAACACCCTAAAACCATACACCGTAACATTGCTTAAAAAAGAAAAAAAAGAAAAAATAAACCAAAAAGATTTTGTGGGATTCGAACCCAGGTCATAAAACTACTAGTCCTAGACCCTCACCCCTGAGCCACGAAATCACTTAAACGAACAAACGAATATCGAATTCCCTTGATTCGCTTTCGGCTCTATGACGTCACAGCTGTCAGGAGAGCCAACAGAACTGATCCCGAGCCACTCGTCTTGCGACACTCTGGTAATTACCAAAGAATATAATATTGTTGTTATCGTTTTCGCCGTAAATAGGCAGGCAAAGATCATTTGACCATACACCCAACTGGTAATTTATAATACTCTTGGTTGGTTGCTGTCCTTAGTCCTTACCTTACCCATAGATCTAGCAATCGGCGGCGCGGGTCCTTCCTTACCTAAAGATCACAATCAATTTTGCCAACTCAAATTTTGAATTTCTCCTAGATTGACTTCCAAAATCTCCTAGAAAATGTTCATCCTCCTCCAAAATTTAATACCAATCAGTTTTTTCTGACGAAAAAATTTACGTGCATCGTTCGGAACTGGTATAATACTGTAGGTCCCTACCTTGCTAGGTGGTAGGCTCAAATTGTAGCCGACTGGGTTGGTACCACCGTACTAGATGCAAGATGGCCGCATAGCAGCCTCGGTTGTGGTCTCCTCTAGTCCAGTATAGCCCGCAATCCAGGGAAGTCTCCGGTATGGCACCTACCTTCTCGGAGGTGATATTGGCTGGCCCCTCCGACTCAGCCACCCATAACAGATAACATAAAAAAAAAATTATGTATTTGTAAATGCTTGACACCCAGATGGCGTTTTCGCCGCCCTGCTATGTTCCTATAGGCAAACTGGGTAGGTACATGCTCACCCATTTTAGGCACATAATATACGTCCAAGAATTGTACATCGTACTAGTCAGAGAACTATAGTAAAGTAAAAAAAATGTATATATACTGCGATAGTAGCACCCCCAGACCCTCGTTTTCAACGCGGGAAAGGGAAGACGCCCTTTCGATTAAGATAAAAATGAGAAGATGTTAATTTTGGCTGTGATCGTTATAGCGGTGTGAAGACATTAAGAGACGAGTCCCTACGACAGTTTGGTTCCATGACTCCGTGACATTAAATGACATCGGCATACCTACGTCATGAAAGGGATGCCCCTCGCCAACGTAGAGGCACTGCAGGTTATTATGCGACATGAATAATCTGTCACCGATGGATATTCTTTTATCTTATAGAGATATGATTAATTGTATTTGAGGATATTTATTACATTAGTGATGACTTTCTATAGTTCGGCGACAAGTTATTGTCACATAAGGAGAGGCGCCTACCTAACAGTCTTCACGTGAAGCTAAAGTGATAGCTAACGGGTACATCCTAGCGTCTTCATGTCCGTCGCGTCTCCCCACCCCGTGACCTAGATACACCCACCTGTCATTGCAACATTGAACAGAGTAATAAAACTTGCGACGTCCAGCATTCCCGCCCAAAGCGCAGTGCTTAGATGGACACTCCAAACGACAACACCAGATCGTTCGCATGTAATATAGTCCTGTTCTGGCTACATTGACACTAACTCACCTAAGCTAGTCTAAAGTTCTTGAATCAAGGAATAATATGTTCCGTCAAATTGAGCCACAACCACGCGCCAGTGCTTAGATGAAACGCCCAACTGAGAACCCTATCTGACAGACACACAACTCCCCCACCCAATGGCTACAGACGTTTCTTATCCCTCAACCCCAAGTTACTCTCTCACCAGTCCAAAGGTCATTGTCAATAAACGGAATTACGTGTCGCGAGGCGTTCGAAGAAATTAAACTGTAGGTCTCCAAGCCGCTCCTGTGTATATAAATTATCGTATTCCGTCGCCTCCGTGAGAGAGAATCTGTTGGTCACCAACTGATTCCTTCCGGTGCTGTTGCTTGTGTCTCGTTCGTAATAATAAGCACGCAGGCTCCTCCTTACACACTATGTACGTATCCACGTAGAAACACGGCCTGTGGGAAACTTCCAAATACACCTAGTCGTTTAAAGCCGAGGGAACCTTCCACTCCTACAAACATTTAATTACCCTTACAACTAATTCCGAACAAATACGATTACATATAAACCACCTATAACGGGGAAGCATCAAAGCAATAGTCATAAATATTATAAAATTAGAGAATTATTCGGTAGTTGTCCATGCGCTACTCATCCAAATCCGGCTCTGTCTAGCGCCATTCGCGCCAAATTCTTCTATTGTCCGTTCGGCTGCTTCGCTCACTGTATACGCAGTTATAGTTTAGTTCAACAGATTATCACAAACACTGCACTTTCACTGTTCTAGTCACCGGTCTATCTGTCTTGCCTTATTCCACCGACAAAGCAATTGTCTTGGCTTAAAATTACTTATTATAAATTAACAACCGATCGGAGATGCGCCCGCGCTGTCTACATCATCCCCCGTCTCGGCCTGACCTGACTGCCGAGCCGCGTCCCCACGCCTCCGTTGACAACGCCCCCCCGCCTCGACAGCTTCCCACCCCCTGGCTCTACCCTTCTAAGTACCTGATATGCACACGATGACCGTGAAGTCAGATATTATTTATAAAATAATTACTGAACCATCACAATACCTAGTAAGTCAGTTTCAGTAACAATAATATTTTGATACTACACATACTAATAAAAAAACTAGGTGTGTGAACTCTATGCCGGAAGTACAGTTCCGACAACGAACTGTGCGGGCGGAGCTTCTCTCCCTAGACACCAGGAAGGCGAGTGGGCCGGATAGGATTCCTGCATTGGTGCTGAAACGGCGTGCTCCCGAGCTGGCTCCAGTGCTAACGCGCCTTTTCCGCCTCTCTTACTCTGCCTTCCGTGTGCCGGCAGCCTGGAAATTTGCATTTGTTCAAGCGGTCCCCAAAAAGGGCGACCGCTCAAACCCTTCGAACTACCGACCTATAGCGATTACCTCCCTACTCTGCAAGGTGATGGAGCGTATTATCAACGCCCAGCTCATGGCGTACCTGGAGACAAATAACCTCATCAGCGATCGGCAATATGGCTTTCGGCCAAACCGATCCGCTGGTGATCTCCTAGCGTACGTCACTCACCTTTGGGGGGAATCGCTTGAAGGACATGGTGAATCCTTGGCAATTGGCCTTGATATTGCCAAGGCATTCGATAGGGTTTGGCACAAATCGCTCCTGGGCAAGCTTCCGGCGTACGGACTTCCTTCTGGCCACTGCGACTGGGTCGCCGACTTCCTACATGGACGTAGCAATCAGGTCCTAGTGGACGGTTGCTCGTCGGACGCCATGTAAGTGAATGCTGGCGTACCGCAGGGATCTGTGCTGTCACCCACACTGTTTCTTCGGCATATCAATGACATGCTGCCACTCGGCAACATACATTGTTATGCGGATGACAGTACAGCACACGGATCCTATACCAGTCACCCTTCAGCCAGACGAGAAGTTGAGGATGAAAAGAGGCGAAGACTTGTGTCTGAACTCGAACAAACGCTTCGGTCTATTTCCGAATGGGGCCGTAGTAATTTGGTCGAGTTCAACGCTTCAAAAACACAAGTTTGCGCGTTCAGTGCGAAGAGAGCGGCGTTCACACCAGCTCCTTCCTTCCAAGGCACGTCGCTTAAATTAAGCGACCACCTCGGGGTCCTCGGAGTCGAACTGTCGCACGACCTAAATTACCGGCGCCATATCGAGGGCAAGGCCAAGCTGTCTTCAAAAAAGCTAGGCGTACTCAATAAGGTTCGACGGTACTTCACGCCGGGCCAAAGGCTGCTTCTGTATAAATCGCAGATTAGGTCCTGCTTGGAGTACTGCTCGCACCTGTGGGATGGCTCAGCCAAATACCAGCCTTTGGACTCGATCCAGCGTCGAGCCGTGCGACTAGTGGATGACCCCGGCGTGTCCCGCGATCTAGAACCGCTGCAACTTCGTAGGGATGTCGGCGCCCTAAGCGTGTTCTATCGCTTATTCCACGAGGAGTGCTCGGAGGAGCTGTTTAACGCGATTCCGGCGTCCCCTTTCCACCTCCGTACAACGCGCACTGGGCAGGGATTGCATCCCTATACGCTGGACTTACCGCGGATGCGTACCAATCGGTTCTGCAGATCCTTTCTCCACAGAACCGGCAAACTCTGGAACGCTCTACCTGCCCACATATTTCCACCCAAGTATAGTCTCGGGTCCTTCAAGAGAGGCGTGAATGGGCACCTGTCAGGCCGGCATGGCATTCGCAGCCCCCGCATGCGTCCGAATGTCCATGGGCGTCGCTTGACACCTTATGGGTGACTCGGCGCCACATGTCGCGCTTAGTATAAAAAAAATAAAAAAAATAAAGGGTTTTAATGTGCACTTGTAAAGGAGCTATTCTCTTAAAGTGGCCATAAATATTAGGCCAAAAACCCTTTCCAGATTATCTTATAAATATCTAGTACCGGTCGCATATGAGAATTACCGACCCTATAGGCATCTAGAAGGCGCCCGGCCCTCTAGATGCCTCTAGGAAGGATTAAGACTTCTGTTTTTCTATCTACATTTATTCCTATAACGTACTTCGTGCTGCTTGGGCTAGCAAGTAGTTATATATGCATATTCTTTATTTCACATTTCTACTATAAATTTATATTAATTTTACATATATTATACTATAAAAAGTAATAAAAATACACAAAATTAATAGACAAGCCTCCACTACAAGCGCGCCGGTGGTTACACTAGTCAACCAGGAGTTTTGATGTATGGAGACCCATACATTAATTCCTCAGTCAATGAAACTTTGATAATATCTTGGAGTAATGTTCGGAATTACGACTGACAAATAATCCAACATTTTTTTTTACGGGAAGTTGGGTATATTCAAAGAAAAGTGAAAATTTAATATAACTCCTATAGACAAATTGCTCCGTCCAAAGTTACTTCGCCATAGGGTAGGTATTATTTATATGAATAAGTACGTAAATAAATCCAACATTTTTTGTATATGGAAATAGTGAATTAAAAACAAAATGTGTTTTTTTACTATATTTTTCTCGGCAAAATTGCTCAGTCGGTTCTTTAATCGGAATATACCTTAGTATTATTATGTACATCAATAAGCATAAGAATCCAACAACTTTTTTATATGCATCATTTTTTTTCAAGGTGACGACCGAAACTCTGTTCCGCAAAATTCCTCCGTCCGTTTTTATTGTACAATTATGATTAAGAATTTTGAAGAAAATTATTTGCAAAAGAATCCAACAAAAAATCCATCGGCAAGTTTAAAAAACAAGCGGGCCAAGACGGGCGCGGTGCGCAGAGGAGCGGCCGGCCGCGGGAGGCGAGAGACGCGGCATTTTCCCCTCCTCTGCGTCCATGCTGCGCCGCGCCGCCCCTGGCGCGCCGCTGAAGTTGGCGTGCGGTGTGTGCTAACCAGGGACTGAAAACCGGTTCGAAATGGGGTTCGGGTTCTCCGAACCGGTTCGAAGAACCTTTTTAACGAGCGAACCAGTTTGGTCGCGAACCGGTTCAAAAAAACCCGAACCTGAAGCCTAAAAACCGGTTCAGAACCGGTTTGGACCTCTAATATTAACCGGTTCGCAGCAGGGTACGAAATGGGGTGGAAACCTATATACATTTTTTTGGACTTTGGGCTTCTTTTTTAATGTAAAATATTGTTGTTTTATGTATTTAATAAAATAAAAAAATAGGTGGTTCATTTTTATAGCCTAATCGATTCAGTTTCATAACAGTAACAAAAAAGTCTTAATTATCATTATGACATAACACGTGTAAGTTGGTAAAAAAAATCAAATTCTTTCTATTCCATACTAATAAAACTAAAATTGTGGTTTTTCACAATTTCTGAAAGAAAGGGATCTATGTGTTGGAAGACTTTTTTGTTCCTGGCATGAAACTGAAATGATTAAGAAATTTTTTTTTTACATTTTACATAGAAAAAATGTTTTTGTGCGAACAAAAATTATTTGTTCTTCAAAAGTGATCTATTTCCGATACAGAACCCTCTCTTAGCGTACTATTAACTAATTTTGAAAGACATTATATAAGGTGCTTCGTTATTCATCTCAAGTAAACACGTTACGCAAAAAAAAATTATATGTTTTTAGCATAACTTTTCGAGAAATTTTCAAACGCAGAACAGCTGTTTATTGTAAGTAAGTCACAAGGTCACTAGACTTGTGTGTAACAGTAGGTAGCTTGCATTGTACGGGGTCAATGACCGTTGTATGTCCAAACGCAGAACAGCTGTTTGTTGTAAGTAAGTCACAAAGTAACTAGACCTGTGTGTAACAGTAGGTAGCTTGCATTGTACGGGGTCAATGACCGTACTATGTTCAAACGCAGAACAGCTATTGTTGTAAGTAAGTCACAAGGTCACTAGGCCGCCGCCGCTCTAAAACTAGCTACCTACCTACCTACCTACCTACGTGTGCGGTGTGTGTGCCTACGTTTCTTGTTTCTTGTTTCTTGTTTCTTCGCCGACTTCCTGCATGGGCGTAGCATTCATTCAGCAACCGTGCACTACGGTTGCTCGTCGGACATGTCAGTGAACGCCGGCATACCCCAAGGATCTGTGTTATCACCCACGCTGTTTCTTCTGCATATCAATGATATGCTGTCTATGGACAACATACATTGATGACAGTACGGCACACGGATCCTACACCAGTCACCCTTCAGCCAGTCGGGATGTTGTGGATGAGAAGAGGCGAAGACTTGTGTCTGAGCTCGAACACACACTCGACTCTATTTCCGAATAGGGCCGTAGTAATTTGGTCGAGTTCAACGCTTCCAAGACACAAGTTCGCGTGTTCAGTGCGAAGAGAGCGGCGTTCACACCGGTTCCTTCATTCCAAGGCACGTCGCTTAAATTAAGTGAACACCTCGGGGTCCTCGGAGTCGAACTGTCGCACGACCTGAACTTTCGTCGCCATATCGAGGGGAAGGCCAAGCTGGCTTCTAAAAAGCTGGGCGTACTCAATAAGGTGCGACGGTACTTCACACCAAAAGCTGCTTCTCTATAAATCGCAGATCAGGTCCTGCTTGGAGTACTGCTCGCACCTGTGGGATGGCTCTGCCAAATACCAGCTTGCGCCTCTGGACTCAATCCAGCGTCGAACCGTGCGACTAGTAGGTGACCCCGAAGTGTCCTGCGATCTAGAACCACTGCAACACCGTAGGGATGTCGGCTCCCTAAGTGTATTCTATCGCTTATTCCGTGAGGAGTACTCGGAGGGGCCGTTTAATGTGATCCCGCCGTCCCCTTTCCACCTTCGCACCACGCGCACTGGGCAGGGATTGCATTCCTACACGCTGGACTTACCGCGGATGCGTACCAATCGATTCTGCAGATCTTTCCTCTACAGAACCGGTAAACCCTGGAACGCTCTCCCTGCACATATATTTCCCCCCAAGTACAGTCTCGGGTCCTTCAAGAGGGCCGTGAATGGGCACCATAAGCAATGCTCGGCATGGCATTCGGAACCCCCGCATACGACCGAATGTCCATGGGCGTCGTTAGACACCTTATGGGTGGCTCGGCGCCATACGACGCGCTGTCAATAAAAAAAACCTTTTTGGGGTCCGCTTGCACAAACGCAGATTTCCAGACCGCCGGCACACAGCCATTGGAGTAGGAGATACGGAATAGGCGCGTCAGCACTGGAGCCAGCTCGGGAGCACACTATTTTAACACCAATGCAGGAATCCATTCCGGCCCACACGCTTTCCTGACGTATAGGGAGAGAAACTCCGCCAGTACAGTCTGTTATCGAAACTGTACTTCCGGCATGGAGTTCTCACACCTAGGTATGGCTGGGGGAGTGGCACCCCCATCGTCCAGGTTGAAGTTCCCCGCAAAGAGAGATACCAGTAAGTCGGCTTTCTCCTTTGCGGAGTGGGCAAGTGAGCCTCCAGGACACTGCAGAGGTGGAAGAGAGGAGCGGCAGAAATTCGACTCGACAGATTTGGCGAGAGACCAGAACTCACAGCTCCCAGTTGGGTGCTGGTTCAGTCTGTCGCCGATGTAGTCAAATCTGGCCCTGGCAATAACCCTTTTGCAGGATCTGGAGAGGCGGTTGTATTCCATCGTCTGTTCGGATACGTTTGATTCACGTCCGGCACGGGCACGCGACCATGCCCGATAAGCTGTGCATTTAGCTGCGACAGCATCAGCACAGTCGCGGCTGTACGATGGTTGGCTTTTACCACCGAGGTGGACAGAGGCGCTGGGAATAAACATTTCCTTTGCCCCCAGAACCACATCGGCAACGGTATTACCGCATTTTGACGGATCGTCCGAACTGAAGCAGATCTCTCTCCAAGGGTAGGATGCGAAGTGTTCTCGCATCTCATCTTAATCTGCTGACGCGTAGTGCCAAATTCAACGCGTTCCTCCAGTACGGGACTGAGGAGGCGAAGATGACACCGTGGACCCCACTAAACAATGATCAGAAGAACCCGGCGGGGCTCTCACTGAGACTTTATATCCAGTGGGGTTTGTGTCAGCGGAAGATCCAGCAGAGAGGGTCCATGACCGTCTATATCTGGCAGCCTGGTGGGCTGGTCCACCAGTTGAGACAGGCCATGCGTCAGGGCGAAGTCGTAGGCGGCTCTCCCCGCAAAGTCAGTTCTCCTGGAGCCTAGCCATGCCTTGTCATGGGCATTGAAGTCTCCAAGGAAACCCAAATCCGCGGTGGGGAACCGCTCTTAGACTTTGTCTACCGCTCCACTCAGGTACTCGAATAACCGAGCTGTCTCCGCATTGCCAGAGTGCGACCTATTGGGACCCCCGACACCGTTCCCAGATCCACGTGGGGCCAGAGTATTGAGAGCTCGGAGTCCTCAATGCAGCGCAGGCGACGACAGGAAATATCAGCCCTGACAAACAGGCAGACTCCGGCTCGCCAGCGGAAGGCTTCATCCAGGGTGTAGCCGGGGTGGTGCAGGTAAGAAGTGTCGGCAGGGCGAGATATTTGCGTTTTCGTCGAGAAAGCAAGGCCGGCTTCATCCTCTTCACGTGGTGATTGACGGCATTAAGATTGGTGTGCAACCCCCGCACGTTGGTCAAGTCAACGCTAAATAGTGGTGTACTTGGGGGGTATCGCTGTTCGCGTCCGTGACACCTTAAGGTCCTTAAGTCACACGTGCCTCCTGGGTGGTGCTAAATGAACAGTAAACAGCGTGTGGGAGATCCTCGGATCGCCTGGGTCGCCACCACACCCCGGGAACAATTACACCGCCATAACAGTTATCTGCGTTCCGGTGTACATCCCGGGGACCCAGTAGCAGGAGGGGCTGGCTGTGACGAGGAGTGGGCCAGTGGCTCTAAAGCCGAATCACTGCCCAGGGGTAGTGCATCGACACGATGGCCAGGGAGACCCGGTGAAACGGTTGTTCCGCTGGCCGCCCGCCGGGTAGTATAGGGGCCCAATCGCGCCTAACCAGCGCGAGAGGCTGCCCTGGTCAACCGGCGCATAATCTCGGAGTGGTCCGTCGTGCCGGATGGTGACCGGTTGTAGGGGTCCCGGCGGCCACTTCCGAGGGGGACCGGGGGCCCTTCCGTCCATCGTGTCGGCGCTCCACTATCCTGAGCACATAGTGATGAAGCCACGATCCACGCTTTGCCCGTAAATCGTCGCAGGCGCCTCTCAATGCTTTCTCTCCCCCCTTCAATAATAATGGCAGCACAAAACAAAAGAATAAACGTTTGCTCAGCGGTGCACAACCCCACACATTTCAGCGTGGACGTAACAAATGTGCGGGGATTGCACTCCAATTTGGATGCCGTCCACCACCATTTGGAGACAGCGAAGCCGGCTTTATTCTTTCTGACGGAGACGCAAATATCTCGCCCAGCCGACACGTCGTACTTGCACTACCCCGGGTACAACCTGGAAGAAGCCTTCCGTTCCCGTGCCGGGGTATGCTTGTTTGCTAGGGCGGATATTAGCTGTCGTCGCCTGCGCTGTCTAGAAGACCTCACGTCTTCAGTACTCTGGGTCCACGTGGATCTGGGGTCGGAATCGCGCGTGTACGCCTGCGTCTACAGGTCGCACTCGGGTGATGCGGAGACAGCTCGCCTATTTGAGCACCTGAGTAGAGCGGCAGACGAAGTCCAAGAGCGGTTCCCTACAGCAGACATGGTACTCGTTGGGGACTTTAATGCCCACCACGAGGTGTGGCTTGGCTCCAACAGAACCGATTTCGCGGGGAGAGCCGCTTACGACTTCGCCCTGACGTATGACCTGTCTCAGCTGGTAGATCAACCTACGAGAATACCAGACATAGACGGTCATACACCTTACTTGCTGGATCTTCTGCTGACGTCTAATCCTGCTGGGTATAAGGTAACAGTGAGCGCTCCTCTTGGCTCCTCCGACCATTGCCTAGTGGGATCTACAGTGCCTTCGTCGCCCCCTCAGACCCGAACTGAAGGAGCCCGTCGAATTTGGCACTACGCGTCGGCAGATTGGGATGGAATGCGAGAGCATTTTGCATCCTACCCTTGGAGAGAGCTATGCTTCAATTCGGACGATCCGTCGGAATGTGCCAATACCGTTGCCGAGGTGATTCTGGGTGGTATGGACATGTTTGTTCCCAATGCCTCCCTTCGCCTCGGAGGTAAGAGCAAACCCTGGTACAGCCGGGACTGTGCCGATGCTGCCGCGGCTAAAGCTACGGCATATCGAGCATGGTCACGTGCTCGTGCAAGACGTGATCCAAATATCTCCGAATTGAAGAAGAACTACAACCGCCTCTCCAGCAAGAGGGCTATCGCCAGGGCTAAATTCGAGCATATCGGCAGAATTGGCGATAGGCTGAACCGGTACCCGACTGGGAGCCGTGAGTTCTGGTCTCTCGCCAAAACTGTCGAGTCGAATTTCTGCCGCCCCTCACTTCCACCTCTACAGCGCACTGACGGATCACTCGCTCACTCCGCAAAAGATAAAGCAGACCTTCTGGTATATCTTTTTGCGGGGAATTCCCACCTAGATGATGGGGGAGCTTCTCCTCCATCCATACCTAGGTGTGAGAACTCCATGCCAGAAGTGCAGTTCCGACAGAGAACTGTGCGGAAGGAGCTTCTTGCCCTAGACGTGAGGAAAGCGAGTGGACCGGACAGAGTGCATGCATTGGTGTTGAAAAAGTGTGCTCCCGAGCTGGCTCCAGTACTGACGCGCCTCTTTCGCCTCTCGTACACAACTGGCCGCGTGCCGGCAGCTTGGAAATCAGCTTTCGTTCAGCCTGTCCCAAAAAAGGGCGATCGCTCTGACCCGTCAAACTACCGACCCATAGCAATCACCTCCCTCCTCTGCAAGGTGATGGAGCGCGTAGTCAATACGCAGCTCATGACGTACCTAGAGACAAATAATCTCATCAGCGATCGGCAATACGGCTTCCGGCCAAACCGATCAGCTGGTGATCTCCTAGCGTACGTCACTCACCTTTGGGGGAAAGCGCTTGAAGGGTACGGTGAATCCTTGGCAATTGGACTCGATATTGCCAAGGCATTTGACCGGGTCTGGCACAAAGCACTTCTGGGCAAGCTGCCGGCGTACGGAATCCCCTCTGGCCTTTGTGACTGGGTCACCGACTTCCTACATGGGCGTAGCATTCAGGTCCTCGTGGACGGCTGCTCGTCGGACGCCATGTCAGTGAATGCCGGTGTACCACAGGGTTCTGTGTTGTCTCCCACGCTGTTTCTTCTCCATATCAATGATATGCTGCCACTCGGCAACATATATTGTTATGCAGACGACAGTACGGCACACGCATCCTACACCAGTCACCCTTCAGCCGGACGGAAAGTTGTGGATGAGAAGAGGCTAGCACTTGTGTCTGAACTCGAGCAAACACTCCAGTCTATTGCCGAATGGGGCCGGAGCAACTTGGTCGTGTTCAACGCATCGAAGACACAAGTGTGTGCGTTCAGTGCGAAGAGAACGGCGTTCACGCCAGCTCCTTCCTTCCAAAACACGTCGCTGAAATTAAGCGACCACCTCGAGGTCCTCGGTGTCGAACTGTCGCACGACTTGAACTTCCGGCGCCACATTGAGGGCAAGGCCAAGCTGGCCTCAAAAAAGCTGGGCGTACTAAACAAGGTGCGGCGGTACTTCACGTCGGGCCAAAAACTGACGCTGTATAAAACACAGGTTAGGTCCTGCTTGGAGTACTGCTCGCACTTGTGGGACGGCTCAGCTAAATACCAGCTTGCGCCGCTAGACTCAATCCAGCGTCGTGCCGTCCGACTGGTGGGTGACCCTGCGGTGTCCCGCGACTTAGAACCACTGCAACTCCGTAGGGACGTCGGCTCCCTAAGTGTGTTCTATCGCCTATTTCATGGGGAGTATTCGGAGGAGCTGTTTAACGCGATTCCGCCGTCCCCATTCCACCTCCGCACCACGCGTACTGGGCAGGGGATGCACCCCTACTCAATCGACCTACCACGGATGCGCACCAACCGGTTCTGTAGATCTTTTATTCACAGAACCGGGAAAATGTGGAACGCACTCCCTGCCCATCTATTTCCTCCCAAGTACAACCTGGGGTTCTTCAAAAGGGGCGTGAAAAGGCTCCTGTCAGGCCGGCATGGCATTCGCAATCCCCGTGCATCACAGAATGTCCATGGGCATCGTTAGACACCTACTTGTAGGTGAAAAGATGCCACATGTCGCGCTATCAATAAAAAAATAAAAAAAAGGGGTGTGCACAGCTGATTGAAAGTTGTTCTTTCTTTGTACTGCCATGGTTGTAGTAAGAGGGGGGGAAAGAGCGTGAAGGGTGGCTGTGGTGATTCACGGGCAAAGCGTGGACCATCGCTTACTGCTCAGGTTAGTGGTGCGCCGACACGGAAGACGGAAGGGCCCCCGGTCCCCCCCCCCCCCTCCCTTCCCCCCGGAAGTGGCCGCCGGGACCCCTACTCCGTTCACCAACCGGCACGACGGACCACTCCGGGATTATGCGCCGGTTTACCAGGGCAGCCTCTCGCGTTGGTTAGACGCGATTGGGCCCCTGTACCACCGGCGGGCGGCCAGCGGAATAACCGTCTCACCGAGTCTCCCTGTCAACCGTGTCGATGCATCACGTCGGAACAGCGAATCCGCGTCGGGATTACTGACCTACTCCTCACCACAGCCATCCCCACCTGCTTTTGGGTCCCCGGGAGGTGCACCGGAACACAGTGAACTGTTATGGCGGTATAATAGTATTGAGCTTGCATCGGTCGGCGACGGACGCGCACACGATGCACTCTAGACGCACCTGCGAAGTAAGCGAAAATGGCGTGCGATAAATGCAATATGGTTGTGAACGAAGTACTAGCCTTCACCGAAGATCAGCCTTCAGCATCATCCGGATTTGTGAGTCCGCCTTCACCGAAGATGACGTTGAGACCGCGAGAGTTCTGCTTTGTGCGTGCATTCCGTCAAGAAGGCCGACTCGCAAGGGAGAAAATCGGAAGAAGAAGACTATCCAGGACATCATCACCATCTTAAAGCCGACAGACCCCGACGACGTGCCAAGGTTCGTGGCGTACGACCTCAATAAGTTGCCGCCTGTGTCCTTCGACCACGTCGACGTTACGGCCTTCCTGAAAGATTTGGTGATCATAAAAGCGGACATAGCTCAACTGAAGGGAAACTGTGGAGCGACAGCGGCGTAGGGGCCAACATCTCTCGTCCCGGAAGTTCAACAGCTGAAACAGGCAGTTGAGAAATTGTCATGTTCCGAGTCACTCCGGCCGATAACCCCGTCTCTGCAGCCTGATCGCATTCCGCAAGTGGGAACACCGAACGAAACGCTGAGTGTACGCAACATCAATATGCGCAGGCGAGGTGCTCAAGTGTCGTCACCCAGCGATTGCACATCGACGCCGGTATGCTACGTAAGCGCTGATGGTGCTGTTGATGCCTCGACTTCTACACTGCTCACCCCTCCCGCTCCTCTGCCCACCCGCCCCGTTGCCGCTCGTCCGAAAAGGCGACGCGGATCTATGACGAAGCGTATCAGTAAAACGGTGGAGAAAACAACAATGGTATCCCCGCGCTTGGAACCGCGTCCCGACTGTCGGCAGGAGGCTGCACGTGACAAAGACGGGTTCGTACTCGTCGAGAGCAGGAAGAAGAGAAGGAAGAGGTGCAATAAGCGCGGATCTGCGCCCCCTGAAGAGAGCTGTTTGAAGGCAGCTCCCCGCACGGCTCTCATCTACGTGTCTCGCCTGCGAAAGAACATGAAGATCGAGGACCTCATCCGCCACGTCCAGGATAAGGGTGAGCGAGTTGAGAGTGTCGAGGCTCTTCCTTCTCACTGGGCTGACACGAACTTTTGCGCTTTCAAGCTGTGCATTCCTGCCGAGAAGGTGAAGACATTCCTTCGCAGTGAGTTTTGGCCCTCCGGGGTGGTGTTCCGGCGCTACAATCGCGACCTTCATCGTGAGGTCGCGCTCCATAAGTATGCTGAGGCCGCGCCGGAGCTGTCTACAACTGCCGTCCTGCACATTCAGGAGACGCAACCCGCGCCGCCGCCGACGACGCCCGCGCCGCTGCCGACGCCCGCGCCGCTGCCGACGCCCGCGCCGCTGCCGACGCCCGTGCCGCGGACGCAATCTGCGCCCACTCTACGCGCACCTGATTCACCGCGTCAGCAGACTAATATGACGCATACGGGTCTCTATTGGGACCCGTACAGACACAAGTGGAGAAAAAGTAATTTTAGTTCTTAGGTTAAGACATTTAATATGTATTGTCAATATGGCCCTAGTTGGCTGAAATAAAGAGATAAATAAAAATAAAATAAAAATTAAACAAATAATTGATTCTCCCAGGGTGTGGTCGCGAACCCAGTCGATCCGAAGATCTCCCACACGCTAACTGCTGTTCATTTGGCACCACCCAGGAGGCACGTGTGACTTAAGGACCATGAGGTGTCACAGACGCGAACAGCTTTAACTCCCTATATAAGGTGCTTCGTTATTTATGTCAATAACTTCGGGAGGGTTACATACGCGCTCAAACAAACAGATTCAGATTCAGATATTTATTTCGCCATAAAGAACACACAACAATAACAATATTTCACTGAGACATATGCATATTCAGTATGGTTCGTCATTATCATTATCATTATTTTTTTTTTTTGTCATGTCCCGTTCAGCTCAACACTTTACGCAAAAAAAAACATGTTTATAGGAGCATTGTTTCTCCTAACATCTCCTAACAAAAAAATTAAATCAAATAGCTGTAAAAACCAATCAAGGCTATAGACCCTTGCAAACAAGAAACGTAGGCACACACACCGCACACGTAGGTAGGTAGGTAGGTAGGTAGCTAGTTTTAGAGCGGCGGCGGCCTAGTGACCTTGTGACTTACTTACAACAATAGCTGTTCTGCGTTTGAACATAGTACGGTCATTGACCCCGTACAATGCAAGCTACCTACTGTTACACACAGGTCTAGTTACCTTGTGACTTACTTACAACAAACAGCTGTTCTGCGTTTGGACATACAACGGTCATTGACCCCGTACAATGCAAGCTACCTACTGTTACACACAGGTCTAGTGACCTTGTGACTTACTTACAATAAACAGCTGTTCTGCGTTTGAAAATTTCTCGAAAAGTTATGCTAAAAACATATAATTTTTTTTGCGTAACGTGTTTACTTAAGATGAATAACGAAGCACCTTATATAATTTCTTTCAAAATTAGTTAATAGTACGCTAAGAGAGGGTTCTGTATCGGAAATAGATCACTTTTGAAGAACAAATAATTTTTGTTCGCACAAAAACATTTTTTCTATGTAAAATGTAAAAAAAAAATTTCTTAATCATTTCAGTTTCATGCCAGGAACAAAAAAGTCTTCCAACACATAGATCCCTTTCTTTCAGAAATTGTGAAAAACCACAATTTTAGTTTTATTAGTATGGAATAGAAAGAATTTGATTTTTTTTACCAACTTACACGTGTTATGTCATAATGATAATTAAGACTTTTTTGTTACTGTTATGAAACTGAATCGATTAGGCTATAAAAATGAACCACCTATTTTTTTATTTTATTAAATACATAAAACAACAATATTTTACATTAAAAAAGAAGCCCAAAGTCCAAAAAAATGTATATAGGTTTCCACCCCATTTCGTACCCTGCTGCGAACCGGTTAATATTAGAGGTCCAAACCGGTTCTGAACCGGTTTTTAGGCTTCAGGTTCGGGTTTTTTTGAACCGGTTCGCGACCAAACTGGTTCGCTCGTTAAAAAGGTTCTTCGAACCGGTTCGGAGAACCCGAACCCCATTTCGAACCGGTTTTCAGTCCCTGGTTAGCACACACCGCACGCCAACTTCAGCGGCGCGCCAGGGGCGGCGCGGCGCAGCATGGACGCAGAGGAGGGGAAAATGCCGCGTCTCTCGCCTCCCGCGGCCGGCCGCTCCTCTGCGCACCGCGCCCGTCTTGGCCCGCTTGTTTTTTAAACTTGCCGATGGATTTTTTGTTGGATTCTTTTGCAAATAATTTTCTTCAAAATTCTTAATCATAATTGTACAATAAAAACGGACGGAGGAATTTTGCGGAACAGAGTTTCGGTCGTCACCTTGAAAAAAAATGATGCATATAAAAAAGTTGTTGGATTCTTATGCTTATTGATGTACATAATAATACTAAGGTATATTCCGATTAAAGAACCGACTGAGCAATTTTGCCGAGAAAAATATAGTAAAAAAACACATTTTGTTTTTAATTCACTATTTCCATATACAAAAAATGTTGGATTTATTTACGTACTTATTCATATAAATAATACCTACCCTATGGCGAAGTAACTTTGGACGGAGCAATTTGTCTATAGGAGTTAAATTAAATTTTCACTTTTCTTTGAATATACCCAACTTCCCGTAAAAAAAAATGTTGGATTATTTGTCAGTAGTAATTCCGAACATTACTCCAAGATATTATCAAAGTTTCATTGACTGAGGAATTAATGTATGGGTCCAACTCCTCGTTGACCACATTAGGTGGCGGCGGCGGCGCGGGGCGGAGCCGGCGGCGGGCGGCTATCCTTTTGATTCACAGGACACGCCAAGTTCTAAATGTGTTTTTTGGTTTAATCGTTAATATATAATAGTTAAAAAAATATTAATAAAATAAAATAAATATTTTGCATCTCTAGGTACCAACATTATGAAATTGGTTAGAATGAAAACATTGGTGTTTTTAGGTAAGTAAAGCACATACTTTATTAAAATTTGCAATTTATTATTATTCTCAATTATAAAAACCAATAACAAGAAAAATTACAACTACTTTCTATTATATCTACGGAAATGCGTGAAGTCAGTTGTGTGTGCGAGCGAAGACCGCCCTGCCCATAGCCGTGAACACTGGAGTCATCATCATTGTCTTGGCTTTGTACGTCTGGATCACTTGCTGCAACCAAACATAACGAATGTCATGAAGTCTAAAGAACATGACCACCAACCAACAGTCTAGGACTTTGCAACTTATTAGGGGTCTTACTTAGGTTACAAAAAAAAAATGTGGGTGCTGGCACTCAAGAGGATGTGTAAACATCAGCGTTTGTTCGCTAGTGTCATTGTCCCTGTTATCAAAAATGTGAAGGTGTCGAGCTGAACTTGCTATGGCTTCACCGAACATATCCAGGCCCATCCAACTCTCGACCTCCCTCTCTCTACCTAACAATATTCTGTAGGATGCTTCCAGTGACGTTTTGTGATATAAATAGTACGGAACCCTAAAATAAGAAACGCTGATTACTCCGATACACGGAACAGATTCTCGAACATTCGAACATTCGATAACTCCGATAACTCGACCGGTGTGAACAAAGGGAAGCACTAACATTGCACCTAGTTCCAACCGGAATAGGATGTACCTATGGGCCTACACATACGCCGTCTGTTAAAAAAATAACCGAACTTTTTAAATTGCGCGGCAACGAAGTTCGTAGCGTCGTGCCGTTGGCAACACTGTGTTCGTCATAATTTCCCGCGTAAACTGCTCTTTACGGACTGTTGATATCTCACTTCTTTCCCGCGTTATTGCTTTTTGAATGCAAGGTGTCTAAGCGTTAATTGAAATCAGTGCTGAAAGGTCGCCGCTTCGACACCATTGATGACATTAAAACAAATTCGTCACAGGAATTGAAGAACATTCCGAAAGAAGCTTACCAGGACTGTTTTGCAAAGTGGAAACACCGCTGGGAAAAGTGTGTGTATAAGGGGAGGGGAGTACTTTGAAGGCGGCAAGGACCAATAATGTCTAAATGTAAAATAAAAATTCAAAAAATAAATTTCAGTTATTTTTTTAACAGCCCTCGTATGTACATAAGTACATCACGGACGTAGCGAGCGGGTCACTGCCCACGGTGATGTCAGAAGTCACGTCAAGAGCCACCTGCCTGTGTGAGGTCAGTTACGCACTACACTCACCATCACAAGTTTGATAAGAAATACAGCAAAGGTCAGGAAGGAGATGGTCATGAGGGCGCTCTCTGCGGAGGGGAAGTCGACTTGGTCCCCCTTGCTGCTGCGGCTGGCTCGAGACCTCCCCTCACCACGACCTCCCGCGACGGCGTCCGTGGGCCACAGAGCTTCTATTCGCTCCTCTGTATACATCGGGGCACAATCAATGATATTAAGGTATAAGTTAAAAGGAGGTAGATAGGTTATCTGAGCTCCCAAGCGGCACATTAAATACAAGACCACAGTCCTGTCTGAAGTTAGTCGGCCACTAACTACGCACGCGTTCGGACCGCTAACCACACGAGTCAGTGCTAACCACGGGCCGCTAACACATCGAAAATGCCGTCGTGTGTAATAATGAGATTCTGCACTAATTCTAGTAATTGGAAAAAGTCTATTCGAGTCGGCGGCGCATCACTTTATAGTTCTTCCTCTGAACTTTTCAAGGACGTGTCATGTGTGAGCACTGAATGTCATATAGATAACCTATCTTTCCTAAAATATCATTGGGCACAATCATATGAAACATTCTCAGATTAGTATGGTTGCCCTAATTTAACACGAGCTGAGCCGGATAGCAAACTTATTTTTAGCTTGAAAAGACACCGGCCTAGTTCTACCATTAGTTCTACCTGCTCATCTGTGCCCCAGATATTTTTCACATAGTTAGATAGAAAATATAAATAGAATAGAGAGATCATTTATTGCTTTCTAATATAAAATTGTTCAAAAGGCGGACTTATTACCTAAGGCAATCTCTGCCGGTCAACCTAACTTATTAATGAACATACTTATAAGGGTATAATAACAAAGAAGAATGAAAAAAAAAACTTAATAGGTACTAATTAAAACAATAGAGATGGGAAATAAAGTAAACAAAACGCCAGGCATAATATATTAAACGAGTATTATGTAGGTACAATACTGGAACACTTGATCGATACTTAATTACATAAACTACGCGCGCACAGAGACATTACAGAGAATACAGAGAACGATTCGGAATAGCTGGAAGAGCTGTGAGAAGGGATGAAAAGAAGGAGGCTGTGAGCTGAGCTTAGCGGTAGGGAGCGGTAGAGAGATGGCAAACCACTCTCTCTCCCTCTCTTGAAAATACTTTATTGCTCCAAGATACATTCAACAGCAATAAGCACGCATTAGGAAATTTACACAAGTTGAAAAGGCGGACACATTTTTTGCAGTCAACCTATAGATGTTTGAGATACGATTAATATAGTGGAATGTAGCGTTGAGCGTGAGAATTTATTATAAAATAATCAATAATAAGAATACTTATTAATAGTAATGGCATGCTAGTTAAATAAAAGCCAATAAAAGTCAAGTTTTATACATATACATTACTAAATATATAAAATTAAATTAATTGGGGCGAAATATTTCATTAATAAATGTGCTTTGTTATTTTTATTAATAAAATATGTTTTACATATAAATATATAAAATTAAAATATGATATACAAATAAATATATGTACCTACTTACATACATTATTGTCCATACATTCAGCTTTAAAAGCTAAATGTATATGGATAGTTCCAATCGCTACCTATCTATAACATGGATTATTATCTATGTATGAATAGGTATACTTACCAATATTGAACATGATGGAATCCCTCAGTTCCTTTAAGTACCTCATTTTACTCTTAACAGTTTGATGAGAGCTTTTAGAAATTGTGTCTTGAACTAATTTGAGCACTTTGATAATCCCCGCCAAAGTTTTGAAATGGTCATTCTTTGGATTATCCAATGTCCCAGCCCCACCTTCTTTTTCGTCTATAGTTGTTACTTCAATTTTTGAAACATTTTGTACTGTGGAATTTTCAGGATTCGCTTCACTTTTCAAATTATGAGCAATGTCTTGATTTAGTTTATCCATAATCGGATTGATTTCGTCATTTTGGGAGTCGGTAGAATTTTCATCTTCAGAAACATTCGCAATTGCTTGTGAAGGTTTAGTAATAACCAATTTTGTATCGTTTACTACATTTTTCTCCACAGACGATGCTTGTTCTTTTGTCTTCTGCACCAATTTCGCTTCAGAATCGAGGTCTACTTTTTCAACGCTCCCAATGTGGATGCGTTGGATAGTCTTTTTCCTCGTCAAAGTTGGTACTGTAACATTGGCGTATTGTGTATTTTCAATGTCGTGGGAGTCGTCAGTAATGTTGTTCAAATCTGGTTTTACTTTAGTTACTACCACTGCAGGATTTAAGTTAGGAAGTGGTCTGCTGAGGAACGTGTTGGGAGTAGTGTGGGGCTTGAAGCCTCTCCGGTAGCCGTTCTGCGATATCTCGACCCACTCCGCGCGGGCGCAGTGTTCGCGCAGAGAGAGGCATGTCGCGAATGCCAGTATGTCGCGAGCCAGCATCCTTCGAGACTGCCACATGATCGTGAAAGAAAACTGTCGCTAGTTGCTATTTGAGACAGTTACGACAGAGGCTCGCAACAATTTCGCCCGTTTGCTGCAACCATGAAATTAAGGGAAGCACTGAAATGGCACCTCCTAGTTCAACCGTTGTTATGGGCTGAATCACGGATGTTGTAGGTGGAAAAAAAACCATTTGACAAAATGTGTGGGTTTTAGTATTATTCCTAAGGTTAGGTACCCATAACTTTTGTACTAATGAAATTTCTGTTCTTCCTCTAGGTATTTAACTATATCTATGCAGTGTGTATATCATTAGAGCCGAATATGGTAGCGTCTTGTGTTTCGTGTTTATCTTTTAGAAGTTAGGGTATTTTTTTTTAAAGTGAAAACTTCTTTAGCGGCGCTTGACACTTTTTTAGGTGGGTAAAAAATGTTAAACTCGCGTCAGATCTCGAAAAGCGAAAGATTTATTTTTATTATTTAAATGTAACCTTAAGTCATTGCATTAAGGGTTAAGTTACGAGTGGCTCGCGATCAATTCTGTTCGTCTCTCAGTGACAGTAAAGCCGAAAGCGAATCAAGGGAATCCGATATTCGTTTGGCCGTTTATGTGATTTCGTGGCTCAATGGTAAGAGTGTAGGATTTGTATTTTTGACCATGGGTTCGAATCCCTCAAATTTTTTTTTGTTTGTTTCTTATTTTGTTTTCTTTTAATAATGTTACGGTGTTTAATTTTTTTTAGGGTGTTTAGTTTTTTTTATAACCACCTAAGAATTATTTTCGGAAATACAAAAAAAATTCACTTCTGCCGGCACTCCCGGAGTGCAACTGGGGGTTTTTTTTTTGGTTTCTACCGATCGTTATTTTTGGTCTTTCAATTGTGGCTTCGCCGGTGAATTTTGTGTAGGTTTTGTCGCGGTTGTTGTCCCCTGCCCTGTTGTTGGTCCGATTATCTCGTGCATGCGCACGGTGTGACGTGTGGGGGTGGGGTGCTGAACCGCGACGTATTGTTGCGCTACCTCGCTTCGCTTCCTCTAACCATCTGCTAACTGCACTCAGTTTTACTGTTACCGCCTACACGCTGCTCGTACTATTTTGCTGACAAGTACACAAACACGATATTCTATTGTAATTTCCTTTAATCTTTTTTGGGGTTCCGTACTGTACCAGTATCTTACGCCGTTCGCCTGACATAATAATAAAAAAAGTAATAAATTTTTTTAAGGTTAATTTTGTATATGTTTTTAATGTTAGGTTTTTAATATGTACAAAATTAGTTTTAAGATAATGTGTTAATAAAGAAATAATTAGAAAAAAAAGTAAAAAAATTAAGGGGTTCCCATATAAGTGTTTTTTGTTTGTTTCTGCTCTATCGTAAAATTGCAAATACATACAAGCGTTTTTTTTTTATGGAAACTGACACGGCTGGCTACATCACCTACAACGTCCGTGATGTCAGCCCATAACACCGGGTTAACTAGGTGCCATGGCAGTGCTTCCCCCTTTGATCGTGCCGGCTACACTGAACTGGTCGGAAAACACAAACTATTTACATAGCCGTTTCGACCGACGTTTCATTCAGTTCGGTGGCACCAACCCGGGCAGGTTACACCCTACCACCAAGTAAGATTAGGAGGGAAGGGACCTACAGTTTTACGAGGATTCCGAACCTCGGTCAGTCTCCAACGGTCATCGGTCACCCATCCAAGAACTGACCGTAGTCCGCACCCAACGTTGCTTAACATTCAATAGCGACAGTTGACTGTCTGCACCTGTCGAGGCTGACAGAATGGTATTTTTATATTGGTATGATTATAGTGCAAATTATAAGGTAAAACAAAAAATTACAAAAACTAGCCAATTACGTGGCGATACGGAACCCTCGGTGTGCGAAACTACTTGGTCAGTGTTTTGTTTTGGAGTATCTACCTACTTACTTTTAAAACGATTCTCAATGGCAACCATATGCGCTTTTACTGTTGTTAATGAGGCGTATGCATTATAATAAAAAATAGGTATGTATTGTGAAATTATGACCAGCCCCTGTACCGGCGTTACTCACTCGCCGATGTGTGCCGATGTGAGTATGAGAAACGATCTCACTCAACCAATCAGAAGGCGTTCGGTGAGGCATCCGGCCCGGATATTTCTTGAAATATGCGAGTAGTTAGCGAGTGAGTTAACGCCGGTAGACCCCCTGATTTCTTTGCATTTTCGGTTCACAATAAACAAAAGTCACTTGAGCAGACATCCGGCTCGAAGGACCAATGCGGATCAAACTTTGTCGATAGGGATGATGATCAGTAACAGAATGAAACTTCAGTTTAATGAATCCAAAAAGGCATTTAATTACAATAAAACCCTTCTCGCCACTTGTGTAACCCGCTTACCCACTAACAACATATAGGTAGATTTGGGCCCGCGGTCCGGCGGACCCGCCTTGCACCGAGACGTAACTGCCTGTGGCCTGCCTTATAGCTGCACGTATGTATTATTAGCAGCAGATGAGGAAGAAGTACTCTCAGTGCAAGGCGCTCACTTTGCATTGACTTCAACAATAACCAGAAACAACATCCTTACTGCTACAACCTACATAATTATATAATAATTAGTGCCCACATCAACAACATTATCATCGTACTCACCTTCGCTTGACAAATTAATTTACAAATGAGTGTTTAACCTAGCGGGTTGTACGTCGAGTGACGCTTTGTGAGATAGGCAAGAGTGAGAGGTGGCGACGACATGTCGAACTTGACTTGGACAGCTGTACGACAGCTTTTGACACATCGGTAGGGTAGGTAAGGGAAGCCCGTATTTTATTTCCTATGTTCTCTGGTGACCTTGTAACTATTTTGTTCAATATTTATTAAAGTCGATAAAATTGTATATTGTATAACTTGTATAGTATAATTACATTATAAATAGAAATAACTTATCAGGAGGTTTATACTATTAAAATGTATTAAAAAAGCTGAATATTCTTTAATCACAAGCAACTATTTGTCACATATAACCATCTAAAGAACTACAAACTAAAATAAAAATACATTAAATATTATTTTAGATACAAAATACTGAGTAAAATAAATTATTATGCGATTTTAAAATGCAATAAAGCACTATGTGATAAAATTTCATTGAATATGTTTTTCCTCAGTATCTATCGACTATTACAAAATTATTGTTAATTGTCCTCAAAAGACGTTGGCAATATGACACTCGGTGTTACTTTGTATGGTAGGTTATTTAAAATTTGCAATATTTCAACCAATGTATGTGTTTACCAATGTAAGAATCCTAATATGGACCTTAACAGGACACTGCAGACTGAACAAACACCTACACCGAATGGGCCTTAGCGACACACCGGTGTGTGCAGGTTCTGTATAAAAGAGGATGAAACGCCCATACACATCCTTTGTGAACGTGAAGTGCTCATTCACAGTAGAAGCCGTATTCTTGGGAATTATATTTATAACCGATGCCAAATACAGGCACTCAACCCCAATAATATAACTCTGTTAATAGCGGAAATCGGACTTGGGGGTGAGCTATAAACTTTTGAGAGATCACAATAGTTCTTCTTAGGTCGCAGTGACAACAGGGCCCAGGGGCCCTAACTCTCACACTTTAAATCATAATCAAAATGTATGTGTTCTTGTTTAAGTTTATATTATTATTCCTGCGAAAGCTTTTTTTTGCGAGACAATCAGCATTCAAATGAATACATAATATGTTATTTCACTACCGACGCGAATGTATCCAGCTAGCATCTCTATACCGGCAAGGCACATCGTTACAGCACAGTAAATGTAGGCGGCTCACTCAACTCCCACACGTAATCCTGCTAGCTATGTATATTTATTTGAGAGCTTTTGTTGAAACAATTTAATTATACAGAGCAGTTGAAGTTGCTAAACCGAAAATACTCATTCTATACCAATAACAGACTGTTTTCAAAAATGCACAAACAATGGCATTCTTCACAAAGAAACAGAATTACTGCGATGAATCGTTTATGACAGACTGAAGACTATGTATGTCGGTGTTGAGTGAGCAGTAGTGAGGGATTGTGGCAAAAATAACTTTTCTAGACTACAAGATACAAGTGAAACCAGCTCATATTTTTAGGAATTCACATGAAAACCAGTTCACATGTTCAAGAATTTGCGTGAAAACCAGTTCATATCTTCAAGATTTTACAATTTCCATACTCAACATACATTTTTGGGCACAACTTGTTCTGTCTTCATGGAATGCCTCAAGCGTTAACCTCTTATAACATTCTTGGCTTCAAGATTGTGTTTAGGCGCAGAGGCGACTAGAGAAGAAAAGTTGTTAGGTAGGTACATACATCAGGAATACAGACGTATTTAATATTTATATGCTAATTGTGAATGTCATAGTACCATTACGTAATAAATAAGTCATAATGTATAAAATAATATATTTTCCAAGATTATGTGGTAAGTTAAAATTTTGGAAAATATTTTGTGTAAATGTTAATTGTTTAAAGCTCTGAAAAGGAAATTTATTTTGAATCAAGCAAGACCACAAAACTTGCTAAAATAATTTACACAATATAAGAAACATAATGAAAAATAGTTATTACAATATTATTAATTGGTATGAATGTATAAAAGAGAATCACAGTGAAAATAGTAAAAGTTACACGATAGACGACTACGCATGTATGTCATTGTACATACTACTGCTTGCTACATATTTGTATATACATACTCATTCCATCATTGTACTATATTTGTGGTACCTAACTCATTACATAAAAAAAAAGGAAGACGGGGTTGCATCAGCAACGCGATCGCTTTAATGTAGAACACGTCGCGCTGAGACGCTTCTGTCAGCTGTCAAAACAAACGAAAATGTTACCCCGCCTCCGAAGCCTTCAGCGCCAATTATTATGCCGTAATTTAACTATATTTTATTTCATGCATTCTACGTTAAAAAACTGTACAGAGTAAACATGTATGAAGTCGGCTACAGGAATGTTAAAAGAGTAAATAATGTTGTAAAGTGATCACAGATATTTATATAATTATTGAAATAAGCTGCATTTTGTATAGAGTGCGATCTGCACATCCTATAGTTATAGGACGTGTAGTTTAACATTTTAAAAAGCTAAAAGTTCTAGTAGTTAAATTAGTTTTAAGCTGCTAACTACGTAGGTAGGTACGCTGAAATAGTGAAAGGTGAAGTATAGTTTAAGAATAGAATTTAGACAAAATGGCCGTGCAAAATGTTACATCGTGTGCGACTGTTTATAACGCCAACATTCGCAATGTTCTTGCTCAAATTCTACGCAAGATACAATAATATTATTCCCTCATTTAATATTTAGGCAAGCATGATCAAATATTACATACTCGTATTATTAAGATTCGGGGTTCTCACTATTCGGCCGAAGTCTGACTTACTCTCAATAATAGTATACTAATGTTGGTAGTAAGGACTTCACAGAGCGACGCTCGCGGTCATCGTCCGCGTCGGTACTTGTTTGAATTTAAGTGCAGCGCCGACACAGTCGCGTCAGTCATCATCTGTGTATTGTCAGTCAGCAGCGCTGATATAAATTGTCCCATAGCATCTAATAGCGTCCCCGCAGGCCTCGGATAGCAAAATATGTAACTGTCACGGTGAGTGCACATGTGAAATGTCTCGCACACTGATCTACATACATACGACCATACTCGACAGACGCCAATCATCAACGTCGCTCTGCGGAGCCCCTAGCGGGCAGGTTTATTGTAAGGAAATTACAACACGTGTGATGGATGTTACACGATATTAGATTTTTTATCGCCTAAATAAAAATGTCAACCGGGCTTGGTTGAATTTCATGTAAAATAGGTACTTACTATTTCCAAATTTACAGGTAAAATAACGTTTTCTTTATATCAAGCGCGACGTGTGTGGCGCCGACCCACCGATAAGGTGTCAAGCGACGCCCATGGACATTCCGTCGCATGAGGGGGGCTACGAATACCATGCTGGCCTGAAAACGTTATCTGTGGCCATGAGCAGCCCTTATAATCTAGGTTATATGGATTACTTAGAGACGGTGAGAGCCATCCTCCTGTTGTAAGTACTCGCACACATGCTCATAATTAATAAGTCATACAAGTGTAAGAATTTCCTTACGAACCCTTCCCACCTGTAGTTAAAATGTTGGGCCGTGTTGTGAAATATATTGGTTTAAATAACGACAGTTCTTGGACACACAGACAGTGGCACGTTATAAGTCGATTGTTCCACAATGTTGCTGCGAAGCGACTATACCTACACCTACGCTTAGTATGTAAACATTTTAGGCCGTTTATACTATATTTGTATACTTATTAGCTTTACACCTGTTTGGAAGAGTTATTCGTATGGAAGATAATGATAAAACAACCGGTCTAAGGAAGGTGTGGATCTAAGCTTACGATGGCTTCACCGAACATATCCGGGCCCATCGGCAGTAGAGGAGGGTATTAATCGAGGTCGGGACTAGCGAGTGGCCACTCTAAATTTCCCGCGCATGCTTCACGTTTCGGCTTCAAACAAAAAAATATATATTTTTCCATACAAATTTTAATTACCTATTCTCAAAATGTAAGGAGAAAAAAAATTTTTTTTTCTTTAAATAAAAAAGTCGTAGAACAAAAGTTCTATTTCACGTACAGAATCACCCCCTTTCGGGTTTTACGGTTGGGGTTGCAACACTGTGTAGGTACCTATATATATTTTTTCGAAAAAAAAATTTTTCTCCTTGCATAACCAATTGCTCACGTAAATATTACCGTAGAAGATTGGAGCGCGCCGGCGCCGACACCTGAGCGGTTAATAACAAAACGCAAATTATTTTCATTGTTGTGTGAAATATTGAGTTACAGTTAAACTTATTCAATGAAACTAATAAAAGTACGTATGTACGTAGAAGTAATTACATACAACGTCCCACAGCTGAACTGAACCCACACTAGAAGGCAGCCAAAATAAATATTGATTGTGATGTACTCTAAATGCTTAGACTAGTTACAACTTAAACATAATCACCACGTAATAATAGAAAACCACTTCATCTCTACGACACTCCATCGACACTACATCGATTCATCTCATACATGCTTGTTCTTAAAAAGAAAATAATAAATTATAGACAATAATTTAAAATATTACGGAATTATTATTCAAGATAAGTTAATAGGTTATTAAAACAATATAATGTTGTTTTAAGTTATAAGTAGTTATAAACCATGTCATTTTGTTTCCAGCCTAAGTCAATTTGTGATTATTAAAATATTTTAATGCGGAAGCCCTGAACCATTTCTTATAGATCACTGCAACAAAGCAGTAATATTATTGTGTATACTATAGTTGAATATAAACATGAAGGAGTCTAAGCTTTGAATAAAAAAAAAAATAATAATAAAAAATTGGTTCTAATAAAAAAATCTATTACTTAGTGCTAATATTGCACCTCCATTTCAATGTTAATAGTTTGATTTAACTTTTATTTCCAATACAAATATAGCACTAACTATGCATAAATTCTGGTTTAATAAAAATGTATGAATAAGTTGACAGGATATACTTACAACATTTAACAACACATACACAACACGGACCACCAGACCTCCTCACACACTATTATATTATTATGTTTTGTTCAATTTCTATCAACTTATTTGGGCTCAATCTGAGATAGTTAGCATCAATCAATACAAATTCATAAAATGACATTATGGTAGATATACACGGTGTTGCAACCCCAATCGTTAAACCCGAAGGGGGTCATTCTGTACGCGAAATACAACAACTTTTGTTCTACAACTCTTTTATTTGAAGAAAAAAAATTTTTTTTTCTCTTTTCATTTTGAGAATAGGTAATTAAAATTTGTATGGAAAAAATATTTTTTTTTTGTTTCAAAAAAATTTTTTTCATCACAGAAGTTGTTTATTTTCACATATAGAATAACCCCCTTATTTCAGTTAAAAATATTACGGGGGCAACTGCAACACCGTGTATACTACCTTCCTGGTGCACCTCAGACAAGTGTTTGGCCAAATGAATGAGTTTACATCATACACATAACGTGAAAACACTACAACATAGAGTTAGTTATGCACGATGACTACACGTGCATAACCACGTGGGTGACAGACACAACAGACAAACTCAATCGCAGCTCCACACTTCACATTTTATCGTAAACATTTTTAATATAATATGTAATCCCATCCTTCCATTTGTTCCAACATTAAATTAAAATTTAAGCTTAAGTAGTTACTTATAAGGAAAATCATCAACGTTGCGTAAAAATCTAATTTTATACAAAACATAAAAAAATTGCAGTAGGAATCATCAATAGTTGAAGAACAACTTTAGGTCGTCAATTGGAAATGCGGCTGTGAGTCGCCGCGACTCATTTTGTGGTCGAAGGACCCGGCATCCAGGCCATACAAAAAAACAAATGTCGTGTCTATTTGACAGCTACCATACGTGTCGGTGAACACGATCGCTACCTCGCTCGCTCCTCAACTAACGTTAACGAGCGAGTCAGTCTTACCACGTCTGCAAAGTTATTCAGCTTTATGTTGCAAATTGAACTCAACAATTACACTGAAATTACAAATTCTGTTCATAATTTGAAGTCGACCGAGGCAGGATTTGTGCCGTAGAATTATCAATAGAATTCCTTGTAATGATTTATCCAATGATGAATCTGTCAGCTGTCTGTATAACACAAACAAGTAGATGGAGTGTCCATAAACCGCGTGACCCACGAGGAGTGACTCAGGGCTACACGAGACATGAGGTAAGGGGGCGGACAGTCGGAGCCCCAGTGACGCGGCACAGTCCCGAACACACAGCACACAACATTATTCCCACCAGTTTGTTCACGCTGCGAGCCTTGGAATGGATATTAAAAATTAAAAAATATTCAAACAAACCCGCAGTAGAGAAATAAGCCGCTCACTATACAAGACAAGGAACTCTGTCATTGCAACATAGAAGGTGAAATGAAATGGAGCCGCGTGGCTTACGGACGATCCATGTGATGGACGTGAGTGAACATGGTATAGCTTTTTATTTAACTTTCTTATATCCCAATGTGTTCTTCTCTATGATTGAATCGCAACGTAGAACTATAACGCGGGCGGTGGCTCCGCTCAGCCGACCTTGACGAGTAGCTTCCTCCAGTTGATGCGTATGCGCAGGCGGTCGGCGCTGCGCGTGGAGCGCTCGCCCGCCTCCGTCTCCGCCGAGTGGAAGCGGCTGAGACTGCGCGCCGCGCGCCGCGCGCCGCTCCCGCCCGCTCCGCCGCCTGCGCCGCCGCCGTCGGCCGCGGCGCGCGCGCTGCACCCAACACAACTGTCACTTTCAGAGGACAATATTAAGCCAATGCTGCACACATTGTGTAGGCGTGCGACAAGGCTTGAAATGAACGTGGCTGACAGCGGAACTAACGCCGCCACAGTGTTGCCAGTGACCGTCTCGCGTTTCACCCGTTCACGCGTACGTTAGTATCTTTTTTTTTATGTAAACCAGCATGGGTGGCTGTGCCGAGAGACCAATGGTGCAGTCGACAGAGCCAAAATCACCTCTCCTCGCGAAACCACGCTCAGTTAGGTGCCATGTCAGCAGATTTGCGGACTGTTGCTAGGCTGTCTAGCCCGTTAATACGATGCTTGAAGACACCCAGGTTAAAGGATTCAGGAAATACACTCGCCGGAAGACAGTTCCACACTCTAGCGGTGAAACGATTTAGAGAATCGATTGGTTCTCAAAAGCCCAATGTCAACAAAAGGGTGCTGCGACGAGTCATGCGGAGATAGGACGGGTGGCAGGGAATAAGGGATGCTAGTTCCACAAAGCAGCGTCCGTGATAGTATCTGTAAAACAGACTAAGAGAACCCACAAATCGTCTGTGACTCAGAGACTCCAGACCATCTGTAAGTTTCGGGTCACCAACAAGGCGGATGGCTCGGCGCTGTATCGAGTCCAAGGACGCAAGCAGATAATGCGGACTACCCTCCCAGATGTGACTGCAGTACTCCATCACCGGCCTAATCTGTGTTTTGTACAACAGGAATAGTTGTGCCGGTGAGAAGAACCGCCGATTGCGGAAAAGTATTCCCAATTTTCTGGATGCAGTTTTGGCCTTAGACTCGATTAGGAACCCACTTCTTTGGATATAGTGGTGCCCAGGAGGTCCAGGTGCTCCGAGACAGGTACAACGGTACCTTGGAAACTAGCTTGGAAAGGAAAGGGAACGACCTTAGCAGATAATGCGCAGCACTGAGTCTTGCTAACGTTGAAGGCGACAAGGTTCTCCTGGCCCCATATATAGCTTCTTTTCCGAGAACGTTATCGACCTTATCAACTACTGAACGTTGAGCCTCCCTGTGCCGCGAATCTCTACTCTTCCAGTCCTTAACATAGCCCTCGTGCTTCGTGCTGTCGTCTGCATAGCTGTGTATCATGCCCAAGGACAGTAGATCGTTTATAAATATTAAGAAAAGCGTAGTCTCTTCTTAGGCTGTGGTGTTGTTAGCAGAAATCGAAGTCTATCTGTTATTTTATTAGTGAGCAAGTCTTCCTAAAATTCAATACATAAATAAAAAAATAAGTAAGTTCCTACCTACCTTATAGGTACTATACATACATTTTCTTTTGCGGCGATATTTTCCCCTAGTGTAAGGAAATTTTCAAAATTGACAACCCTAATGCTGCAGCAGCGCCCTCGCACAGACGTCATCCACGGTCATTTCAAGCCTTGTCACACTATAGCCGTACGTTTAGTTGTCAATTTATTCGATAGTCAGAACTCTTTCAGAAGTAGCATCGGGCTGGTAAGTATAAGGGGCAAAGGGGTTAAGTCATATGCCAAATACAGAAAAACAAAAAGGTCAAAAAGGAGATGTCATGGGACAACCAACAGAAGGGAAGCTTCTTACGCTTTCTATTTAAAATGTATTTATTTATTTATTTTTTAATGAACAAGCAGCTGTAGCTGATGTGTTCATATCAGTCTTTTTTTTTATAATGAATGATTAGGTTTTTTTTTGTTTGTTTTTGTTTTTTTTTTAGTTTTCGTACTTGGGCACTGTGCAATTATTAAATTAATTTCGATCGGGAGAGCACCATCTATGCGATATTCCTTTCAACTTAAATAATGGTTTGACTTCAAGACTGTCAAAGATGGCGCTCAGGCAGCGCTACACGATGCCCAGCCAATGAGGAGCTGTTCAACTTCAGTACCCTAATCACGAGATTTAACCTACACCGCGTACTACGCTACGCCGTGTTCTCCACATCATTTTGTATGGAGAAACGGAGCAGCGCCTCTAGTGATAGATTTGCGAACTTCGTTTCTCCATACAAAATGATGCGGAGAACACGGCGTAGCGTAGCGTAGCGGGGTAGGTTAAATCTCGTGATTACCGTACTGTTCGTACTTTCGTGACATTTCACTTTTTCTGAGTTAGGTCAATTGTATCAATCCCAAACGTATATTAAAGAGTTTCGCTTCAATAAGTCAACTCTTAGAGTGCCACCAGCTCAGCTGCAGTACAGTGGAACGGCTCGTCACGGCGCATGACTAGGTCCCAGGCGGGCGATCACCCGTGCCGCCAGATCTATAGGTTCTCAGGAAGAGTTGAAGGCAAAGAAGTTTTGCACGACGTTCCCCGTCCAAGAGAGACTAGCTTCGGGCAGGCCTCACGCACTCTATGTACTTGCGCGCGCTAACTACCTACCGCCCGGCGCACCGCCGGCGGTGAATTTCAATGGGCTGCCCAAAGAATATAAACAGCCGCGCGGAGCATACGTGCGCGCGGCCGGCGCAGCTGCAAAGCAATAATCACTTACCATTCGATCGTTAAGGTACATTTTAGCACGCAGCGATTGGCGACGTGAAGCAGTAGGCTATTAAAGCCCGAAGGTAGGAACTTTTTCTATGGAGTGATTTATCTGTTACGAAGTAACTATTTAGTAATCTGTGCTTCGGGGCCACAATGGCTAACCTGATAGGTCAAGGTCGCTGCGCGGGCGGGTCGGCGGCGGGTGTCGGGGAGACGTCGTCCGGCCAGCGCGCGTCGTCGGAGGCGTGCGTGAGGTAGCGCTGGCCGACGCGCCGCTCGAGCGCGCGCAGGTCGAGCCACGCCTGCCGCTGCTGCAGCCACACGTGCGCGAGCGACTTGTCCACGCTGAGCCGCTTGCGCTGCTTCACTTGCAGCAGGTTGTTGATCAGGTCGATCGCTGTCGAGTGTCCACACCGACACATCAACATTATTCATTTGTTTTATTTATCATCACTATAGGTAACGCTCATTAATTGTCACTGGGTACTGGGAGAAGCGAATGTTCGTTCAGTCAGTTGGCAATATATAAAAAAAGCTTGTAATGTTATGTATCTTTACTATTATAAAATTGTTTTTATTATTTTTTATGGAACATTGAAAACTGACACGGTTGGCTACATAACCTATAACATCCGTGATGTCAGCCCATAACACCGAGTGAACTAGGTGCCATGTCAGTGCTTCCCTTCATTCATGTCGGCACTGAACTGGACGGAAAACACAAACTATTTGCATAGCCTTAATTTAGTCTATTTGTTTGTGTAAACTGAAAAACAAATGAGCCAATTTACATACCTACAGTTTTCACTAATGGATTCAGACATTGAACTGGTTTATAGGCCATACAACTTCACGCTACTGTGAATTGGTAGTAGGAATAGAAGTAGAATACAAAATTTGAGTATAGTCCCTTGGATATCTTCCCCTACTCCTACAATCCACGGATCTTCAAATCGCGGGTTAATAGCCTTTCCCCAGCAACATTAGTCCACCTCCAAGCCGGACTGGCACCTCCTCGAAGGTGAAATTGGCTGCGCCTGAGGTTGCGACCTCGGACAGAGCCATCCAGTACGGTAACAATAAAAAAAAAAAGGGTCAGAAAATATCCAGGCTGAAGAAAATGCTGACAGATGACTAATAACTAAAACCGATAACCTGATTCTTTGCAGATATGAGGAATTATCAGAGCACGAGCTGACCTTCGGCAGAGATTTCTTTCCACGGGTTGGGCGGGTACATGAAGGCAGCGTTCTGTATCTGTTCGCCGATGTCCTCGTCCTCGTTGAAGGGGAAGGTGCCGCTGAGCGACACGTACACGATCACGCCCACGCTCCACATGTCCAGCGAGCGGTTGTAGCCCTTGTTGCGGAGCACCTCGGGCGCTGCGCCGCAACATTCACATTTAGATACACCACAAACACACACACAATGTCAACAGTCGACACAAATGCACATTCAGTATGCTTCGTCATATAGCGCCACCAGGAAGTTACGAGGCGTGGGAAATATTCTGTGGGTTCGGTTCTTCTCACCGGCACAACTATTCATGTTGTACAAAACACAGATTAGGCCGGTGATGGAGTACTGCAGTCACATCTGGGAGGGTAGTCCGCATTATCTGCTTGCGTCCTTGGACTCGATACAGCGCCGAGCCATCCGTCTTGTTTTTTTTTTTTTTCATTTATTTAAAGGGTTTGTTTCATTAAATGAAAATGCCAACCCTCTTCATACAACAACAAACATAACACAATAAAATAATAGACAACAACAACTTAAAAACTAACCAAACTAATTCGAGCGAGCAGCTCTTTCCTTCATAATAACATTATACTAGGTCGGGTCATAAGTTCTGTCACAAATACTTTATTAAATAAATTGTACGACTTTTCATGTTAGTTTAAAATATATATATGAAAAGAAAGGCAGGTTAAAGTAGACTAAAATTTTATTAAAATTATTCGAAAAGCACTCCCACATTTTGAATACAGACTCTCAACCTGCGGGGCCAGATGTCCATCTCAGCACGCACGAGGTTCGTGTCTATATCAGCCGCTGCTTTAATCAGGGATGCTTTGAGAGACTTCAAATTCTGGCGAGGTTTAGGGCAGACTTTCTCCTCTAAATGTTGCCATATTTTGTAATCCAATGGTTTCAAGTCTGGGCTGGAGGAGGCCCATTCTTGGTGCCTGATGAAGTCAATTCCATGGGCGGTCAGTCCATTTTGCGTACTTGCTGCCCTATGAGCTGGCGCAGAATCTTGTTGGTATAGATAGTGTTTGTTTTCGAACATTTTGTGAGAAAGAGGTTCCACAATGTTTGAAAGCACAGTATTTTGGTAGACAACGGCACACATTTTTACACCTTTCTCACAGAAAAACATCTCAGTTAGGCCTGAATATGAGACTTCTAGCCAAACCATGAATGATGATGGATGATGACCACGCTGAACTTTTGGGATAGGTCCGCTCACTTCTTCACTGTTATGGGTGTAAACTTTTTATCATTTTCTTTTTTGTAACTTTGTACAAGGTAAAAAAAAAATATCTAAAAAAGGATTTCGCGGTACTTTTTTCCCGCGTACCGCCGTACCAAAGTTCGAGATCTCACTATCCTTATTTTTTTCAGACGCTCATAAACAAAATGTCATATTTTCTTTCGATAAGCTCGTAGTCCCAGGTATTCATTTAATACTCTTTTAACCGTGGTTCTGCTTAACCGCAACTACAGAGCTAAAACGTTTTGCTTGCGCACAGCATTTCGTTGGATTCGCGCCCTCACTGCCTTGATGACCGCCGGTGTCCTAACCGTAAGAGGGTGGCTTTTCCTCTTGGGATGTTCGAAGCTCGAACCTTCACTGAATCGTTTGATTGTACGTTAAACAAACCTCAGTGTTATTATAATTTTTTTTAGAAGTTTGAAAATCTCAGTTGGCCCGGAACCGCAGCGGTGCAACGCAATAACCGCGATTATGTCTTCCTTTTGCGTCCTCTCCATGTTTTAAAATGGAGTAATATAATTTTCTTTTTCATTTTTAAAAACGCAAAGCGTTCCTCATTCAAAATCAATCAAAACATTTCTGGCCAGTATTCGAAATTTGAAAATAATAAGGTTGTGACAGAACTTATGACCCGACTGCGTACATTATAAACAACTTCACAGCACCCTCGGATGCTGGATGAGCCAAATTATCTATATATGGACCTAAACAGAATCGCCCATAGATGACCCGAAACTTACAGATGGTCTGGAGTCTCTGATTCACAGACGATTTGTGGGTTCGCTTAGTCTGTTTTACAGATACTATCACGGACGCTGCTCTGTGGAACTAGCATCTCTACGGCGTTAATATACTCTCTACGACGAGTCATGCGGAGATAGGACGGGTGGCAGGGATGCCACCCGTCCTATCTCCGCATGACTCGTCGTAGAGAGACTCAGCACCCTTTTATTGTTGACATTGGGCTTTTGAGAACCCATCGGTTCTCTAAATCGTTTCTTTGTCGCACCGCTAGAGTGTGGAACTGTCTTCCGGCGAGTGTATTTACTGAATCCTTTAACCTGGGTGTCTTCAAGCGTCGTATTAACGGGCTAGACAGCCTAGCAACAGTCCGCAAATCTGCTGGCATGGCACCTAACTGAGCGTGGTTTCGCGAGGACAGGTGATTTTGGCTCTGTCGACTGCACCATTGGTCTCTCGGCATAGCCACCCATGCTGGTTTACATAAAAAAAAATATATGCAAAACTGCCTGCATTCCTAAGGGACGTGAACTTTCGGTCGAAAGTTTGTCGATAATTGTATGACTTAATAACCTAAATTATCGACAAACTTTCGATCAAAAGTTCACGTCCCTTCTTAGGAATGCAGACAGTTTTGCATATTTCCCACGCCTCATAACTTCCTGGTGGCACTATAACTTTATTTTGGTCCTGTTCAAAAAGAGGATTATGGAACAAGATATTGTACTGGTAAAAAAGCGATAAATTAAATTATAAAACGTAAATTAAATTATAAAAGTTTATACATATTTGGTCCTTCGAGCCGAATTTTAAAATAAATCAGTAAATCACGCAATATATAAAATTAAAACGGCGACTGTCGTTTCTCTATAATCTGTCTGTTAGTTACTTTATACAAGTCACCCAGGTCACTGTGGTGGTGGAAAAAGTTAATTAAAACGTAAGAAGACTGCAAACTGACCCAAGTAAGCTGGGGTGCCGACGACGGAGCGACGGAAGGACTTCTCGCCGATGATGCGCGCGAAGCCGAAGTCGCACAGCTTCACCTGCGGGAAGTCCCCGTCCCACGACAGCAGCACGTTCTCCGGCTTGAGGTCGCAGTGCACTATGTTCTTGCTGTGCAAGTGCTTCAGTGCTATTAGTATCTGCGGACAGAGAGCATATTGTCAGTGCTGTTGTTATAGTTTTTGGATGTCTCTCTAGGTCTGCGAAATAATGCTCTAATTTAATTCACAAATTAAAGTAAAACACTGGCATGGCGCTCATTCCGACAGTACCCAGTGTAACAGGTTGATAGCACACGAGTGGCAGGTGATGTAAGCAAAAGAGGCAAAAGTGAGGTTCCATAAAAAAAAAAATTCACAGATCTCGTGCTCTACACGACTTGAAGGGACATTGAAAATGAACCTAGCTATTATAGATTATCCGCTACGAATAAATGATAAAACAAAAATTTTTGTAATAAAAAAAAATTATATGTTTGTAATATTTTTACGGCATCTTGTAGCCCTTCGAATTCCACCGTCTTTTGAGCCCTGGTGGGCCCTCGTACCTCGAACCTGCGACGCCATAGGTTGTAGAGGTAGCTAGGCGGCGCATGTGCGCCGCCTAGCTACCTCTACAACCTAAGGTGTCGTACCATCTTAAAGCCCTTAGAATTCCGCGTCTTTTGAGTCCTAATAGATCCTCGTATCTCAAACCTGCGAAGTTCGACGGGGCTGTCAAACTTTCAGCGAAAATGGGGCCCTACTGAAGCGATTGAAAAAAAATTTACATTAAATTAGTGAAATCTAACATGGGGCCCTACTGAAGCGATCGAGCAAAATTGTAACATTAAATTGGTGAAATCCAACAGAGTGTCAACGCGCACAGTTCTGTCATTAATTTCCTTGATTCAACTGAACGCGTAATTTTTCGGTCGAAAATTTAAAAAAAATTTCGATTTCCAAAAAAATTTTTTTTTTCAAAACAACCTTTTCCAAAATATTTTTACATCATCTTAAAGGCCTTCAAATTCCGCAAATTCCAAATTATTTTGAGCTCTCATACGTCCTCGTGGCCGCACGCGAGCCGCCCGCCGCGTGATATCGCACCTCGCGCCGCGCAAAACTCGCGGCTAAGGGCACCTCTACAGCCTCAACCGTCACCAATATCGAAAAAAGTGTAATGACTTAAAATGTTCCCCGTCTCAATATCTCTAGACACGTCTCTCAGTTTTTCGATTTTCGATCTCGTTCAGGAGATATCGAAGATATTCCGAGGAAAGGTGTTAAAAAATCAAGGTTTTTTTTGGTGTTTTTGAATTTTCGAAAAAAGTTTTCGACTTTTCCAAAAATGTTTTTTTACCATCTGAAAGCCATTAAAATTCTTCGTCTTTTGAGCCCTCATACGTCCTCGTGGCCCTAAACCACTATATACCACGGGGCAAATACACTTTCAGCAAAAATGGGGCCCTACCGGAGCGATCGAAAAAACATTTTCAATGTTAAAATATTTGCATGAAACAAAGAAGAAAGGAAGAATTCTGGTGGCTTTTCTGGGCTACCGGGCTATACAAACTCACTTAAACTTACCTAAACCAGCGGCGACTCCTGGTCCTGAATATTGGGTTGGCTCTGGCTAAGGATTTTTTTTTCATAATTTCATAACTTAGGTACCTACGCGTTAATTTATTTCTACCACAATGAGTTCAAAAACTGAAAGACGATTACGATATAGATAGTTTATAATATTTAGTTTAAATGATTTATTTTGCTCACTTACGATTTATTTGTCTGTAGATAGGTAGGTACCTACTGGTTATGTCAAAGCTGTCGAGTTGCAGCCGACAACAGCGACGTCTCCCTCCTCTGGCACGACGACGACGAGACAGGCATACAAGCTTGAATTGTTACATTTTATTTGTACTTGAAGTCCACTCTTCGTTCCACAGACAAGAAATTTTCGATGACTCGATCGTGAAAATCTTCTTTCTTCCTCAATTTTGTTAGCAACTCCTTTTCCACAGATATGTAAGAGTGCCAAATTACTGAGTCTCTCTTGTCCTTGAGTGCTCCGTAGATAGCTCGGTAGGAGTTTGCCATTATAATTACCAATAAATCACTTTAAATTTAACAACACTGAACAGGATTCATCCATACAAAGTCCATACCTACATAACGGAATATAATTATGCAGCTATCAACTCGCGAGCCAATGCGCACACACACGCGCATACAACACACCTAGCCTAGCTCGCTAGTCGCATCGCATCGCACTTCACAGCACAAGAATACTCGTCGTGTGGACGCAGCGCGCACACACCCACACACGCAACACACACACACCTAGCTCGCTCGCTAGCTCGCTCTACTCGCTACCGCGTCACTAAATGCACTCCCCGCTGCGCCAACTCGAAAGGCTGATCAGCGGGTCCGCGCGGGACGGGGGGGACATCGGTCGCTTCCGCCTTGTATGGAATACGATGGCGCTTCAAAATGTAGCCAACCGGCCAATGAATGCCTTGATGTGTCGTCATTCGTCGTCGCCCGCGTTTGACGCGCGCGAAATTTCAAATTATGTAACGGGTACGGGATTGACGTTTTATCTTATTAATCGTGGATTATATGACTTAAATAATATAACTCCGAAATTTTTTCACATTTATTTTAGCCTGATACTTCTGTATTAATGGTGTCATTCATTTTATTCGGTTTGGCGGCGCCAACCTCGCCAACTGAGAGGAGTCGCCGCTGACCTAAACGTCAAATAACGTTATTATTCAGTACGAAAACGCGTTTGGACTTTCCCAGCCAAGTTTTTTTTTTATGTAATCCGGTATGGGTGGCTGAGTCGGAGGGGCCAAAGCGCATGCTCCGACCAGCCAATATCACCTCCGCGAAGGTACGTGCCATACCGGAGACTTCCCTGAATTGCTGGCTATACTGGACTAGAGAACACAACCGAGGCTGCTATGCGGCCATCTTACATCCAGTACGGTGGTACTAACCCAGTCGGCTACAATTTGAGCCTACCACCTAGTAAGGGGTAAGGGAAGGGACCTACAGTTTTACACCGGTTCCGAACGGTGAAGCAGCAGGTGTAGGTGTGCACGATTTTTTTGTCAGTAAAAACTCATTGCTACACGCCGACCGGATTCGAACCTCGGACCTCTCGCATGAAAGCCGATGCCCAAACCACTCGGCCACCCGCCGCTTTTAAGTGGATCTGCCTACCAGGGTTAGGCCAAGTTTAGTGGCGTGCCCGCTATACCTGCGCCACGAGGAACTTGGTGATGCGCTCGGTGAGGCGGCCGCGCTCGTGCGACAGGATCATCTCCAGCATGTCGCCCTTGAGCTTCTCCATCACCACGAAGATGCGCTCGGGCGTCTCGAACATGCGCTCCAGGTTGACGACGCCGCCGTGCGAGAGGTTCTGCAGGATCGCCACTTCGTTCTTCAGCTGCGCCTCCTGCTTCGTCGGGAACCGCAGCTTGTCTATGACCTGTCGTGCAACATTATAGCAGTATTAACAATCAAACAACAACCAAACGGAAGCGCAGACAATGCATATAACAGAAACGCAGTATAATAGGCACACTAGCCGCGGGTGGCCGAGTGGTTTGGGCATCGGCTTCTCGTGCAGGAGGTCCGAGGTTCGAATCCAACCGGCGTGTACCAATGAGTTTTTTCTGACGAAAAAATTTACGTGCATACCTACACCTGCTGCTTCACCGTTCGGAACCGGTGTAAAACTGTAGGTCCCTTCCCTTGCCCCTTACTAGGTGGTAGGCTCAAATTGTAGCCGACTGGGTTGGTACCACCGTAGAGGATGTAAGATGGCCGCATAGCAACCTCGGTTGTGTTCTCCTCTAGTCCAGTATAGCCAGCAATCCAGGGAAGTCTCCGGTATGGCACCTACCTTCTCGGAGGTGATATTGGCAAGTCAGAGCATGTGCTTTGGCCCCTCTGACTCAGCCACCCATACCGGATTACATAAAAAAAAAAAAAAAAAAACACGGTGCCTATTATAGGGCCCGGTGGTGGCAGAAGAACGACTGCAGTTTCTTGGGAACGTGGGAAATGACCACGGAGTGTGGAAGCTACTGAGAAGAGTGCTCCACTTCATGAAAGAGCTCGGGTGGCTGGAGTAGCACTACCCGAGCGCCAACGTACAACGGACCGAGTTGAGGTCTCAGTGCGGAGAATGGCCCCCCCCGCCTTCCCAAGAGGCTGGGCAGCAAACAACAACAACAACAACAACAACAACAACAACAACAACAATAGGCACACGGAAGTAGTGGCTGAAGTATCCAATCATGACAGGTTTCCTAAAAAAAAAAAATGGAAATAAATGGACCACATTAGAACTTTGTATTGGATGGCCTAGCATAGCACTGCCGATGGAAACTTTGCACAAACTGAAGATGATTTTAATCTCAAAAGGAATTCTTTATTCTTTATTTCATCATCCATAGACAGTACACTGCACTCGGATTCGTCATATTTTAACATTTAACATTTTGCCAGTTCGATTAACATAGCGAAGAAGAACTGGCAAGAAACTTCGCTGGATATTTTTTTTTTACGTTCACTTAGTCTACATTTACAATAATGTTTGCCACTGCCTACAAAGTACGACTGTTCACTATTTCTAAAATTCATTCATTCATATAACACGTTGGAGCCAATTGGAGCAGGCCAGTCTCCACAAACAGCACCCGTTCACGAGCATCACGCCAGGGCCAGCCATCGCCTCCCTCAACCATATTTGAGGGTGTGAGGCGACCCGGAATGGTAAAGTAGTGAAAAGTATCGACAATAACCTTGATGGCGACGGCGCGGTCGGTGCGGCGGTGCACGCCCCCGTACACGATGCCGAACTGTCCGGAGCCGAGCACCTCGTCCGGGAAGATCTGGTACAGCTGCGACATGTCCGTCACCCGCTCCTCCGGCACTCCGCTCGCGCTCTCCGCTGCACCGGCCGCACACATGCATGCATACGTTCTCAACATATTCATCTTTCTATTGTTTTTATTAATAAACAAGTGCGAGTCGAACTCGCGCACCGAGGGTTCCTTATCCCCATGTCATGGTTAGCGCCACTTACGCCATCTACGGCGTGTTATGAAATGCTTCATATTATTAGTTAAATGTCATGATTAGTTAAAATGCTTCACTCTCTATTCGGTAGAAGGCGCGCGCGCATAAATTTTTTGGATTTATTCTATGGGAACCCCTGTGATTTTTTTACTTTTTCCTATTTTTATTATTTGTTGTTATATCGGCCATAATAACACATATTCTGTGAAAATCTCAACGGCTACCTATTACAGTTCAGGAGATACAGCCCTCGGAGTCCTCGGACAGACAGATGGACGGACGGATGGACAGACGGACGGACAGACAGACAGACAGACAGATATACAGACGGCGTAGGCTTAGTAATAGGGCCCCGTACCGGATACGGAACCCTAAAAAAAGTCGAATGTAAAATAAACACAGCTCATATGCGAAATTCACGTTTGTTAGCTGCGAAGATCGAAATTAATAGCAATAATGTTTATCATTCTGCACGTCCTGCATTCATGTTTAGAGCTCTCCACAGCTCAGAATTCGGCGGCAAAACAGCTTGAAACACGAATTCGGAATGTGTGAATGCGTGCACGTGGCCGAGGGGCCTTAAAACATGGTTACCGCATATTGTATTGTATGGTAGGGCACGGAGAACAGACCAGAGTTCTGCGTGACGGGCATGAGCGCTTGCCGGACGGCGGTCTCCCAGCTCTTGGCGAGGTAGGCGCCGACGCCCGAGTCCGGCGGGGGGAGGTGCGCGCCGCCGCCCGTCAGGTGCATCAGCGGATCCACGCCCACGAAGTAGTCCACGTTCGCCGTGCGCAGCTCGAAGCAGTGCATCACATCTGCAGCACATCCGTTTTGTTTTGTTTTTATACAACCAGATTTCTGGTCGGCTACATCCACGTAACATACGTTTTAATGTAAACTGAACAAAAATTCACTGAAAGGGCTATAGCAACAGTACAGTCTAGAATTAAACCTAAAAACTATTCATTACATACTAGCTACATGTCTGCTCTACTTCCATACCAAATTTTATTCAATTTTGTGGAATAGATATCCAACTAGAGCGGTTTATGTGACTAAAATAGAGATATTTCAAAAAAAGTTTTAAAAAATCATAACTTCTAAACCATTGATTTTCGCGGAACTAATGTTTATTTTAAATGAGTCAAAATGGCGTCCTCTATCTAAAAAAAATTTTTGGACCACTATAACTGGGCCACCCTGTATAAAGTGCCTGTGTTATGTATGTAAAGTGAATGCCTTGCTCGTCCATGGTACAAACCTCCGTGTGGTATGCGCGCGGTATCGATGGAGATAATCTCATTGAGCGGGATCTCCTTGTAATACTTGGCGCCCTGGTCTGACTGGAACATCGTGATAGACTTGGTGTCCAGTCGCCAGAAGTGCCGCTTTATCTGTTAACAATGCGAACATGTTGGCTTTTTTGGCATTTCAATATCAATGACAACATTTAAAAGTTTTGGATAATGTATGACAGAAATTAAGCAAGACATAATAATAATGTCACGCAGCCTGTGCAAACAACGAGTCCTTCATCGCAGGAGTTTTGCTGCAGCTGCGACGGACGGCACTATGAGAGTTTTCTCCCCAAACAGAGATTATTAACCTGTTTTGGTGGTTTAAAAAAAATAACCAGGGTTAAATTACAGAAGATGCGTCGCTAGCGACGCATCTTCTTTAATTTAACCCTAACCTAATGTTGAGGCGGTGCATGTCGTTTTTGTTAAACTCCCATAGTGCAGTTTGGCTGCTACCACAGCAGCTGCGTCAAAGCTCTCCTGCGATGAAGGAATCGTGCGAACACATTATTAATCTATCAAAAGAAAAGACATTTTCGTCAATAAATAATTGGTTATCCGGCTCGAAGGACCAATTTCAAGTAACGTTAATGAGGAACTTTAAATAAATATAAATGATATAAATGAGTTTGTGTCAGTAATACGACAGAACAACTACAAATACATTGGTAATGTACGAGTCACAGAGCCCAAAAACATCAGTGAGTAAAGACCTCTACAATGTGTAACAACAGATATTTAATGATAATGAATTAATGAAAAGATTTGAATGAAAATGATAATGTGATTAGTATTTATTTTATTTACTGTTTTATTTATTAATTTTGTTTTCTATTGAGCTTGTATGCAACTAGTTAGGACTACTGAATTGTTTATTATTTGTGTGGAATCTAGTGAAAATTGTTGACGATTTCTATAGCACGATGGACATAAAAAATTCTATTCCACATAAAATGCTCGCTGAAATAAAATACTTTTGACTTTGACTTTGAAAAAAACAATGTGTGATTGATTACCGTTTTGTCCTTATTGGTGAAGTGTACGAGCCAGCCCTCCTTGCTGCTCTCGCCGTCGCGCTTCTTGGTGTGCTTCACCGACTGCACCACTCGCATCAGCGGGATGTTGGCGCTCGGCGACGACGACGAACTGCACCCAATCATAGAGCCGCTCAAAATTATGCACACTGACAGTGTCTTATTGTCTCAGGGTCAGTCCTTTCTAAGGACAACACACGATGCCCTAAAGTCTGTGTTTTCGGATACATACTGTAATACCGTTCAGATGAAAAGTCAGTTAAGAGAGTAACATCATAAGTAAATGTTACAATGCTGAGCAGTGACTGTACGTTGCTGTGGAAAATTATTTACATGTAAATTACAATTAAGGTACGTTGGATAAGTATATAAGGAGTATATAAGGATAACTTAATCATTTGCACATCAGTCCACTTCGTCATGGTGCCGTAAACAACGAAAAACCACTAAGTAAACTTTTTTGCACCAACAAACTTCGTGCGAGACGCTCCTCTCGAACACCAACTAATAAGCATGCATGAACTCGTTCGCGCGCGAACGACGCTGCGTTCGTGCACGCATGCGAGCTTGCGAGAACTGTCTACACGGTGCGTAAATGCGTTCGAGAAGCATTTCTCGTGCGTGAACTCGCATCGGGTCAACCAGGCATTTATGTAAAAATGGATGCCATCTTTCACAAGACCGCTAGGCACATATAAATTCCTTGTTACTCCACAAGTATCCTATTTTAAGTTTTATTCATTGAGAAGCCTACAGTAGGCAGGTACAAATAATTTAACACATAATATAGTGAATAAAATGTTTGTATGGTGTATTTATGTACACTAACTGCATTAGATAGCCATTAAAAATATTTCTTCCTTTAGATATTTGACCGTTATTTAAATAAGCTACAATTAATGAAAGGTCGGTCGAAACGGCTATGCAAACAGTTTATATTTTCGTCCAGTTCAGTGTAGCCGGCACGACCAAAGGGAAGCACCGACATGGCACGTAGTTCATCAAAGTTTTAAGGGCTGACATTACAGACGTTGTTGTGATGTAGCCAACAGTGTCAGTTTCCATAAAAAAACAGTGTTTTCGAGCAAGTAATTCTTCATTCTTCTTCATCACTTGAGCTCGTAGCCAAGAAATATTTCCAGGTTTGGGAACTCCTGATAGGTTAGGTCAAGGTGCCGAACGAAAGGATGGAGTTTCTTGGAAATTTGGGAACGGCCTCTTAAGTGTAGAAGCAACCGAGAAGGGTGCTCGACTGCATGAAAGAGCTCGGCTGGCTGGAGTAGCAGCACCTGAGCGTCCACTGAGGTTAGGTTAGTGCTACCTGCTAGGCCTGCTGTCCGGGCAGGTGTCGACGAGGGTGATGACCGCCGGGTCGCGGTGCGAGTCGCCGTTGTGCCCGCGGTGGCCGGACGCCGTCTCCGAGTCAGAGTCCTCGTCGTCGAGCAGCGACCGGCTGTTCTCCGCCAGCTCCCGCTCGCTCCCCGTGCTGCTGTCTTGGAATTCGCCTGACGCGGCAACGAAAGGTGATCATCAGGTTTACCCTTAACTCTGCTACTCCTGCAGAGACTGCTCCTCCCGCAAATACTCTACTGTTACAATTCACGAATCTTCAAATGGGCGTAAATAGGCGTTTCCCTGAGAATATAGTTCTTTAAGAAGCCGGTCTTGTACGTCCTTGGGGGTGAAATTGGTTGTGCCTGACCTATAATAAGCCCCGCGCGTACGCGCTGATTGGTCCAGGCCGCATTCTTATGGACCTCCCCGCTCCTGTTGTATAATTGCGATTAGTAAAGGGCTCAGCCAGATAATTTGGTTGCATTAAAAAACATCCATAATAAACAGCGGCGTCCTTTCGCTCACACTGTAGTGGTGCGATCGGGGAATGAAAACGACCAAATGAAAAAGAAACAAATAACCTTTCTATCAATGTCAGCATTTCATGTAGAAAAGTATTAATTTTCTAGCAATACACATTTCAATCGGCGTCCTATTGGTAGTGCATATAGTTGTGCCTGTTGGTAGAACTGTAGGTGCACTATATTCAATCTAGGCTAGAACTGAGGGCGAGGAATGATTAAATAAAGAAGAAAGACAGAAACTAACTGCCAGTGTCCTTGATGAGCTCGCCGCCGCAATCCTTGGGTATGGCGTCGAGGCACTTGCGGTGCACGTTGTAATGACAGTCGCGGCACTGGAGCCCCTGCTTGAAGAGCCCCTTCAGCAGCTTCTTGCAGTGGCTGCAGACTGTGAGCCGCGTGTACGAGTGCAGCACGAAGGTGTGCGGGATGCCCAGCGAGCCCTGCGCCCACACGCGTGTCCCCAGCGACGCCGAGTGGCTCTGCTTACCTCCCACCGTCATCACCTGCCACCGCCGTTATCCACTCGTATTTTTGACATATTCTGATAAATTTAGATACGCGCGACGATGAGGGCCAGTAAGTGTGTTAGAAGGTAACGGTGGTTTCGAACCGCTGAACGCCGGGAGGATTGGCGACATATCGAAGAGGCTTATGTCCAGCAGTGGATACTAAAACGCTTACTGACTAACTGAAATGGACTGAACATAAATACTCGTACCATCACGCCTGCAATATATTTCCGTGTGTCTCATTCCTGACGCCTTTCTCACATTTGTAATGTTTTTCATACATGCTCGTCGGTTTCTCAGTTTCGGGTAAGGTAATTTTAAGACATATTTTTTTTTAATTTACTTTTAGGGCTTTTAAGAATAATTTGTTAATATCAGCCCCATAGCACTCATCTTCTCTATCCCTTAGGGCCGAGAGTCCCTAACTAAGGGATAGAGAACGCTCAACGAAATCCAAACAATTACTAAATCACTTGGGCTTGCCACCATTATGTAAAACATTGTTTTTATATCAATCCTGCCGGCGGCGGCGTCGTCGTCGTCCTGATTCGCACTCGTACGCATGAAAATGCGCCACAATCACCGCACCACAATAGACATGCGGGTTGTACATAAAAAAAAACCAGACATACGAAACTTCACTAGAACAGACAATACTACCGAAGCTCTGCCGTGTGATATTGTTATTTGTAGTAGGTTTAAAAGTTATTTCAATGTATACAGTACATTCAGGCTTTCTGTCATTTCTCAGGAAAGTTGAATATTCTTTATAGGTACTATAATAAACGTGGTGGTCGGTGTTGTGCTGTAATTTGTAAATTAGTCATTGCAGCACAACACCGATTACTCTGCTTACACCGGATTCAGCGTATGATATGTATGTATGTATGTACTAATAATCTTTGAGAAAATTTGGGAGCACTTCTAACTTCACAAAGAGATTAATAAAATTATTCAACAAAATTATTTTATGATTTTGTTCTTTTAACTAAAATTCCAATATTTTATTATCAATAAAAGATTGCAATCTGCGATTATGTTGCATGGATCCTACTTCCATAGATCTTTTATATGAGTGAAATTATAGTTTTCAAAGCACCACTACTGTAAAGAATGGCTGTCAAAATGATAAAATATATTCCAAGCTTGGCGGGTCAGTGTTGTCGTTGTGGGCATAAAATCTGATAGCGAATATGCTCATCGGACTCAATCAAATAAAAGACATGTTCTAATTTTGAATAATTTATTGTAAAACGTAAGTTTGTTCACAGAACACATTAAATATCAGATCTTATACCAACACCCACCACCACAAGTTATTTTCTTGTTTTATAGGTTCATAACTTTTAAAACTACATTATAATATATAAATGCAAAGTAGGCATAATAAATGATAAAATACTGAACATATCACAATAATAATATGGACGGAAATAAACCAAAAATACTACTTAACAAAAAATGTTGGAATATCAACTATTCTAATGGAATGTAAATAATAAATCAACAGTAATTATGTATGTATGTGGAATTACAACTCATTTTAAATTCTAACTACGCTTGAGGCCACAGTGCTAAAGTGTAAAAAAAAATGTTGAAACTACCTTAGTGCCAATTTGATGGAAGTTATACATTGGTACAAAAACACTCACACAAAATTAATAAATTTTGCTAACTTTAACCACAATCTGTCAATAGGTCACATCGGCCGGAACATCGCCACAGTAGAGGAGGCACTATTCAATCTACGTTAGAAGGCATTATTAAATGACACCATTATTGCCAAGTGTTAAAACATACGAGTGTTGGGTTGGGACAGTACGATCGCAATTTCTCAAAATGCTCAAATAAAAAACAAATAATGTTTTTTTGGTAATATTGCCGTAGCGTCTCTCTCAAACGCTATTGAAACAGATTATATTTTAGTCTAAGGTTAATAAACTGTTAATTGTTTTAATGGACTCAGCAGGTTGAAGTCTCAGAAAAGAGAATAATAGCTACAACGCACCTATTCCGGGTGTGAACAAAAAACGCGGGTAGGACAGCTTCACATGTGTCAAAAAATATTTAAATGTGTCACTAACAGGGATCGGAATACATAGCTAGAGTACAAATATCTAATGTTGGTGATAATAAGACATAACATGGAGTTGTTAAAACAACCGCTTTCGGGAATTCCAGCATTTTAAAAATATATCCTGATTGTGATATAGTTAGTAACTTTTGACACTTGTATAATGCGCGGGGCGGATCTAGGCGTGTCGCCGCCGCAGCGGCTCGTCGGTGTTCTCCCTCGCACCCGCACCGTACTTGTATAGTGTATTCGCGTGGCGGGTCGCCCGCTGCGGCGACGACACGCCGAGATCCGCCCCGCGCATTATAACATGCTGTAATGTATTTGTAGAGACCTTATTTAAAAGCACAAAAATTATTTAGAAAAAAAAACATTATTCGTATGGAAGTGATTTTGATTTGAAAATAATTTTTGGGATTTTTAATAAAGTATCTGGGGGCACGGCCGTGCCCCCGCCAAGTCGAGTAAACACGGCCGTACAATCCTTTTCTCGAAGCAACATTGGGTACTTTTGGCCTCCGTGTAACTTTGTTGTAGATATTTATACATTACAGGATGTTACAAGGTGTCAAAAGTTACTAACTATTTCACTAACAAGAAATATTTTTCTCGGAATCCCGGTAATTTTTCAGAATTCCCGAAAGTGGTGGTTTTAACCACTCCATGTTATGTCTTCTCGCCAACATTACTGTATCTATTCCGAGCACTGGTCGTTATTTTAAATTTAAGCGAATATATTTCCTTTTTATCAGTGCAACAGTTTGTATGGGAAATCTGCTCTAGTTCCTTATTAGTTATTATTGTAAGGTGGCAGTCTTGATTCGAGACTTGATCTGACTGAATGATTTCAAGATGTTATGCAAAGCTACGACCAGTGGCGGGGCAAGACCTAAATTTGATGCGGGCAAGATATATTTTTAGAGACCCTCTCTGGTGGCATGGATTTTATGGATTTTCACTGTTGAAATTAATTTCCGGTATACTGATCAAATCAAACATTTTTGTCAGCATACCTTTCGTCGTTAAAAGTAAACATAATCAAATTGCAATAATACAGCCTTCACTGCCTCTGTCCTGCGTTCCCATCTTGTGTCTGATAAAGGCTTTATAGTAAGCTTTATAGTTTGCCTTTGATTAAGTCTAAACATGTTTACTCGGGGTCTCTTTTAATAGATCTAGCTGAATATTTTTCACGAATCAAAGCTGCATGAACTTTTGAGGCGCGCGGTCCCTCGGGCCGCGAGGCCGTGGGCGGTCGCCCACGTCGCCCACGCCTTGCGCCGCCTCTGGCTACGACCGAGGAGCGAGTAGTGGTGTATATAGATTATTTGGAGAGGAAGTTGAACTTCTTGGGCTCGCCGGCGGCGGCGGCGTCGCTCTTGCCGGTGACGAGGTCGGCCAGCTTCCTTACCAGGCTGGTGTCGTCGGCGGCGGTGTTGGCGTTGTTGGAGGAGGCGTTGGTGGCGGTGGTCGACGCAACCGACAGCCGGCTCGGCGAGCGCGGCGGGGGCTGCGAGGCGCGGCGCGCGGGGCACGCGCAGTTCGACGGCACCTTCACCGCGCAACGCTTGTGGTAGTTCAGCCCGCATCCTGCACATTATAACTGTGTACTTAGCACATCCCTATTCCTACCAACATTCCGCTACACATGCTTTGAGGAAATATTATATAGAGTTATCGCTCCGAAGAAATATACAGAGAAGCGGTGTTCCAGCGGCTGAGGTATGGGGTAAGGTAGCGGGGAGGCAAAGCGCAGAGTCGAGCGGAAGAGGGGAGCGCGCGCGCTGAGCGGGAAGCGTGCGGGAGACGGTCTAGCGGCCGGTGTGGGGGGCTCGCGCGGGGCGGGAAGCGCGCGGGAGAGAGGCAAGGGGTAGGGAGAACGATCGCACTCGTTTGTTGCGTCGGTGTGCATATTGTCTTTTCTTTCTAACACTTCATCTCCATTCGCCATCGCACCTTCGCATCGACGAAGATGTGTAAATGTATTAGTTTAAAGTAGGCGGGGCGCGATCGCAGCAGGCAGGCGACGACTGCGCGCTGCGGCCTCTCGCGCTCGACTAAGAGACTTGAGGATCGTGAACCGCAACCGGTGGAACATGTTAGTTGGCCGAGTGATTTATCTAGTACGCTAGTACATAATATATCTTTGTACACATGCCTAGTTTCCTGCCGTGCGGGTAGCTTTGAAAGAGGAGACGCAGGCAAAGGGAAAAAGTGTACGGCGGGTAGTTAACGGACGACCACGCAAGCGCGAGCCGCGTCAAGTACGAGAGCAACGAAATAAAAGAGATTTTATAAGGGTTGTGAGTGATTGGAAACGAGTAACGAACAGGAGTGCATGTATAGTTAGTGTGATTGCGACAGTGACGTTTTATAGTGACTGAGATTAAGTTAATTCGAGAAAATTCGAACGCTGCCGAGCTCGCCGGCTCTGCAGTCCCTGCGGCTGTGCACATCCGACCGTCTGCGAGGATTCTGGAGTGAGCAAATTACCTACCTTTTCTGTCCCTGCGCTAAGTACCCACACGTTACAACATCACGCCCCTCCACTCTTACATTACTTATTTATTTAGGCTAGCTAGGTAGGTACTATGCTGCTTCACTGGCAGACAAACTATGCGTAGGTATGCAAGACAAAATTAAGAATACATTTAATACGTATGGAGTACCGTGTAAGCACATAATAGAAAAAAGAGTACTGTCGTGGGGTCGGTTCTTCAAAATAATAGCCCCACTGCATCTCTTCCCGTGCATGTCGTAAAAGGCGAATAAGGGATGAGGACAAGGTGCCGCGCTAAAGGTCGACTGGGTAGCCATCTCTCACCTCGGCACGGTCCTTCCGCAGTGTCAAGCAGCGGGTGGGTCTTCGTGCCTTACTTGCTGTTTGATAGTTATCTTGTCCGAATACTTTGCTAAACGTGGCGGTCAGTGTTGTGCTGTATTTTACAAGAGTACCTGCCGTACAATTCCGATCACTCTGCTTACCCCGATTGTCGGGATACAGCGTGTGGTATGTATGTATATAATACGTTTTTGTACGCATTACAGTTTTTAGTCACCCAGGTCTGACAGTAGTCGGAAAACCAATCGCAACCGTGGCTGTTGAAGCCCCTTTTAAAGTCTTGGGTAAAAGCATCACCAGCAGAGGAAAGGAGCATCCTACTGATGATATTGTCCAACTTTTCGAAGAGAGCCTTCGCCAAACTGACAATCCTCCCCTCCTGGGTACACAAAAGGCATGGATTTACGATAACTATCAGACATCAAAACTTTCATGGCCATTTCTCGTCTACGACTTCGCAAAGCAAAACCTGACTAAATTAGACTCTTATGTGAAGATTCCTGAAGTCATGGTTTGGACTGGCTCACCCGGCTGACTCGTCAACGCTGTAGGTACAGATCTCACAATAACTTTGGACTGAACATTAAGAAACCGTCGATATTTTATCAAAAGGCGAGAATAGCCAAAGGATGTATACTCAAAGACTCCAATGATAGATATACTGAAAGAATCCATCGCTATCAGATGAACTGGAATCGAGACTCGACTTCTACAAATCATTCCAAGTTGGTACACGCACCAATAGATCTGGACTCGGCATAGAAACAGCAAAGTCTGATAAAGAAATACTGAAAGGTTTTGCTCAGGAGGACATGGAACAAGGTTTCAAACTTCACGCCTTAAATCTAGAAATGCAGAATGATTGGCTAACAGTGGGCGACTTCTGCATCCCTCCTGCATTGAAGTGGAAATCCATAATATACAACTGGTCCCCTGAGCTGCTTAAGTTCTACCTAAATGCATTCCAGCTTACTCTCCCCGTCCCGAGTAACCTAGTTACTAGATGGGGGAAATCTACAAATAGACTATGCCCGTCATGTAAGGAGTTCGTAGGCACGGCCAAACATTTGTTATGCGGATGCAAAATACTACTTGAGCGAGGCCAGTATTCCTACCGTCATGATAACGTCCTCCAAATCATCAGAGAGGTCATCAACCTGTCAATTGCACGGACCAGGAAAGGGCAAACCAGTAGCGGCTTCCAGAAGGTCAACTTTGTGAAACCTGGAGCCATTAAGCTGCCCAAAGATAGGACTAAACCTTCTTCAATTTTGGGAGCAGCAAAGGATTGGGAATTGTTGATGGACACACATGAGAAGCATTCCCAATTGCCTTCGGAAATCTGTACCACAGCATTAAGACCGGATATACTCATATTCTCAAAAGCGACAAAGCATGTAGTACTTGTTGAACTTACAGTTCCATGGGAAAGTAACATACCGAAGGACCACAACATCAAACTTAACAAGTACTGCAACTTAGTAGACCGGATTGTGAGAAAAGGATTCAAGACTGATCTCTTCGCTGTGGAAGTCGGAGCAAGAGGACTACCAGCGAAGTCGCTCTACAGTCTCTTCAAGAATCTAGGGCTCCCAAGAGTAGTATACATATAGGGCTCCGAGCACACACTCGTGATTTTTCTAAGTCCGAGAATCAGGGGGCGTGGCCTAATTTGGGGTGTACGTAGGGCTTCGAAGTCAGGGTTCAGCTCCAGGGTGTCAGGTCAGGGTGCTGCGCCCCATCAATTTGGAGGGTGTACGTAGGCCTTCGGATTCAGGGTTCAGACTTTCGGATTCAGGATTCAGGCCTTAGGATTCAGGATTCAGGGTTCCAGATTCAGGGTTCAGGTCCAGGGTGCTGCGCCCCATCCATTTGAGGCGTACGTAGGCCTTCGGAGTCATGGTTCAGCTCCAGGGTGCTGCACCCCACCAGCATGGTTCCACATGCACCGAGGCTTCGCCCCTGCCCCCTACCCCACCCCGCCCCTACCACCATCCGCCGCCTCTGCCCGCGCTTCCCCGCCCCCTGCCTCACCGCCCGTTCTCCGCGGCTGACTCAGTATCTTTGGAATTTTACCTGTAGAGACGTGACGCCATTTGTCGTGACGTGACATCGGTGGCAGGTTTTAACCTGTAGCAACCTGCAGGAATGACTTACCCCCCTACCCATTAATATAAAGATAACGTAACAATGTTCTGTGAAATGTATTCATACTCAGCATGACTGAGGCATCGTCAGTCAGGTAGGTTGGAGCCTAATGGTGTAGGAATGCAGACATGGCTGACTCAATATCTTTGGAATTTTACCTGTAGAGACGTGACGCCATTTGTCGTGACGTGACATCGGGTGGCAGGTTTTATCCTGTAGCAACCTGCAGGAACGACTTACCCCCCTACCCATTAATATAAAGATAACGTAACAATGTTCTGTGAAATGTATTCATACTCAGCATGACTAAGGCATCGTTAGTCAGGTAGGTTGGAGCCTAATGGTGTAGGAATGCAGACATGGCTGACTCAATATCTTTAGAATTTTACCTGCGCTATTCGTCCGAGTCGGCAGGTCTTCAAACATTCAACGATTGGCCACGCGCCCTCCGGCAGAAGCCTGAAGAAATTGTTAAGGCTGGGTTTTTCTACACTGGTTTTGGTGACAAAGTGGTGTGCTTTTACTGCGGAGGAACACTCAACCAGTGGCGACCGGAAGACACACCGTGGGAGGAGCACACGAGGCTAGACCGCTGCGCTTTCGTCTACATAATGAAGGGAGCTGACTTCGCCACAGTCAAAGCAAAAGGATTGGACGAGATCGACATTCCGAGCTATTCGCCATACTTGTATGCGCCATCAGACGATGGAGCCTTTAACTTGAAATGATTAATTTTCAATAAATATTTTTACATTTAACAGTGAATACATTTATTTCAACCCACCCACACCCATAAATGAAACAAAAGTTAGCAGAAATGTTTATTTATTTTCACAAATCTTAATGCTAAAGTGTACATGATATATGTTTTAGAAAAGCCACTTAAACCCATTATTTACATAAATGGGGCAACCTAAGTTTCATCAGCAAATATTTATTTCTTGGTCAGGTCTATGATGGTTGTTTTAAAGATGATGATGATGGCGTGGTAGATAGGTTAGAAATCAGCTTGCTGTCGCGCTGGTTAATGGTGATATGTATGATGGCCCATTACCTCTGAGAAAAAATTGTATTGGATGTTGTCAGAATATTTTAATTTTTCATGACATATTTTATTATTTAATTTACGTACAAAGTGGAAATCTTATACTCTTAATATATTTGTATAACATTTTGCTGCGCATCTAACATTTGCGTAACGATATTGGCTATAGCGGAAATTATCCTTCGCTCATATTGGTTTAGCTCTGGGGTCTGCTGCACAATGCCTAACGTTGGCGATTGATGCTGCTGAGTGATCCAATCTGAAGATTGCAATGTGCACACGTTTGATGTTGGATCTTGCTTGTGCGATGTCAGCGGTGATGGCGGCTGCTGTTGATGTGTAGGCGAATAGTATGCAGATGAGTATCGTGGTGGAGATGTCGCTGGTAGAGGTGGCGATGGTGAATAATTCATCAGGGTATACGTAGGTGAGCCGTAGGTGGGTGAGTATCACGTTGGATATATCGTTGGTGGAGATGTAGGTGGTGAATTGAGCAGCGGTGAGTCTTGCGCAAGCGAACCCACCCAACTTATGAGTGGTGGTGCGGAAATGTATTAGGACAGTGTATTTCAAACTGCGGATAGGGAAGCCAGTGCTAGGTCAGGGTGCTGCGCCCCACCAGCGTGCTTCCACTGGCACCGAGGCTTCGCCCCTTCCCCCTACCCCGCCCCGCCCCTGCCACCCCCCTCCGCCAGTCAGGTAGGTTGGAGCCTAATGGTGTAGGAATGCAGACATGGCTGACTCAATATCTTTGGAATTTTACCTGTAGAGACGTGACGTAATGAAGTACCACTCCAACCTATCGTCCTGTGAGTTACACCGAGTCGAGATCGAGGAGGTGAAAGCTCATGCCACTCGGTGTGCGAGTTGGACTCGCACTTGGTCGGGAAACTGGCTCGGTTGACTATATCAACTACAACCTACAGTTATACGTTTATCCTACAGTTGGTGAAAGCTGCAAGTTGAAATCAAACTTATTACAATGGCTCAAGGTACATTATTTATGTTTGATTCCTGCCTACGTGCCGGAGTACCTAGCGCGTTAATACTTGCTTACAGTGTGACTCATTTAGGGATGAACAATTAGAAATTGTGGTGTGAAGGGTGGTTGGTGAAAGCTGCAAGTTGAAATCAAACTTATTACAATGGCTCAAGGTACATTATTTATGTTTGATTCCTGCCTACGTGCCGGAGTACCTAGCGTGTTAATACTTGCTTACAGTGTGACTCATTTAGCGATGAACAATTAGAAATTGTGAACTGGGGTTGACAAAAGAGCTCATTAGTGGTAGATACCAAGGGATCGCTCACATGCAACGTAGATTGAGACTTGTTGAAACATACCAATTGTTGTGGAGATATTTTTAAATGTAAAATTTTCTTAGTGCAACTATTGTGAAAGATAACTGATGTCTGGGGATGAACAAAAGAGCTCATTACTGGAAGGTATCAGCGGGTCGCTCACAGGTGACGCAGCGCAGGTTGAGACTTGCAGAAACATGAAAATGTTTGGTGAAATTATTTAAAAGTAATATCGCGCTGTGATAAAGTGTAGGTAAGTCGACCCTTCCCACAACAGCCATTATTAAAGATAATAGACGTCTTTGGGGGTTGAACAAAAGAGCTCTGTACTGGGAAAAACCAACGGGTCCATCTCGTTCGACGCAGATTGAGACTTGTAGAAACATGAAAATGTTTGACAAATTTTTAAAGTAAAATATTTTTATTTATCTATATAGCTCATGTTTATAAGACTGAGCGCACAATTTTAGTAAAACAGTTCGATCGCAGCAGCACGCCGACTTGTATCTCTACACACCACAGTGAGCTGATTTCTAAATATCGACCACACCCGCATCATCTTCACACCAACCATCATGGACCTAACCAAGATCAACGAAGCGGGCAAGCGAGCCTTCCTGGAGACGCGGAAACTCGCCATCTTGGAGATTGGAAAACTCTACCGAGTGACCGACTTGCGCAAAGTTGCAACCAAATACGGAGATCGCATTGTAGCTGACATCGATGAGACTTTCTGCGTCTTCCTACCCAAGCGGATGATCGACGCCTTCAACAAGGATGGGAAGATGTTCGAAGATATGGTTGAAGCTAGCAGAGAAAACGTGCTTGGGCTGAAATACCTTGGTGGGACGTACAATGCTATCGAGTTCGATAGTATGTAAGAAGAGGGCGTGGAAATGTATGTGGAATACCAACGTTTTAGCTGTACGATTTTAGAAATAAAAAATGTTGTCTAAGATATGTACTGTGTATTAAGGAAAATAACCTTATGTAATAAAGCTTATAATTGAACAATATTTTTTAATTTTCATACCCAACCGCACTAGATAATACCAAGGTATATAGTTATTAGTTCCTTAGTAAGAAACTCTAACAATTTTGTGAATCATCAAAATTTATTTCACTAAGGTTGGAAACAAAAGATTAAAAATTGTGGGAATTCTTTTCATAGCTTCAGCCCACAACTTTACCTGCGCACATGTAGGCACTTCTGGCATGAGGGGGCTGCTTCTAGATAATTCCGGATTAGGAAAGGTGGGTTGACGCTTGAGTTTAAATAATATTATTTCGAGGCATCATTTAAAATTGAAACGTCGTGCAAGCAAGTTCTCAAAGAAATCAACATCATGGGAGTGACCGCCAAATGGCGAATTAACAGCGCCGCGCAACTGCAGGGGGCCATCTTGCGGCACAACAGTGGAAAATTCAATGATGGCGAGCTGTATCGCTGTATTCAGCTAACCTATTCTTCAGGTGAGATATATTTGTCATTATAATATATATTTTATACACACCACTTTTTTACAGAATCACAATGTTTACTCGATGTGAACCTATTATACCTTATTACTATTTGATCATTATCAGCCTCGGTAGCTCAGTGGTGTGTCAACAGCTCTAAAGCAACCCTGGGTGCGGATAGTGCTGAGATGGGTGATTGATCACTCATCCGTTGGAGGCTGACCGTGGTTCGGATCCTACGTTAAACTGTAGTATAAACGTATAACTGTAGGTTGTAGTTGATATAGTCAACCGAGCCAGTTTCCCGACCAAGTGCGAGTCCAACTCGCACACCGAGGGTTCCGTATCACCATATCATGGTCAGCACCACTCACGCCATTAGTTATAATGCTTCATACACTACTATTTTGGCACCTATATTTATTATTAAGACCTGTACTCAGGGCATTGAGGTGTACCAATGGGTTAATTAAAAAAAAGCTGAAATCGGCACTCTTGTTAGCACAAAAGGGCCATTGACGATTTAAAAAAAAAATAATGTTTTGTCGTTTTATGTATCTCTTTTCTAATTTTATTTATTGCTGCGTTGTATTTAGTTATATTATTTTATTGTGTTGTTACTTTTTGTATTATTCTGTTTTTGCTATCCTTTGTGTTATTATAAGGTATTATTTTAAAGAGTTGTTATTTGTAGTGTTAGTCATTTGTTTGTTTATTGATAGAAAAAGGTACTGTGCTTATGTTAGGTTAGCACCATTGTTACATTATCATATCTACCTAAGGGTAGACCGGGCAGGATCTACCTGAGATGGGGCCTGGCGGCGAAGCTTTACAAGCGCAATTGTTCAGCCGGAAGCCGGAGCCGGTGGGGTAGCACGTTAAATTTATTAACATTTTATTAGGTAATAATTACTCCAATTAACTACTCTATTAAACTGATATGAAACTTAGGCGGTAATATTTCTAAAAATTATTTTGATTGCTCCAATTAAAACAAGAATTACATTTATTGAAGTTTTATTAGGTACCTATTAATTATCCCCATTAACCTGATAAGACCCTTAGCCTACAGAAAACGTTCAACGAGCCAACATTTCCGAGAGTTGGTGGATGACTCAAGATTCGGGAAGCATGATACCGGATTCGGGAATCATGAATTGGAGCCCAGGAGGTGGCGAGGGTAGCGGAGCGGGGGTAGCGGGGGTGGGGTGGCACGCTAAATTAATAATTTTTTTTTATTAGGTATTAATTACCCCAATTAACTACTCTATTAAACTGATATGAAGCTTAGGCGGTAACATTTTTAAAATTATTTTAATTACTCCAATTAAAACGAGAATTACATTTATTGACGTTTTATTAGGTATTAATTACCCCAATTAACTGACAAATAGTGCAGGGGTCCATCGTGCGGCACAAGAGCTGTATCGCTGTATTCAGCTAACCTATTCTTCAGGTGAGATATATTTGTCATTATAATATATATTTTATACACACCACTTTTTTTACAGAATCACAATGTTTACTCGATGTGAACCTATTATACCTTATCACTATTTGATCATTGTCAGCCTCGGTAGCTCAGTGGTGTGCCAACAGCTGTAAAGCAACCGTGGGTGCGGATAGTGCTGAGATGGGTGATTGATCACTCATCCGTTGGAGGCTGACCGTGGTTCTGATCCTACATTAAACTGTAGGATAAACGTATAACTGTAGGTTGTAGTTGATATAGTCAACCGAGCCAGTTTCCCGACCAAGTGCGAGTCCAACTCGCACACCGAGGGTTCCGTATCACCATATCATGGTCAGCACCACTCACGCCATTAGTTATAATGCTTCATACACTACTATTTTGGCACCTATATTTATTATTAAGACCTATACTCAGGGCAATGAGGTGTACCAATGTGTTAAAAAAAAAAAAACTAAAATCGGCACTCTTGTTAGCACAAAAGGGTCATTGATGATTTAAAAAAATATTAATGTTTTGTCGTTTTATGTATCTCTTTTCAAATTTGATTTATTGCTGCGTTGTATTTAGTTATATTATTTTTTTGTGTTGTTACTTTATGTATTATTCTGTTTTTGCTATCCTTTGTGTTATTATAAGGTATTATTTTAAAGTTGTTATTTATAGTGTTAGTCATTTGTTTGTTTATTGATAGAAAAAGGTACTGTGCTTATGTTAGGTTAGCACCATTGTTACATTATCATATCTACCTAAGGGTAGACCGGGCAGGATCTACCTGAGATGGGGCCTGGCGGCGAAGCTTTACAAGCGCAATTGTTCAGCCGGAAGCCGGAGCCAGTGGGGTAGCACGTTAAATTTATTAACATTTTATTAGGTAATAATTACTCCAATTAACTACTCTATTAAACTGATATGAAACTTTGGCGGTAATATTTCTAAAAATTATTTTGATTGCGCCAATTAAAACAAGAATTACATTTATTGAAGTTTTATTAGGTACCTATTAATTATCCCCATTAACCTGATAAGACCCTTAGCCTACAGAAAACGTTCAACGAGCCAACATTTCCGCAGGGTTCAGGTCCAGGGTGCTAGGTCAGGGTGCTGCGCCCCACCAGCGTGGTTCCAACGAGCAACGGCAACGAGGCTTCGCCCCTTCCCCCTACCCCGCCCCGCCCCTGCCACTTCCCTCCGCCCCAGCCTTCACCCCTCCGCAGTATCCCTGCCACCCGATCGGAGTCAGGGTTCAGCTCCAGGGTGCCAGGTCAAGGTGCTGCGCCCCATCAATTTGTCAGTTAATTGGGGTAATTAATACCTAATAAAACGTCAATAAATGTAATTCTCGTTTTAATTGGAGTAATTAAAATAATTATAAAAATGTTACCGCCTAAGCGCAGGGGGCGCAGCACCCTGACCTAGCACCCTGGACCTGAACCCTGCGGAAATGTTGGCTCGTTGAACGTTTTCTGTAGGCTAAGGGTCTTATCAGGTTAATGGGGATAATTAATAGGTACCTAATAAAACTTCAATAAATGTAATTCTCGTTTTAATTGGAGTAATTAAAATAATTTTAAAAATGTTACCGCCTAAGCTTCATATCAGTTTAATAGAGTAGTTAATTGGGGTAATTAATACCTAATAAAAAAAAATTATTAATTTAGCGTGCCACCCCACCCCCGCTACCCCCGCTCCGCTACCCTCGCCACCTCCTGGGCTCCAATTCATGATTCCCGAATCCGGTATCATGCTTCCCGAATCTTGAGTCATCCACCAACTCTCGGAAATGTTGGCTCGTTGAACGTTTTCTGTAGGCTAAGGGTCTTATCAGGTTAATGGGGATAATTAATAGGTACCTAATAAAACTTCAATAAATGTAATTCTTGTTTTAATTGGAGCAATCAAAATAATTTTTAGAAATATTACCGCCTAAGTTTCATATCAGTTTAATAGAGTAGTTAATTGGAGTAATTATTACCTAATAAAATGTTAATAAATTTAACGTGCTACCCCACCGGCTCCGGCTTCCGGCTGAACAATTGCGCTTGTAAAGCTTCGCCGCCAGGCCCCATCTCAGGTAGATCCTGCCCGGTCTACCCTTAGGTAGATATGATAATGTAACAATGGTGCTAACCTAACATAAGCACAGTACCTTTTTCTATCAATAAACAAACAAATGACTAACACTACAAATAACAACTCTTTAAAATAATACCTTATAATAACACAAAGGATAGCAAAAACAGAATAATACAAAAAGTAACAACACAATAAAATAATATAACTAAATACAACGCAGCAATAAATAAAATTAGAAAAGAGATACATAAAACGACAAAACATTATTTTTTTTTTAAATCGTCAATGGCCCTTTTGTGCTAACAAGAGTGCCGATTTCAGCTTTTTTTTAATTAACCCATTGGTACACCTCAATGCCCTGAGTACAGGTCTTAATAATAAATATAGGTGCCAAAATAGTAGTGTATGAAGCATTATAACTAATGGCGTGAGTGGTGCTGACCATGATATGGTGATACGGAACCCTCGGTGTGCGAGTTGGACTCGCACTTGGTCGGGAAACTGGCTCGGTTGACTATATCAACTACAACCTACAGTTATACGTTTATACTACAGTTTAACGTAGGATCCGAACCACGGTCAGCCTCCAACGGATGAGTGATCAATAACCCATCTCAGCACTATCCGCACCCAGGGTTGCTTTAGAGCTGTTGACACACCACTGAGCTACCGAGGCTGATAATGATCAAATAGTAATAAGGTATAATAGGTTCACATCGAGTAAACATTGTGATTCTGTAAAAAAGTGGTGTGTATAAAATATATATTATAATGACAAATATATCTCACCTGAAGAATAGGTTAGCTGAATACAGCGATACAGCTCGCCATCATTGAATTTTCCACTGTTGTGCCGCAAGATGGCCCCCTGCAGTTGCGCGGCGCTGTTAATTCGCCATTTGGCGGTCACTCCCATGATGTTGATTTCTTTGAGAACTTGCTTGCACGACGTTTCAATTTTAAATGATGCCTCGAAATAATATTATTTAAACTCAAGCGTCAACCCACCTTTCCTAATCCGGAATTATCTAGAAGCAGCCCCCTCATGCCAGAAGTGCCTACATGTGCGCAGGTAAAGTTGTGGGCTGAAGCTATGAAAAGAATTCCCACAATTTTTAATCTTTTGTTTCCAACCTTAGTGAAATAAATTTTGATGATTCACAAAATTGTTAGAGTTTCTTACTAAGGAACTAATAACTATATACCTTGGTATTATCTAGTGCGGTTGGGTATGAAAATTAAAAAATATTGTTCAATTATAAGCTTTATTACATAAGGTTATTTTCCTTAATACACAGTACATATCTTAGACAACATTTTTTATTTCTAAAATCGTACAGCTAAAACGTTGGTATTCCACATACATTTCCACGCCCTCTTCTTACATACTATCGAACTCGATAGCATTGTACGTCCCACCAAGGTATTTCAGCCCAAGCACGTTTTCTCTGCTAGCTTCAACCATATCTTCGAACATCTTCCCATCCTTGTTGAAGGCGTCGATCATCCGCTTGGGTAGGAAGACGCAGAAAGTCTCATCGATGTCAGCTACAATGCGATCTCCGTATTTGGTTGCAACTTTGCGCAAGTCGGTCACTCGGTAGAGTTTTCCAATCTCCAAGATGGCGAGTTTCCGCGTCTCCAGGAAGGCTCGCTTGCCCGCTTCGTTGATCTTGGTTAGGTCCATGATGGTTGGTGTGAAGATGATGCGGGTGTGGTCGATATTTAGAAATCAGCTCACTGTGGTGTGTAGAGATACAAGTCGGCGTGCTGCTGCGATCGAACTGTTTTACTAAAATTGTGCGCTCAGTCTTATAAACATGAGCTATATAGATAAATACAAATATTTTACTATAAAAAATTGTCAAACATTTTCATGTTTCTACAAGTCTCAATCTGCGTTGAACGAGATGGACCCGTTGGTTTTTCCCAGTACAGAGCTCTTTTGTTCAACCCCCAAAGACGTCTATTATCTTTAATAATGGCTGTTGTGGGAAGGGTAGACTTACCTACACTTTATCACAGCGCGATATTACTTTAAAATAATTTCACCAAACATTTTCATGTTTCTGCAAGTCTCAACCTGCGCTGCGTCACCTGTGAGCGACCCGCTGATACCTTCCAGTAATGAGCTCTTTTGTTCATCCCCAGACATCAGTTATCTTTCACAATAGTTGCACTAAGAAAATTTTACATTTAAAAATATCTCCACAACAATTGGTATGTTTCAACAAGTCTCAATCTACGTTGCCTGTGAGCGATCCCTTGGTATCTACCACTAATGAGCTCTTTTGTCAACCCCACTTCACAATTTCTAATTGTTCATCGCTAAATGAGTCACACTGTAAGCAAGTATTAACACGCTAGGTACTCCGGCACGTAGGCAGGAATCAAACATAAATAATGTACCTTGAGCCATTGTAATAAGTTTGATTTCAACTTGCAGCTTTCACCAACCACCCTTCACACCACAATTTCTAATTGATCATCCCTAAATGAGTCACACTGTAAGCAAGTATTAACACGCTAGGTACTCCGGCACGTAGGCAGGAATCAAACATAAATAATGTACCTTGAGCCATTGTAATAAGTTTGATTTCAACTTGCAGCTTTCACCAACCACCCTTCACACCACAATTTCTAATTGTTCATCCCTAAATGAGTCACACTGTAAGCAAGTATTAACACGCTAGGTACTCCGGCACGTAGGCAGGAATCAAACATAAATAATGTACCTTGAGCCATTGTAATAAGTTTGATTTCAACTTGCAGCTTTCACCAACTGTAGGATAAACGTATAACTGTAGGTTGTAGTTGATATAGTCAACCGAGCCAGTTTCCCGACCAAGTGCGAGTCCAACTCGCACACCGAGTGGCATGAGCTTTCACCTCCTCGATCTCGACTCGGTGTAACTCACAGGACGATAGGTTGGAGTGGTACTTCATTACGTCACGTCTCTACAGGTAAAATTCCAAAGATATTGAGTCAGCCATGTCTGCATTCCTACACCATTAGGCTCCAACCTACCTGACTGGCGGAGGGGGGTGGCAGGGGCGGGGCGGGGTAGGGGGAAGGGGCGAAGCCTCGGTGCCAGTGGAAGCACGCTGGTGGGGCGCAGCACCCTGACCTAGCACTGGCTTCCCTATCCGCAGTTTGAAATACACTGTCCTAATACATTTCCGCACCACCACTCATAAGTTGGGTGGGTTCGCTTGCGCAAGACTCACCGCTGCTCAATTCACCACCTACATCTCCACCAACGATATATCCAACGTGATACTCACCCACCTACGGCTCACCTACGTATACCCTGATGAATTATTCACCATCGCCACCTCTACCAGCGACATCTCCACCACGATACTCATCTGCATACTATTCGCCTACACATCAACAGCAGCCGCCATCACCGCTGACATCGCACAAGCAAGATCCAACATCAAACGTGTGCACATTGCAATCTTCAGATTGGATCACTCAGCAGCATCAATCGCCAACGTTAGGCATTGTGCAGCAGACCCCAGAGCTAAACCAATATGAGCGAAGGATAATTTCCGCTATAGCCAATATCGTTACGCAAATGTTAGATGCGCAGCAAAATGTTATACAAATATATTAAGAGTATAAGATTTCCACTTTGTACGTAAATTAAATAATAAAATATGTCATGAAAAATTAAAATATTCTGACAACATCCAATACAATTTTTTCTCAGAGGTAATGGGCCATCATACATATCACCATTAACCAGCGCGACAGCAAGCTGATTTCTAACCTATCTACCACGCCATCATCATCATCTTTAAAACAACCATCATAGACCTGACCAAGAAATAAATATTTGCTGACGAAACTTAGGTTGCCCCATTTATGTAAATAATGGGTTTAAGTGGCTTTTCTAAAACATATATCATGTACACTTTAGCATTAAGATTTGTGAAAATAAATAAACATTTCTGCTAACTTTTGTTTCATTTATGGGTGTGGGTGGGTTGAAATAAATGTATTCACTGTTAAATGTAAAAATATTTATTGAAAATTAATCATTTCAAGTTAAAGGCTCCATCGTCTGATGGCGCATACAAGTATGGCGAATAGCTCGGAATGTCGATCTCGTCCAATCCTTTTGCTTTGACTGTGGCGAAGTCAGCTCCCTTCATTATGTAGACGAAAGCGCAGCGGTCTAGCCTCGTGTGCTCCTCCCACGGTGTGTCTTCCGGTCGCCACTGGTTGAGTGTTCCTCCGCAGTAAAAGCACACCACTTTGTCACCAAAACCAGTGTAGAAAAACCCAGCCTTAACAATTTCTTCAGGCTTCTGCCGGAGGGCGCGTGGCCAATCGTTGAATGTTTTAAGACCTGCCGACTCGGACGAATAGCGCAGGTAAAATTCTAAAGATATTGAGTCAGCCATGTCTGCATTCCTACACCATTAGGCTCCAACCTACCTGACTAACGATGCCTTAGTCATGCTGAGTATGAATACATTTCACAGAACATTATTACGTTATCTTTATATTAATGGGTAGGGGGGTAAGTCGTTCCTGCAGGTTGCTACAGGATAAAACCTGCCACCCGATGTCACGTCACGACAAATGGCGTCACGTCTCTACAGGTAAAATTCCAAAGATATTGAGTCAGCCATGTCTGCATTCCTACACCATTAGGCTCCAACCTACCTGACTGACGATGCCTCAGTCATGCTGAGTATGAATACATTTCACAGAACATTGTTACGTTATCTTTATATTAATGGGTAGGGGGGTAAGTCGTTCCTGCAGGTTGCTACAGGTTAAAACCTGCCACCGATGTCACGTCACGACAAATGGCGTCACGTCTCTACAGGTAAAATTCCAAAGATACTGAGTCAGCCGCGGAGAACGGGCGGTGAGCAGGGGGCGGGGAAGCGCGGGCAGAGGCGGCGGATGGTGGTAGGGGCGGGGTGGGGTAGGGGGCAGGGGCGAAGCCTCGGTGCATGTGGAACCATGCTGGTGGGGTGCAGCACCCTGGAGCTGAACCATGACTCCGAAGGCCTACGTACGCCTCAAATGGATGGGGCGCAGCACCCTGACCTAGCACCCTGGACCTGAACCCTGAATCTGGAACCCTGAATCCTGAATCCTAAGGCCTGAATCCTGAATCCGAAAGTCTGAACCCTGAATCCGAAGGCCTACGTACACCCTCCAAATTGATGGGCGCAGCACCCTGACCTGACACCCTGGAGCTGAACCCTGACTTCGAAGCCCTACGTACACCCCAAATTAGGCCACGCCCCCTGATTCTCGGACTTAGAAAAATCACGAGTGTGTGCTCGGAGCCCTATATGTATACTACTCCCAAGATCGACGCTAAGCTCATATATGGAGAGAGCTTCGAAAACGTCACTGAAGCATCCTACAGAATATGGATAGGTAGAGAGAGGGAGGTCGAGAACGGGACTGGTGGTTTCCCCGCGTCCTAGTCAACGCAGACTAGCTGACGAGGGCTTGCTGCGAGCCGAAACGTGAAGCATGCGCCGGGAATTTAGAGTGGCCACTCGCTAGTCCCGACCTCGATTAACACCCTCCTCTACTGCCGATGGGCCCGGATATGTTCGGTGAAGCCATCGCAAGCTGAGTTCCACACCTTCCCATGTTGGAAGAATTCAGTATACGAGACTAACGAAACAGATTTATGGTGTCAATGTGAGTTGAACGGTCAGAAGAGTCGCCTTAGCCTAGATGCATGTGCCTAGACTAGATGCATGTCAGCCTCGATAGCTCAGTGGTGCAGACAGTCGACTGTTGCTTATGATTGTTAAGCAACGCTGGTGCGGTCAGTACTTGGATGGGTGACCGCTCGACCGTTAGAGGCTGACCGTGGTTTGGATTCCACGTAAAACTGTAGGGTCCCTTCCCTTATTACCTTACTAGGTGGTAGGTTTCAACCCGTCCGGGTTGGTACCCGCCGCACTGAATTTATTTAATTATTTATTTATGAATGAAACGTCGGTCGAAACGGCTTTGTAAATAGTTTGTATTTTCCGTCCAGTTCAGAGTAGCCGGCACGACCGAAGGGAAGCACTGACGTGGCACCAAGTTCACCCGGTGTTATAGGCTGACATCACGGATGTTGTAGGTGATGTAGCCAACCGTGTCAGTTTCCATAAAAAAAGGGTCAAGTGCGGACATAACTGCAGCAGGTGACATTCATACATAACAGAACAAGGTAAAGTGGCAAGGTATTTCCAAATGAAACCGTTTTATCGGTGGCATCGCGGATTCGCGGGCACACGTCACACTAGGAGTGAGACTCACACGTACCTTCACACTTGAGCCCCTGCCGCACCAGGCCGAACAGCATCTCGCCGCAGAAGTCGCAGAATGTGGGCGCCTTGTACGAGTGCACCGAGAGCGCGTGCGGCCGCGGCGCCGGCGCCTCCTCACCGCCGCCGCCGCTCAGCATCGCTGCGCGTGCGCACACACAACAAAATTAAATCAACTTTAAATTCATTGCATTGTGCTCTGTGCTCTGTACCTACAGTACCTGGTGGGGGCGCGGCACCCACTTCAACATAATAGTACCACTCTACTCTACCAAATACTTCTACCACAGCATGTCTCCAGTGCATGCCATATGACGTGACAAGATGCCGTGCTAAAGGGCGACATGCTGGTACGGTTCTTCCACCGAGTTTTTCGGTAATTAGGTGTTTACTTGCACCCCCCCCCCCCCCCCCCCCCCCCCCCCCCCAAAATCGGCAATCTAGGTTTGATATTCTCCTGTTTCCACCTTCAAAATTGGACTCGTGAATTTTTTATTCTGTATTAGAAGAAAATATTGCATCTGTGTTGGTTTTGCTTATTTTAATGTGTCTTATAAGATGGCGTCCTAACTAGGCAATTTTAAGATTTCTGGAGGATCGTCGCTCCGCTCGAAATTATCACTTGTTCTCACAGTAGCAGTAAAACAGACTCACGGTTCGCGGTGAGGACGATCTCGACGAGCGTCTCGTCGGTGACGTCGGCGGCCGAGTTGATGAGCTGCAGCACGTTGGGCGAGCAGTAGTCGTGGCGGAACAGCAGGACCCGCTCGCCCAGCCGGTTCTCACAGTAGCAGTAAGACAGACTCACGGTTCGCGGTGAGGACGATCTCGACGAGCGTCTCGTCGGTGACGTCGGCGGCCGAGTTGATGAGCTGCAGCACGTTGGGCGAGCAGTAGTCGTGGCGGAACAGCAGGACCCGCTCGCCCAGCCGGTTCTCACAGTAGCAGTAAGACAGACTCACGGTTCGCGGTGAGGACGATCTCGACGAGCGTCTCGTCGGTGACGTCGGCGGCCGAGTTGATGAGCTGCAGCACGTTGGGCGAGCAGTAGTCGTGGCGGAACAGCAGGACCCGCTCGCCCAGCCGGTTCTCACAGTAGCAGTAAGACAGACTCACGGTTCGCGGTGAGGACGATCTCGACGAGCGTCTCGTCGGTGACGTCGGCGGCCGAGTTGATGAGCTGCAGCACGTTGGGCGAGCAGTAGTCGTGGCGGAACAGCAGGACCCGCTCGCCCAGCCGGTTCTCACAGTAGCAGTAAGACAGACTCACGGTTCGCGGTGAGGACGATCTCGACGAGCGTCTCGTCGGTGACGTCGGCGGCCGAGTTGATGAGCTGCAGCACGTTGGGCGAGCAGTAGTCGTGGCGGAACAGCAGGACCCGCTCGCCCAGCCGGTTCTCACAGTAGCAGTAAGACAGACTCACGGTTCGCGGTGAGGACGATCTCGACGAGCGTCTCGTCGGTGACGTCGGCGGCCGAGTTGATGAGCTGCAGTACGTTGGGCGAGCAGTAGTCGTGGCGGAACAGCAGGACCCGCTCGCCCAGCCGGTTCTCACAGTAGCAGTAAGACAGACTCACGGTTCGCGGTGAGGACGATCTCGACGAGCGTCTCGTCGGTGACGTCGGCGGCCGAGTTGATGAGCTGCAGCACGTTGGGCGAGCAGTAGTCGTGGCGGAACAGCAGGATCCGCTCGCCCAGCCGGTTCAGTCCGTTGTCCGGGATCTGCATTCACCGGTATATCAGATATGGTTTGTTGTTTTACTTTACTGTTACTTACACTAATAAATAAGTAATAAATTGTTGTTGACTTGATATATTTAAGTATCAAAATTGACGATTGCGTTAATGAAATTTATTATCTCTTCTTCTATATCCGTGGGGTATAATCAATCAATAAAGGATAATCCTGCTAAAAGCGAAATGAGGCCTTAGCACACAGTAAAATCCCCAGCCTTTTTACGTTGCTTTGTTTCGGGTGCATCAATGGATGCATATGTTACCTAGCAACCCAAGTTTATTCCAATAGGTGTGTGTTTCTCTTGAGTTTTTAGTTAGAGCCTCTTAGCGTCGCTTTGTTTCAGGCGGGACGTCTCATGGGCGACGTGAGTGAATAGGTATAGTGGATGCGGTGCAGGGTTGCTCACCCTGGTGTTGATGAAGTGCACCGCGAGGTCCCGGAGCGTGGCGAGCGTGAGCGTGCCCGCGGGCGCCGACACCGCGTCCCGCAGCACGCCCAGCTGGAACAGGAACGTCACCTCGTCCTCCATTCCGCCCCGCGCCGCCCCGCGCCGCGCCTGCGCACACAATCCGCACACCATCGTTACTCACCCTCACCCACCACACCGCTCCAAGCCATCACGCACTGCTATGAACCAAACCGCTCACAGACTAGATTACTCGCTAAATTAGGCACTTGCTCTCATATAATCATTGCAAACTAAACATCACAATACAATTGGGAATTACAAATATATGTGATACAGTACCTACAATTAATTTAAAAAAAGTACAAAAAGAATCGCAGCTTTTAAATATTATTATTTCAATCAAATACATAATAAATAAAGCAGCCCAGTCGCTAGTCGGACTAGCGCACCTAGGGTCCCGTACCACCACGTATTTAATTATACCTGTACCCGTTCCTGAGAAAAAGGGCGGTGACAGATGGACAGACGGACGGACAACAAAGCGCTTCTATAAGGGTTCCGTTTTTTTTCCTTTTGAGGTGCTGAACCCTAAAAAGTAATAGTATAAAAATGTACGCAGGGTTACCAGATGTCCGGTTTTGGACCGGACAGTCCGGTTTTTGAGGCTTGTGTCCGGTATCCAAAATAATGAAAAACCGGACACCAAAACGTCCGGTTTTTTCTTCCTGTAACGCAAATATTCAACTTTTTCACAACATTTTAATACTAATCTTACTGTGTTCTTTGATTTTGCAGTAAGTTTGATCAATTCAACCCTTTTATTTATTACTCTATCTCCCATCCATTTTCAAAAGTAAAGGTCATGAAATATTTTGTGCATAAAATCAACTTTAATTTTGAACCTGAACAATCGAATGCCCTTTGATGAAAAATGTCCGGTTTTTTCAACTAAACCATCTGGCAATGGCAACCCTGAATGTACGTAATGTGGTTTATCTGTGTAATTTCCGGAAAGTACACATGACATCCACATCACCAACGGAACATGTATCATCCAAGGTAGTCTCTAGTCCAGCCAGTGTAGCCAGCAATCCAACCAAAGGGAAGTCTCCGGTATGGCACCTACCTTCTCGGAGGTGATATTGGCCGGTCATGTGCTTTGGCCCACTTGACCCTGACTCAGCCACCGATAAAAATCAAATTGTAAGGGACCTAAAATTACAGTTTTATATGGAATTAGATCTCAGTCAGACAGCGTGAGGTTAAAATATTTATTTCTCCTCACACGAGCAGTTGTTAGTAGTAGCCATGTAGATAGTTTATCTGATCTGTTGCCAGGCCATGCAGTTGTGAATAAAATGTATTGCAAGTTAGTGCTGCACGTGTGGGTTTGTTTGTGTCGGCCGCGCTCTACTCGTGCGCACTCAGCTCGCACACTCGCACGTGCAGACCAATCTAGTGTTGACAATGTTTTCATACGCATTTCGCATCGGCGTAAACATGATTTATTTATACAACAACCGCAATCATTTCATTACTCACTACTATCAATGTGATCAGATCACTGATTTCCGTCTATGTAAACAGGTGTGCCAAATTTCCTAAGTGTATGTATGTTTACAAAAGTACACCTGAAACTTGATAGACGGACCCCTTTTAAGCCTTCAACTCAAGGGTCCGAATATGAATCAAAATATTATTTCTACATAGTTCTAGTTTTTGTTTTGAAGTCGGTGCAATGTTTTTTAAAACAGGTTTGTATGTATGTAGGTATGTTTGTCGACAATTTTCTCGGAAACTAGAAATCGAATTGCCATAATTGGAATTCCGATTTCTTTAATTGGATTAAGTATCTTCCAACTTAGGGAATAGTGCAAGTTTAATTCAAATCGGTTCAGTAGTTTTCAAGATATCGACTGTTAAGTGTGCGTGCACTGGAAAACCATTCTACGCAGAACTTGTTAAGTAATAAAGGGTTTTTCATTAAGAGCGCTCGAACTTTGAAATTAAATAAAACAATCAGTTTATGTGATATTGCCACAATTTTTATTTTATTTTAAAGGACATTCGATGACATTATGCATGGAATATAATTTCAGCCAAATGGCTGCCGCGCGCGACTCCGTTTTAGGTGGTGTATCCTGGTGGTTCAATTTTGGACGACATCTACGCATAAATGGGGCTCAATTTCATGAAGAACGCGAGTTATGTTGGCCTTCAGGGCGGCAATTGTCTGTAGTTTGTCTGCATAGACCAGAGATTTCACGTAGCCCCACAAAAAGTGGTCGAGCGGTGCGAGGAGCGGTGTTAAGTCACACGATCTCGGTGGCCAGTTGATGTCGCCACCACGCGAGATGACAAACCCCTTAGACCTTCTCATCCAATAAATTTAATGTTAGGCGAACAGAGAACTAATTTTGATAATAAATTTTAACAATTTCTACTCGTTGTTCAAGCGTGTGGCGTTCCATGGTGAAATGTCACGACAAAATATGTATTCCCGCCAAATTTGACAGTTGTCACTTTTCCGAGATGGCCGCTATACGCTGTCAAAGTTCAGGCGTTCCTATTGAAAAACCCTATATAAATAAAAAGAGTGAAATCCTAAAAAACTGTTTTAAATAAAAAACATTTTTTATGGAAACTGACACGATTGGCTGCATCACCTACAACATCCGTGATGCCAGCCCATAACACAGGCTGAACTTGGTGCCACGTCAGTGCTTCCCTTCGGTCGTGCCGGCTACACTGCACCGACTTCAAAAAACAAATAGAACTTAAAAGTGTTAAATAATATTTTGATTCATATTCCGAACCTTGAGTTGAAGGCGCCTCCGCCGCGCCACACCACCGCCGCCCTCAACTTTGTGCTACCCCGCCTTCAAGGCGCGGAGGTACAAAAGGACATATGAAACTTGTTGGACCCCTTTGGAGCTTTTGTACCGCCTTCAACTCAAGGGTCCGAATATGAATGAAAATATTATTTCATACTTTTAAGTTCTAGTTGTTTTTTGAAGTCGGTGCAATGTAATTTAAAACAGTTTTTTTTTATAATAAATTCAAAGAGTTTGTATTATGTCGCTGCGCAGCGACGTAATACAAACTCTTTGAATAAATATAATGTCTGTCCGTGCAAACAACGTAGGCAGTTACAGTATCTCCTTAGGGCCAAACTCATCCGACGCTTAATGTCAAGATGGCAAAAACAATTTGCGCAATCATCATTATGATGTATAAAAATGACGTAGGTACCTAAAGGCGTTTGAATCCAGTGGATCAAGTCGTGATAGGGCGACATAAAAAACGTAGCAATTTAAAATGAGATATGCGGTAACTATTTACCTAGTTAGAAAGAAACAGTGTTCTAGGCTCACCGCTAGCTGTAAACGAATTTGACGCATTCTAGCATTAGATGTGATAATGATAAGATAATGGTTCACCGTAAATGCGGTTCGGTTGGTGTTCATATCGCTCGTCGGCACGTGTCGACTGTCGAGTCGAGATTCTGGGATCCTCCGCGAGCACTTCTCACAATAACATCATAAACAACTGCCTGGCCTGATAATAACATCTCATTGCAATTTGTGCCAATATAACAATATAAAATGTCATTGGCCGGCCTCCGGTCAGAAATCGGGTCACCGTGTCTACCTCGTTCGTGGCTCTTGGCGTGCGAATCTTTATTCACAAACAACACAATCACAACTAGCTTTTTCCCGCGGCTTCGCTCGCGTGAATTTCGTATTTAAAAAAGAAGAAAGTAAGTAATTAAGTAAGAAAGAAGGCCGAGCTGCGTTCCTGCGTTGCCTTTATTTCGGCGCGCGGAACTATTCGGTTTGTATGAGAGCCACATCTTAGCGTAATCGGAACTGAATTTTATTTAGCCTATCTTATTGTACTAAGTTTCATCGAATTCGGATGATCGGTTTAAGAGTTATGGAAGAAAATATTTCTAAATAAAAATCGTCAATTTAGCTTTAGTATCATATATATAGAGGTGGACTCTAGAAACGCAGTATTTCATTATATATAACACCCCTCCTCTTGCTTCGGTGGTTAATAAAACAGAGTAAATTACTCCTCCATGACCGGGATGGTCATGAGGGGGAGGTTACAGATTTATTATTAGTACTGTATTGTTGTATTGTTTATTGATCATTCATATGGCAGTTAGACTGCTCTGGAACTTGTCACAATTTGTTCTATCCGGCTAGATTACACCCACCAAGAAGAACCGACAAGAAACTTCGCAGGGTTTTTTTTCAACATATTTTTACAAGAATTTAGTGACTAGCCACATAATAACACCGCCCATAGTCTATCTAAAACACAGCTTGACAGCAAGATTAACAATTTTGCTGAGAGTTCTGACTACAAAGACTTAGTATCGCTGATGTGACCACTGAGGACCAAAATGTGACTCCGAAGATCAATATTATGACCCGAGTTGAATTAAATACTTTTCAGGGTTCACTTCCTAGTAACGGTTTTAGTTGGCAAAGCGTGCGTGCGTGCACCAACGGCGGGATGCGCCTGCCTGGTCAACTTTCGAAAGTATATAAATACTAGCGTTAGAACTTAGCTATTTTTTATAATGCACTATTATAAAAAAAACCGGCCAAGTGCGAGTCGGGCTCGCGCACTGAGGGTTCAGTATTGCCGGGTCATTGGCCGGTTTTTATTAATTGTTGTTTTAGTTTAAAAGCTAAACATTACGCATGCGCGAATCCGTCTGCCCGTCTCTCACCGGGTTGCAAAGAGTAGGCTTCTTTGCTCAGCCAATACATTGCGGAAATTATAGTTGAAGGAATGCAAAAAATATACATTTGCGAAATGCAAAAACATACATTTGGACTTTTAGAACCCATCGTTTCTCAAAATCGTTGCTCTGTCGTCGGTCCGCTAGGATATGAAATTTGTATGCATCTCCGTGGAAATTGAATTGCGAGTGTGTTTGCGCCCTTTTTTAACCGACTTCAAAAAAAGGAGATTATCAATTTCGACACATATGTATGTAATATTATTGGAACTGCAATATAATCATCACATAATATGATAAATGATAATCTATTAGGGCTTCCAAACAAATATACAAAATTTTGTAGGTGTATGTACCTATGTATGTTTGTATGTATGTTTGTATGCATGTATGTTTGTCCACGCATTTCTCCGAAACTATTATCGGATTGTGGCCATTCTTATTGGTTTACATTTACTTCAACTTAGGGAACAGTGCAAGTTTCGTCCAAAATCGGTTCAGTAGTTTTCAAGATACGGACTGTTAAGTGTGTCAAATGGGCGAATAATACAGCACACCAGAAAATTTATAGATAGAAGCCCTTTTGTGCTTTTGTACCGCCTTCAACTCAATTATTTAATAATTTTTAGTTCTAAGTACCTACCTACCCAGCTAGTTGTTTTTTGAAGTCGGTTCAATGTTTTTTATTTAAACAGTTTTTTTTATGTAAACCGGTATGGGTGGCTGAGTCAGAGGGGCCAAGGCATATGCTCCGACCAACCAATATCACCCACGGAGACTTCCCTTTGAATTGCTGGTTATATTGGACTAGAGGAGAACACAGCCGAGGCTGCTATGTGGCCATCTTACATCCAGTACGGTGGTACCAACCCAGTCGGCTACAATTTGAGCCTACCTCCTAGTAAGGGGCAAGGGAAGGGACATACAGTTTTACACCAGCTCCGAAGGGTGAAGTAGCAGGTGTATGTAGGTATGTACGTAATTTTTTCCGTCAGAAAAAGGTGCATGTCGGCCGGAATCGAACCTCGCACCTTGAGATCAAGAGTCCAAGCCGCGCCGCGCCGACCACCCGCCGCTCAAAGTACTCACGCACAGTGGTGGGCTACGAGGTGGTGCCGCCCCAAGAGCAGTAACTCTTCGCTCTCTCCTCGGTGCGTTTTCTTTACGCATATGCACAATATGCCACCTCGCCACGCACCTCGAAGTCACGCCGACAACATAACTGTCTCTCCCTCCCCCTCAGAGTGATCTCCCCCTTCCCCGCTCGCTGCCTTGACCCAATTATATGTGCGGGACTTATTGTCTCTTCTTCTGATTGCGGCATATCGGGGACAATCCATGTCGGACAAGAGAAAAGTGGGTACCTACCTACATTATCATATCTGATATTATCACACTAGCTTTTGCCCGCGGCCGCGGCTTCGCTTCGCGTGATTTTGCTTACAGCTCAGGCCGCCAATGACGTAGCGTTGTGATTTATAGTCTAAAACCATTTTGAGAAGTGACAAGATTGATTTACTGTCATATGATGTGTTTCTCTCTTACGTTTTGTTTATAGACGTCCGGAAATACCAGCCTTCCGGCTATAAAATCCAGACGTCTATCCCTGCACTCTTGCGAATACAGTGATCATGTATGCCAGATCGAGGCCCCATACCCATAGCTGTACCGGTCTTCCGAAAAAATCCCATGGGAAACACAGACTGAAGCCTTTCCCCAGCCGATCCGAGCCACCACCCGTCCACCCGAAGGAACCCCCGACCGAAGCCGAGAGCCGGGGGTGAAGCCTTCACTGCCACTGGGGTCCGCACCCTATCCTACACTAGCCTGTGCCCAGGGCCTCAGCGTTTTGTACTAGCCGACAGCTTTTGTTTTCACCAGCTATGTATATGCGTGGAAGTGACCGAAAGTAACAGTGTAAACCGTATGTAAATCGATGAAGTGGTTCTCGAGTTATAAGAGTATTCATATATTGACGTTCGTTACACGGCCGCCGCCGCCGCGGCGTGAATTACAAAAAACAAGAAAAAAAAAATCCAAACAAATTTTTTAACTCATCTTTATGAACACACCCATAGACCACAACACTACTGCAGATTTCAAAAAGAAAACATTAGTAATGTGCAAAACGAATCGCTCGCGACGTGTCGCACGCGCGGCTATTCATGATATAGCGTCCTTGTTTGGTGCTCGTGCTCCGCACGCAGAACTCCATTTCGGCCCATACTGTTTCTATGAAGTATCTTTTGTCTCGCGCGCGCGCGGTGTTTTGCCGATCCCCATACATTCAGTACCGCGTGCGTTTTCATTTCGATTCCGCACGGGGCGCACGTTTAATCGCAAAAAACGTGCCTTGTGATCTATAAAATAACGTCGAATTCACATTCGTGTTTATTTGGAGTACAATCTTTATGGTTTTAATGTAGGTATGTTGTAAAATACTATTTATTTTGAGTGAAGTGAAGACTTCTCGTGGTATGGTCAGTGTATGGTAGTGCGGCGCACGAGCGCACTTCAGGACCAGCCGCTAGTGGTTAGTAGGTACTTATAACTACCGGGCCTCGATAGTCCTTGCAGCACAACATCGATTACTCTGCTTACCCCAATTACAGACACACGTTTCGTATTATAATTAGAGATTTAGTTGAACACGTGAAGCGATAACGGACACAGAACTTATTTAACCGCATTGATAATATATTAATTAAACGTTTATCTCTTCTCTATTCGAGGTTTTTCCATTGCCGTCTACATGGATATTGGTTTTCAATCAAATTTGTGTGTTATGCACAGATGTCAGATGCTAGCAGCACCAGACCGCCATTCAAGAAATATAATTAGTTATGTAGATATCAAATAGTATTTTCTATGGATAAAATAAAAAATATAACCTACGGATGGAGTATTAATACTCCCCATATAGGTGCGTTATAATAACGGTTGATATTATCGCAATGCGTTATTGCGATATCTGTTTTCAGTACATATGTATGTGGATTGTGGACGCATGCGATCTTTCACACTGCTGCTAATGTCGACGGAACGCAGCGTTATTGCGTTATTGTGATATTGCGATATTTTTTCTTAGTACATTTTGCATACGATCTTGCACACAGCTGCGTTAATAACGCTGGTAGGAGTAGTACGATAAAAACGCAGCTGTACGCAGATTTATATCGCGTCTTTCTATGTTCTACTAGCCTACTAGCCTTGCAGGCGCGACAGAACATCAATAGTATCACGCATACATTTGAGAAGGGGGATGTGTTATGTGTACGTACACTGCATGCATTTTTTTTATTGCTTCCGAACTGGGTGGCTCTGCCCGAGGTCGAAGCCTCAGGCGTAGCCAATTTCGCCGCCGAGGAGGCGCCAGTCCAGGAGCTTGGAGGTGGACTAGTGTCGCTGGGGATAGGCTATTAACCCGCGATTTGAACATCCGTAAATTGTAGGAGTGGGGAAAGATATTCCCTGGGAGCCCGTTCTACACCTTTGCAGTGCGACACAAGAACGATTTAGAGAATCGTGCAGTTCGAAGAACTCTTCTGTCAACTACAAAGGGCGCGAGAGTATGGCGGGTTTGGCGAAGGCGAACAGGAGGAGGAGGAGGGATAAGGGAAGCAAGTTCGTCAGAGCAGCGTCCATAGTAGTGCCGACAAAACAGGCTCAATGACCCAACGATACGATGCATGCATATTATAAGAGCGTTCTTGCACTCACGTAGGTATGTTATTGCCTTACGATTGAACAAACAAAAACCTTTAGTCGAGCAAAAAATATCGCAAATTCTTCGCGGCATGTGCTGTGTGGGGGGGACCTTCTAATTTCCGGTTTAACCAGAAACATTTTAAAACGAAATGCTATACCGGGGTCGAATAATAGTAATAATAATTGATAACATCTAGCAAGGTAATGTGATAATTGAAAAAAAACCGGCCAAGTGCGAGTTGGATTCGCGAACCGATGTTTCCGCACCACAAAAAAAAAATACACATAAAAAAAAACACGTTTCTTGTATGTATTTCACGTTTTTTATTATTTGTTTTTATATCCGCCATATAACACATATTCTGTGAAACTTCAACGGGCTACATACCTATTACGGTTCAAGAGATACAGCACTCGGACAGACGGACGGACAGACAGACAGACGGCATTAGGCTTCCGTAAGGGATAAGGAAACCTAAAAAACACTTTTTTTTTTTTATGGAAACTTACACGTTTGGCTACATCACCTACAACATCCGTGATGTCAGCCCATAACACCGGGTGAACTTGGTGCCACGTCAGTGCTTCCCTTTGGTCGTGCCGGCTACAATGAACTGGACGGAAAACACAAACTATTTACATAGCCGTTTCGAAAGACCTTTCATTCAGTGCGGTGGTACCAACCCGGGCGGGTTAAACCCTACCACCTAGTGATATAAGAAGGGAGTCATATCCCTTAGTCGCCTTTTACGACATACACGGGGAGAGATGCAGTGGGGCTATTCTTTTAAAGTACCGGCCCCCCACGGTACGGTACTTGAGAAGGTTGTTTACACACAGAGGGTTCCGTGGCCATATGTTACTTCTTGTTGCACGTGTAGCGAGTGTGCGCAGCAACCTCGCGTTCGACACAGCTTATTTTGTACTAGCTTTTGTCCGCGGCTTCGCTCGCGTGAGATTCGTATTTAAAAAAAAAAATTAAGTAAGAAAGAAAGTCGAGCTACGTTCAGGTAAGGTAAACAATAAACCTTCTCGATGAAAGTAACTAAGGGCGAGGCCCGCTACAGTACCTTTATTTCGGCGCGAGGAACAATTCGGTTTGTATGAGAGCCACATCATAGCGTAACCGGAACTTAATTTTATTTAGCCTATCCTGTGCCACGTAGAGCTAAATGTGCTAAAAGTTTAATCAAATTCGGATGATCGGTTTAAGAGTTATGAAGGAACATACATACATACAGAAAAGAATAATTCTAGGAATTATCAATTTAGTTTTAGTATCATACATAGAAATAGAGTCTCGCGTCCGCCTTTATTAAATAAAAATAAAATGACTACCTACCTTACACGCTTAACTAGTAAAATTGCACGTAGAACTGCATGTAGGTAAATTTCAAACACATACATTTGAATGACATCAAAAGAAAAAAGGGACTGGACTAGGTCATTGCGCACTCCCTAGACCTAGACAGCCTAGACAGCACTGTTGCCAAATCTCCCCATACTCACTGTCCATTGAGTTTTAAATAAAATTTTTGTATGAAAAAAAAATTTCAGTGATAAGGATTTTTTCTTCTAATAATGAGTAGGTACTTTCTATTCCTGAAGTTTCTCAAGCCTATCCTGAAACACCCTGTATATTGCATAACATGCAATATACATTATATATAATATTATAATCACAGCATAATATAATAAATAAATGAAATGTTTCAGCAGTGCGTTTCCGACACACTTATAATAATTTTTCTGTTTTAATTATTCTTTCGTACGGGAAAAAAATAGAATTTTAGATAGAGTCAATTACAATATAATAACATTAGAAACGACTGAATAAGTTCTAATTTCAAGAGCAAAACAGTACTCGCGAAATGATTGAAGTGATATCGCTCTTGCGACTTGAAATAGACAGACCTACCTATCTACATGCGTATACGTCGTTGTTTGAACCGGTTTAGTGCTGATTGTCAAATATTAACCTTCATTTAGATATTATGTAACAGTAATCGTGCGTCAACTCAAAACGAGTTGCGAAAAAATCAGTCAAGTGCGAGTTTTACTCACGCACGCACGGAGGGTTCCGTAGATCCGCTATAGCTTTAAAAAAACCATATCCGTCTAATTTGTCTGTTTGCCATGCAAACTACCTGTGGCGCCATCTATTATTTAGTAGCGTGAATATGCACTAATAGATTCTTAGCACATTTCATGTAACCCCCATTAATTTTTTACCTTTTGCTTTTTTATTATTTGTTGGTAAGTATATCCGCCATAATAATAAATAACACATATTCTGTGAAAATATCAACCGGCTAGCTATTACGGTTCAAGAGATACATCAGTATTACAGACAGACGGCGGCGGCGGAGGGGCGGGCGGGCGGCGCGGGGCGTAGGCTTAGTAATAAGCTTCCGAATAGATACGGAACCCTAAAAACGAGTCAGCTTTAGTGAGACAGCGCTGTTTGCCCTCAAAGACGATTAGGGCAACTACGGAATTTCATTATGTATGGCTACAATGTGCGGAAGTATATAAAGTAGACTTTGTCTTCACGAAATTGAAAACCAGAGTTTTTATAGAAGCACGATATACTTATGTATATTTACATGAGAGATATCGCTATCCCTGGAGATGAATAGGGAGAGAAAGTTATAGAGAGTTTCTATAACCCCTTTTCTCGGTCTGGATCATTTCAAATTGACATAACTTATCCGGTTCAGGGTTTTTTTAAATTACCCTAAACTTAACCAGGTTTACCGCAAATTAGATTTTTACATACATTTTATTGAAATTTTAAATACTTTGAAAAAATATAGCATGTGTTGTGTGTGTGTGCGGCTGGCGGGGCGTCTCTCTCGCTCTATGTTGGGTGGGTGTAGGGTTGCCATTGCCAGGTGCCCGGGATTTCCGGAATTGTCCCGGGCTAGGCTCCAATCCCGGGAAAAGGATCATTTTGTCCCGGAGAGTGCAATTTGTCTCAGGAAGAAAAATATGTTTGTACGTACACGTCTTGGCATCGCGCAAAGAAGCCGGCGGCGAACAGAAGTCCACATTCTGATAAATTACTCAAATTAGGATCACAAGAAATACGAATAATTTAATGTAAAGGAATATTCTACTTTCATTTTAGTGTAGTGTTGCTTACTAAAGTTATTTGCTATAAAAAAAATATTCACAGATCTCGTGCATTACACGACCTTCGAGGTACATTGAAAATGAACTCAACAAAATAAAAAAAAGTATTAAATTTATATATTTTTTATTATTTTTCAAAAACACAAGCAGCTTAAAAAATGTAAACTAAAATTTAGACAGAAAAAGAGATAAGCTTGACATTATGTCTAACTAAAGTAACAAATTAATAAATATCAAATATAAACATATTATATAGGTTAGGTTAGAAGATGCGTCGCCGCGACGCATCTTCTAACCTAACCTAAATAATATTTTATATTATTATTATTAAATTTTTATATTTTATTAATATTATATTTATATGTAAAAATCATAAACTTTAATGCTACTACTCAGATTAGTCCGCGCGCCGCACATACCTTTTTTTTTTTTATGGATACTGGCACGGTTGGCTAAACATCACCTACAACATCCGTGATGTCAGCCCATAACACCGGGTGAACTAGGTGCCACGTCAGTGCTTCCCTTCGGTCGTGCCGGCTACACTGAACTGGACGGAAAACACAAACTCTTTACATAGCCGTTTCGACCGATCTTTCATTCAGTGCGGTGGTACCAACCCGGGGGGGTTGAACCCTACCACCTAGTAATATAAGAAGGGAGTCATATCCCTTAGTCCCCTTTTACGACATACACGTGGAGAGATGCAGTGGGGCTATTCTTTTAAAGTACCGGCCCCTCACGGTACATACCTCCCGCGGTATTCAAAATTCCGCCGCATAAAGGATAAACTACAGCCTAGACCGTTAGAGATAGCGAGGTCCCGTTTTTTGCAAATTGTAGCCCAACTCAATACCCCGAGGGCTTTTTTCATTTTTTCGATATCGTTTTTCGTTTTCGAGAAATCGCCGATTCAATGAGAGAAAACACAAAAAAATCACGCCATTTTTCGACATTTTTTTATTTTTTTAAAAAAGTTTTTGACTTTTCCAAAACATTTTAGCCCTCGCCGAGACGCATCTTTTGACACCCCAATCATTCGCGTAGCTGTAAAATTCACGACACCAGGGCGATGTCGCACTTTTCCTTGAAATGGGTGCCCTACCAACGCGATCGAAAAAACATTTTCAATGTTAAAACACTCTAAAAGTTCGCCGTAAAAATTATAACAGAAAAATATTGTCTTACATTTATCCACCTTATTTGTGAAGGACGGCACTTAGTACATAATATGTTAACCTTCCCGGGACATATTATGTCCCGGGAAGGTTAACATCAGATCTGGCAAGCCTAGTTGGGTGGGTGTCGGAGTGTTTCGGTCGCGCGGCGCGGCGGGGTGGTGGGTGGGTGAGTGAGCCAGCCAGGATACAGGACAGAGCAGACATGAGGGCGCGGTGGAGGATGCACCGCGCCGGGCGGGCGGGCGGGCTCTACTCTACCACTAGGTAGCTAACTGCTCAGATTCCTGCCTGCCGCGCGGCTTTATAACGGGCGGAACGGAGCGCGGCGCCGCAGTAGGGTGCCGCGTGTCGTCCGCGCGCGCCGCGTCTCGTGCTTCTATCTAGCTAGATAGTTCTCCACCTGAGCTCGGCTGCACCAGACGATGGAGATACTGGCGGTGCGCATGCGCACGGCGACGGCGCCGGCGGCCGCGGCGGCCGTTATCGCGCTCGTGTTCGTCGCCGGTGAGTGCATGCACCTGTTTGTGTCCGATATCGCCGATGATCGCGAACTCTCCGCGGGTTATCGGCGCGCGCGCCCCGAAAGTGCATTTGCAAATACTAGAGTAGGTTGTTTTTGTGGCACCCGACATCGTTTGCCGCAACCACATGCCTGCCACACCCGTGATAGCAGCCCATCCACACCTAGGTGAACTAGGTGTCATGTCAATGATTCCCTTAAGTCGTGGCGGCGAGCTCTACATTTCGCCAAACGAACCCTTCGTTGGCGAAATGTAGAGCTACAATCAATGTGGTACCTACAACCATGTTTGTGTACTTACTTGGGTGCAGTATTTTTTTATTTTTTATTCAGAAAATCTACATCTTAGTATACTTATATGTTTAATTAATCTAAATTATTTCAAATAGATAACTTCACATCGGCAATCAGTGATAGTAGGTACAAAGTAATATTTTTTTATGAAAATCAGCATGGTTGGTACCACAGATCTGTGGTTGGTACCTACAATGGTGCAGTCAAATATAGACAGGCAGAGCCAAAATACATTATTTATTAGATCAGCCGATAATCCTAATAAATAAGGTTTTAATAATATAACTATGTCTAATGTTGGTACATATATTTTTGAATGATAAATAAAAATCAAGATAACAGTAAAAATGTAACTCTCCTCTCGAGCGATAGCACGCTCAGAAACATGCCATGCCAATAGATTTGCAGACTGTGGCTAGGCTGTCTAAGCCTGTGTATCCGACGTTTGAAGAGCCCAGGTTAAAGAATCCGGAGTCCGGACTCCGGATTCTCGTGGCTCTCTCGGACACTCGCCGTCGGAAGACAGTTCCATACTCTAGCAGTGCAACAATCAAATCAAATAAGTTTTACTTGTCAGGCACTTGTACTTGTCCCAAAAGCACAAACTGGGCACTGAAAGGTGTCCATTCACGCCCCTCTTGAAGGACCCGACACTGTACTTGGGGGGAAATATGTGGGCAGGGAGAGCGTTCCAGAGTTTACCAGTTCTGTGGAGGTAAGATCTGCAGAACCGATTTGTACGCATCTGCCTGCGGTATGTCTAACGTCCGATCACACTTTTTTGTTTTTTTATTATGGACACTGACACGGTTGGCTACATCACTTACAACTTATGTGATGTTAGCCCATAACACCGCGGGAACTAGGTGCCACATCAGTGCTTACCTTCATTTCATGTCGGTTACACTGAACTGGACGGAAAACACGAACTATTTACTAGCCGTTGCGACCGACGCGTTTCATTCAGTGCGGTGGTACCAACCCGGGCGGGATAAACCCTACCACCTAGTAACGTAAGAACTAAGAAGGGAAGGGACCTACAGTTTTACGTGGAATCCGAACCGCGGTCAGCCTCCAACGGCCGAGCGGTCACCCATCCAAGTGCTGACCGCGCTCAGGGTTGCTTAACAACAGTCGACCGACCGCACCACTGAGCTACCGAGGCTGACAAATGACTCTCCATGGAATAAGCGATAGAACACAGTAAGGGCGCCGCGCCGCCGACGCGACATCGCTAGGTGAGATGAGTGTGATGGATTCAAAATCGACGTTTCAAAATTCGAAAATATTAATTAATTAACGGTTGTGGCCCAGTACACTCTAGATTACTTAGTGTGCACACACAAGAAAGCTGCAGAATATCCCTCTCACTCGGAGGTTCACTCTTATGAGACAAGACACAGGGCTGACCTACGACCAATACCCTGTCGTCTGGCGCGCGCACAGAAACATGCGGATACCGAAAAAAATAAACTGTTTAACCATGTACACAAGGATATACGCTTATCGCCTAAATTGTTCAAAAAATCTATAAAGAAAATTTTGCTTGACAATCCAATTTATAATTTAAGAGAATTTTATGTTATTAATTTCTGCACCAGTGACGCCCCGAAGATATAATTTGACGATATTATTAATTAAATTTGATAAGGTAGGTACTATAAATTACCTGAATTTTGAATTACCCCTTAATTATTTTATTTGCTGTTGTGATATTTTCATATCTATGTTAAATGTTGTTATTGTTTTTAATTGTTGTTTCTGATTTATTTTTATCAAAATTGTTTATTATGAATGAAGTGTGTATGAATGAATAATGAATTGATATTTTAAAATTTTACAATATTGACGTATCTCATAGTATGTATAGTTATATTATGTATAATTATAAGACCATACTCTACGAGAATAAAATTATTGACTTTGAATTTGATGAATGTCGGCAGGTCGCGGCGGGGGCGCGGGCGGGGAGGAGACGCCACTGGAGCTCCTCGACTGCGTGGTGTCGCTGGACACGGGCCCGGTGCGGGGCCACGTCCGCTGGGCGGAGCACCACGCCCCGTACCTCAGCTTCCGAGGCATCCCCTACGCCGAGCAGCCGCTCGCCAGCCTGCGCTTCAAGGTAACGAACCGCTTTCTTACTTAGCATATCGGGTTATATGAAGTTTTTTTTATGTAAACCAGCATGGGTGGCTGTGCCGAGAGACCAATGGTGCAGTCGACAGAGCCAAAATCATCTCTCCTCCCGAAACCACGCTCAGTTAGTTGCCATGCCAGCAGATTTGCGGACTGTTGCTAGGCTGTCTAGCCCGTTAATAGGACGTTTGAAGACACCCAGGTTAAAGGATTCAGGAAATACACTCGCCGGAAGACAGTTCCACACTCTAGCGGTGCGACAAAGAAACGATTTGGAGAACCGATGGGTTCTCAAAAGCCCAATGTCAACAACAAAAGGGTGCTGAGTCTCTCTGCGACGAATCATGCGGAGATAGGACGGGTGGCAGGGAATAAGGGATGCTAGTTCCGCAGAGCAGAGTCCGTGATAGTCAGTGTAGTGGCTGTAGAGTGGAATAATTACGTACATACCTACACCTGCTGCTTCACCGTTCGGAACCGGTGTAAAACTGTAGGTCCCTTCCCTTGCCCCCTTACTAGGTGGTAGGCTCAAATTGTAGCCGACTGGGTTGGTACCACCGTACTGGATGTAAGATGGCCGCATAGCAGCCTCGGTTGTGTTCTCCTCTAGTCCAGTATAGCCAGCAATCCAGGGAAGTCTCCGGTATGGCACCTACCTTCTCGGAGGTGATATTAGCTGGTCGGAGCATGCGCTTTGGCCCCTCCGACACAGCCACCCATATCGGATAACATAAAAAAATATTTGATATTCCAGAACTACGGAAATGACGTACGAAATATTTTTTTGTGACATCAGTGACCTGCTGCGGTCAACATACGCGCGGTCACCTCCGCTAGCGATGAAATGCCAAATGTCAATGGTTTAAGCTGCGATCAAGCGACGTATTATACGTACAATTTGTGATCGTGTTACGGACACAACCCCTTACCTCCGTTTTTAGCGTTCCGTACCTCCAGAGGAAAAACGGAACCCTTAATTTTAGTATTTTACAGAAAACAAAAACAAACAGGGAATATAGGGTATCTATTATAGTTTACAGGAAAACCTAAACGAAAAAGTCTTAAAGTTCTTACGGAAAACGGAATGGTACGGAACGGAACACTCTCCACGCAAATTCGACTCGCACTTGACCGCTTTTTTGGCTGACTTTACATCACCAGCCCTATACCCGTGATCTCAGCGCATCACACCTTGGTGAACTAGGTGCCGTGCCAGTGCTTCCCTTTGGTCGTGTCACTATTTCCTCCGATTCGCGAGGCTTTTCCGAAAGTAAACTCGTCGACAAAGCGACAACAATTTCCAAAAGTTTGAATTGCTTTAAAACCTGGTGCCGAGCTTTCGAAATGTTACGCATATTTTTTCTGACCTCACATATTAATTTTTTTTTTTTTATGAAAACTGACATGGTTGGCTACATCACCTACAACATCCGTGATGTCAGCCCATAACACCGGGTGAACTTGGTGCCACGTCAGTGCTTCCCTTCGGTCATGCCGGCTACACTGAACTGGACGGCAAACACAAACTATTTACATAGCCGTTTCGACCGACCTTTCATTCAGTGCGGTGGTATCAACCCGGGCGGGTTAAACCCTACCACCTAGTAATATAAGAAGGGAGTCATATCCCTTAGTCGCCTTTTACGACATACACGGGGAGAGATGCAGTGGGGCTATTCTTTTAAAGTACCGGCCGCACACGGTACGATATGCACGAAGGCAGTCTCTAAAGTGCTAATGTCATCGACTAGGTATAACGGCATTGACCACCGCCAGTTGAATGATACGAATTGCTAAAGTCCCTAAAATCTAAGCCGATATCTAGACATTGGTAGTGGGGTTTAAATCGGGTGCTACTCTACCTGCACACGTTCCCAGGTTAGTATCAACGAATTAAATTATCAGGACGTGGCATACAACGCACCGAATTGAGGCGCGCTATTGGTGAGCATTCAGCACCCTCTCCAATCGTTGTCTCTCCTTTATACGTATCAAATTGCCATTTAACCGTCTTACTCTATCGACGTTCACAGAGCGGAAACGTAACGTGATGTATGAGGCGCTCGCGCACTTACGCTGTTTTAAATATTGGCAATATATAGAAGTACTCCAATCGCACCTTTCTACCGGTAAAATGTATGACGAGGGCCTGTCCAGAAAGTAGAATGTCGTTGGTTAGTATGCGAAATTTCCGCTAATATTACTGCGCCGATTCATCTACACAGACACCTGCTACACCCGCTGATGTGAACCCATCACGCCTTGGTGAACTAGGTGCTTGACATGCTTTCCTTGGGTCGTGCCGGCTACACTGTGCTGTATGGAAAACACGTACAATTTTCATAGCCGTCCCTTAGCTAGATATTATGATTGTCTCGCGATCAAAAACATTGTCCGAATCGCGGAAAAAGTACCTACGTACGCTGGCCGTAACAATCGACGTGAACATTATATCTGTTCTGTAAATAGAAGGTGGACTTCCTTACTTTTCATAATATTTTATTACAACCGGCTAGGGTTGCTGATCTCGAGACCCGAGTCTGGCACACACAACCATCTTCACCCCTAGGAGGTTCCAGTCCGGTTTGTCGGTGGAGAAAGGCCCTTCATCATCATCAGCCTGTATCGGTCCACTGCTGGACATAGGCCTCTCCCAAAGCAAGCCACCACACGCCCATGAAAGGCCCTTGCACTAGTGGAAATATTGAAGACACAACGATGATGCTTGCTTGCAGGCGCCGGTGCCGGCGCGGCCGTGGTCGGGGGTGTGGGACGCGCTGGACGAAGGGCCCGCGTGCCCGCAGCACGACTTCCTCTACGGGAACCTGATGACGCCGCGCGGCATGCACGAGGCCTGTCTGCACATCAACGTGCACGTCCCGCTGGGCGGGTTGCCGCGCCCCCCGCCCCCGCCGCGCCTCGCCATCCCTCTGGGAGCGCACGTAAACGCAGGTAACGCACGCCACCTTCTTGCCGAAAATGGCCGCTTGCACACTGGGCGATAGCGGCACGGCAAGTATGCGGCAACGGTATCGTCACGACCGCGGCACGGCAGCATTGGAGACCAATAGAATAGAATAGAAATGCTTTATTGCACACAAAAACACAGAGATACACAATAGAGAAGATAACACACAGAAGAGCAATAGAAACTACCAATACTTCACACAGAAACAAGAGAACAGTAGCGTGCAAAGGCGGACTTATCACTTTAAGTGATTTCTTCCAATCAACCAACATGTATTATGAAACAAAAAATTCCCATTCGCAGGCGACGGCAACGGCATACCGCGCTGTCACGGTAGTTCATAAAATTGCCGTCTCCAATACTGCCGTGCCGTGGTCGTTGTGGTACTGTTATCGTCTAATACGCAAGCAGCCAATATAATATCAATCTTTACGTTTTGTTATTATCGCGTATGCTTTTCGTGGCGGTACCTAGTTTAGCAATGAAATCATGTCAGGTTTAATACAACAATCTCGGCCCGCTTTGTCGGTTTTGACTTTAAAATATATAGAAGCCCCTTTCAGCCCTCTTCAATGTAGCCACGCAGGCTTTTCATAAATATTATCGATCTATTTAAAATCCAAAGTTAAGCTTTACGACCAGAATATGATAAAAATGATTATTATCCGAGCGCATGAACTAATTCGAATTCCAAATTGGACAGTGCTCGCAGGACTTGACGTCAAATAAAAAAAAAATCGGATTGATGAGCAAATTGACGAATAAAAAAGATTGTAGAGCGCGAGGTAGAGCGTCGTAGTACGTACCTGTCTCTACAACCGGGTGGTCTCTTTCTAAAGATTGTAGAGCGCGAGGTAGAGCGTCGTAGTACGTACCTGTCTCTACAACCGGGTGGTCTCTTTCTAAAGATTGTAGAGCGCGAGGTAGAGCGTCGTAGTACGTACCTGTCTCTACAACCGGGTGGTCTCTTTCTAAAGATTGTAGAGCGCGAGGTAGAGCGTCGTAGTACGTACCTGTCTCTACAACCGGGTGGTCTCTTTCTGAAGCTCGACGCGCATTATTTGCTGCCGGGCACTGTACATATTTCAATATATATTTTTACTATTTGTATAGTTCTTTTAGCTTATCTATATATAAAATATAATAAGCTCGATAATAAGTAGTAAACATGACTTCATCCATACATATATAGATAGATACATAACTACGTAATCTTAGCAACAAGGATATTTAATAGTTATACCTATATTAGCGATAGATGGCACAGTGGACAGCTGATGTGCGATAAGGGTAACTTGTGTAATATAATTACGAATGAGTCGCTCGGGTCAGCGCGATAGTTCCGATATAATTTAACATAGTACGTAACCGTACTTCATGAAGTACCCTTTGGCGTCACGCACGAGGGCAGGAATCTGAATCGGGTTGCATGTGCAGCGAGAATAACAACAACACACGATGCTCCGAGTGAACCTTGAAGGTTACAGAAGCCAACCGAAACGTAAACTGCGGCGCGTGTGGCCTTCTACGCTCCGACGATTACCGCTGCTGTTGTTGTGTTGACTGATCAGATCAAGCAACCCTCACTTTATTCATCTAATTTTATTATAAAATTAAAAAATCTGCAAAGTGAATTTTTTAACCGCGCACCGAGGCTCGTCCGTGGGTCTGAGGGAGCTGAGCGAGGGTTGCAATCCGGGAAGACGATAAAATGCACCGAGTGAAAGTGTTTGGAAACTATTCCTTTTAACTAACTATATTCATTTAATTTATTTAGTCACAGGTTAGTTAGAGCAAAAAAATACTAGTTAATATTTACTATTTACTTTTGCAAAGGTGAAAATCTGGTTGCAAGATATGTTTTATAGGAATCGCGACATGTGCCCATATCTATTCCGTGGACATGGAACGTCCATGTGTATGAAATAGATATGGCGCATGTCGCGCACGGAGGTTGCCAGGTTGCCAACTGAATTGGCGGATGTCGTTTTACTTCACGTCCCTCATCATAAGGACAAGTAAATTAAATTATACTTGAAGTAAGCAGAGTGTACGTTCTAGATTTGTCAGGTTTACATGTTCTTGCGATAGGGCTGTATCGTTATCGCGTGTCTTGCAAAATATTATATCTGAGTGTCTCTGAATCTGCTGGTTCAATACGGGCACCACACCTCGCGCGAAGGTCTACGGTCTTATAGGTGTGCTGAATGTACAATTTTTTTTAGAACCATTCGTCGTTACCATTCTGGATTATAACGGCGCGGCAACGGCACGGCCACGGTAAGGCAGCAGAGGAGACAATTCAAATGCGCCGCCTCCGTCGAGTGCGAAAGCTGTCTCATATAATATTTTCATACATGTTTGCCTCCCATGCTGCAATGCCATGGTCGTGAAGTCGCCGTCGCCGCCCCGTGCCGGTATCGTTCAGTGCGCAGGCGGCCAATGATGGTTGTGCCACTTGTGTCTAACTTTGAGTTTGTGTGTTGGAAGGTGTGTCGCGCCCGAGGCCGCTTCCGGTGCTGGTGTTCATCCACGGCGGAGGGTTCGGGCTGGGATCCGGGGACGCCGACCTGCACGGCCCCGAGTACCTCGTCACCAAGGGCGTGCTCGTCGTCACCTTCAACTACAGGTCCGGACACCATCTCGCCCTCCTCCGCGACATTACATTCTTCCTTCATCTGACTTGATATGCACCGCTTTGGACTTGGACTTCATTTTCGCCCAATGTATACAAATACTGATTGTGGTACCGCATTTGTAAAATATTAAAATTGAGTTCAGCATATTTGCGGGAATAATAGAAATGCAAGCTTTCCCCGTGATTGTTTTGCAGGATTTTTCGTAAATCGAAACTTGCGAGAAGGCACCCGTTATTTTGTTTAAGAATATTTTGAAGAGCCTAAGAACCATTGGTCGGAAGGTGCATATTTTGTCTGTTCGGGGTGTGGCGCTGGCATCATTGAAGTAGCATCCATGGGCAAGACACGTACTCTGAGTCCTAATTACTGTTGGCCGTATTGCCAGACGAAACGACGCCGAGTAGAATTCCATATCCCACTCAGTAGAGCCACTCTCTGGCAGGATACTTCGTAGCTCTTTATATTTATTCATTTATTTATAGTTAAGTGTACTGAGGTGTACAATTAATCGAATAACTGAGATGTAAATAGATCGGTTAGAAGTTCTACCTTCAGTTAACTTTACCTTAACGTACCTAGGTTAGTAAGGTTAGTATTTGAGCATTCCGATTCAGATATTTATTTTGCTATACCTAAAGAACATGTAAAATTAATACCTACTATTTAATAGTATCGTATCGCATCATTCATTAGGTATACTATTATATTACTTTAAGCGAACAATTCTTGTATTTATCTATATCATTGCTTTCTTGGAAACGGGTCTAACGATTTGGATGAAATTTTGTAGTTAGATAATGTTTTACTTTCCAAATTTATCCGTAACGCAAATTAAATCGGTTTTCACACTAAACATTTTTTTCCTAAAGTCATCTCTTTGAATGTTGAGGGTAGGCTGAAATATGAATGCTATGTCATGTAGTGCCATCAGTGTTCCCACGGCAAACTCGAAAGACGCCGAGCGAACATTTTTAATTCAATATTATTATTGATAAACTTGTTCAGACAGTGTTAGTAAGCAACCTTACACTTTACCCTTGCAAGGCTGCGCCGGTGTAAGGAAAACGTTTAGAAAAATACTTCGCAAAAACAACAAATCGCATTTTCCTGCACCGCATTGAATTGTTAAATCCTAATATGTATTTTTTATTATGTGAAATAATAATAGTTTGATTGTAATGTATTTTTAGCCAGTTATGCTAATTCACACATAATGTCACGCCTGTTTTCCGGTGGGGTGGGCAGAGACAACGGTTCTCTACGTGCTATGATCCTGACACACCTCTGCCGCCTCTTCCACTATCATAATGTGCTTCATACCTTGCTTTATTTTTTTGGAAACTGACACGGTTGGCTGCATCACCTACAACATCCGTGATGTCAGCCCATAACACCGGGTGAACTAGGTGCCATGTCAGTGCTTGCCTTCATTTCATGTCAGCTACATTGAACTGGACGGAAAACACGAACCATTCTTGAACCATCCATTCTTCTAACAGGACCGAACCACCATATCATTCCTTTCTCAATCCTTTTGTCACTATATCTTCTTTGAGACCACAATATAGGGGTGAGCAGAGTGGTGCCCGGTGTTTTGCTGCAAGGACTCTTGTAAATTACAGCACAACACCGACCAACACGTTTAGCAAAGTATTCGGATAACTATCAAGCAGACAGTAAGGTACGAAAACCCACTTGCTGCATGACTCGGTGCGGTGGAAGGACCGTGATGAGGTCGGAGATGGCTACCCAGTCGCCCTTTAGCGCGGCATTTGTCCTTATTACGACATGCGCGGGTAGAGATGCAGTGGGGCTATTATTTTTAAGTACCCGCTCCACGCGATACTTTTTTAAAGTAGGTAATGAAAATAGCTAAAAGAAAGTTTTGAGGAAAATGTATGTAAAATACGTATACATATTATTCTCCTTATCGATGCGAGTGATGTTCATACTACGATATTATACTTATGTCAACTCAAAATCTTGCTTGACAGCGGAATCACTTCTTCTAAACTTCTCACAATAATGCAACGTCCTGTTAACTTTTAGAAGCAAGCGAGTTCGCAGGCGCCTGGTGCAGGCAGAGAGGTGTAATAAAATAAGTTAGAGGCTGTTGTATGTGTCTGCGTGTCTGACATCTATCTATCTTGTATGTATTCACCTAGCGCTGAAACGGAAGGATCGTTTACGGTGCGGTTTTGAAAATGGAAAGCTTATTGCTAAGAACCTCTCGGCAATACTAGCGTAGAAACTAGTCCAGTTGTTTCAAGCGTCGTCGTCGGGGATTTTTTAAATTTGAAATGTATAGTTATTTTTATGTTGTCATTGTGGTAGGTTGGGCGCCCTAGGCTTCCTGTCCCTGGACTCGCCGGAGGTCCCGGGCAACCTGGGCATGCGCGACATCGTGGAGGCTCTGCGCTGGGTGCGCCGCAACATCGCCGCCTTCGGGGGCGACCCCGACAACGTCACAGTGGGCGGCCAGAGCGCCGGAGCCGCCGCCGCACACCTCCTCACTCTGTCGCCCATGGCCAAGGGCCTCTTTCATAGGTCAGCTTTTTCTGCACTTTTATTGCCTTTATCTCGTTGAGCGCCTCGACGGAGAAAAGATAATGTCAAATATCCCCAATCCGCACTTACAGGCTAAGGAACAGTATGCTTGGGTTGGACGTTCCCGATTATGAGAGTGTTTGACATTTCATTGCGTTCGCGGTACAACTGGTACAAGTAACGTGCTGAAGTAAATATTTGTATGGTATTTTCAGTACCAATTGGTCCGCTAGAAGCTCTGCATCTTTTCTCTATACAAATATTATGTTACTTGTACGCAACGAATGTAAAACAAAAATCATAATCGAAACTTATTATGACATTTTTCTTTCTTTCTTTCTTTCTTTCTTTCATATGATTATGGCATTATGTAAGGAAGGCGTAAACAATGAGATCGGTACGATGACCGGACCGCACGAGAAGCGATCGCCGATGACGATGACTAGCAAAAAAGAAGTCGGTGAAGAAAAGGTCTGAGCCGAAGAGGAAGTTTTCTGAGGGTATCTCATTACTACTTAAGATAAGACAAAGCTTACATGCCTTTATTGCTTCAATATCTAGACTTCTAGCTGACTGTTTCTGTAACAATTTCAGAGGAATCCTGATGAGCGGGGTGGCGACGAGATCGTTTTTCAGCACATCGCCGATCAACGCCCAGCGACTCGCCGCGACCTTCCTCCAAAAACTCAACATCACGGCCGGCGACCCTCACGAGACGCTCCGAGCTCTGCAGAGCGTCGACGTGGACCGGATAGTCGCCGCCACTCGCGAGATGCAGGACGTCGAGGGGCTGGCCACGTTCGTTCCGGTCGTCGAGAGCAAATTTGAAGGCGTGGAGGCGTTCCTCGACGAAGACCCGTACACGGTGATGAGCGAGGGGCGAAGCCACGACGTGCCGCTGCTGATCGGGCACACGGACAAGGAGTGCCACACGTTCGCGCGCCGCTTCCGCGAGATCAACTTCATGACAACGGCGCAGGCGCAGCCGGTAGTGCTGGCGCCGCCCGCCTTGATATTCACGTCGACGCCGGCGAAGCTCGAGGAGCTGGTGCAGAAGATAATAAATCGTTACTTTCCCGACGGAGTGAACGAAGGCAGCTTTGAAAAATTCCTCGACTACTGCACCGACTCTTACTTCATATACCCGGCGCTGAAGGTCGCCGAGGCGCTTTCGAGGCGCGCGCGCTCGCCGATGTTTGTATACGAATACGCGTACAACGGAGACTACTCGCCGGTGAAGAAGGAGATAAGCGGAGGGTTCGCGGGCGCGGGACACATTGAGGACATGACCTACGTGCTCAGGACCAACTCGTACGCGGGCGGCATCGCGATTGGCTCGCAGGACGAGTGGGTCAATGACTGGATGACTGTCATGTTCACCAACTATATGAAAACCAGGTGTGTTATTATTATTGCTATATATTATTAAAGTTGTTGTAACTTGTAAGTAAGAAAGTACACTCCATCCAGCATCGTGCCGTGCGACTGGTGGGTGACGCTGCTGTGGCCTGTGGGGTCCCGCGATTTAGAAACGATGCAACTCCGTATGGACGTCGGGTGCCTCAGTCGTCTATTTCACGGGGAGTGTTCGGATGAGCTGTTTAACGCGATTCCGTGGTCCCCATTCCACCTCCTCACTACGCGTACTGGGCAGGGGATGCACCCCTATATATCAACCTACAATCATGATATACAATCAACCTAGCACGGAGGCCAACCGGTTCTGTAGTTCACGTATTCACAGAATCGGGAAAATGTGGAACACACTCCCATGCCCATCGATTTCCCCCCGAGTACAGCCGGGGGGAATATACAGGGTGTTCGGCACATCTCGGTAAGTGGGATCATTTGCAACGTTTTGACCCATTATACCTTTTGTCAGATGTCACGTGGTATCGAGATACGTCTTTTTTTCTTTATTTTTGAAAATGATCAAAATCCCAGCCTTAAACCCTAAACATAAACAAAAACGTTACAAGGGTTGTAAGCTGGGATTTTGGTAATTTTCCAAAATAAAGAAAATGAATCGTATCTCGATACCACGTGACATCTGACAAAGGTATCATGGGTCAAAACGTTGCAAATGACCCCACTTACCTACAAAAAAAAAAAAAATTGTTGGTCGATGTGCGGAACATCTGTATATCGCTTCCTTGTCTCTCTCTTTCTTTATTCGATATACTACATGAGTATAGTTTTATTTTGCAGCGATCCGACACCCATGTACCCCGGCGGCCTGTCCCTCGAGTGGCCGCCGTTCAGCGCGGGGAGCGAGCTGTCTCTCAGCATCAACCACACGATACTCGTCCAGCGGCACGCGCACTTGGAGCTGCTGACTTTCTTCGACGATCTACACGGCGCCGACACACCTGAAGACCTGCCGCTGCAGACGGAGGACAACTCGCCCGCGGACCGAGGGGTCCCCGCAGACTAGGACACAGCGGAAGAAGCGAGCTCTATTTGACAAGGCAACAGCGGAAATGAGGCCGCACTTCCATCTACTGATCTCCCCACTCCTGAGACTGATAAATAATATATACTATTGTACTAAACTCTGTCATTTTATTTACCCAATCATGTAGAATGATTTGTCTTAGATTATCACGAAAATACCCTTTTGCAGTCGGGTAAAAAGGGTAGGTAGGTATGACATGAATCTTGGTTTAAAACATTATGAAAGCTCGCCGAGGGTAAGGAAGCAGTGATCAAATTTTACTGCTCTGTGTAAAAACTTTTTACTAAAAAGTATCCGGAATTTATCATTTAAAAAAAAAGAACGCGTTAAAAATATCGCCATATTTTTTTTCCGTATGTTGGTAGCACTGTACAGAATTACAGCGCGGAATTAGAGCGCGATCTGTCACTCAATGTGTTTTCTGCTGTTGTTTTTGTTAATCATACTTGTGAGTGGTCTGCGATTTTTACAATAGAAAAGTTAATCGAACAAAAAGTTTGTATTAAGTTTTGTGCTAAAAATAAAATTTACTGTGCCGAATCGCTGAAAATGTTGCAGAAGGCCTTCGGCGAATCGTGTATGTTAAAAACACAAGCATATGAATATGAATGACATAAATAAAGCATGGCTCGCGAAATTCAGCGTCGTGCCGTGCGACTGGTGGGTGACCCTGCGGTGTCCCGCGACTTAGAACCACTGAAACTCCGTAGGGACGTCGGCTCCCTAAGTGTGTTCTACGTCTATTTCATGGGGAGTGTTCGGAGGAGCAATTTAGCGCGATTCCGCCGTCCCCATTCCACCTTCGCACACGCGTACTGGGCAGGGGATGCACCCTTATTCAATCGACCTACCACGGATGCGCACCGACCGGTTTTGTTTTGTAGGTCTTTTATTCACAGAACCGGCAAAATGTGGAACACACTCCCTGCCCATCTATTTCCTCCCAAGTACAGCCTGGGGTTCTTCAAAAGGGACGTGAAAGGGCTCCTGTCAGGCCGGCATGGCATTCGCAATCCCCGTGCATCCACAGAATGTCCATGGGCATCGTTAGACACCTACTTGTAGGAGAAACGACGCCACATGTCGCGCTATCCATAAAAAAAGAAGGCTGAGAAATGTTCGTTGATCTGCCTCGTTCGGGTCGACCTACAGCGGCGTCATGACATCGATTACCGCGGTATGGTACACTCCGAATTCCTTCCAGAAGGACAAACGGTCAATAAGGAATATTATTTAGAAGGAGGTCATGAGACGTTTGCGCGAGAATATCCGACGAAAACGGTAAGATTTGTGGAAGGACAACTCATGGATTTTGCAGCATCACACAAAGCCATCATCGTGCAAGATTGTTTAGTCAAAAAACTTAATTATGTCTTCGACCAAGAACCGTACTAACCTGATATGGCCCCGTTTGACTTTTCCTGTTTCCGAAACTAAAATCGCCACTTCGAGGAAGGCGTTCTGAGTCAATTGAAGCCATAAAAGAAAATTCGCTGAAGGCGCTGAAGGAAAATACCTTAATCAGCCTACGAAAAATGTATGGAGGACTGGGTAAAGCACTGGCGTAGTTGTATTGCAAGCGGAGGGGCCCACTTTGTAGCCCACAAATCAAATTTTGTTTAATATTTATTTTTTTTTCGTTTTATTTAAAAATTCCGGATATTTATTACACTGAATGTACAGAAAGTATTTGTCTTAATTTTGCTTGGCAAAAATCTATTCATAACTTTAACAGTATGTTGAATGAAATGACTAAAATAAAATGGCCCAAAAAATACGACCTATTCACACCCAAAACAATCGTATCAATCCTACCTACCTAGCCATAAAATGGTTATTTAGGTATTTGTGGATATATAACTTACGAAATTTTAACAGTGCCCAGAATACATAATGCCATACACAAGGTGAACGCAGAGCATAGTCAACGCACTGATTTAGAGATAGGAACAGTGGATGCAGCGATGCACGTAGGCTGTGCCCGATTGAATATTATGCAGCGGTTCTATTTCCATTTGTCTGATTTGGCGGATATGGGAGGTTCCGCGGACGAGACGAAAGCAGAGTTGGATGCGCTCACTGCGTAACATACCATGGTGACACTGTAACTTTGTAAAACGGGCCAGTTAGTAAAAATGCAAGAATTAATTTAAATTTCGAATATAGAACTCTTTGGTAACCTAATGAGGTATATTGAATTAATTTATCATTTGTTTTTACAACATGGCGGCCATTTGAAAGGTACTTGCAGTGCGTAGATGCGCGTGCGCGTTAGATGAAACTAACGCGAAAAAAAAATTCGCTCCATGATTTATTAGGAATTTCGTTGTGGTCTTAGTCAACAATAGAGTTATGTATGATAGACTTCGATTGGCATGTTATGATGAAACCCCATCTCGTGCCACTGTTTACAACTGGTTAATGAGTTTAAGAGTGGTCGTAGCAATCTCAGAGATGATTAGCCTAGGGATGACGTCCGTGCTGTGCGACGCATGGTAGAGGCTGATAAGAGAGTGACCTACCAACAGATTCAGGCAAGCTTAGGCTTTCGTGTGAGTCAAGTACAAAAAATCTTACATGAATATTTAGGCGCTAGGCAGCTTTGTACTAGATGGATACCTCACAATTTGTCCGAAGCGAAGACCGAAAACGCCGTCGCATGGATTGATGCCGCGAAATGCTAGAAAAGTACAACGGAGGTGACTTTATAGACTTTACCCATAACACCGGGAGAACTAGGTGCCATGTCAGTACTTCCCTTCATTTCATGTCTGCTACACTGAACTGGACGAAAAACACGAATTATTTACATAGCCGTTTCGACCGACGTTTCGTTCAGTGCGGTGGTACCCAACCCGGCCGGAATAAACCCTACTGGTAAGGTAAGAAGGGAAGGAGCCTACAGTTTAACGTCGAATCCGAACCACGGTCAGCCTTCAACGGTCGAGCGGTCACCCATCCAAAAAGTGCGGTGGTATCAACCCGGCTGGGATAAACCCTACCACCTAGTATGGTAAGAAGGGAAGGGACCTACAGTATAACGTGGAATCCGAACCACGGTCACCCTCCAACGGTCGAGCGGTCACCCATCCAAATACTGACCGCGCTCAGCGTTGCAGTTTTCTCAATATGCACCAAGATTTCAACTGTTATCTATCGTCAATTAATTACCTATATATTTTTTTACCTACTTATTAAGTTAAGTAACTCTAACTACCTCGTAAGTTATGAATATATTTTTCTTATCATCACGACTTAACTGAATTAAATGCATCACAAAAGCCTGGTGATGGATGAGGAACGAATTCATCACGTTTGGTCGCTCCATAATATTCAAACGACACTTTTCGCTCCAGTAACTGGACAATTAGTTTTCGCAACATGCGTGCAAAAATCTCACGAGCCTGTGACACTTTTAGGACTTTTGTCGCAAAGTGTAATCTGAATAGTGCACGTCACGGCGTTATTTCTGGATTACATTTTTCAAAATGTGTTCTAAATCATTAATATTGACGATAATATCGGTGGTCACGACGGTAAAAGGGAACATTTTACACACAGCACAAGGAGTGTTGCGGGGAGCCAAAGCTGAGGACAGTTCTTACATATCGTACAACGGTATTCCGTATGCTGGCGATCCCAGCAAGCACAGGTTCAGGGTAAGTCGAATTGTAGGTATTCCTAATGTCGCGGGTTACTTAGCGCTAGTCCGCAATAGTAGCAGTAGTCGAATATTGGCGGTGGAAACGGGCGTGCACACGTTGCGGCCATCTTGCCTGCCTTGTAGTTGTAGAACAGATGTAGAAATCGTAATCAGAAATAAAGATAGGAGTACCTACTCTGAACAACAAGAAAAGCTAAAAGAAACCTAAACAGACCGCAGTTTTCAGCGCGCTCCACCGGCTCAGGCGTGGCAGGGAGTGCGTGAGGCGGAGCACGAGCGCGCGGCGTGTGCGTCGGCCGCTGCAGGAGCGGTGGTGGGCGACGAAGACTGTCTGTTCCTCAACGTGCACGCGCCCACCGCCTCCGTCGCCGCCGACCGCCCGCGCGGCTCGCTCCGGCCCGTCCTCGTCTGGCTTCACGGCGGTGGCTTTTCTTCCGGAAGCGCCTCAGCGTACGTCTACGATCCCCAGCACTTCGCCCGACGAGGCATCTTAATAGTGGCCGTGAGCTACCGGCTCGGTCCGCTCGGCTTCCTCTGTCTCGGCAGTGAGCGGGCGCCGGGGAACGCCGGCATGAAGGACGCGTTGCTGGCACTGCGTTGGGTGCGCGACAATATAGTCGCCTTCGGAGGCGACGCATCTAGAGTGACGCTGGCGGGAGATGGCTCAGGCGCCGCTATGACGGAAGCCCTCATCCTCTCTTCGACTTCCGAAGGACTAATCGAACGAGCGATCTTACAAAGCGGCACCGCTCTCGCCGCGTGGGCTTACAACTACGACGCCGAAGAGAGAGCCGAAGCTCTAGCGAAGTACTTTACCGATAGGTCAGAAGTCGACGAGATGGCCGCGTCCGCGGTTAATGCGACGGTTGAACAGCTCGTGCTGAAATCGCGACGACTCGACTTCGCGTATTTCCCTTTTGCGATGTGCACAGAGAAGGAGTTCAAGAAGGAGGAGCGACTTCTGAGCGCACCCCCGGTAGAGACACTTACCGCTAAACGGTTCAAGAGAATTCCCATGCTGATCGGATATAACAGCGGTGAAGCGTACATTCTCGCGCCGATGTTGGTGCGCGCTAGGGTAGCGAGGAAGGCTCGGCGCGATCTGTCGCTGTTGTTGCCGGAGGAGTTTCGATTCGTCAGCGAAAACGAGCGGCAGCAAGTCACCGAACGTATTCGGAAGGCCTATTTCCAGGAGAGCAACTTTACCATGACTAATCTTTTGGAATATTACAGCGATGCTCATTTCACTAGCCACATCGTTCGAAGCGCAAAATCGCACGCGTCCGCATCGAATCTTGCAGTTTATATGTACGAGTTCAGTCATGCTGGCAGGTTAGGTGTCCCGGCGATCGACGGGGTAGAGAAGAGCGGGCCCGCACACTCCGACGAGTTGGCTTACTTGTTTGGTCGCAATGTCGACGTCGACGAGCAAGACCGAGGAGTGCAGGAGATATTGGTCACACTGTGGGCAAACTTTGTCAAGTATGGGTATGAACATTTTATTAGTTCAGTAAAAGATTATTGTGCATAGTTTTTATGAAAATGCTCGTCTAACGCGAAGTCTAAGTTGATAGTAATTTACCCTTTTCTCACTAAACCTTAGTCATCAACGTCAGCAAGAATTTTGCAATTAATATGAATATCTTTAAATGAACTGCCTCTTGTACGCCGACGATCAAGTGATACTTGCGTCGTCGGTGGGCGAGTTGCAGGACATGGTAACTGTTATGGTTGAAGCATTTAAAAGGAAGGGAATGAAAGTGAATGTAAATAAGACGAAAGTAATGGTACTGGAGAGAAATGAAATAGTGTCCGAATGCGATGTAAGGATTGGGAATGAGAGACTGGAGCAAGTGAAAGAATTCGTATATCTGGGGAATATGTTCACGCGGGATGGAAAATGTGAAGGAGATGTAGAAAAGAGAGTGAAAGCCGGCAACCAAGTGAATGGGGCGTTGCACGCTATTATGAGCAGCCAAAGCATGTCAACTAGGGCACGTTTGGCTGTCCATGGTGGAGTGCTGGCCCCTACACTTATGTACGGGAGTGAAAGTTGGGCATGGCAGACGAAGCATGAAAGCAGGATTAATGCTGTGGAAATGCGCGCGTTGAGGAGTATGTGTGCAGGTACAATGAAAAATAGATTGAGAAATAGTGTAGTGCGAGAGCGCTGTGGGCTGAAAGAAGATATAGTGACAAGGATTGAGAAAGGGATGTTTCGGTGGCTCGGTCATGTTGGAAGAATGGATGATAGGAGACTTACGAAATAAATTTATGAAGCAAATGTGAGTGGAAGAGTCGGGAAGGGTCGCCCTAGACGCACGTACCTGGACCAGATCGGGCATGTGCTCAAAAAGGTGCACGTGCGTAGTACCCGTAACCGACGAGCATGCATGAAGAACATTATGGGAGTGAAAGAGGCGGCAGAGGTGTGTCAGGATCGTGGCACGTGAAGATCCATTGTCTCTGCCTACCCCACCGGGAAACAGGCATGACGCTATGTATGTATGTATGTATGTTTAAATGAGGTTCGTTGCCCGCAGCAAATAACAAGACGGGCTATATAATATTTATATTCAGTGACGGCACACTTACGATTAATCTGATAATATAACATGATGCTTATGTTTGTGTTTGCTTATCCTGTATGTTGAATAAAATGAAAGGAAGAGTGCAGGGTGTTAAATTATGTATGAAATGTGTTTTTCAGGAATCCTACACCGGAAGTATCGGGCCTGCTGCCAGCGACTTGGGACCCCCTGAAGGGCAACGAGCCGAGAGTGTACTCCATCAGTGCAGAGGTGGCCATGAGGACGGTTCGCAACGACCAGCGTATGCGCATGTGGGAGGACATTTACGACAAGTACTACTATAGGCGCGTACACAGATCCTAGCAGACCACAGCTTTGGGGTTTTAATGAGAATAGGCATCCTACAACGGCAGACTATTGTGGTATAATGAGTATATGAGTGGTATCTAAAAATAAATCACTCGCGATAAGCCTGGAAGTACGGTTAGGCTCATTCATGACGCAGCCGAAACTATGTAGGTATTTACTTGAGACTGTTTAAGTAACATTTTATAAAACGCAAAATGAGGTAGGGGTGGTGGGGTGCTGCATTCAAGTGGCAATAACAAGTTACCAAGCAAGCGTAACACGAGACACGTCACTTTACAACAATAAACATACACCAGTGACACGTAGTTTGTCTTTCCTCGAATTAACTCGTAACGCAGGTTAAATAAACTATATAGGAAAAAATAGGGGCCGTTGTTTCCGAACCATCATATTATAGTGAAGTGACGGATGACAAGACAATGCAGTGCGGTGCAATAAAACAATCGCAGCTTCAACCCGCCCCGCGTACCGCCCCGTCACATACTATGAGTCAAAAATACATTGTACCACGAAGCACTTTTTACACGGTCCGTAAGGGTTTAGTGGTCAGTGGGGCTGGGCCACGAGTCACGACTTGTGAGGAACAAGGACTATGAATAATGTGAATCTACAGACGCTGCTCCTTGCGCGTTAACTATAACTAGTATAAAAACCTCCTGTCCGATTGGGCAATAAAGTTTTATGGCCTAGGGAAGCGAACGGACGTATTACGTCCGTTCGCTTCCCTAGACCGATGACAATAACAGTTTTTTTTATCCATAAAAAAAAGTGGAAGTGTTGAGAGATTAACTACCTACCTATTCCTCGATACATTTTTTTTAAAGGAGTTTTATACTGAGACATATTTGATTATTCCCACTGTTTTATTGAATGCGCGACATGTGGCACTGAGCCACCCATAATATATCTAACGACGCCCATGGACATTCGGTAGTATGCGGGGGTTGCGAATTTCATACTGGCGGGCGGCCCGACAGGACAGGTGCCGTTTCACCACTCTCTTGAAGGACCCGAGGCTTAGTGAAGTGTCAGGTGATAACTTTGCGAACATCGAGACTAACGCCCGATTACCTAATTATCATGCCAGCAACGCAATGAGTGATGCATTATTTGAATTAGATTAGCAGTCTGATATCCGAAAGGGGCCCGAGCATCATCGATCCAAAATTGTGTGAGAACCCCACATCTGAAGAGAAATCTTCTTGAATGAAAAAAAAAAAATTACACAAAGGCACAACTGTGATAGTTAATTGATAACTAAACTAAAATTCTAAGAGGGGAATATGTAGTTGTATGGTGGTTTTGGTAGGTGAATAGATGTACTGCTGATTGGCGGCAACAAAACAAATTCCTTCTACTTTTCTCAAATATTTCACTGTGCGACGGAGCCATGCAGCGAGTCACCCACCACTCACCGTCCCATCGGCCGATAAATACAATACAAGGAAAAATTACACGACTGTGTGGTTTTCCAATGTGACTTATCTAAGCTAAGACCGACCGTACGTGTACTAGTATATAAATGAAGCAAGTAAATCAATTCGCACTCAGTTCTATCTATTACAGCGGGGCGCCCAGTCGGACTTACATAACTTGACCTTACCCCGGCGATAGCACCGGGAGTCATCTCCGTTTGCTCCAAATAGCGAACAGTCTTCGAGATGGCGACTTGGAACGTCGTGATATATTTAAGTGTCGCTATAGTTTGTTCAGCCGAAGCACACGGCCACCACCGGCACAGCGTCACCACAAAAAGACCCAACGAGAGTGACGCTTCAGTGGTGAGAATAAAGACACAAGGCTTAATACGAGGAAGAAAAGCAGAGGATGGACCATACTACGAATACACCGGTATACCTTACGCGATCGCGTCGCAGGAGAATCGATTCAAGGTAATGATAATGACCGATGGAGTTTTTAAGGTTTTAGGACCCTATTACTAACCCTACCCTACCTTCATCATCTGTCCGTCCGTCCGTTTGTACTATCTTTAAATTGTCGTATCTTTTGAGCCGTCATAAGTAGCCGGTTGAAATTTTCACAGAATAGATCGGCGCGCGAGCACATGCGCTGCGCGGCCAGAGGTAAAGGGGGAAGAGGAAGCGCGCTTCCCCCCGCATCCTGCCGCGCGGGGGTTAGCGCGGGTGTCGGCCGCATAACTTACGCGGCGCATATGCTCGCGCGCGTACAATACGTGTTATTATGGCGGATATCCTAACAAATAATAAAAAAAAAACACAAAAAAGAAAAATTGAGGGCGGTCACCATGCAAGAAAGGTGTTTTTTAAATACATACAAGCGTAAAATTTTGTATGATTAGTGCAAAACTAAAGTAAAACTTATAAAAAATATAAAAACCGGCCTATTACATGGTGGTACAGAACCATCGGTGCGCGAATCCGACTCGCACTTGGCCGGCTCTATTTCACATATCCCTATTCTTCACTGGATGCAATAACTTTCTTTCTATCGATCGATATAACATAACATAACATAGCAAAGTAGGGGCATCTGTAAATTTCATAATAATTAAAAAAAATTAATTTGAACTGTTTCAGCAATAAGTCGGTACGTTTAATTATAAACTAAAAAGAGAGCCATAAAAAACTTTTGAACTTGTACAATTTTCCAATTTCAGAGTCCACTTCCAGTGCCGACCTGGAACGGAGTTAGAGAAGCCAGCGGTGAGGGCACATATTGTCCTCAGGTCGACGAAACTAGACAAGTAGTCGGCAATGAAGACTGCTTGATCCTCAACGTGTACACGCCGGAAAGCAGCAGAGCGGGCGGACATCTGCCTGTTATGGTTTTCATTCACGGAGGAAGCTACATTGAGGGCTCGGGGGATAAATTATATGGGCCGAAGCGATTTATGGAGGAAGACGTAATCTTGATTACTTTCAACTACAGGCTAGGCATTTTGGGATTCCTCTGCACCGGAGATACGGCTAACGGCGGTATCAAAGACGCAGTGGCAGTTCTGGAATGGGTGCAGGCCAACATAGAAGCTTTCGGGGGTGACCCGAAGAAGGTTACGGTTTTCGGACAAAGTGCAGGAGCAGCCATGGTTGAATTGCTTATGTTATCGAAAAAGGCAAAAGGTCTTTTCGTAGGAGCTATCGCTCAAAGCGGATTGAGTACATCGGAGTGGGCTTTCGGGAGCGATCCGGAAGAAAAAGCGCGTCGAGTGGCCAAGCAACTCGGATACGAAGGAAATGATGCCGACGAAAGAATGCGTGTTCTGAAAAACGCTAGCATAGACGACTTGACGAAAAGTGCGGAAAGTTTACTGCAGATGACCCCTTTCGAATTTATACCGGTGACTCCTTGCGTCGAGCCGGCGTCGAACCCGGGAGCCATAATTTTAATCGATCCGAGAAAAAGCATTCGTTCGGGCGACTACAACGACGTCCCTTACATGCAAGGATTCACGACAGACGAGGCGATGCTCCTGTACGGACTCATTAAGACGCTTCCGAACTACTTCGATATGGTCAGGGATAACTTTTCGCACACGCTTCCGAAAGACCTCCAACCGCTGCCGCTGGCGAACAGAATAGCAGATATGGTTAAGCGGTTTTATTTAAATGGGAAGAACATAGACGAGGCAATAATGAAAGAAATGGTGCAGTACCTCACGGACACTACGTACGCGCTGCGGTCCGTGCAAACATCTCGAGGTTACGTGCGGTCTCACAAGAAGGCTCCGGTGTACATGTACGAGTTCGCCTACGACGGTGGAATGCCCTTCCTGAAGCTGCGGCTGAACATCACGGAGCTGCCGGGCGTGTGCCACGCGGACGAACTTGGCTACATGTTCACGCAGGCCGGCTACACATTGGAACGAGCCGACGACTTCCTTACCGCTAGGAGGCTGGTTAAACTCTGGACTAACTTCGCTAAGTTCAGGTAACGTCTCTGTCATTTTATGCAGCAACTTTTAATAGTTTCTCTTGGCATTATGATTATTTATTATTATACACTCATAATGAATTGTAATAAGAATGCAATGTGGTGCGAGAATGTAGTGAATGCAAGTTCATCTTGAAGAGTCTCATATTGTCCTTGTAACTTCCAGCGACCCGACGCCCGAGACGTCTCAGCTTCTGCCGGTAAAGTGGACCCCAGTGACTGAAGATTTGGAGTATTTGCGCATAGATCGGAACATTGAAATGAGAAAAAAACCTTTCCCGCCAAGGATTGACTTTTGGGACGGCATATACAAAGAATTTTCGCCTGAATCACAAAGCCCTTAAAAATTTGAGTAGGTAGCTCAGTTTTGATTTAGTACTCTTATCGAGCAAAGAGCGGTGCGGTAACATCCCATCACTATCACATCAAATATTGTATGACATCACATAAATACATACGTAAAAATGGAGAGGTGTTTTATTAAAACAATACAGCTAACTGTGACATAATAATTGATATACTTACTGGGTAATGTCAGCATACAATAAATTGCACGTGCTTGGTTACTTAAACAGTCTACTTAAATGGGCAATTATCCGTTAACACTACCAAACAAAGAGTAGGTACCTACCTTTTTATATAACAAGTGTCCCAACCCAATACTAAACAAAATTAAGCCACGAATGGGTTATGTGTAAGTTCCATCCATGCGTAATTTTTTTTTTAAATGTAATCCGGTATGGGTGGCTTAGTCGGAGGGGCCAAAGCACATGCTCCGTTCGACCAGCCAATATCACCTCCGAGAAGGTATGGGCCATACCGGAGACTTCCCTGGATTGCTGGCTATACTGGACTAGAGGAGAACACAACCGAGGCTGCTATGCGGCCATTTTACATCCAGTACGGTGGTATAAACCCAGTCGGCTACAATTTGAGCCTACCACCTAGGAAGGGGCAAGGGAAGGGGCCTATAGTTTTATACCGGTTCAGAACGGTGAAGCAGCAGGCGTAGGTAAATTTCAAACTCACATAAAACTCATTGGTACACGTCGACCGGATTCGAACCTCGGACCTCTCGCATGAGAAGCCGATGCCCAAACCACTCGGCCACCCGCCGCTTAAATTAAAATAAAAAATTACATCCTGGCATACCTTTAGAATAATGTTGAAGTAAAGCGTAAGCCGTGCATTGCATGCAATGCAACGCAATCAACTTGTATGTTCGTACTGGGTATTCAGTTGTAGTACTCTACTATAATAATATTGTAGTAGATTTTAATCAGTTATTTTAAATAATATGTAGCGATAAGTCCGCCTTTGCGGACTCATGTATTTCTTGTTTCGTTCTTGTTCTTGTATCGTTCTTCTTTCGATTGTGTGCAATAAAGAGTTTATATTTTACTCTATTAGGCGTTGTTTTAAAGTGATTAAATGATAAAAGGTCATTTGACGATTAACGGTGTCATGCAAAACAATACATCTTAGAACACGTGAAAACTAATCTGCCTACTAATTACTAAATGTGTTCGACATAATTCCATAAAGCAGCCTCGTTACGTACGTACGACTCGAGGCGAGGTCTGTCTGACCCATTTGCAAAATGAAAATTGAACGTGCCCGTAATCTCGTTAAAACCTTCTGTTAGTAGGTGATACATTAATTAATATAGAACTGATAGCACAAAAGCTTTCTAAAGATACGGGAGCATCGGCCATTTGATGGGGCGATAAGTTCTAAAAGCCCCAAAGTATTGATCATCCGCGGTGAGGGTTAGGGGGCGCTTATCTCGGGGGATATGTGATAAAGCTCTGATCTAATTGCGACAGATACCTATGGCGTGTGTAAGTTCTGGTCATTGTTGAACTGACTGTCTATGGTACAAGGCGTTAAGAAAATTCGACACGAGCTGCTTTTGTATTACACCCAGTACGGTTGCAGGGAGACTGCAGAGATGCATAAGGTATCTGACCACTACACGTACTTACATATTAATCCAACGTACAGTTTTAACTCACAAAGGCGGGTGAGCCATACTTGTAGTTGTGACATGCGCGATTGTGTGTGTGCATGTGCAACTAAGCACTCAACTAAAACCAACCGTCTTCGTGAGATAAAAGAAACTATACTGATATTAAACAATGTTTTATGTAATTCTTAGAAATTCCTGCACTGACAAGCATAACATATGTTTTAAGTACGGATTTATTAGGAATCGCAAATATAAGATATTGCAGAAGTTCCTCAGCGCGAAGGCGGCGGCGTAATGTTTTGGTGCGTGCTGGCAGTCGCCTCTGGAGTGCTGCTGGCGACTCCTGGCGTCGCTGGAAACCTCGACATCACCACCACGCATGGCCCCGTACGTGGCATCCTCGACAATGAGATACGATCCTTCCTCGGTATACCGTACGGCGCTGTAGACCACGAGAATCGTTTCAAGGTATAACAATATGTGCCTTTTTAGTACGGTAAATTAAAAACGACCAGAGATTATGAGAATGGTGTACTCAAAATTCCGCAAGACATTAAGAATTATAATGACCGATCAAAGCAATCTGAAGCCGAAAAGTCAAAATAATAACATATCGTTATACGTCGCTACTACTAATAAATTTCGTTTTTAGGCGCCGCGGGAGCCGGAGACCTGGAATGACATACTGAACACGGGCGAATTTACAAAGATATGTCCTCAAACTATAAACAACGAATACGCCGGCGTGGAGAACTGCTTAGAGCTGAACGTGTTCGCGCCGGCTGAGGGCGAGAATCTGCCAGTCCTCTTCCACGTGCACGGTGGCGAGCTGCAGCGGGGTAGCGCCTGTCCGGAAGTGTACGGACCCCAACGGCTAGTGCCTCGAGGCATCATCCTCGTCGTCCCGAACTACAGACTCGGTGGCTTGGGGTTCATGTGTCTAAGGGATGACGTAGCTCCGGGAAATGCGGGTCTAAAAGATCTCGAACTGGCACTGAAGTGGGTGCACGAAAACATTCACGAGTTCGGCGGAGACCCCGAAGAAATAACCGTGAGCGGTGAAGGAACGGGCGGCGGAGCGGCGGGATTCTTGGCCATCTCACCCAATACTAAAGACATGATAAGCAAGTTGATTACGGAGAGTGGATCGTCGTTGTCGCCTTGGATACTCGACAGAAATCCGGTGAACAGAGCCCGCAACTTTGTAGTCTCGCTCGCCGAAAAATCCGAGGACGCGGAGGATCCTAGCTTCCTACGCGAGCTGGACGTCAGTGAAATCGTCGGGGCGGTGACGGAGCGAGGTGATTTATTCAGAGTGTGCGTCGAGAGCTCAATCAACAACACAGATGCTTTCTTAACTTCACCGCCATACCATCTTATGCGGAATACCAACCTGAGCATATCGGCGATGATCGGATACGCAAATGGAGCGGGAATGCGCGAGGCCGCCGCTCAAACTGCAACCTCGATGGAGAATTTAGACACAAACTTCTACAGCCTTCTGCCGCCGGATCTGATCTTCCCGAGCACGGCGTCCCGGAGCAATGCGGCGTTGATGATCAAAAACCAGTACTTCGGCGAGGAGTCCGTAACGATCAATAAACGCGAGGAGTACATGCATTACTACACGGATGCGGCGTACTTCGGGCCGGCGCTGAGGGTGGCGCGGCTGTTCGCAGCACACTCCTCAGTCTTTTTCTACGAGTTCGGCTATGACGGAGGCTTGAACCACGCCAAGAACACGCTGAATCCAAAGCTGGCAGGAGCGGCGCGCGGAGACATTGCCGGCTACGTGTTCACCCACCAAGCTCAGCCGGAGGATGTGGACGACGAGGACATGCTGATTGCGGACAAACTCGTGAATTTGTGGAGCAGCTTCATTATTACTGGGTAGTTAAAATATTCTTTATTGCCTCACGATTATTTCGAAATATATTAGAACTTTATCATAATGTACACCGGCTGTGTCCGCAGCTCCATTTGCGTTAAAGCTATAGCACGATATTGTCACATGATATCTTATATTATAACCATCCAGAGATATGTCAGAAAGTGAAAACTGTACCTAAATCAGTTGCGTAGTTCTGGATTTATATTTATAAGCGAACATATGAAGACGGCAGACGTTGCATTTTATGGAAGGAATTGGATATTGAAGAGAGACAGACAGAGAAATCACTAGTCGTTTTATCCTGCACCTATATCCGCTCTTAGATTTCTTGTATCTTGTAATCAGGTGCAGTCCGCATTCTCTGCGCGGTGTATTGCCTCGAGCTTCACTTATTATCGCCATTCCTAAAATGACTCTAGGACATGCTCTATCAGAATAACATTAAGTAGTGCATTAGCGAACCATTGTAGTCAGTAATATATGTACTGTGTTTTCCAGCACGCCAGGTCTGGCGGAAGGAGACAGCTCGTGGCCGCCACTTACCTTGGATAATAACCACGTCATGAACATAACGGGATCTCTTCAGATGGGAGAAGATATACACCTTGAGCGGCTGGCTATGTGGGAGGACTTATACGCTACCAACTACGTCGACTGCCCGAGCTCCGCCTCGATCGAAACACTGTTCTCTCCATTGCTGCTGCTTGGATTATACTTTGTATTTTGAACGACTGAAACTATTCCGATTAGCGAACGATACGAAATTAAGATACTGTACCTACCCAAAATATAATCCTTTCTTGACATTTTTTAAGATTTTACTGAGTTATGAAAACGGTTTCGTGAAAAAATATATTCTTACCCAAACGCACACGTAAGTAGTCGGTGATAATATTTTATTTTTGCAATGCATGCTCGAGTTAACCTTTGAGTGAATTGAAATATTTATTGTAGCGACTGCATTCCGGTCTTTTCCAAATCTTGCGAATTTTAATCACTTCAGTAACGAGCCAAAACTGTACTATAGATAACAGGATAAATGAGAGTGAGAGGGCCACGAGACACGACATGACGCATAAATCCGACGACGGGCAGCGGTGACGGTTATTAGAGTTATTGCTTGCACAGGGTGTCGCCAAACACTCTGCCCGAGTAGAGACACTATTCGGTCGGGCCACCATTCTATTACCGTGTTTGTTAATAGCAAACAAGCATAAGCCAGGAGAATGGATTTTGGAGAATAGGAAGTGTTCTAAAAATTGTGCTTCTAGTACAACAATCCATGTTACTGAATCGGATGATGAGCAGGACGGCAAACGGAATTCTACGTTATAATCTATCAACGTCAATAAAAGATAGTGTTTGTTTTATTATTTGTAATACCTTCAAGCTTGCAAATAATAATCTGTATCTTGTCAATACTCATGTTTTGTTACAAGACACACATTTGTGACATTTTAGACAGAGTTGTGCCGATGTTGTCGATGCAATTCGGCGTCTCCTTCATTTCTTTTCCGTTTTTTTTTAACCCGGAGCGCTGAGCACCGATAATATGCATCCCCCTGCCGCCACTAATTCATTAGCAAAATCACCCGGGCTCGTCCTTCCACGCGTAGTGTCCAGTGGGATGATGACGGAACCTTCAGAACCCGAAGAAGGCATTACAGTTTGCTTTCATCCCCATATGGAACTAAGCTGTGCGTATAGTTTAGATAACTATGTACTTTCTTTCAGGCGCTGTATAAACTGTATATAGGTATGTTTTAATGTATGGTGCAGCCGTGCACACGCCGTCGTTGCTACGATCAGTTTAACCAATAAAGTCAGCGAATCCCGGCTTTGGGTAACAATTTAACACAACTAGTATGGATCGCGAGACGAGACGCGCCACTGCACTGTGAGTAGACGTTCATATTGGTGCGCGAACGATCGATCGCAGCACGATAAAATCTTATCTGGATACTTACCGACCATCTCGATCACTATCTTGAATTTATCTAACATTTCCTCAAAGAGTAACCCGTAAATTTTTCAAGATAGATCCATCGGTCGTCCGGCCGGCTCACCATCGTAGGTTCAGTGACAGATTTACAAGACTCCGAATGACGCGCGCGTGGTTGTTGGCATCCGTCGCCGTCGCTTTGGCGAGCGGACAGAGCAGCTCCGTGAAGTGGGATGTGACGATCGATCAGGGCAAGGTGCGCGGTTTCCGCTCGCCGGATGGTGCCTATTACTCCTTCCTCGGCATCCCCTATGCGACGGCACCCACTGGATTCCACCGCTTTCAGGTCGGTCTCAGTTCGTGCTCGTACCTATATATTATAGATAGAGGCTGATGTATGCGAGGGAAATGATCATTTCTGCATTTTCAGGCCCCGTTGGGAGCGCCGTCGTGGGAGGGAGTGTTCGAGTCCACGTACGAGAACATACTCTGTCCGCAGGCCCTGGTGGGGGAGGAGCACTGCCTCATGATGAACGTGTTTGCTCCGATAGCGGCACGCACTGAGCTGCTCCCGGTGCTCGTGTACATCCATGGCGGAGCGTTCATACTGGGCAGCGGGCCTACGTTCGGCGTCGGAAATTTGCTCGACCGCGGCATGATCGTCGTCAGTTTCAACTATCGGCTCGGTGCGCTCGGCTTCCTCTGCCTCGGCACCGAAGAAGTTCCAGGAAATGCCGGCATGAAAGACCAAGTCGAGGCTTTGCGTTGGGTGAATCGCAATATCGCCAGCTTCGGAGGTGACCCGAACGCGGTAACGATCTACGGGACGAGCGCGGGCGGTGCGTCCGTCGAGCTGCTCATCTTATCGAATTCGACCAATGGACTATTCCACCGCGCGATATCCGAGTCTGGCTCGGCGCTGTTGCCGTGGGCGGTCGATCGCGACCCGTTACAGACCGCGAGGAATGTCGCGCAAGCAATGGGGTTTTCAGACGTGGAAGATCTGCCGTCGTTGACAGATTTCTACAAGCGAGCGCCGATCAGACGTCTCTCGTCTGCCGCTCAAACGTACCAGAACGAATTGACTGATACGACGATCGGGTTCGTTCCTTGTATCGAACGACCCTCGGCAAACGCTTTCCTCGTGGATTCCCCGCTCAGTATCTTGAAGAGCGGGAACTACCGACCCGTGCCGTACATCATCGCTTTCTGTAACATGGAGGGATTCATGAGGGTTCCGGCGTTTTACGACTACGAGTGGAAGGAGAAGCTCGAGGCGAACTTCTCGGCCTTTCTTCCGGTCGACATGCGATTCGACAGCGAGCAGGTGAAGAATGCAATCGCGAAAGAGGTGAAAACCTACTACTTCGGACGAGAAACGGTGAGCGAGAGGACTATTCAGGGTTACATCGACTACTTTGGCGACACAACGTTCCTCCGCGGCATCTTGCAGTCTGCGCTGCTGCACGCGCGATACTCTCAACAGACGTACCTGATGGAATTTGCGTACGCGGGTCGACTTAATCAAGAAAAGAAATATTTCAGTTACATCGCGGGTGCCGGCCACGCAGATATCTACCCGTACGCCTTTCGCGATTTCAAACCCAGCGTGGCGAATGATCTTGTCACCGTAGAACGCATTACGGCCTTGTGGAGCAACTTCGTGAAACACGGGTAAGCTTTTTCTGTATTCTACTTTATGCAATGTTTTCCGTACCGTGTGGGGCAGGTACTTAAAAAGAATAGCCCCACTGCATCTCTCCCCGTGCATGTTGTAATAGGCGACTAAAGTAAAATGACAAGATGACGTGCTAAAGGGCGACAGGCTAGCCACCTCTCCCCTTGGCAAGCTCCTTCCACCGAGTCATGCATCAGGTGGGTCTTACTTGCTGCTTGATACCTAGTTATCTTTCCTAATACTTTACGAAACGTGGTGGCTCGTGCTGTAATTAATCAGAGTCCTTGCAGCACAGCACCGACTACTCTGCTTACCCCGATTGTCGGGATACAGCGTGTGGTATTTATGTATGTACAATATTTTCAGTCGCAACCACATACGACTAACATTTATACAAGCACTAACTCACCCACAGCACATGGAGCTTTTGCTTTCTCTTCAACGAGTGGGTAAGGGGAAATGGAATAGTATATATAGTATATATTTTTTTTTTTATGGAAACTGACACGGTTGGCTACATCACCTACAACATCCGTCATGTCAGCCCATAACACCGGGTGAACTTGGTGCCACGTCAGTGCTTCCCTTCGGTCGTGCCGGCTATACACTGAACTGGACGGAAAACACAAACTATTTACATAGCCGTTTCGACCGACATTTCATTCAGTGCGTTGGTACCAACCCGGGCGGGTTAAACCCTACCACCTAGTAATATAAGAAGGGAGTCACATCCCTTAGTCGCCTTTTACGACATACACGGGGAGAGATGCAGTGGGGCTATTCTTTTAAAGTACCGGCCCCACACGGTACTTCGTGAGAGCACTAGAATTGAGGGGAGGATTGTACTGTGCGGCAGGGATCCCACACCGGACGTGACGCCGCTGGTGCCGGTGCTGTGGAGCGCGGTGGAGCCCGGGGTCTCGCACTACCTGTCCTTCGGGCGTAACCTCAGCATGCGCCAGTATCCGCACGACGAGCGCGCGCAGTTCTGGGAGCGACTCTACCGGCAGCACTACGCACCGATCACGCCTCACGATGACGCTTGTTTGTAGTATCATCATCCATCAGTGTGTAGGATAGGCGACATATTAAGACGATACCCATGGCTGGCTGCTTTGCATAGAAAAAGATCGTAAGTCGGTGTTGTTTTTTAATTTAAAAAAATTAATGGTAATAAAATTTTAAAATCTACATCAATAGAGTTCTGTGCTTTTGGTTTAGTTATTTATTAGTGCAATAAAAATGTCGTTTTATTCATTCACTTTTGCGTCAGATGAAAAAAATCTAAATTAAATAGTTTTTTTCATCTGACGCAAAAGTGAATGAATAAAATGAAATTTTTATTGCACTGATAAATAACCAAACCACAAGCACAGAACCTTATTGTTGTAGATTTTTAAATTGTACTATCATTATTTTTTTAAAATTAGAAAACAACACCGACTTACTACCTTTTCTATGTAAAGCAGCCAGCTATGGGTATCCTCTTAAAGTAAAAGTACAGTCTCGGGTCCTTCAAGAGGTCGTGAATAGGCACCTGTCAGGCCGGCACGGCATTCGCAACGGCATTCCATGGGCGTCGTCGTTTGACACCTCATGGGTGGCAAGGCGCCACATGTGGCGCTTTCTAAAATAAAAATATTTAGGTAATAGGTATATTATGTACTGTGAAACACATTTTTAATTATGTTCACTTATTAATTATGTTCACTTAATTTATGCAGTTAGCAATTTTTAATTAAATCAGCTCATATTACTATAATTTTTCAGAGTTTGTTTGTATGTATTACAGAGAGTTTAGTTAAGGTTACTTATATCATTATTGTTCAGTAATAAACTACTACTGTCACTATACGTGTCTGTGTGATGGAGAAGATTGTGAATTATCATAACAATAAATGCTCACTTACTTACACGCTCTGCACATTTTGACTGTCCGCATGCAATTATGCTAAGTGGCCTGGATAATAATTAGAGTCACCTACTTGTGTATGTGTATGTAACATATAATAACATATACACCAAAATATATTATACACTGACTGAAAGCAATCGGTTTCTAATTAATTGAAAATATACATACAAAACTGTACGTAAGTACATACCGACCAATCTTTCTATATTATGGGAGTTTGGTTTACCTACATTTATACAAAGAAACAAGGTCAGTCGCCCTTCGACTAGATAATTGATGGACCTGCATTTATAATAAACAATAATTATAATAAACAATTAATTTCAATTCATTGTTACTGGAGCCGCCAGGCCTGTGTAGAGACGACGGAAAAAGGCCCGACGGAATGACGATTCTGCCGTGGAAGCACGGCCGCGCTCTGGTGTGGGACGCAACGTGTGTGGACACCGTCTAGTCTGTGCGAGCAACATAAAGCTGTCCTGCTCGCGCGCGGGTGCGGCGGCGGAAGCCGCGGCCAGTAGGAAGCACAAAAAATACGAAGATATTAGGTGCAACTACTGGTTCGTGGCCTTCGCCGTCGAGACATTTGGTACGTGGTCGGAGGAGGCCAAGGCCTTCGTCCTTGAGGTGGGTTCCAGGATGGTGACCGCAACTGGAAACCCGTGTTGCCTCTCGTATCTCCGGCAACGAGTTAGTCTGGGGATACAGAGGGGCAACGCGGCCGCCATCCTGGGAACCATCCCGGGGACGACGCCCCTTGAGGAAATATATAATTTATAAGTTTTTAGTTTTTAGTGGTTTTTAATAAAAATTTTATTTTTTTTTTTTTTAATTAGTTATATTTGCCTATTTAATTTGATAGGTAGTTATAGTTTATGTAATTTCTGTATGTTTAATTCAATAAAGTTTTATGTTTAGGAAAAAAAAAAAAAAAATTCATTGTTTTTATAAAAAAAATCCTTAGTGTATAATTTTAATTTTCCAATTTTTTTTCATGATCACATTTTAAAAATTACACAAGAAAAATGAACTCAAATGTGCCTGAAAATATTTTCATAGCAACTGAATGATCACGATCAAAAATTTGCTGGTCGTGTTGTTTAGGCACTGGCGATATTGCATACTAGAAACTTCCTAGCGACTATTAGGCAGGGGAGAGTTGGAACCTGCAAGCAAATGCACTTCAATGCCAAAAATCTTTATTTTTAAATATGATTAAATATTATAAGACACACTGGTACAGTGCTCGGCATTAAATAATGAACATGGAGCTTTAGAAATAGACAATCCAACCTACAACCGTCTTGAGGTCTCGGAGAATTCCCCGAATTCGCTTATAACTGGAGAACCACTGAAGCGATTTTAATAAAAAAAAATCTACTGATAGCTTGATTCTTCCCATCAACTATAGGCTACTTACTATCACTCTAAATGGCTTATGAGGTTAGCAGAGAAGTCAAATATGAGAGCGGGCGGAGCCGCGGGCACAGCTAGATAATATGTATATAATAAATGATATGCAATTATAGTTGAATAACTTTTTATATTTTGTAGGTAATTTATTGGATTCAACATACCACAAGAACACATACAAATGTTTAAAACTATAATCTGTGGAATTGGAGGCAACGAAGAAGCCTATCCAATTGCTAGGGACGAAGCTGAAAATCCATCCATCCTCCCAGAGCCGATACTTGGAATACCAAAAAGCACATACCGGCTAGAAATACTCTCCTGGGCGCACAACCAAAGCTAGCAGCACTGCCCTGCCCGGGCAGAAGCACGCGAAGGCACTGCTTTCTGGGTACTCGCGTAAATTCACTTTCTAAGTATTAAACCTAAACCGTAATGACAGAGGAGTCCTAATAAGGACCTTAACAGGACACTGCAGACTAAACAAACACCTACACCGAATGGGCCTTGGTGACACACCGGTGTGCAGGTTCTGTAAAAAATGTATGAAATAAAAAAAATCGAACCCTAGAGTTGAAGGCGGTGCTAAAGAAGGCTACACAAATCACAAAGGATATCATATCCACTCATGTTTTCTTTCATGCATCATTTTTGCTTGCTTTGGCACAGCCTTCAACTCTAGGGTTAGATTTTTTTTATTTCATACATTTTTGAAGGCGGTTTTTATATTTTTTTAAATAGTTTTTTATTTCACAGTTTTTTTTTAGTAATTTTTGGCTATTAATGTACTTGACGGAATCGCTCGGCCTTCGGCCTCGCGATTCCGCCTCGCTTTCCAATCCGATCTTGACCAAATTGAAATGGAACCACATGGAAAGCACCAGCTTTCAAATAAAAAAAGATCATCAAAATCGGTTCACCCAGTCGAAAGTTATGAGGTAACAAACAAAAAAATTAATAAAAAAAATACAGTTGAATTGAGAACCTCCTCCTTTTTTTGAAGTCGTGTAATAATAAATAAGGATGAAATGCCCATACACATCCTTTGTGAATGTGAAGTGCTCATTCACAGTATAAGCCGTATTCTTCGGTATATTTTTAACCGTTGCCAAATACAGGCACTCAACCCCAAGAATATAACTCGGCTCATAGCGGAAATCGGACTTGGGGCTGAGCTCTAAAATTAAAGCGGCGGGTGACCGAGTGGTTTGGACATCGGCTTCTCATGCGAGAGGTCCGAGGTTCCAATCCGGTCGGCGCGTACCAATGAGTTTTTTCTGACAAAAAAATTTACGTGCATACCTACACCTGCAGCTTCACCGTTCGGAACCAGTGTAAAACTGTAGGTCCCTTCCCTTGCCCCTTCCTAGGTGGTAGGCTCAAATTGTAGCCGACTGGGTTGATACCACCGTACTGGATGTAAGATGGCCGCAAAGCAGCCTCGGTTGTGTTCTCCTCTAGTCCAGTATAGCCGGAAAGTACACATGACATCCCCAACGGAACATGTATTATCCAAGGTAGTCTCTAGTCCAGTATAGCCAGCAATCCAGGGAAGTCTTCGGTATGACACCTACCTTCTCGGTGGTGATATTGGCTGGTCGGAGCATGTGCTTTGGCCCCTCCGACTCAGCCACCCATACCGGATTGCATAAAAAAAACATTACACGCGAGTCACGCGTGACCAAATCGCAATTCACTCCAGCCCCAAAATTCTTCAGAGCCTCGGTATAAACGTTTACACACCAACAACTAAAATACATAAATAACAGTTCTAATTGCTAAACACATGTATAAAATTCTTCTCGATTTCGTCGCAGATGGTTTTAAAAAATACCCAAGTTGAAATGTCAAGTGAATGTTGCGTCAGTTTATACGTCGCAGCTGCCGTGATTGCTCCGCGGGAAATTTAACCACATGGACCACTATACCGGCTAACACAACACCGCCGCCGGCGCCACAGAATACTCAACAACCTTTACTTTAGGTAGTGAGGTACCTAATCTCACACTTTACTTGATGCCTTACTCAACTTTTTTGGCAATTAAAACCAATGAAATTAACGATGTGAGGATTCACTTGTTTAGAAGATATATTTTTTAAGACTTCTTTATCTCAACTCTCGACATTTTTTCCCGAATTTTTACCAACAAAAATTTACAATTCCCCCATACTTACATACAAATCATATCAATGTGTACATGATACTACAAGGTGCTGCCACTACAAGGCCGAAAAACGTACATCCGTGGGACTTGAATCCAATACAAAAAATAAATATAAAGAAAAACAACAAACATTAGTCCACCTCCAAGCCGGACTGGCACCTCCTCAGGGGTGAAATTGGTTGCGCCCGAGGTTGCGACCTCGGACAGAGCCACCTAGTTCGGTAGCAATAAAAAAAAAAAGGAACTTTCAGTAAAAAATTACAAGACATCAGAATATTTTTTTTATGAGTGCGAGATTATTTTTCAATGGAATGGTGTCAATTTTGATGTCAAGGGAAAGGTTTTTGGGTGTGGCTTTATGCTAGGGAGCCGAGGTTGCAAATTGCTGGTATTTAAGCTTAATGTGTAGGCTTGAGTTAAAAGACGAATTTTAGAGAAATAATATTTTGTCAGAGACGCATAGTTTCGGAGAAAAACATTTATAAAGAAACTCTTGATTTTCCATACAAAATTAAAACTTTTTTTTAAGCAGCAAAGATTGATATTGAATAGAAATGTATGCAAAAACGACATGGGCCACCTCAACGGCGACAAGACACGTTAGCGACGCATCTTTTATAAATTACCCCTGTTTTTTTAAACCACTAAAACATTCACCCAGCCGACCCCCATTCCCCTCCACCTCTGCTCCCCTCTCACAAAAAATATTTTCAATACCAAATTAATTTTTCATACAAAAAACACCCCTCCTCCCTTCCCCTCTCCGCTCCGGCAGAGGAGGTAGGGGTAATTTAATATCCGCCCCCGCCCCTTATTCCCCAACCCTACCTCGGCTCCCCAGTATAAAGCCACCCCCAGGTTTTTTAATCAACTATCTAGTGTTCTCTTGTTCTAATAAAATAATACACCGAAATAACTAACACTACACCAAAACATGCGACCGTAGAATGCATTCAATGCTTGGGAACACGCGGTCCCAACGAGTCAACGGAAAAAATACATTTCGGGAATGCGTCCCTATGGGAGCTGACAGGCAAGGGGGTTAATTTAGTTTATTCATTCCTGTTATGTGTATTCTTGTTTTATTATCCAATAAACAACTGTTAATGATTAGGGCAAGGTTGGATCATTAGTGTACTTCCACTTTAAGAGTGGATTGCAAATGCAAGCGGTATAACATTAGGTATTCGGGTAGGTACTTATCATATCATTAGAGTTAAATGGAATAGTTGCGGCCCGCGGCCCGGGTACCGCAGCGAGCAAGGCAATGTATTCTACACGACTGCCACCAGTGCGAATTGACATCTGCACAGTGTTTAGTTAGACCTCATTCTCACGCCAATCTATTGCCTCTCTTCATTCAAAGGATGTATATATCGTGCCGTTCGAGCACCTCGTGGATCGGTCGGGCGGGAGCAGTATACCGGGGCGCGGGCAAGTGAAAGTCCAGCGAGACATGAACTGGTACCGTTAGTTTGCATGTACACTCACCTAGTGGCTGACCGCTCCGTGCGCCGACGCTGCCGCTCGCGCGACCACACTAGCGCATTCCGCAACACACTTTCCCTGTGAACACTTCACCGCGACTAGGTAAATCGTCGTAAATGGAACAATTCAACAAATCAACATCGCGAATTAGCGCACGTAAACCATCGTCGAAGAGGCTTGCTCGCTGGCAGGTTCAACTCTGACAAACAAAACATGTTGAGGTGGCGCTGCCGTCACTCAACAAAACCGGAGTATATTTATTTACAGGAGCTATCTTTCTCTGTCGCGTTATTTAGAAAGAGCTAAATGCTAGTAAATAAAGCACAGCACAGCACAGCACCACAGCACAGTTTTGTTTGACATATGACAGCTGACGGATTTATCCGAGTGCCGTCCTAGACACGATTCCTTCATCGCAGGAGAGCTTTGACGCAGCTGCTGTGGCAGTATACAAACTGCACTATGGGAGTTTTAACAAAATCGACATGCGCCGCCTCAACATTAGGTTAGGGTTAAATTATAGAAGATGCGTAGCGACGCATCTTCTGTAATTTAACCCTGGTTATTTTTTTTTAAACCACCAAAACATTCATTCTCTTAATCTCTGTTTGGGGAGAAAGCTCGCATAGTGCCGTCCGTCACAGCTGCGTCAAAACTCTCCTGCGATGAAGGACTAGTGTCTCGGAGTCCGAGACACAAGTCCTTCATCGCAGGAGAGTTTTGACGCAACTGCGCTGTGACGGACGGCACTATGCGAGTTTTCTCGGACACGAGTCCTTCAATGCAGGAGAGCTTTGACGCAGCCGTGAGCGAGAGAAGATGTCACGTGACATGCGTAATAAGGTGTGTGTTGCCATATATATAGACAACATTTGATAGGACAATGGGGTAATTAGCATACTACGGAAAAAACTAAATTCATCATCCCGAGCCCGACATAACCTGTTAGTATCATGGCTATTCCCTAGAGTGTTTTTATAAGCCGAAGGCGCGGAGGGAGTGAAGCCCCTGTCCGCCGTAACAAAGCGCAGGTACCCGTGTGAGCCGGAGCGGCTGAGGCTGGTCGCGAGGCGACCAAAAAGCCGAAGGTGCGGAGGCGAGCAGCAGTCAGCAGCAGTTTGCAGCAGTCTCCCTCACAGCTGCGTCAAAGCTCTCCTGTACTGAAGGACTCGCCCGCTCGTTCATCCGAGTGCCTACTGCCTACTCGTAAGACCAAGGACACGATAGACTAGTATTGGCATACCTTTGTCAAAGATAGCATTTGTAGAGTACGCGGCACTTAACTTGGCGTCTGTGCTAGCGGGACAGCGTTATACTAACGATCGCATGCGTATAACTTCGTCCCTCTCGCACAGAGGCCAAGTTACGTGCCGCGCGCTATAAGGCGCAAGGCGTTTGTATAACTAGTGATCTGTGGCATATGTGTGTGCATTATTCATGTAGGTAAACAGATAAGTGACGGATAACTTATTTATTATGGATTTTTTGCGATCAAAAGCGTACGTAGAAAAAAAAGCATGTTATAAAGCATGTATATAAGTCTATTTCTATAAGTTTAAGACCCTATAAGTTTTTTATTTATATTCACATCTAAGTCTGTTTTCATTATTTTATCTTTTAAATGTAGGTACATGTTTTCTTTTTTATCAAAATAAACTGAAACTGAAACTGAATAAAGAAAATATACCTTGGATGTTTTCTGCATTACTTTCGCCCCTGTGCTTTCGCCCCTATTTCCAATACTATGTACCGCGCACTGAACAATAGTTATTGTTTGGCCCACATAGATACAAATAAATTAATATATAATAAAATACTTACAATTTTTGTGTGTAATATTTTCTTTGATAAAAAAAAACAAATTTTTACATGACGATTGTCTTTAATTTTCGAGACAGGGAGTTGTCTCTTTCGCACAAAGGAAAATTCATTTACTTTGCATCAAATATCGTCCTTGCACTTTGGTTAAAAGTTACGGACTCATCACAATTTCTCCGCTAGGTTCGCTGGAGTGCCGGTGCATGAGCGTGGCCGGAGGCATATTCCTCCGTCACTAAATACGACACATAGTTTGCCCAATGCTAGGCCCAAAGATTTGCTAGGCCCAATTAGTTCTTGGCTAAGCCTAAGGGCTAGATCATGTGTATCGAAAGTGGGCCGTGCATTGGATTTAAAGTTGTATAAAATTTTGTTTCTAAACTACACTTTGCATGCGTCTAAACGGCCCTTGCTTGCCCTACATACAATTCGTTATGAAGTTGGGTCAATCCATGGTCAATCAAATTAAACTAATTCAATTAAAATTGTGGCCGAATGGGTTGCTAAGGTGACCGCATAGTAGCCTCGGCTCGGGGCGGGGCGGTGTATAATGCGCGGGGCCGATCTCGGCGTGTCGCCGCCGCAGCGGTTCGTCAGTGTTCTCCCTCGCACCCGCACCGTACTTGTATAGTGTATTCCCGTGGCGGGTCGCCCGCTGCGGAGACGACACGCCGAGATCCGTCCCGCGCACTATACTTCTGCCTTTGGTCCAGTATTGCCAGCAATCCAAACGACATCTGACACAATGTGTGACACACCACACACAACACAACTGAAGTGTTATGTATGTCTCACTTTCTCCGGACCGGCACATGAAAGAACTAAGGAAGATCAGCTCTTTTCGCGATCACCCACATGTACGAAACGAAACGTAACAAAAACGACATGCACCGCCTCAACATTAGGTTAGGGTTAATATAGAGAAGATGCGTCGCGTAGCGACGCAACTTCTTTATATTGACCCTGGTAATTTTTTTTAAACCACCAAAACATCACTCATACCCACTCATACCACACATTCCTTCCACACATTCACAGCCACGGAGGTGATGTTTACAATCAGCTGATCTATAACGCAAGAGTCAATCCTATTCCTTTGTTCTGTCATGTGCCGGACCCCACTTTCTCGGAGAGGATATGTGGCTCATGTGCTCTGACCCTAGACCAGTGGTTCTCAAACTTTTTTAGCTGACGGCGCCCTTAACCCGTTCAAGAAATTGTGCGGCACACCGCTTCAATATTCGGTTGGTGTCTTTCATATGCATCATATCTGAACTGTGATAAGATAAACGAAGCATGCAAATATGTAAATCAAGTAATATTTTCGAAAAGAATAAAAAACACAATTTTGCCATGCGTAAAAGTTACGCATCGAAATGTAAATGTTTCATTATTATTTCGATTAAGTATGTAGGTAGGTACATTACTTTTATACTTATTTTGAATTTAATTATTTACTACTAGTGAGTGGCTCTGTGAGCTGTAGACCTCGCGAGTCTGTTTTTGCATAGCTTAAAACTGAATAAATGTTCACCGGCGCACCTCAACCCCCATGGCTTAGCGATTTTTAAAAATTACCAAAAACTTGTTGAGAAACAGCCGGACATCCGGACATATTAACTGTCTACTTCCACTTTGCCGGTACCCGCCTCCCCCGGACCATCCCATCACTCTCGCCGCACACCCCGCTTGCCCAGTTTAGTACCGATAGCAACGCCGCGAAGTGCACACGACACGCTCGAATTTTTTTCGCCCCTAGTTTTCGGTATTACTTATCAGTCGCGTCGGTTCGGTTTATTGTTTGCTTACATAGGTGCCTACCTAATTGAGTTTTGTTTTTTGTTGGCCATAACAGTTTCATTAAAACTACAACAAAATCCTTTTATTAAAAGTAGCTTACTATACACGGTGTTGCAGTTGCCCCCGTAATATTTTTAACTGACATAAGGGGGTTATTCTATATGTGAAATTAAACAACATCTGTGAAGAAAAAAAAATTTTTGAAACAAAAAAAAAATTATTTTTTCCATACAAATTTTAATAACCTATTCTCAAAAAGTATGGAGAAAAAAATTTTTTTTTCTTCAAATAAAAAAGTCGTGGAACAAAAGTTGTTCTATTTCACGTACAGAATCACCCCCTTTCGGGTTTAACGGTTGGGGTTGCAACACCGTGTATAACACAGTAAACTTCTTGTATAACAGAGTAAACGAATGATCATGATTAACGAACGAAATGCAACGTGTTGGTCGTCGGCGTCGCTAGCTCGGGCGAGCATTGGTTTAAATTATCTCACTTCATTGTGTTCAATTCACAATTCACACTTGACTGTCATAAAACAAATTACTCTCCAACCCATTTTTATGATTTATTTGAAAGCGGAATTAAATTTTATTATTTCGCTTGATTTACTAAAGGATAAAAACAAGGAACAGGGTGGTCAGCTCCACATATTCATTGTTGTATATCAGCTTATATTAATCTTTTGTTGTTGCAAAATGTCTGGTTACTATAAAACACGGAATTTTCCCTCCAATATTCGCACTGAGACTGGTGAATATTGGACCAGGCAAGAACAAAAAAAGAAAAAAATATATATGTAGGTAGGTACTTATATATAATGAGTATGTACATAAAATGAATTAAACCTTATATACGCCTGGTTTATTCAGTCAGTCACCAGCCAGTTCTAAGCCCGCAAGCAAAAGTATGAAGGTAAGTTTATTTCCATCGAATTTTATTTCATTATATTGTCAAGATTCATTCTTCAATCCAACTGCTCACTCAAACAAACTACGTTAGAAATCAACGAAACTAACGCGTAACGTCAACTAGTTTAACCATTTCAACTGATCAACTCAAAATCAACTTTTTCTGTAAACGGTTGCGTTTGACCAACCAATGTAGACAGGTAAACAAGCTAAGGCCATAAACATCGGAGGATTCAAATAAATTAATAGTAGGCATGTATCTAGGTACCAGATTATGTGTAGACTGCGCTCCTCCTGCAGCTAGGTATATTATTATTTTGTCTGAAGTGAAAAATATTTTTTCACATTGTTCTGTCAAAACTAAATGTATTTTTTAAATTGGTGTTTTTTCATATACTTATCTACACATGTAAATACAATTTTAAAGAAACTAATCTGAATTAGCAATTACTTTTTCTAATTTAAATTACCCAAAATAATTTCTTGCGAATTTTTCGTATACCTTACCATTTTGTTCACCCTACTGACAAACCTTTTTGACGTGACGTCACGGGTGGCAAACTTGTAGTAGACAGTTAATACGTACGCATTTTGCCCAAGCTGAAATGGAGAAGCTTCGCTCGCGCTTCGCGCTCGCTCGGTCAAATAATGTCCACTTTTTCGCGGCACCCCTGGCGTAGGTTCGCGGCACCCCGGGGTGCCGCGGCACCCAGTTTGCGAATCACTGCCCTAGACTATTGACTGGCCCCTCTGACTTAGTCAGTCCAGCCTGGTTCAGCCACCCATACCCTCGGAGGAAATTTCCTCCGAGGCCATACCGGATTACATAAAAATATTGAACGCTTTTTGGCAAGTGCAGCACAGACCTTGACCTCTTAAAAAAGAAAAAAAAAACATGCAAGGCCATAACCTCGGCAACAACGTCAACCGACCGACTAGGCGACAACGGCGGCAATCAATGGCGGCAATTATAAAAACTTAGAACCGCATAATTTTAAAAAGTGCCTACTTGTAATCTAAAAATGGTCTTTAGAAATTCTTGGTAAATCATAACCTCTTACGTACGACGCTCCATAGATAGATATGAATTTTATACATCACAAGGTAGATATATTATGTCTTGTATATTGTATTGTTTTAAATAGAGCTGATTTGAATTTCAATGTGACTTTTCGTGCGAATTATATGGACAAAGATTAGAGGTTGGTCTTACCTGTTGGATGTCAAGGGGGTCTCTTTGGGATTGAGAAGTATTTAATAAGGGAGATAGGGACTACAATATAGGTCTAGTCTAGCTAGACCAGTGCGGTTCCCAATTATATTTTAATCGGTACCCCTTAGCGAATGTTCTGAGACGCAAGTACCCCTGAGTAAAATGTTTAAATAAAAAAATCATATGGTTGTTATTTTTACTACGAAATAGGTCCCAATCCCAACTCCCAATCAACCTATTCATCAGTGGAAATAATTTTCACTAATGAGATAAGTGGCCCCCTTTCTCTTTACTTTTTTTAAAATGTAAACCAGCATGGGTGGCTGTGCCGAGAGACTAATGGTGCAGTCGACAGAGCCAAAATAACCTCTCCTCGCGAAACCACGCTCAGTTAGGTGCCATGCCGGCAGATTTGCGACATGGGGCATGCAGTAGCCCACACAACAGCAAGCTGCGCAGCCAACCCGTGGTGACAGAGGACGCTGACATATCTCCACCCACACTTTTACCATCATTCGGTACAATTTGCCTCGTATACCGAAGGACCACAACATCAAACTTAACAAGTAGGTATTGCACTGCAACTTAGTAGACTGGATTGTGAGAAACGGATTCAAGACTGATCTCTTCGCTGTGGAAGTCGGAGCAAGAGGACTACCAGAGAAGTCGCTCTACAGTCTCTTCAAGAATCTAGGGCTGCCAAGATCGACGCTACGCTCATATATGGAGAGAGCTTCGAAAACGTCACTGGAAGCATCCTACAGAATATGGATAGGTAGAGAGAGGGAGGTCGAGAGCGGGACTGGTGGTTTCCCCGCGTCCTAGTCAACGCAGACAAGCTGACGAGGGCTTGATGCGAGCCGAAACGTGAAGCATGCGCGGGAAATTTAGAGTGGCCACTCGCTAGTCCCGACCTCGATTAACACCCTCCTCTACAAGTTTAGTTCCACACCTTCCTGTATGAAGTAAGTCAACCGGTACTTACTTGCGGCATGCCGACGACCTGACCACGCCTCTTCCGCTCTAAGCACAGATCAGATCATAGAAGTAGCTCTAACCGTGGTGTGCACAGTGTGGTTTTAGAATGTACTTACTATGAATAATAGACATATTTGGAATGTTGAAATGTTTTTATTTGCTATCTATCACACAATAAACGCCAAACCTACCTAACCTACTTACAATTAAATTATTTTATAAAAAAAATAATTATAGGTACAAAGCTGTTCATGTCAAAGACGTATTATGTACTAGCGTACGCTAGTACACAATACCTCTTCGGCTCATGTCGAGTAACTTGCGTTTTTAGTTCAAGTTCGAGACATGTAAATAGAGTTCTCGTCGCTATACTAATGTTTATTTATATAGTAAATTTTATTTCTTTTTAGGGTTCCATCCGTATCCGTGCACCTATTATTAAGCCTGCGCCCCGTCTGTCGGTCTGTCTGTCTGGCCGTCCGAGGGCTGTATCTTTTGAACCGTAATAGGTAGCCGGTTGAAATTTTAACAGAATGTTGTGTTATTTATATGCCAACAAATAATAGAAAAGTCAAAGGAAAAAACCGGACGGTCACCGATAGATGGCGTCAGGGATCTATCGATGAACGGTTGCCATCTTACTTGCTAGATACGAGGGACTCATTAAATGAATATCGATACAAAATAAGCTTTGCCTAACGCGAGATACGTGTGAGTGCGACCACGTGATTGCTGCGCACACACACATACGTGCAACAAGAATGAGCATATGGATTAGGAACCCTCTGTGTGTGAACGAGGTGTTTTTATGGAAACTGACATAGTTGATTACATCATCACCAACAACCTACAACATGCCAACGCTAAATAGGAATAGAATCGTTGTCATGTTTATATTTTGCTTAACAAAATCTACCCCCCAATAAACTGATTTCCCATTGATTCGACAGTTCCCACTGGTACCCACGTCTGGTGGCGAGATTTGTCAGTTTTTAACCCAATTGTCCTTAACTTACAGATAATTCAGATATGCCGAAGAAGCATTTTAAGTAAGGATCACCACTGGATCCTCTTTCATTTATTATAGGTACTAAGAGCGTCACGTGGTACCGTTCTACCTGTACATTAGCGTTAGCCCCACATAGGTTTGCGGGGGTTGCGATTGCGAATATTATGCCGGCCTAGCAGGTGTTTATACAGAATGTTTCAGGGTAGGGCTTCGTAACTTCAGGTTTCGAAAGGGGTTCATATTTGAAGATGAAAAGCTCTGAAACTTTTCCCCAGATTCGGTCATTTTATAGTAGGTACTTTTTTTTGTGAAAATCGTTTCATCGAGATTTGGTGGACGCTTTAAATATAATAATAACTGCATGTAGGTAAGTTCCAAACACTTACATTTGAATTATATCAAAAGAAAAAGGGGACTGGACCTAGTTCATTGCACTCCCTAGACCTAGACAGTACTTCCATCGAGTTTTTATTACAATTTTAGATTTTTGTATGAAAGAAAAATACGGAATTGGGATTTGAGCATAGATACGTATAATTTCTCTATGGATTTGAGTGATAAGGATTTTTTTCTTCTAATAATGGACACTTTCTATTCCTGAAGTTTCTCAAGCCTATCCTGAAACACCCTGTATATGATCTACTAACATCTTGGAGCGCCGAGTGTGTACTTGGGAGGAAATACAGTCTTTCCACAGTATCCACGAATGATGAGTGCGCTTTGTTTAACAATATAGTGCTGCTGAGACTACTGGCAATGTTCTGTGACGTCGACGACGGTCTGCTTCCGCCAGCCGAACAGGAAGTAGCCGCAGGTGAGACCGAGGACGAGCGCGAGACACAGCCAGACGTTGTAGGTCATGAAGATGAGCATCAGCAGGTAGGAGGCTGTGGTCTGCACCACGTGCAGCAGCGTCTGCGTCATGTGACTCCGGGACAGCATAGTCTGCCTGCAAAGCAGTGGGAAAACTATTTAGTATTGAATGAGCGCGAGGATGACAGCAAGGTCAGCATTGCCCTGATAGGTACAGTTCTGACGGGACCAGGGTAATCATGGGTCCGTGCAGTGCAGCATATATCTATCCCGAGAACGAGATATAGGCATGGCGTCTCACTGAGTGTGGTTTCGCGAAGAGAGGTGTTTTTGGCTCTGTGGACTGTACCATTGGTCCCTTGATACAGCCACCCACGTTGGTTTGGGCATACAGAAGAATAATAGAAATAACAAAATAAAAGACACAATGACAGGGGTGGCCAACCGGTTAAGTACTACTGTGCTGTGCTAACCGCCAACAAATTGTGCACTAATTTTGGGAAAAAGTAGATCTTAGCCCCGACCAAGTTGGCCACGGCTCGGCCACCCCCCCACTGACAGCTGATGCTATTTTAACCACCGACCCAAAAAGAGGGGTATTATAAGTTTAACGTGCGTGTTTACGTACGTATGTATGAGTACATCTGTATGTGAGGGCGTGTGTATGTGTGTGAGGGTGTGTCTGCTGTGGCATCGTAGCTCCCAAACGGATGGACCGATTTTAGGCGTTTTTTTATTAGAAAGCTTGTGAAGTTTTTTTTATGGAAAGCACGACATATGCCGCGCGCCAGACTAACGCAGAGGTGTAGTCCGACGGCGGCGGCACCCACGGCCATTCGGATATTTACGGGGCCTGCCAATACCATGTCGGCCGGCTAGGTGCACCTTCACATTATGTTTGAAGGATCCCAGACTGTACATTAATTAGATTAATTTTGTCTCGTTGTTATCAGTCACATCCTTAACGAATTATTCAACCACCTTCGCTCCGTCTCTCTCTGTGACAGCTAAAGGTGTTGGTTGTGTTAGAATGGCTGGACACTAACTTGACAACAGCAGTTTGACTGCAACCGCCCTGCGCGCCACACTCGGACTTGGCGATGTTGACCTGCGAGGAGCGCGGCGGCGCGGACGCTGCGAACAGCGCCTCGCGGAAGTACTTGAGCCCCTCGTAGAGCACCCCGGCCACGAAGATGACTGCCGCCGAGCCCGCCAGCTGCAGCGCCGTCGTCGTCATCCAGCTCGTGAAGAGGATCTCCTGACACACGCCCGCGTGAAACTGCAACACGAACACTCTTATTAACCGACTTCAATAATAAAAAACGGTTTTATTAAAAAAAAACTAGAAAAAAAACAGCTGTACAAAAAACTAGAAAATAATAAGGACACAAGCCTGGGCCTTCTTAAGATTTTACGTCTAGGTAAGAAATCGTGCAATACTAGCGTGCTGTCTTCTCATGTCGGACGCCAAAGGGCACATTGTGTCGCTGCGTCAGCGGAATAAGTAATAAATTGAGACTTTTAACAGACTAATATAAAAACGTGGGGCGCATGTTATTTATTATACGCCCCACGTTTTTATATTAGTCTGTTAAAAGTCTCAATTTATTACTTATTCCGCTGACGCAGCGACACAATGTGCCCTTTGGCATCCGACATGAGAAGACAGCACGCTAGTATTGCACGATTTCTTACCTAGACGTAAAATCTTAAGAAGGCCCAGGCTTGTGTCCTTATTATTTTCTAGTTTTTTGTACAGCTGTTTTTTTTCTAGTTTTTTTTTAATAAAACCGTTTAACTTAAAAGTTTTTTTACCTATTTTTTTATTTACTCGTTTTTAGTTTGATTTTTGGCTCGTATCATTCATTACGCAAACTCGTCATCCTTTCCAACTCTCTCATTGCATCTTTGTTACTCGGTTTCTTACCTGTCAATTTCTCACAATCAAGCTCCTCAATACATAGCCCTTCTAAAGACTTTACGCGACTCAATGCAACATACGCTTGACCCTCCTCAAATAGTCTGGAGCCCAAATACACGACAGCATGGTCAACAGTACTGCCGTGCATTTTTTTGGACAGTGGAGGCCCATGACAAAATTATCGGTAACATCCGTCTCTCAGCTGTTCCATAATTAAACTTTGCTGGAAACTGTATGGCTTTAGGATGGATAAGGTGTCCGCCGTCCCTTTCAAAATCAATTTGAACAGATGGTATGTCTGTTTCATACATTTGCGTTCGACAAGTATGGGACGCTCGTCCAAATAAACCAAATGAGCCCAAACTCGAGGGGGTTACTAGTAACGGTTGAAGAGTTCCACTGTACACCTCCTGACTCCATCATCAGACCCTCGTCACCAAGTGTGTTGGTAGAAGTATGCGACACTCGTCCAAGCCAACCATATGAGCCCAAACTCGAGGGGGTTACTAGTAATGGTTGAAGAGTTCCACTGTACACCTCCTGACTCCATCATCAGACCCTCGTCACCAAGTGTATTGGTAGAAGTATGGGAAACTCGTTCAAACAAACTAAATGAGCCCAAACTCGAGGGGGTTACTAGTAAAGGTTGAAGAGTTCCACTGTACACCTCCTGACTCCATCATCAGACCCTCGTCACCAAGTGTATTGGCAGAAGTATGGGACACTCGTCCAAACCAACCAAATGAGCCCAAACTCGAGGGGGTTACTAGTAACGGTTGAAGAGTTCCACTGTACACCTCCTGACTCCATCATCAGACCCTCGTCACCAAGTGTATTGGTAAAAGTATGGGACACTCATTCAAACCAACCAAATGAGCCCAAACTCGAGGGGGTTACTAGTAACGGTTGAAGAGTTCCACTGTACACCTCCTGACTCCATCATCAGACCCTCGTCACCAAGTGTATTGGTAGAAGTATGGGACACTCGTCCAGACCAACCAAATGAGCCCAAATTCGAGGGGGTTACTAGTAACGGTTCAAGAGTTCCACTGTACACCTCCTGACTCCATCATCAGACCCTCGTCACCAAGTGTATTGGTAGAAGTATGGGACACTCGTCCAAACCAACCATATGAGCCCAAACTCGAGGGGGTTAATAGTAACGGTTGAAGAGTTCCACTGTTCACCTCCTGACTCCATCATCAGACCCTCGTCACCAAGTGTATTGGTAGAGGTATGGGACACTCGTCCAAACCAACCAAATGAGCCCAAACTCGAAGGGGTTACTTTTAACAGTTGAAGAGTTCCACTGTACACCTCCTGACTCCATCATCAGACCCTCGTCACCAAGTGTATTGGTAGAAATATGGGACACTCGTCCAGACCAACCATATGAGCCCAAACTCGAGGGGGTTACTAGTAAACGGTTGAAGAGTTCCACTGTACACCTCCTGACTCCATCATCAGACCCTCATCACCAAGTGTATTGGTAGAAGTATAGGACACTCGTCCAAACAAACCATTGAGCCCAAACTCGAGGGGGTTACTAGTAACGGTTGAAGAGTTCCACTGTCCACCTCCTGACTCCATCATCAGATCCTCGTCACCAAGTGTATTGGTAGAAGTATGGAACACTCGTTCAACCTAACCAAATGAGCCCAAACTCGAGGGGGTTACTAGTAACGGTTGAAGAGTTCCACTGTCCACCTCCTGACTCCATCATCAGACCCTCGTCACCAAGTGTATTGGTAGAAGTATAGGACACTCGTCCAAACAAACCATTGAGCCCAAACTCGAGGGGGTTACTAGTAACGGTTGAAGAGTTCCACTGTACACCTCCTGACTCCATCATCAGACCCTCGTCACCAAGTGTATTGGTAGAAGTATGGGACACTCGTCCAAACCAAGCAAATGAGCCCAAACTCGAGGGGGTTGCTAGTAACAGTTGAAGAGTTCCACTGTACACCTCCTGACTCCATCATCAGACCCTCGTCACCAAGTGTATTGGTAGAACTATGGGACACTCGTCCAAACCATCCAAATGAGCCCAAGCTCGAGGGGGTTACTAGTAACGGTTGAAGAGTTCCACTGTCCACCTCCTGACTCCATCATCAGACCCTCGTCACCAAGTGTATTGGTAGAAGTATGGAACACTTGTTCAACCTAACCAAATGAGCCCAAACTCGAGGGGGTTACTAGTAACGGTTGAAGAGTTCCACTGTCCACCTCCTGACTCCATCATCAGACCCTCGTCACCAAGTGTATTGGTAGAAGTATAGGACACTCGTCCAAACAAACCATTGAGCCCAAACTCGAGGGGGTTACTAGTAACGGTTGAAGAGTTCCACTGTACACCTCCTGACTCCATCATCAGACCCTCGTCACCAAGTGTATTGGTAGAAGTATGGGACACTCGTCCAAACCAAGCAAATGAGCTCAAACTCGAGGGGGTTACTAGTAACAGTTAAAGAGTTCCACTGTACACCTCCTGACTCCATCATCAGACCCTCGTCACCAAGTGTATTGGTAGAACTATGGGACACTCGTCCAAACCATCCAAATGAGCCCAAACTCGAGGGGGTTACTAGTAACGGTTGAAGAGTTCCACTGTCCACCTCCTGACTCCATCATCAGACCCTCGTTACCAAGTCGAGATTATCATAATATTGTATTGTCATGAGAACTCAATGTGTGTGCAAAGTTTCATAAAAATCGGTTCAGTAGAAGTAGTTGAAAAAGTTGTCGCAAGATTTGAAACAAAGATAGTAACAAACAAACAAACAAATATACGGAGTCAAGCTAAATAAAACCGTTTAAAAAAATAGGTAAAACAACTTTTAAGTTAAACGGTTTTATTAAAAAAAAAAACTAGAAAAACAAAACATCAGCTGTACAAAAAACTAGAAAATAATAAGGAAAAACCGAACCGAAAAACGTATACAAGGAGATTCTCAAGTCGTTGGAATGTGTTTTTTTTTTAAAGTATCACGTGAACCGATTTTGATTATAATTTTTTTTTTTAGAGAGAAGGGTGTACATTAAGGGTGGTTCTATGTACATTTGGACAAGTTCTGATGATATGATTCATGAGAAAATAGTCAAATTCTTAAAGATTAAGCATGTCCATGACAAATGCGCGAATAATTATACCACGCCAACCGATTTCGGTTGAAGTTGTTTTTGAACATTTACATGAGGTGTTGCGGCATTGTTGCGAACTTATTCCTTACATACTGAATTTACTAAATAAACTAAAGGAAGATTAATAGTGCCTGGGCGACCGAGCTTCGCTCGGCGTACAACAGGCGGAAATACATTAAATTTTGAAAAAAAAAAAAATATTTTGTGCAACCTGGATTTTCTCAGGTATGACACTTATCTAGATAAACGTGGAAAATAAAACAATATCTAAATACAAAATGTCATACTAATCATTAGTGCCGTTTCCGAGAAACCAATTATAGAACAGCTCACTAAATGAATAGGATGGTAACACTCGTAGGATAGGTTCATAGGTAGTCAATTAATAAATATATAAATTTTATCAAATGCCTAAAATGCAGATAAGTCATATTTTATCCTCTATTTATTGTGTACTCGTAGTTTTTAGTCGTACTTTATCGGCGCGCGTGAAACACGATCGTGGGAAAGCAAGCGCATTCGGCGGTGGCAAGCGAGGTGGCAAGGCCAATTTCCAGTTTCCACTATCGCGCTTGCGCGGTGCGGCGGCGGAGGGGCGGCGGAGGCGCGGTGGTGGCACTATCTACCACAATTTTACAGCTCTGTGTATGTATAATATATTACGGATGTTTTTTGTGATGTTATTTTCGGCAGTTTCTTAGGTAGGTACGCCTTTATCGATAAGTCGAGCTGACCACCAAGTTAAAAACAAAATTTTTCTTGGAACTATTATTAACATTATTCAATCAATTGCCACAAAACATTAGAATCTTGGAGCCGCCTAACTTTCAGAAAGAAATTAAACGAATATTAATGGAAAAAAGTAACTACGACCTATTATAGACAAACATTTTATCTCCACCTCAGCCGGCGCTGTTGCCCTGCTGGGGGCCCAAAAGCAAATATTCTAACTTGTGCAACTCCTTTTTGTGTAGTTTGACTTCCTCTTGGCGTGTGGTCGGCCGACGCAAAATAATTTTACTGATCAGCTCGGAAAGCAGTTCACCGAAAAGTCAGACGACCGCACCGCCGCGGCCAAATCCTTTTTTTCAGCGAATAGAACTAGAGATTCAAAGGGGTAACGCAATTCAAAGGGGCAACGCGATTCAGAGGGGCAAAGTGTTTTGGGTACGGTGGGAGAGTCCAGTCGGTGGAAATGGACGAAATTGATTTTATTTTTCAAATATTTTATTTTAAGTAAGTACTTTAATTATAATTTGTCAAATATTCCCACTTGATCAATATATAACAGTTGAATAATTTTTGATAATTCTATTGAATCTATATTGTTATTCATATTGTTTTTTTACCGTTTCACAATTCTTTTGTTGCTAGTGTACCCTAGTACCTAAGAAATAAACTGAAATGAAATGAAATTATTGTTATTTTCACTTATCTGCAAGACGTGGGTATCCCAAGTCATGTGTAAAGCGAGTTGAGTGAGGGGCCTGTCCCGATAGTAGGTGTAGGTGTAGGTGGCTACCCGTCTGCTAGCTTATCTGATTATAGCTTCAATACCGAATCAAAATACCAACGAATTATGAATGGAATATTGCCGTACGAATAGCACTACATTCAGTAAAAATACGACACTCTCCTCGGTCTTCGGTCAGCACTCTTCCTTCCGGGACAACGAAGTTTGTATCTACAAGCAATCACAACGAGTTTTCGAAGATATACCTACCTCGTTTAGTTTCATGCGCCCCTACGGGTTCCGCTCTGCTATATATATCTTTTTTTATGGAAACTGACACGGTTGGCTACATCACCTACAACATCCGTGATGTCAGCCCATAACACCGGGTGAACTGGGTGCCATGTCAGTGCTTCCCTTCATTTCATGTCGGCTACACTGAGCTGGACGGAAAACACGAACTAATTGCATAGCCCTTTCGACCGACGTTTCATTCAGTGCGGTGGTAACAACCCGGCCGGATAAACCCTATCACGTAGTAAGGCAAGGAGGTCCCTTACCTACAGTTTACCGCGGGTGGAATCCGAACCACGGTCAGCCTCAAACGGTCGAGCGGTCACCCATCCAAGAACTGACCGCGCTGAGCGTTGCTTAACAATAGGCGACTGACCGCACCACTGAGCTACCGAGGCTGACAAAATGATATAATGATATATATATGATGTAATGACTTTTTTATGGAACTTGATAACATATTTTTTTGCCCACAACACATTGGTGAACTAGGTGCCACGCTAGTGTTACCTTTCCTCTGGTTGGCTACACATAACTGGACAGAAAACACGACATTACTTACACCCTAAACTCTACCACTCAGATACTCTATTAAACAGCGTGTATGAATATAATTCTGTACATACAGGTGGACGTGGTGCCTCATAGCTTAGAGGCCGTTCTCTCTGCCCATCTGTGTCCTAACAAAGAAGATAACCACGCAGACTGCAGCTGTCCGGGCGGCAAAGGCATTCGTGACCGCCCCCGCGCCGCGTGGCACAGAATGCCCACAGGGGGATCATTACAACTAGAAGCGATCCCGCACGTCGGGTCCTATAAGAAGGGTAGATACTGACCGCCATGGCGTGTGGGGAGACGCAGTCGCCGTCGTCCCCGGGTTGTCCCGGGTGGACGTGGTGCATGTCGTGGTCGTGGTTCATCGTGAGGCCGCTTCTGCAACAACAATATCTACATAAAGTGTGTTTGTATTTTTAAAAATTAAATTAATATTTTATAAAACCCGACACGAAAAAGGAAAATACTAGGAGAATTCATCAAGAACAGTAGAAAATGCTGTAGCCGGGCCGGGATACTCCAACTTCTACACGCCTGACTAAACGTAAAACAAACCGAAATAAACATAATATCTATAATTAAGATAATTATATATTTATATTTAAGATAGATAATTAAATCCTTAGATAATCTAAGATTAAATTATAGGAGCCAATAAGTATCTTTAGTCTCTCGAACTACAATAAACCGGCCAAGTGCGAGTTGGACTAGCGCAGCGAAAAAAAAAACATTGAAAAAAAATGATTTCTTCTATGAACCCTCTTAATTTTTTACTTTTCTATATTCAAGATACATCAGTAGGACAGACAGACAGAAAACGGCGTAGGCTTAGTAATAGGCTTCCGTACGGGGTACTGAAACCTAAACACTATCAAATTCCCTTAGCTGTTTTTTTTTTTCAAATCGAAAAAACACCAAATAATGAACTCAAATACGATAGGAGTAGGTACTAATAATTTTTTTTAGTTTTTGTTGGTTGGTCGTTTTGTGCATAACTAGTAACTACACTCAAATGATGTCACCGCTCGGCGTTATTCTTATTTTGAACAAATTATTTCACAATAAAGAAGCGAATTATACAATTTTCACGCTCGACACCGTGACTCTTGCTGCAGTTATATACAAATACCTACTACCTGCCTGATGCGCCACTATTCCTAATTATTCTGACACAATAGAATAGATAAACGAACACTTCACAAGATGTTTTGTGGAAAATTCCGTACACTTTGAGCTGAATATGTTGAGAATTTCCTAAGTATTAAGTATTTAGGTAATTACTGCCTCGCCACTCCGTGCTCCTCTAAATATCCTCTTCATATTATGTAGGCATAGTAAAATGACTGTGATGTAGGCGCCTGCGCTGCGGCCTGCGACCTAAAACATCACAGGTGGTAGAGTCAAACAAGTCCGGATTCCGGATAGGCGTCGCGGCGCCGCGCCACCGCGCCATCGCTGTGACTGAAGATTGGTCGAATTAACGTTTCGTGTTTTCCGTCTAGTACAAATTTAGCCGCGGCACAACCAAAGGGAAGCACTGACATGTCACCTAGTTGACCAGGTGTCATGGGGGACTGGTGTCGTAGACGAAGTGCCAACCCTGTCAGTTTCCATAAAAAAAACCCGGCCAAGTGCGAGTCGGACTTGGAAACCGAGGTTTCCGCACCACAAAAAAACCCGTTGAAGAAACACGTTTCTTGTATGTATGGAGACCTTGGAGATGGACACCCACCTTAATTTTTTACTTTTTCTATTTTTTATTATTTGTTGTTATATCCGCCATAATAAGTGACACATATTCTGTGAAAATTTCAACAGGCTACCTATTATATTACGGTTCAAGAGATACAGCCAGATGGACGGATAGACAGACAGGCAGACGGCGTAGGCTTAGTAATAGGGTCCCGTACCGGATACGGAACCCTAAAAAGTAATGCTCTTGCTTGTGTGTGACATGAAGTTAGGAATTGTGAGCGGTATGTATGACGGAGGTAGCTGTGGAAGTAACTATTTAGTAATCTGTGGCTGTGGTAGCAGCAGCTTGTATTGCTGTAGCTGTGTTGCGATGTACACAGCCACTACACAGCAGTTAGTTGTACAATGTACATAGAGCACACTGCAGAAGCAGTTGTGCAAGCGCGACACAGCTGTGGCGGCGCGGCGGCGCGGTCGAAGCGCGGTCGCGCCGAGCCGCGCCGTGTGATGCAATGCTTGCCACTTTCACTCATCTGACAATATCGGCCTACTTCAACACAAGAATAATCCTCTAAAAAGGCACCAGCTACCAGGCAGTGGAACAACTTGTCTCCATACAGTAGAGTAGACGTAGAGATAAGGAAAATAACGTGCTGTTGTTCTTGTTAAACGTTTACATTATATGGAAATATTATTTCACAAACGCAACTCGAGCAGCTATTACAAATACGTACTACGTACTGTTTGTACGTGTATCGTAGCTTTCGCCCGCGGCTTCGCTCGCGTGAAATTAGAACTTAAAAAGAATAAAGTAAGTAAGCCCGCTACCGTATCTTTACTTCGGCGCGCGGAACAATTCGGTTTGTGTGAGAGCCACATGTTAGCGTAACCGGAACTTAATTTTATTTAGCCTATCCTGTGTGACGTTCACGTATAGTTAAATGTGTTTGTACTAAGTTTCATCGAATTCGGATGGTCGGTTTAAGAGTTATGGAGGAACATACACACATATAGAAAATATTTCTAAAAATAGTCCATTTAGTTTTAGTGTCATACATAGAGTCTACAAACGCAAATTACGCATACTTACGCAAGTAACTAACTTCATGAACATCCCTTACAGATTTATTATTAGGTCTTTCAATAGTTAGTGGTAGTAATAGTTCGTTTTAGCTGTAAGTACCTATGCTGTTCGCAATTCATGTTAATGTATATTTATCTTTAGGGGTCAGTCTTAAAATCAGTGTCTTCCCGGTTATGGGAAGACGTAAGCTTTGCCTGATACCCATTCACCAAACATAAGTTTTTTCTTTAAGTTTTATAATTTATTTTTATTTGATTTTATTATCTTATTTAATTTTTTACTTTTATACTATACTTTTTCTTGTCTTATGTTTTCTGAATAAAATATTTTGTATTTGAATTTGAATTTGAATTTAGTAGGTAACGATACGCTAAGGGGTGTATGTGTATCAGATACTGACCGCGTTCCCATTCCAATTTTTTTTACGATATTATCATCTTGTACGCCTAGCCGATACACGTCTTTTGAGCCCTCAACCACTCGCGTAGCCCCAAAACTGGCGACACCAGGACGATTTCACACTCTCAGCGAAAATGGGGGGCTAAGTATACTGAAGCGATCGAAAAAACATTGTCAATGTTAAAAAAAACTGACAGCAATTGAGAGCTTCGTTTTTTTTTAAAGTTCGCTAGTTCACGGCCTTTCCAACGGTATAACACATGTCATACAAATAATTCACTATGTGCTCAAAAAACAACGAGTCGAGATTACAAACCCCAGAGTGAACGCAATAAACAATCAAAGTACTAAGTAGAGTTAAGTATTAAATTAATCAGGAGCTTGTAAGTACACACACACAGACTATGTAAGGTGTTAAGATAATGTATTACCGATTAATATTTAGTCTGTTGACTTCATTGTAAATAATAATCATTATAGGCTACGTATTGAGGACAAGGCGCCGGCTTCCCCTGTAGATGCCGCAGCTAGGGTTGCCAGCTTGCATTTTGTATATTAGTCGACTTGATAAAGTAAAAAAAAAAAGTTTTAAAAAACATAAAACCGACTTCCTAAAAAAAGTAAAACTAAAAAACTATTTAAAATAAAAATATAAAAACCGCCTTCAAAAATATATGAAATAAAAACCTAAAAAAAAAAACGAACCCTAGAGTTGAAGGCGGTGCTAAAAAGGCTACACAAATCACAAAGGATATTATCATCCGCTCATGTTTTCTTTCATGCATCATTTTTGCTTGCTTTAGCACCGCCTTCAACTCTAGGGTTCGTTTTTTTTTTTAGGTTTTTATTTCATATATTTTTGAAGGCGGTTTTTATATTTTTATTTTAAATAGTTTTTTAGTTTTACTTTTTTTAGGAAGTCGGTTTTATGTTTTTTAAAACTTTTTTTTTATTTCACAGTTTTTTTTAGTAATTTTTTGCTATTAATGTACTCGGCGGAATCGCTCGGCCTTCGGCCTCGCGATTCCGCCTCGCTTTCCAATCCGATCTTGACCCAATTAAAATAGGACCACGTCAGCTTCGATAGCTCAGTGGTGCAGACAGTCAACTGTCGCTATTGAATTTTAAGCAACGCTGGGTGCGGTCAGTACTTAGATGGGTGACCGCTGACCGTTGGAGGCTGACCAAGGTTCGGATTCCTCGTAAAACTGTAAGTCCCTTCCCTCGTAATTTTACTTGGTGGTAGGGTTTAACCTTCCCGGGTTGGTACCACCGCACTGAATTAAACGTCGGTCGAAACGGCTATGTAAATAGTTTGTGTTTTCCGACCAGTTCAGTGTAGTCAGCACGATCAAAGGGGGAAGCACTGACATGGCACTGGTGTTATGGGCTGACATCACGGACGTTGTAGGTGATGTTGCAGAACTTAGTAGAATGGACAGACATAAACGTGTTACGGAAGCCTACTTTTATTATAAAATAACCGTCGGAGGACCTTGGTTGAAAATTGTAAAATTTAGTAGAACGGATAGACATGCATATGTTACGGAACCCTACATTCATTTTGCAGAACTTAGTAGAATGGACAGACATAAACGTGTTACGGAACCCTACTTAACAGTTGCACTCCGGGAGTGCCGGCAGATCCCGTGCCACTCTAACTTAACCCTTAACGCAATGACTTAAGGTTTCATTTTAAAAATGACGCTGACGCGATGTCGCGAGTTATACATTTTTACCCACCTAAAAAAGTGCCAAGAGCCGCTAAAGAAGTTTTCACTTCAAAAACCTCAGGGTTATCCCCTTTCAAATAAAAAAAAAAAGAATTTTCAAAATCGGCCCACAATTGACGGAGTAATCGCGTAACAAACATCCAAAAAAAGAAAACATACCGTCGAATTGAGAATCTTTTAGGTCTAAAGTAAATTTCTCGTGAAGACAAATGCAACGAGCCCAAACACGATGGGTTTATCATGTGTAGTTTAGGAGTTCCTATGGCCACCTTCTGTCTCCATCATCAAACCAGCTCGATGGTACTCGGTACAGTAGGTACTGGCCAGGTACCATAATAAATTAAACGCCGGTCGGAAAAAATAAAAAAATTTCAAATTTAGAATATTCATGAAACAAGGGTCCGAATATGTATCACTAGTATATCGATTCATGTATTTCAACAGGACAGAGAAAATTTCAAAATATTAGGTATTTAATACTTTTTAGTTTTTTTTTTTGTTTTTTGGAAATCGGTTTAATATTTTTTAAAACAGTTTTTATTTCATTCTTTTTAGTAATATTACATAAAAAAGAATAATCGAAATCGAATAATCGAAATCGATTGAAGTGGTACAGAATTATTCGCCATATGTGTCAGACTGCAAATTGCTGAATAAGTCCACATCACAAATGTTTTGCTGAAGGTAACCACACACCATACTAATTTATCAAACTGAAAATTGCCGAAAACGACCACGTCACAAGTTTTGCTGAAGGTAACCACACACCATAGTATTATGCTGATTTTTCGAAAACCACTGAACCAATTTCGATAAAATTGAAATGGGACCACCTCGGAAGTATGACCTAACTAACAAAAAAAGAATTTTCTAAATCGGCCCTCAATTGACGGAGAAATCGTGTTACAAACATACAAAAAAATAAAAAAAATAAAAAAAAAAATAAAAAAAAAAAAAACATACAGACGAATTGAGAACCTCCTCCTTTTTTGGAAGTCGGTTAATAAGCCACCGTCTGAATATATGCTACTCAAACTATGTCTTAGGCATCAGTGACTTTTAATGTAATTTACCTGCAAGTAGCTAGCTGACCTAGCTAAAGATATAATTTTATTACTAAACGTGGTCGTACATTATTATTATTATTCAATATAGCTTTTGCCCGCAGATTCGCTCGCGTGAAATTCGTATTTAAAAAGAAGAAAGTAAGTAAGCACGCTACCGTACCTTTATTTCTTCGCGTTGTATATTTCGGTTTGTATGAGAGCCACATCTTAGCATAACCGGAATTGAATTTTATTTAGCCTATCCTTTGTCTCGTATAGTTATAGGTGCTTGTACTAAGTTTAATCGAATTCAGATGAACATGCATACATACATACTTACAGAAAACGATTTATAAAAATCGTCCATTTAGTTTTAGTATCATACATAGAGTCTACAAACTCAGTATCTCATAAAACAAAGTAACTTACTCCATGACCATCCCTTTCAGATTTATTATTAGTATTGATGATTGATTGATGATTATATTGATAGATGATGATGATAACGAACTATGACTACCGATATTGATGCACAGGCGTAAATGTTTAAATGTGTAAATGGCTAAAATAAGGGACGATATATTGCAAGTATTCTCGTTTTAAAGAACCTACTCCACAAGTAATATTTCTGGAGCTGAACATTTTAAAGGTCTTTATAATAAAGAACGTCTGGTGACCCTACCCGTGTAGCTATGTTCTACAAATTAACAAACACAACAACAAATGGAATGGAAGTAATAAAACCCTTTGCCAGTCTTGTTGGAATTTCCCCCTCGCATAAAATTAACATAACGAAATATTATAATATTATTAGATGAACAGTACAATAACCACTTCGATGGCGTATACGTACAACAGTGAAGCAGTTCGCCTTCACGCCTGGCGAGAGGAAGCCGAGTGCGGTGTGATATCACGTGGCCACGAACCATGTGAACACTGAACAATCAATACCAGTAAATACTATAGCCTACCCCGTGCCGTGTGGGTTGGCTGGCTAGAGACCTTCGGTCTTGCCGTCCGGCCACACTGAACTGGACGGAAAACATGAAATAATTTCAAAGTTCGAAAGAATAGCGCCACTGCATCTCTCCCCGTGTATGTCGTAAAAGGCGACATACGGGATAATATGACACCCTTCTTATATTACTAGGTGGTAGGGTTTAACCCGCCCGGGTTGGTACCACCGCACTGAATGAAAGGTCGATCGAAACGGCTATGTAAATAGTTTGTGTTTTCCGTCCAGTTCAGTGTAGCCGGCACGACCGAAGGGAAGCACTGACGTGGCACCAAGTTCACCCGGTGTTATGGGCTGACATCACGGATGTTGTAACTTGTAGGTGATGTAGCCAACCGTGTCAGTTTCCCTAAAAAAAAAAAAGTAGTTTCGACCGATTGTCTTGATATAGGTAACACAATTATTCGAACAATTTCTAAAGCTGGGCAACGCTGATAAGTCGGTTGAATTGGAGGAAATATTTTATCTAGCTAGAAATATTGTAGCCTCCCCGTCCGCCTGTTAGTAGAGACATGTACGTACGGTCCACCCCCCCCCCCCCCCCCTTTTATTAAATAAAATTAGTTTTAAATAGTTTAATATTTACGTTACAGTTTCAATTTTATTTTTAGGTACCTAGCTGTAACTATATATTAAATTTTATATGTATCATAGATAAGTCTTTTAGTCTCTATATTCCACCTGATAATAAAGATATGTAAATATAATCTTCTTCACATTATATAAATTTATTTGGCTTAATATCTATTTGACATAATTTAACTTGATATCGAGCTTGATATAATATTCAGTTGAGATAATAATTATTTGGACTAATTTAATTTGGCAAAAACATTTAATTTTCTACCATCATTAAGACATAAAATATTACAAAATATTTTACTATTGCCCTAACTAAGTATTTAAAACCAGTAGTTTGAATGACAATAAAAAAATAAAAATATAAAAACCGCCTTCAAAAATATATGAAATAAAAACCTAAAAAAAAAACGAACCCTAGAGTTGAAGGCGGTGCTAAAAAGGCTACACAAATCACAAAGGATATTATCATCCACTCATGTTTTCTTTCATGCATCATTTTTGCTTGCTTTGGCACCGCCTTCAACTCTAGGGTTCGTTTTTTTTTTAGGTTATTATTTCATATATTTTTGAAGGCGGTTTTTATATTTTTATTTTAAATAGTTTTTTAGTTTTACTTTTTTAAGGAAGTCGGTTTTATGTTTTTTAAAACTTTTTTTTTATTTCACAGTTTTTTTTAGTAATTTTTTGCTATTAATGTACTCGGCGGAATCGCTCGGCCTTCGGCCTCGCGATTCCGCCTCGCTTTCCAATCCGATCTTGACCCAATTAAAATAGGACCACGTCAGCTTCGATAGCTCAGTGGTGCAGACAGTCAACTGTCGCTATTGAATGTTAAGCAACGCTGGGTGCGGTCAGTACTTGGATGGGTGACCGCTGACCGTTGGAGGCTGACCGAGGTTCGGATTCCTCGTAAAACTGTAGGTCCCTTCCCTCCTAATCTTACTTGGTGGTAGGGTTTAACCTGCCCGGGTTGGTACCACCGCACTGAATTAAACGTCGGTCGAAACGGCTATGTAAATAGTTTGTGTTTTCCGACCAGTTCAGTGTAGTTAGCACGATCAAAGGGGGAAGCACTGACATGGCACTTAGTTTACCCGGTGTTATGGGCTGACATCACGGACGTTGTAGGTGATGTTGCAGAACTTAGTAGAATGGACAGACATAAACGTGTTACGGAACCCTACTTTTATTATAAAATAACCGTCGGAGGACCTTTGTTGAAAATTGTGAAATTTAGTAGAACGGACAGACATACATTTGTTACGGAACCCTACTTTTATTATAAAATAACCGTCGGAGGGCCTTTATTGAAAATTGTAAAATTTAGTAGAACGGACAGACATACATTTGTTACGGAACCCTACATTCATTTTGAAATAAATGTTAAATTTTGTAGAACGGACAGACATGCATTTGTTACGGAACCCTACATTCATCTTGCAGAACTTAGTAGAATGGACAGACATAAACGTCTTACGGAACCCTACTTTTATCATAAAATAACCCTCGGAGGACCTTGGTTGAAAATTGTAAAATTTAGTAGAACGGATAGACATGCATTTGTTACGGAACCCTACATTCATTTTGAAAAAAATGTTAAATTTAGTAGAACAGACAGACATGCATTTGTTACGGAACCCTACATTCATTTTGCAGAACTTAGTAGAATGGACAGACATAAACGTGTTACCGAACCCTACTTAACAGTTGCACTCCGGGAGTGCCGGCAGATCCCGTGCCACTCTAAACTTAACCCTTAATGCAATGACTTAAGGTTTCATTTTAAAAATGACGCTGACGCGATGTCGCGAGTTATACATTTTTTACCCACCTAAAAAAGTGCCAAGCGCCGCTAAAGAAGTTTTCACTTCAAAAACCTCACGTTATCCCCTTTCAAATAAAAAAAAATAATTCAAAATCGGCCCACAATTGACGGAGTAATCGCGTAACAAACATCAAAAAAAAGAAAACATACCGTCGAATTGAGAATCTCTTAGGTCTAAAGTAAATTTCTCGTGAAGACAAATGCAACGAGCCCAAACACGATGGGTTTATCATGTGTAGTTTAGGAGTTCCTATGGCCACCTTCTGTCTCCATCATCAGACCAGCTCGATGGTACTCGGTACAGTAGGTACCGGTCAGGTACCATAATAAATTAAGCGCACCTGGCCGGTCGGAAAAGATAAAAAATTTCAAATTTAGAATATTCATGAAACAAGGGTCCGAATATGTATCACTAGTATATCGATTCATGTATTTCAACAGGACAGAGAAAATTTCAAAATATTAGGTATTTAATACTTTTTTTTTGTTTTTTGGAAATCGGTTTAATATTTTTTAAAACAGTTTTTATTTCATTCTTTTTAGTAATATTACATAAAAAATAATAATCGAAATCGAATAATCGAAATCGATTGAAGTGGTACAGAATTATTTGCCATATGTGTCAGACTGCAAATTGCTGAATAAGTCCACATCACAAAAGTTTTGCTGAAGGTAACCACACACCATACTAATTTATCAAACTGAAAATTGCCGAAAACGACCACATCACAAGTTTTGCTGAAGGTAACCACACACCATAGTATTAGGCTGATTTTTCGAAAACCACTGAACCAATTTCGATAAAATTGAAATGGGACCACCTCGGAAGTATGACCTAACTAACAAAAAAAGAATTTTCTAAATCAGCCCTCAATTGACGGAGAAATCGCGTAACAAACATACAAAAAAAAAATAAAAAAAATTAAAATAAAAAAATAAAAAAAAAAAAAAAAAACATGCAGACGATTTGAGAACCTCCTCCTTTTTTGGAAGTCGGTTAATAAAATAACGTGCCTTGAACGAGTATCTGAACACATTAGTTTGGGTGGTCGGTCATAGAAGAGACGTAAACTTATTTTAATATGGTGGAGGTCACAAGAATAAACAACCTTAACATATTATTAAAAAGTGTTAACTTTTATGTGAAGTGTTGGTTGACTATACAATTATAATATGTAATCAGAAATGACTAATCGAATGAGAAATGAATCTATGAGCACACACAAGTTTTTATGTACAAATGGTACTAAAGTATACAAACTCTACCAGTATTAGATAAAACATGCATTAGTTAAAATGTTTATTATATAAAGTTAGTGTAAATGTTAGAATACTATGTGTCAAATGAATATTGTGCCATATGAATATTATGTCAAATGAAGCCAAAGAATGCTAGACAAAGGATTAAGTATGAAAATATTATGAAAACGGAAAATTATAATAACTCATGAAATTATTTTGTTGTTGTTGTTGTTGTTGTTTGCTGCCCAGCCTCTTGGGAGGGCGGGTGGGCCATTCTCCGCACTGAGACCACAAGACGGTCCGTTGTACGTATGAAATTATGTTACGTAAAATTAGTAATTTTGAATGTTCAAGCAAGTGGAAGATTATATGAAACGATAACATTATATAATTTCATATTAAACAAACAAATATTATATCAAGAAATATTATGAATTCTAAGGGAACTGATAGACAACCATTTCGATCGACCTTCATTGAGGTCGGTGCGGTCGGTGGTGGTAGCAATGCTATCTATCTATAGTAAAGGAAGAGATCTACAGTTTTACTTAAAAACAAGTATACGTGTTGTTTTGACGAGTATTGCGCTGGTTCTGTACATTTTTATTATTTCGTGACTGATATGATAACGTCAATATGTACCTACTTTCCGAGTGCGCCAACTGTACAAACACATATACATACATATCACACACGCTGAATCCCGACAATCGGGGTAAGCAGAGTAATCGGTGTTGTGCTGCAAGTACTCTGGTCAATTACAGCACAACACCGACCACCACGTTTCGCAAAGTATTCGAACAAGATTCAATCGATCAAGCAGCAAGTAAGGCACGAAGACCCACCTGCTGCATGACTCGGTGGAAGTACCGTGCCAAGGTGAGAGGTGGCGAGCCTGTCGCCCCTTAGCACGGCATCTTGTCCTTATCCCTTAGTCGCCTTTTACGACATGCATGGGGAGAGATGCAGTGGGGATATTCTTTTTAAGTACCGGCCCCACACGGTACTGTACAAATACTCATAAAATTAATAAAATCACTTCGCAGCCATAACTATTCGCTACACCTGCTGTATTCAGTGCAGTGCATTGTGTGCGATCCGTGATAAGAAATAGGTACGGTATAACAAGCGAGTAGGTCGATAATCTTTTCAATCTTAGTCGCAGTATTTTTTAATGCGCCGCCACCGCGCTGCCGCCGCCGCCGCCGCCGCCTAGTTTCTGTTGTCGCAATAAACAAAGTTGATTCACACGGCAAATGAAGTAAGTAGCGCTGTCTGCCCTGACGAGGTACAGCCCCTGTCTAATATCAATATTCGTAGAAATTGGAACGACGCACATTGACAAGGTTAAAACGTTATCCATTATTACTTTCAGTTTTCAGCTGAAAGCAGAAACAACATTACACAGAGGCCATAAATATGTTTTTATTTTTATGGAAACTGACACGGTTGGCTACATCACCTACAACAACCGTGATGTCAGCCCATGAACTGGGCTGAACTAGGTGCCATGTCAGTGCTTCTCTTCGGTCATGCCGGCTACACACACTTTAGCAATTAAAAAAAATATATGTTTTTAAATATTGTTAACGTTAAGTTGACGTTGTTTTTGTTGTACACGTATTTTAAAATGCGAAACTTGTAATTGGCTTGCTTATTTGTAATTCTTAATTTATAAAATATCTGTTGTGTGCTGTTTAGTTTCCTTGATCAATAAATAAATAAACAAAAATAAATAAACTAGACCAAAAACACGAACTATTTACATATAGCCGTTTCGACCGACGTTTCATTCAGTGTGGTGGTATCAACCCGGGCGGGTTAAACCCTACCACCAAGTAAGGTAAGAAGGGAAGGGACCTACAGTTTTACGTGAAATCCGAACCACGGTCATCCTTCAACGGTCGAGCGGTCACCGATTCATCCATTGACCGCGCCCAGGTGTGCTTATGATTCGACCGACAGTCGACCGACCGCACCACTGAGTTACCAAGGCTGACGACCTTGTTGTTGTTGTTCGGACTCGTTCTCCGCTGCAGGCCTTTTGCGCGTCCTACGGCCTTACTCCAACCAGCCGAGTTCTTCCAGGAGGGAGGCGGCACTCTCTCTTTGGATCTTGGCACGCCTCTCGAAGTGTAGTAGGGCCTCCCAGCTCCTTCGCCCTTGACGACCTTACTTTTATCTTGAATTTGGTGACACACGGAGAGACAGACCGCCGACGGGGGACCGCTTTTTTTAAACGTTCACCGGTTTGCGAAACGCTACAACAATCGAGCGTAAGGAAAAACAGGAGATGCATCGGGGATATTATTTTTAAGTACCTACCGGCCTCACACGGTCTATTTACGTGTCTCAAACTGTAACTGAAGTTAAACAACACTATCTCCATACTTTGCTAAACGTGGTGGTCCGTGTTGTGCTGTAATTTACCAAAGTCTTGTAGCGCAACACGAACTACTCCGCTTACCCAGTCAGGATACGTGTGTCTACTATGTACCTACACAATGTCTGTACATATTATGTTATCATAATAATTTTAATTTTATTTATAGTGTAAATAGTTTGCTCTATGAGGCAAGCTGCACAAACTGTTATTGTTTTTCCAAATCAGATACGAGAGCTCGCTTTGCTCAGCAAAACCGTAAGTACTGTATATGAGGATTGAGGAGAGCAGAACTGAAGCGATTGTACGAACAACTAGCTGCTATTAGGTACAACAAAATTGTTCACTTCCTGTTATAGCAAGTAGCAAGTAGTAGGGGGCCGGCGGCGGCGCCTCGCTGTAAACACCACATTCTGCTATTGTCTTTCGACGTCCTCTTGAATTAGCAAAAGTTGAAAAAATGCGGTCGGAAATTTGCATAATATTTTCATTGTCTTCATAGCTTCTTTGTAATCTGCAAAAATGTGCCGCTTAAATATTTTACTTAACGATATTTTGTATTGGATGTCTGCATTCGTTTTAGACGGAGTCAAAATTCCATTCTACGTGTCGTACCTACCTTATTCGTTCATACATCGTTCTTTGTCGTACTGTGAAAACATGTATATTTTTGTTTTAACATTTTAACATTGAAAATGTTTATGTTTTCGTGATCGAGTATAGTGCCCCGATTTATGAAATTGTGACATTTGCCTGTAGTTTCGCAGATATGAGAGTTACGCGGATGGGCCATATGTCAAAATGTGCGTCTGGCGGAGGGCTTTAAAGTGCAATTTGAATTCCCAAATATAGGTAACTTTTTTAGATTTTCCAAAATTGGTCAAAAATTCCAAATTTTTTCGCCGACTTGGATCGAGAATTTCCCAATAACTTTATTTTGAGCTCGCTATTCAAGAAACGGAAAAAATTTAAGTGCGGGATTGAAGCTACGGGCCATCTTAGGAGGCGGGCGGACAAAAACTGTAGGCGGTAGCCAATGACGTATTATGGTCCCTTACGCGCGAGGTCAGACTGCGCTCCGTTCACTTTATCGTCAGTACGATAAAGAATGTTTCTTTTCGTTGATTAAAATAAATTTGTCAAATTTTATCGTGTGCTTTATTTCTAAATTACATTTTCAATGCCTTTGCTAGTTGCGCGTAGTGTGAGATCTGTAGATTTTTTTTACCTGTCACGGTTGGCTACATCACCTACAACATCAGTGATGTCAGCTTGGTGAACCAGGTGCCATGTCATGTCAGTGCTTCCCTTTGGTCGTTGTTTCGCGAGGAGTGGTGTTGGCTGGGTCTGGTCTTCCGATGGACTATTAAGGCTCAGCGTTACCAAAAATCGATTCCTCTCTCTTGATGTTTCTCGTAAACCACTGTAGAGTTTGATGTTTGTGTGTGACAAAATATATGGCTTTCTACAAGACATCTGTTTCCCAACAAGGAGTCCAAAACGCAATTGGATCTATTTAGCTCAATCGAAAAAAATCAAGCAAAGTATGTTCTCGAAAATTCGGAAAACTCATGTTTACGTGCTGTTCATCATGTTATAGTCATGTAATTTTACCACCTAGTAAAGGGTAAAAGGGAATAAGTCTACCACCGATTAATGGGTAAAAGGAAATAAGTCTACCACCTAGTAATGGGTACAGGGAATAAGTCTACCACCTAGTAATGGGTAAAAGGGAATAAGTTTACCACCTATTAATGGGTAAAAGGAATTAATAAATCTACCACCAAGTAATTGGTAAAAGGGAATAAGTCTACCACCTATTAAGAAGAAGATTACATTCAAGATTACTAAGGGATAAGGACATGATGCCGTGCTAAAGGGCGACAGGCTCGCCACCTCTCACCTTGGTACGGTACTTACACCGAGTCATGCAGCAGGTGGGTCTTCGTGCCTTACTTGTTGCTTGATCGATTGCATCTTGTTCGAGCACTTTGCGAAACGTGGTGGTCGGTGTTGTGCTGTAATTTACCAGAGTTCTTGCAGCACAACACCGATTGCTCTGCTTACCCCGATGGTCGGGATTCAGCGTGTGTGATATGTATGTAATGTATTACATAATATTACAAGAAGCATTGACATGGCACCTAGTTCACCCAGGTGTTATGGGCTGATATCACGGATGTAGTAGGTAATGTAGCAAAGCGTGTCAGTTTCCATAAAAAAAAGCACAGCCACCCGTGCGAGTTGTTTATATAAAAAAAAAAAACTTAATGACTACATTGATCTGAGCTATGTTTTTTGTTTCGGCCGACTTACAGTGCACGGTGGTTGCATTCCGGGCGGATGCTGAATTTGCCCCACGATGACTATAGCGTACCTTCCGACGGCATATTTCCAAAGACCACTATGCGAGTGTCTATGATTGATGGGGAGACGAGTCCCGGCTCCGACGGCGCTGGCACCCCAGCGAACCTAGCGGAGAAAACGTTCAACATCTGATTGTTTTAGATGTTTTCGTAATTTGTTGGCTCAGCGGTAGAGCGTAGGGGTATTTTCTTTTGTCTCGGTCGTGGTTTCGAGCCGTTTTTGCCAATGTTTTTTTTTGTTTTACTTTTTTAAAGCATTGTTAGGGTTTTAAAATTAGGTTATGATAATTTCTTTTTAAACCACATAAAACACATTATTTTCACTTTATTATCCCGCTAAAGTTGCTTCGTCACTGAGAACGACCAATCGGGGCAACTCCCATAGTGGACTTTGGAAATATACCTCCCCGGCGCCGCCGCCTGCGCGCCGCCCATGAGCCGCCCGCCCAAACTCATTGTTACATCTGTTTATTGTTTATTGTATAACTTCATGTATATGTAGTTAAGTCTGCGGTACTACAGCGTGAGCCACAATTTGCAAAATTTGCCACATTTTCGTTTCGGTTTATTGTTCAACAAATTTCAAAAAAATATATATTAAAAAATCCTGTCTAAAAGTTGACCATATTTAAAAGTTGGTGACAGATTTTTATTTACTTATGTCAATTAATATTGAAAACGTACTACTAAATGGTCCTAAATACTCCGAAATGCTCTCTTTGTTTCGAAATTGCAGCTTTCTAAAACATTATTTTGAGCAGATGATGTAAGATAAAATTTTACTTCTTTTGACAGATTTGGATATTCGTGTAATGTAAATTGGTTTAACAAACTTTGAACAAATACTATAAAAACCGACTTCCTAAAAAAAGGAAAACTAAAAAACTATTTAAAATAATAAAAATATAAAAACCGCCTTCAAAAATATATGAAATAAAAACCTAAAAAAAAAAAACGAACCCTAGAGTTGAAGGCGGTGCTAAAAAGGCTACACAAATCACAAAGGATATTATCATCCACTCATGTTTTCTTTCATGCATCATTTTTGCTTGCTTTAGCACCGCCTTCAACTCTAGGGTTCGTTTTTTTTTTTAGGTTTTTATTTCATATATTTTTGAAGGCGGTTTTTATATTTTTATTATTTTAAATAGTTTTTTAGTTTTCCTTTTTTTAGGAAGTCGGTTTTATGTTTTTTAAAACTTTTTTTTTATTTCACAGTTTTTTTTAGTAATTTTTGCTATTAATGTACTCGGCGGAATCGCTCGGCCTTCGGCCTCGCGATTCCGCCTCGCTTTCCAATCCGATCTTGACCCAATTAAAATAGGACCACGTCAGCTTCGATAGCTCAGTGGTGCAGACAGTCAACTGTCGCTATTGAATGTTAAGCAACGCTGGGTGCGGTCAGTACTTGGATGGGTGACCGCTGACCGTTGGAGGCTGACCGAGGTTCGGATTCCTCGTAAAACTGTAGGTCCCTTCCCTCCTAATCTTACTTGGTGGTAGGGTTTAACCTGACCGGGTTGGTACCACCGCACTGAATTAAACGTCGGTCGAAACGGCTATGTAAATAGTTTGTGTTTTCCGACCAGTTCAGTGTAGTCAGTACGATCAAAGGGGGAAGTACTGACATGGCACTTAGTTTACCCGGTGTTATGGGCTGACATCACGGACGTTGTAGGTGATGTTGCAGAACTTAGTAGAATGGACAGACATAAACATGTTACGGAACCCTACTTTTATTATAAAATAACCGTCGGAGGACCTTGGTTGAAAATTGTAAAATTTAGTAGAACGGACAGACATACATTTGTTACGGAACCCTACATTCATTTTAAAATAAATGTTAAATTTTGTAGAACGGACAGACATGCATTTGTTACGGAACCCTACATTCATCTTGCAGAACTTAGTAGAATGGACAGACATAAACGTGTTACGGAACCCTACTTTTATTATAAAATAACCGTCGGAGGACCTTGGTTGAAAATTGTAAAATTTAGTAGAACGGATAGACATGCATTTGTTACGGAACCCTACATTCATTTTGAAATAAATGTTAAATTTAGTAGAACAGACAGACATGCATTTGTTACGGAACCCTACATTCATTTTGCAGAACTTAGTAGAATGGACAGACATAAACGTGTTACCGAACCCTACTTAACAGTTGCACTCCGGGAGTGCCGGCAGATTCCGTGCCACTCTAACTTAACCCTTAATGCAATGACTTAAGGTTTTATTTTAAAAATGACGCTGACGCGATGTCGCGAGTTATACATTTTTTACCCACCTAAAAAAGTGCCAAGCGCCGCTAAAGAAGTTTTCACTTCAAAAACCTCAGGGTTATCCCCTTTCAAATAATAAAAAAAAAGAATTTTCAAAATCGGCCCACAATTGACGGAGTAATCGCGTAACAAACATCAAAAAAAAGAAAACATACTGTCGAATTGAGAATCTCTTAGGTCTAAAGTAAATTTCTCGTGAAGACAAATGCAACGAGCCCAAACACGATGGGTTTATCATGTGTAGTTTAGGAGTTCCTATGGCCACCTTCTGTCTCCATCATCAGACCAGCTCGATGGTACTCGGTACAGTAGGTACCGGTCAGGTACCATAATAAATTAAGCGCACCTGGCCGGTCGGAAAAGATAAAAAATTTCAAATTTAGAATATTCATGAAACAAGGTTCCGAATATGTATCACTAGTAAATATCGATTCATGTATTTCAACAGGACAGAGAAAATTTCAAAATATTAGGTATTTAATACTTTTTAGTTCTTTTTGATTTTTTGTTTTTTTGAAATCGGTTTAATATTTTTTAAAACAGTTTTTATTTCATTCTTTTTAGTAATATTACATAAATAAGAATAATCGAAATCGAATAATCGAAATCGATTGAAGTGGTACAGAATTATTCGCCATATGTGTCAGACTGCAAATTGCTGAATAAGTCCACATCACAAAAGTTTTGCTGAAGGTAACCACACACCATACTAATTTATCAAACTGAAAATTGCCGAATACGACCACATCACAAGTTTTGCTGAAGGTAACCACACACCATAGTATTATGCTGATTTTTCGAAAACCACTGAACCAATTTCGATAAAATTGAAATGGGACCACCTCGGAAGTATGACCTAACTAACAAAGAAAGAATTTTCTAAATCGGCCCTCAATTGACGGAGAAATCGTGTTACAAACATACAAAAAAATAAAAATAAAAAAAAAAAAAAACATACAGACGAATTGAGAACCTCCTCCTTTTTTGGAAGTCGGTTAAAAACAAGCGAACGCTTCGCTATTCAAAATGCGCCAAATCAATGCGCATTTTGATGCTGTAGTACCGCGCTCTTAACCTACTATTGGTCCCGTCGAACAGGCCCAGCTATTTTCACTTGCAGCCCTATCAACACGTGCACTCTAGCCACTTGAACTGAAATTAACGTTACTCTATCGATATAACTTGCTGGACCTGCATCAGCTAGAGTGTGACACGATCCACTTGGCACAACAAAACTCCCATAATACCTTTTAATGGAAATTCTACATGCATAATTAATATATATATAAATTCATTCAAATGAAACCGGAAAAAAAATTATCTATTGGAAAATACTAAAACACGATAGTATAAGTTTTCATTCACAGAGACAGCCAAAATCAAATTTTAGAAATTCCAATCATCTAAGTGCCAAGGAGAACACACCGGCGCGGCCGCGGCCGCCGATCGCTGCTCTGTGGTTTTGATCTTGCGACTCACAGACAAGGCACAGCATTAAACTTTGAAAATTTAGCGACAGTCTATCTATAATTTTCTGCATAACTTATGTATGACGACAAAATTCGAAATATACTCGTACTTATTAGAAGACGTGTAAACATGTGTATTTTGTAATGTACATATACAATACATATATAAATATATATATAAAAGATATATTATAATATGAAAACAAAATATTGGTAAGAACAAAACATTCTAATTCATAATATTGTCGCCAAACTTTATCGCTGCTGACTCTGATGCGTAGAAGTCGAATGGATTTTAGGTCAGAGGGTGAACGTGCAGTAGGAACATTGTCATGCCGCATGCGCAAAGCTTACAGAGTGAACATGGTATGAACTGCAATAAACTGCAATAAAAAAATAAAGCGTGGCCGCAAAAAGCAATTGTGTAAAACTTGACCTACACGCTTGACATGTAATCTAAAGGCAATTTTGAAAATAGAATAGGTATTATTCAGCTGACATGCGTCACAATATTTACCGTAAAGGACCTACGGAACGGACTACTTGCTGCGACACGGTTCCGGTAATTTTACCCGAATTCGTTCCGTCGGTGTTTCAATAATGCTTCGTTTTTTGTTTCCGCTTATTTCTCGAAACAGAGTGGAAAGCGGAGTCGCTCCCGGCGGCGACGCGGCGGCGCGGGGCGGCGGCTCACAGAAGGCTGAGGTTATGACATTTTAATAGGTCTACCGCTGCCTTATTGGCTGGTGCAGTTTAGTTGTCGATGTAAAAGCGTATTGAAGGTGAACTGATGCAATCACGAGTAGGTAACCACGAAATGTTTATCGATGCTGATTTTTTGTTTGAAAATATTTTAAAATCTTTCTATTTTAAAAAATCTAAACATTTTGATTCAATGTCACACAAACAAAATATCATAGCTTATGTACCTCATCATGTATGTAGTCATGCAGCAGGTGGGTCTTCGTGCCATACTTGCTGCTTGATCGATTTAATCTTGTTCGAATACTTTGCGAAACGTGGTGGTCGGTGTTGTGCTGTAATTGACAAGAGTTCTTGCAGCACAACACCGATTACTCTGCTTACCCCGATTGTCGGGATTCAGCGTGTGTGATATGTATATGTATGTATGTACATAAGAATAAGCTAATCAGCTCATTCTTAGGAACCTATGCTATGTAGATAAGGCAGGCATAGCCAAACTATATAATCGGTGTTGTGCTCCAAGAGCTCAAGTAATGACAGCGCTACATCTACCATCATCCACTACGGATAATATAACTATGAAGCAGCTCGAACATACTCGTATTTACCTATAGCACAACATCTTGTCTAAAAAACTATTAATACACCTAATGAAAACGTACATACATACCACACGCTGTATCCCGACAATCTGGTTAAGCAGAGTAATCGGTGTTGTGCTGCAAGAATTCTGGTTACTTACAGCACAACACCGTCCACG